>CM043018.1:110910970-111113455 GCA_023690525.1 Holotrichia oblita | reverse complement strand
AATTATAAAGTGAAATGTTAAAGTTTTTCTTTTATTTCTTTGCTATTGTCTTTAATGCTGTGGATTTATGAATTTGGCGCTAATCGTTATCCATTACAAACACGTGGGTATTTGTTTGTTTATGTGAATCACATAACCTTTAACAATTTTGTGGTTTAAAATTTGGAATAACTTGTAGCCTATTAAGTGTAGAATTTGTACGCGAATTATATAATATAACAGGTAAACAAGTCTAAACCACAAACTGACGTCCAAAAATAAAATATCAGCTTGTAGCCCTATTAAATTGGATCTACACAACAACAATTCTGGAAAAGTAACCGCAAATTTGATATTCGCATAGTTTTGATAATAACAACTAAAAACAACTTTTATGGTAAATGGTTTCCAGGATGATTTTGGTTTAGATATGTCGACAGATTAGTTGCAATGCAAGATAATCCATCATAATTTGTAATAACTTTTCCAGCATATTCGGTTGGTCATGGTTGTTCGATACATAACACCTTGAAATTGATACGGGAGCGGACGGTTATTCGATAGGTCGTGATTCAAGATGAAACTAGAATTTATAATTAATACTTACGATCATTTTTCAGGTATACAGGGTGGGGCATCACATTCGCTTCGGTTGATATACAAAAAACGGTAACACATATTTAAAATCTTTCTGTTGGAGCATGTACAGGTCAACGTTCTAAAATTATTTTGAAATATACCGGCTGTTCCAAAAGAAAGTTACACATCAAAGTTATCAAAATTTAAATGGAACACCATGTATATTATTGCATATTTCGATGACGACGACTAAATAAAAGCAAGTTACTGTTATACTCCCTATACCTACGTTCAACAGTTTCTGAGATATTTAACAATTTTTTGAAAATTAACCAATATTTAGAATTAGTACATACGTATTTTCACCAAGTTGTACTTATTTCATTAGAAAACCACTAACACCTAATGTTAAAAATAAAGATGCTTCAAACAATTATACAATAAAATCTTGGTCTAACTCTTACCATTAATGCTCAATAACTTGTTTATGCTAAATGGAATACCCTGTATCTAACATTATCATTCGATTTTAATTCTATTTCCTTTTTAAATAATATTAAGGTTCCTTGGGTACCCATTTCTTATAATTTCTTTGTAAAAGTCAATTTAATGTTTTAAATGGCGATTATCTACTAAAAATTAGATTAAATCAAGAAAGCTTTGACATGATGATAATAATGTCAGGTATTAATTTTGTTTAATGTGTTCTTGAAAAGTACGGAGTGGTGCATTGGACATTGCTTCATATTTAACAAAAACAAAACCTATGAAAATTAACCATCCCTATTGCAACAAATATCCACCTCAAAACTTAATACGTCAATAAAAAGAAACAACGAAACTATTGATAACTATGGTATTCAAATATCATAAAGTTTCAATATATAAATAAATTCTTGGTTGAAATGTTACATTATCAGGTGTTATTTGTGGTACATATGTTGTAAACAATATTCTTTATATATACCCACAACAAGAAATCTGGACTCGTTAGGTCTGAGGATCTTGCAGATAATAATAATAATAATAATAATGGACTTTATTACAAAGGCGGAGTCCAGCTAAAGGAGTTCTACTCAACCTGTACAACAGTATAATATACAAACAATTACAGTACATGTCCCCATGGAGAAATATGCTCTCCACTAATTCGGAACACATAAACAAACAGAAGTTGTACTACCTATGCTCAATTACGATCCCTGTTCACCAAGTAATATTTTTAACAAAGAGCGTCAAAAAGCACGGCACACAGTTTTTCTTAAGATTCTCTGAAAGGGCATTATAAAGTTTCGAATT
The DNA here is from genome assembly GCA_023690525.1 of Holotrichia oblita. Classification (NCBI taxonomy): domain Eukaryota; kingdom Metazoa; phylum Arthropoda; class Insecta; order Coleoptera; family Scarabaeidae; genus Holotrichia; species Holotrichia oblita. The sequence continues at coordinate 111,111,598 of CM043018.1, read as the reverse complement.
CTATAAGAAATGATCTAAGCTCAGGCAGAAATACCTGCAATCCACGTTTCTAAATATCCTTATGCATCATACCTACGATTTACAAGAGATCAGTAATGTACTTTTGTTAATTTGTTTTAATAAGCCTATTATAGTATCCATAGATTACCTCCTGTTATACATGTTCAACCAATACGTTCTTATGTAGTAGGGAGAGACATGCATCAACTTCGGAGATTATAAATAAAGCGAATGCATGAATTTTACCTAACTTGGATTTTTGACGTGTATTCGTAATCAAGACATGGGCAGTAGACGACATCACAGTAGTTTAGATTGACAACAAACGATGAGAAAGAATTCTAATACTTATTCATAAATTTTCTATTACCGATATAAATATCTCAAAGATGCGGATTTCTTAATTGTTTTGTTAATATGAGTTCTAAATCGCATATTATTTATCCATGATTAATCCTTCTTTTTTTTAACTGATGAGGTTACTTTTTGTAACACCATCAACTGTTATAACTATTTCTATCAACGGCCACGGTAACTCCGTTTAGAAAAGCAACAACCGATGACTTGAGCAATTTATTTTCAAACAGTGTGCTCTGATATTTTTACTAAATTATCAATATCACGATTAAAAGAAATTCGTAAACTGCGGTATTTGATCGGTACGAATAAATAATACAGCTGGTGGTCTGGAACATCAAATTTTTTATCGGGTAAAAGATCAGTTCTGTGAATTACCACGTCCTCCTTACCTATTAGGCGTATTGTCGATTAATTAACTCCGAAAGAAGGATCACCATATAGCTGAGCTGCATCTTTTGTCGGATTTTCAGAGGTATGTTTTCCAAAAGTACACATCTAAACTTATCAATAAATAAACATGGCATGTTTGTACCACATAAAGCGGGAGATATTTCCAAATCGTTATCGGGTTTGCGATTAGCGAATTAGCCGTATGTTTGCTTGCAGCCTTGAATATTCCACGATTGGTGAGATCTCTTAATCATCACATCTAAACTTATCTATGTATTGAAAATGACGGACTAGCGTTTGAGTGATATTTAAATCATTAGTTTCTTTGTTTTTTTTGTTGTTTTCTTTGTTTACTTTTGTATTGAGTATATGATAAAAATTTGTATGTAATAAGACATGTATTGGTTAATTTTTATTTTGTTTCCAATAAATATGATTAGACAAAGTTAATATCTGAAATTATTGTCATCATGTCAAAGGTACCTTGATTTAACCAAATTTTTAGTACATATTCGCCAATTAAAACACTAAATTGACTTTTACAAAGAAACTATAAGAGATATGTAGGTATAGGGCACCTTAATAACACTTGAAAGACAAATAAAATTAAAATCGAATTACGATGTTACCCACAGTTAAAGGTAAGATTTTAACCACCCTGTATAATTTTTAAAAAGCATCTTTATTTTAACATTAGATGTAATTGTTGTGCTAATGAAATAATACAACTTGAAACACGTAACTTAAATACGTACGCCAGGTACTCATTCTAAATATTGACCTACATTTTCAAAAATTGTTAAATATCTCAGAAACTGTTGTACCTAGGTATAGGGAATATAGCAGAAACTTGCCTTTATTTAATTTGCCTCGTCGAAAGATGCAATAATATACATGGTGTTCCATTTAAATTTTAATAACTTTTATGTGTAACTTTCTTTTGGAACATCCTGTATATTTCAAAATAATTTTAGAACGTGCTCCCAATAACACATGCTCCAATAACAAGATTTTAAATATGTGTTACCGTTTTTTGTATATCAACCGAGGCGAATGTGGTGCCCCATCCTGTATACGTAGTTTTCTGAATCATCTCTAATTTAAATGAAATACCTAAAAACAAACAGAACATTAACCAAACGTCATGATGATACAGAATTATAAAATCGTAGGAATTTCTGACGTATTCAAATATATGAAACTTTAAATCACGCAAGCAGATGCGAATTAATGGCGTCGCATCGGTTCTGTTTACCAGTCAAGCACCTGTGTTTGATTATTTACTTCTATTAATACCACCGAAAGATATTGACAAAAAATTGATATCCTATGAATACATTTGAATAAATTAATACTAATATGTTTTAACAACAATACCTCGTATGTCTACCTGCTACATGATGCTTACGCATATTATCGACGACAATATTTTCTTAATCGTGCGATGAACGATACAAATTATAGACTGTGTTAGTCTATTATGGATATCAATTAGTCCTTGTAGTTCTAAAAATATATGTAACATATTAAAATTGAATCAATGAAATATTATCCTCAAGCAAGCGAAATATTTATTTTTGTTCAAAAATACTATATGTACTTTGACTTCATTGACACGCTAGTGTTTAAAATTCTGCAAAATCATTTATTCCTTATATTTATCTGTATATATTCCTCAAAAATGACGTTTATCCCTTGAAGTGCTGTTACAACAAATTACTGTAAACATTTTCAAACAATAATTATTTTCGTCCAATTCGAACGTAAAAAAAACTATTACATTCAAACACATAAAACGGGTCGATAGCCGCAGTGGTTAAGTGACATTTTTTCAGAGAGTTGAAATCCGGATCGACTTACTATTCGTTGGAGGGGAGGGGAGCATGATTAACAGCGCGGCATTATAAAAGGCGGCATTATGCTGTTACAAAGCCATTTCAACACAATATACATACACAAAATTACACTGTGACAGTTACAGTGATAGCCAGCCATCACACTTAAAAAACCTCTTGAAATCGACTCAAATAAACAATCGCTTGCGGTGAATTGAATTGAAACGATTTCACAATCTATATGTGTTATAGTAACAGTTTTTATACGGTAAGTGTCTTTTGGCTTTGTTACATTCCACATGCGTGGCAATGCTGTCAATTATATCCACACAACGAATTGTTACTCGAGGAGTATCTCGGAGTTTTTAAAGAATGCCGCTACTCCTCCTTCAAATACATAGACCCCTACCATCTACATCCTACCACTACGAATACACATATCACTAAGAAATTCAAGAAACTAAATAAAGAGCAGGACAGCGTAAAAAGGGTCCTTTGGTTACTGCTGCTTTCTGGTTTACCCTTGCTATATATATCTATGCTTTTGCAATCTTATAACAAAGATGAATCTTTCATATCATCCCCACAATGCAGAAAAGCATGACAGGCACAGGAAAGATGATCATTGAAACAGGATAATCATTGAAATAAAGTCACGTGTTCAAGAAAAGAGGTCAATTCAGCGATTAATCATGATTCCACTCTATTCCATCAAATTGATAGCCAGGAACTGTTTACATCGCAAATACTCCTTGTGCCTTTCCGGGTCGCCTTTCTACTTTACTTCGCATTTATATCAGAGTATAAAGAAAGCTTACATCTATCGAATACCATATAGCAAATTGTACCGTCCCTAATTTATATATTACTTGGTGATATAATTTTATAAACTGAGTTAACGGATTTTACGTTCGAATTCTATTCTCGAAGGAATACAAACTACCTTGCCTCAAAACAACAATTATATACTTCTAATTATACAAACAAACTTGTATTCACTAGAAATATGTAGAGAACTGAACTGTAGTTGCCGGTATAAATAAGTTGTCGGCATTCTAAAACTCAAACTCGTTATACAAACCTTGTCGACGAATTGAAAAGGTTCTTGACACGCAAACTCGCTAAAAAGGAAACATTTCAAACGATTTTACCTGGAACTGTTTGTTGTTTGTTGGTTTTAAAAGTGCAAAAGTTGACTACGGTTAATTTGCGGTTTTAATATAATCGCTGTAACTTGTGGTTAATTACTTATTTATTTTTAAACTACGAGTAAATGTGTTTCCACATCTTTGTCGTCACAGTCTTGTTGCTGTTTTATCTACACTTAATAAATTAGTTTGCAAGCTTTTCCGATTCCAAGAGATCTTTTAGATAAACTGAAATATATTTTCGTAATTCTATATATCAACATTAAAAAAATTAAGGTGACAAGACGCAGAAAGTATTTTTTGTAGTGAATACTTAGAACATTATTATTTAATTAGATAAAAAAAAACACTATTTCAAAACTATGTCTCAAGATGTTCATACTAGACCCAGGTGTCAATATATTTATTAAGAGTTGAGCTAACACCTCAAGGGCAATGTTTAAAATCCAACCTTAATAATATTATCCAAAATAAAAAATTTCAGCAAATTTCTGCTTTTTAAATAAACCTCTTGTATAATTTACTGGATAGGCCTATTAGACTGGAATGGGTATATTAGTTAAATTTACTGTAGTATGCTTCTAGTTTTCGACTGGTCGTTTATGGAATTGATGGTGTTGATAGGATCTTTATTGTTATCCACTATAATGTTATGTAATGCAGAGGTTATAAGAAGCAAAGCAAGTTACTATTGCAAGTTACTATTACAAAAGCTGCAGAACTCTTACAATAACCATTAGTCCATAACTCTGAATACCAAGGAGCTGTGAGTGTATGCCAACAAGAAACGTAAACTAGAATCCCTGAATTAATGACATACAATAAAAATAAATTGAATCCACTACAATGGATCTTTGGAGTGCTTGGTAAGTGTGTACATACGAGTATGTAGGTTGCCAGTGTGTATATATTCAGGCTGATAAAAGCTAGAGCAGTTCCACAAATTGGGTAACTTTCCTTTCATCTTCTTGCTTGGTTCGGAATACACTCCACATACTACCTTGAGAAATATGTAGAACTCTCCATGACCAACCATTTAAGTAGCCGTCATTGCGGTATCAAATATTTTATTCCTAAACAAATTACAGACATTTTCAAGTGAACTTTCGACATAGTTTAGGAAGTCATTGTTTCTTTTATGTAATATTGAGTCCTTTATGGATAAAATTGTATTCTTAAACTAAAGGCTGCACTGCAGCTGCCTAGAGAATGATTTAGAAAGTGGAACATAGAGACTAACTAGCAAGTGTTGAACATGCCCATATCAAGTCTTTGCGATAATTCTCTCCTCACAACAAATTCGAGAAATGTAGTTTGTGCAGAACAGTGATTAATTCTTAAATACAAGACAAGTTTAATTTATTTGTTTTTATCAGTATTTCTTTAATTTATTTTTTGTATTAACTACTTTCAGAATTAATCTGAATTTCAATGGATTTCGAAAGTCACGAAACCGTAGCTAATACATTATATAAAAATTGGTCAGCAGTGCACTTTATCTTTTCAATTCAATTATAAAAATCACACACAATCTACATCGAGAGATCAATATTTTAATAATTATATTTGCCTAGAATTTGATTACAGAATATCAAAATATAGTTGTATTACAATTAACACCAACAGGCATTTTTATTGTTTTCACTTTCATGCAGAAGACAGTATTGTGTTTAATACAAAATAATATGGCGACTATTTCTGTAGCGACAAGGACTCTTTTTAAATGACAAAGCTATAAAACATATAATATACTATTTTTCGACAAGTAAATAAATACATCTTAGATATCTTCTTATAGTTTTCGGTGCAAAAGATGGAGTGAACTAACTGTGATATAGGATGCTTACTATACACAAAGACGATAACAGCAGGAATGATAGTTTAATATCTTATGCATTATATTTGAATCGCAATTTTTCAACAAACGCAAATTACTGCATTTGTGATTTCATTCATGGTATATTGTTGGAAATCACCCTGCAAACTAATGCAATGAAACGGGAGCAAGACTTAGAAGCGGACCACGTACCGTGTCTTCTCAGGTCTCCTCGGCGCAACTTCGAATTCGAGAGTGACAATCCAAGAATTGTCAGAGCTATATCGATATATACTGTACCGACCTGTGTTGTGTACTGCCTTGCGGAATGCTACTTTCGACCTTGGCCACTGGAGGGCATGGGGTTGGTATTGGTCCGTTGTCAGAAGCATTATACTATTGAGGTTGAGATGTAAATTGCAATGAACTTAGATCTTACATTCGGAGTTGCGTTGATAAGACCTGGGGGTTGAAACCACATAGTCCGCTTCTAATGCTTGATCTATTTTCATTACACTCGTTTGCAAGATAATTTGCAGCAACATAGCACGAACGTATATTATTAGTATTTTTGGTTTTTATATTGTGGCATTTATCAACATTTTCATATATTACATATGATAAGCCGTATATGGAATCACCATTGAACTACTTAGCGGATCGAGACATCTTGCGTAAATGACAGTCGACTAACTGTCCGAGCTAGATCGGTATCCGCTGTACGGATCTGTGTCGTACAGTGCCTTGCCATGTACCACTTCTAACCTAGCCCACTAGAGGACATGGAGTTGGAATTAATCCGTTGTCGGAGGTATTATACAATTAACAGGCCCGAATACCGTTTGATAGTTGGTGATGTTGCCACAGTTAAATTTGTTCATAATATAATGTTTTTATAATTTATTTAAAAGGTATTTTAAAATTAGGCTCCATACACACATGCGTAGATGTATTTTGAATGTTCATAGCAAATTTCAGTAGGCAATTAAATCTAAAAATTAATTGAGTAATCGCTATTCCTCTATCAAGGTAAATGGGAAAAGAGATTGTGAAGTTAATATCGAATATTAATAGACAAAATTGTATATGTAGATGTAAAACATTTGTAGAAATATGTGTATGAAGCCCAATTTTCAAATTATTTTGAAATGAAATCAAACAAACGATTTATAGAATTATGTAGATATGGTACCGCTGTAAAATAATCTGCTAGTAGACGACCCTTTTAAGGTTGAGATTTTTTAGTGGAGATTCACTGGATTATAACTATGTAATAGGAGACAAAGAAATTGAATCGAAAAGCCATAGAATTTCCTCGGGACTAAATCAGGTAGCGAAATATAAACAGACAAACAAAACAACTAATCCTCGAATCAGTTCAGTTGTAGCTTAATTGGTTTCTACGTAATAAAAAGTATTAAACCGTATTGGACACAATAAATTATTTTTCGATCTATGCGATTTATATTCTCTCACTGAAACGAGCTTCATCGTAATTATTTATGCCTCCAAATTTGATCAACTAAGTCAATATATTAATGTTTGTTGCATTTAAACGGTAAATATGTAGCATAACAAAACTCGTAAGCAATAACTAACTTTTATAGTTGAGGGTTTAATGTTATAAGAATTTATTCCGACCGAAGTAGATGAATGCAATACTTGTAAACAGAACAAGGGTCCTATCCGGTTTATTACCGACATTTCACCCAATAAAAGTAAAACCAGGGACTGTGAATTTGATGTGCAATAAAATTATCTAACGATTAGCTGTGACTAAATTTTCTAAGTACTTTCATACCATCTTATACATATATTTAACACCAGTTCTGCACATTTCAAAATTTAAACATACAAAGAAAACGCCGACTCCTTGTATTTTTTCGATATTTAAAAAATATTCGCTCGTGATTTGCACACACAAAGTTCTTAGAAATGACATCAATCGCCCCTCACCTGGTTTTGTTCAGGATGTCAACATAACTACCACGCAGTTTCACAATAAACAATCGCAATTTCATGCGGTATTATACAGTCTACTGATTATTCATTCAACTTGAGTTAGGTTATGAACTCGTAACATTCCTGCATTGTTTGAATTAATTTCATGGAACGTACTGGTGAAGTGTGTAAATTTGTCAAGTTCATTCATTCATTGTTTGCGTAAGAATACTACATATATTGATTTGCAGAAACGAAGACTACAAATATAGATGAGAATTCTACGTACGAATCAAAACTACAGCTATATATCAGAATGAAGCGAATAATATCACTTAAATTGGTTTGTTTAGTGGCACAATTTAATCGAATCAATTGCTGTACAGGCTAACCGAGGGTCACTATAGGGATCTGTGTTATTTTATTAGAAAAGGCACTTTATGTTTAAATTTGGCTGAATAATAACTTAACAAAAAATTTTGAATACGTTCAAGGTTTAATCTATTATACCTCAAAACTAAGACTTCCCTGCTTTCAATTTTTACTTACATATGTCCTAGGTGGTCCTATTCTAAAAGTCTTATAAATATTGCCTTTAATAACTACATAAACAATATCCAAGATTCTCTCATACAGGATCTTAAAAAACTATGGTCATATGTTCACTCCAGAAATGGTAAAACTGGTGTACCTGGTGTAATAAAATGTAATACACATGAGTTAAGTTCTCCTGCAAGTATAATTCAGGTCTTCTCGAACTACTTCAATAGGGTCTATATATGTACAGGTGCGCCACTTCTTGTATTTCTCCAGTGTTTAAGTGGTGATCCGCCTGACATTAATAACTATAGACCCATCTCTATTCTGCAATATTTCCAAAGTATTTGAAAGCGTGCTGTACAAAAACATCTACAGTTCTATTAAAAGTATTATATCGCCGCAGCAACACGGATTAATGGCAAAACGTTCGACTATGACTAACCTTTGCTGCTTTACTCAGTATGTGTCTGAGGTTATGGATAGCCAAGGTCAAGTTGATGCGATACTATATACATATACTGATCTCCAGAAGGTCTTTGACCAAACTGATCACTACGTTTTGTTAAACAAACTATTGAAAGTTGGATTCACTCCATCGCTCACCAACTTAATAGAATCATATTTGGTTGATAGACAACAATATTTTGAATATCGGAATACTAAATCGAGACCTTCAACTCCTTTGCGCGGTGTCCCTCAGAGACCCAACTCGAGACCACTTTTATTTTCAATCTTCATTAACAATATTGTAGATATTTATACAGTGTTAGCAGATGGTGCCGAAGAAACTCCTTGGAACTTAATATTAATAATCGCAAAGTCGCAAGTCCTTATAGAATTTGACTATAGAATACACAACAATAAACTTGATCGTTTCTGAGATTGTAAAGGATTTGGGTATATATGTAGTTTGATTGGAAGCTATATTTTTACCTACCATATTAATGAAATGATTGCTAGTGCATATCGTACTTATGGATTTATATACAGAAACTGCAGAGGCTTTACAAATATTAACTGCCTTATTTTATTATTTAATTCATTTGTAAGATCAAAACTTGAATACGGATCTCTTTTGTGGTATCCTATATATGTACTATCGCGAGCATTTTAAACGACTCACACTTCAAGCGTTATGGCCGTATACAGCTTCTCGAAACATTTGACAAGTAGCACTGGGCGACAGTAATTAGGGGTCGATAACAAGCAGGTAGAAAGATTCGCAATAAATTATATACCCTATGATGGTTGTAATACATCCTTCATGATTATAATATGATTCGTATTTATTGACGAAATTCGCTTTGTTTGATATTATGTCTAGAACATTCATACGCGGTGCAAGTTTAAAATATATTTTTATATATAATATTACTATTATATTTATAGGAAATCTGATGAAGGAAAAACAATGTTTACAAAACATTAAGAAATGATTAAAATTAAATATCAATTTAAACAAATATTTATTTCTGAATATATATTAATTTTTTAATAGGGCGAAATATATCTAAGGTAATTATCAGTTGATTTAGGAATATTTTATTGGACGAGACAATTGAAAACGTATTACACGGCATCTGACTGGTCTAAATTAAACATTTTCCGGGTACTTAACGGTTGACAATTAGTTTTACAAAGAAATTATATTGAATTTACTTCAGTAGTGCAAATTGTACTAAGAAATAACTAATATTGGCTTTAAATTCTTATTAAATTAATACAACTGTCGTATTTATACAAACGTTTAAAGTTCTTAAGTATCCGGCAAAACAAACACCGACAAATATTATCATTAATCTTCTTTTATATAACCATGCATCTATAAACAACTATATTTCTTCATCAAATTTTGTATTATTAATGTCGGTAAATTATAAGTACCTACTGTTTCAATTAAAACCGACATTTTAAATAAAATTTCACAAAAGGCTAAGAAATAAGAGATATTTTTGTATTAGAAGTATACATTGTTTAATTTGAGACTTCTTGTAAAAGGACGTTAATCACATAATATTTCTATACGTTATCTATTATCGGCTGTTTCTATTAAAACATTGACCACATACTAATAAAATAATATTAAATTCTTTCCATAATTACGTGTTCTAATCTGTAAGTTTATAATTTTTGCAATAATTGTTGTTAGATCAATATTTTCCCTGAGAAAAATGATGACATTTTCTCTTATTCAATTAATTTGAGTACGGTCTACCTTCGCTCAGTACATCATATTCATGTCAAATATATTCATAATTCTTTTCGCTTAAATTTCTTTTAGATAGTGTCTACCCTCCGGCCTGCGGCTATACGGCTTATTATAGTTGGCCAGTTATATTTACCTAAATATTGCTCCGAGTAAGGAGAGCCTACAATAGATACGTTTTATGGCAGTTTGAGTCGTTTAAAGTGCTCGCGATAGTACATACCTAGTGCATTCGAAGAATATTGAGAATGTTATAAAGCGTTTTCTGAAATATTTGGTCTTTATATGGTTATGATCGAGGTTATTATCACATGTTACTGCTTAACCGATTTAACCTTGACTCATTGGCTACTAGACGAAATATATTAAGTATAAATAAATAAAAATTAAATTTCTTTATAACTTACTGCATAATAATATAGATTCGCAATGGCTGTTGAGTAAAATAAACTTTAACATACCACGATTGTCATCCTGCCACCAATATAGTTTCTATCTTAATTGTAGTCGAATAAATGTTATAAATAAATCACTTATATACATATATAATTCGTAATAATTTCAATATTATTTGTAATATCAATTGTAATTCTATTTGTGAAATTATAAACATTGTAAAAGATAACTTGAACATTATTTACTGAATTGTAAATTTTATAGATGTATAACCACACATGAATTTTTTACTTACTTCTATATCTTTTATTTCTTTCTTGTATTCGCATTATTGGTTTTCTTGTACTTTCTCTGTACTTGAGCTTGTCCTGTTGGTAAATAAATCAGTATTATTATTATTATATGGTGACAATTTAGAAAAATAAGTAGCACTTTGTTGAAGTAATTTCTTGGGTTAGATGTACTGGAAATAAGTAAATTCTTTCTTGTGTACTGCCCCTTCTTCCTGCTCCTAAATTACAGATAATTTGCCATTATACAGTGGAATCGCGCTAATGTGATCTCCAGGTAACGGAAATTCGGAGTAATGTGAACCATTATTCTAATAACATTGAGGACCGCATAACATGAATAAATAGGTACTCGCCAACGTGAACACATATTTTGTGGGGCGGTATTTCTCCGGGATTCCTCATAAATGGGTAGACATGGCTTGCTACCAAAATGTTTGGCTCTCTGTAAAAAGCACATATAGTTCAAGAGGTAAGAAGTAGCGCAAATGTAATAAGTTTGTTAAAAAATAATGTAGCGCAATCCAGGACATGTAAAATAAAAGATACAATAGAATCAATTTTATAACTATGCAGTATCTTTATCTTACACCGGGCCGAATAAAAGAAAACTTTACGAGAATCTAAACAGCCGGATATGGAGAAGAAGCGAAATATGCTGCAAATATATAAATGCAATAAACATTAAAAACTGGTTGAAATTCACGAGAAAGTCCAGCCTTGTGAAATCGGTTTTGTGAAGTATTATGAAGAACTCGGAAAATATGGTTGCTTTGAAAATAATTAATGTGGCAATAGAGATTAAGTGAAGCAAGCAATGAAAATATATCCAATGTAATAACGAATAAAAGACATAATTTGAACGGACGAATTTTTCAACTGTTCACTACAAACAATGAACATCTTTGAGTGGTTGAAAACACACAAAATTGTGGAAGTATGTATTTGCTGTTCGCCTAAACAAGAAGCATTGTCATGACATCAGTACGATGCATCACCTCATAATATACAAACTACTTCCGATTGTCTTAATGAAATCTTTCTGAAGAAATGGGTTGGGATTGGAAGAGTCGTCGAATGGCCTGGAAGGATACTAGGTTCAAAGTCTCCAGATTTATTTTTGTGGGAACCCGTAAAAAAGTCAGTTATTTACATAGACAGAAAAAATATAACCTAAAGTAAATCAAGAACAGATTGCACAATGTCTTAAATTAATCCAGACATTATATGTCCCATGCCGTTCAAAACCTACGCAGAAGAAATGAACTATGTATGGCATAGAATAGTCCCGTATTAGAAAAATTAATACAATATTCAATAAATTTTCTTTTAAGTCTGCTTTTTTAAGAAATAATTTATTTTGTACATACATATTATGCTCAACCTGGTTCAATACCTTATATGTGTGGTATCTATATGGAGAATTAAATATACATACATGTATAATATATGTAATATGTGCTTTGCAGGTTTTTATGCATTGCCGTAGTGACATTCTAAACAAGTATTTCTTACTATAATCACTTTAGTGTGAAAAGAAAAAACTGAATCATTTCTCTGATTTTATTTAAACATCACGTACACTACATCACACACAAACTAAAGACTAATCTAAAACCAAACAATTGTGTTATAAACTACGTCAGATTATAACTTATATATAATATTAGCATATTGTATATTAGTTTTTACGATTGATTTATTCTTGAGATAAGATTATCATATTGTAATGTATATCGATAATCGGTAAACTGCGCTTGTATTATGTTTTCCCGTTGTGATTTATACCTATGATCAAAGATGTGAAAACCCTTACCGTCAGAATAGACTTTCTGAAACTCCATGCAATTTTGTTTCTTTTTTAATTTTAACGTCAATAGCAAATATTGGAGTAATGATACTCATTGTTGCCAACATCATCAATTTTTTACCTACATATAATATTCTTTATTAGAAATATTGTCATCACCTCCATAGCACACGAAGAACAAGAGTTACATGACGCTCAAGGTAGTAACGCATTTCTCCTACGCAACGTTATCTCACGCTATGCCATTATTTATCAAGACATTTACAATGTAAATGAATCGCTTTGAAAATACTGTCATGATATGTCATTTCGATCATTTCCAACAAAATTCGTTAGAGTCATATATTAAACACTGTAAATTTGGGATGAATTGAATTGTCAAAATTACACGTACACACATGCTACTGCTATTTAGAAAAACTTAAAAAAAAGGAGACCAAGAAATATAAGGAAAAAAGAAGAACGATTTGGGAGTTGATTGAAAAAAAACATAGAAAAGTCAGGTGAAGGAGAAGGAGAAGTTCTTTGTCTTGTCTGTCTCATCATCATTTTGATTGAAAAAAAACATAGAAAAGTCAGGTGAAGGAGAAGGAGAAGTTCTTCGTCTTGTCTGTCTCATGTTAACAGGAACGTAGTGAGAGTTTGGACCTGCGATCCAAAACCAGCTTTTTCAGTCTCTTAACGGATATACTTACTATATTACGGTTTTGAGAACAGAAAAACTAATTTTACTACGTTTTAAACATTGGTTTACTGATCTTTTCCTATAAAAAGCTGAGTTTACTAATGTATTCTTAGACTAATTATTGTCGAAGTGATATTGAAAATTTAGTACCTTGCAAACAGAAAGTATTTGCACAACTCCAAGGAAACAGCGTCAATGGTATAATCTTCAGATGGGTACATAATATGAAAGGTCTTGTGAAAACATTTTCAGCTTAAGTGCTTTTTATGGAAGAAAATATAAACGAAACAAGTACAATCTATACAAACTTAAAATATTTGTAAGTTGAATGACACTTTGAGACTTTCTGAACAGGAGTAAAGTGGACCATCTATCCTCACAGTAGTGACTGAACGTAACATTTACTTGGCTCTCACGACGAACATGATTGACAAAGTTGTATATTAGGTTGGAGGATGATTTATGGTAAGGGATTCCAAGATTTACGGCAAGCATTTGCGCATATACAGTTTGAAAGTTCCCATAATTTGTAGATTACACAGTATTTCGTTCTTCCATTTTTTCGTATATTAATAAACTGAAGTGCTATACTCTGAATAGTTTCCTAAAAATACATTCAAACTACGTATTTATATTTATATAACACTTTTGATGTTCAACATTGCATTCTCTTTTTACCACATTGGCTATAAATTCATATACAAAAACAAACCTATGGAATAGGTTTCAACGTTTTGTGATATAACAAAGAAACAATTGCCGTTATAAATCCTCGATTTGAATAAAATATTCCATTGTTTACAATACTTAAGGTAAATTGTAACCACGTTCAATGATTGTTTTTCTTCAGCTAAAAATAACGAATAAATGGCATTTTACATTTGTTTCGGCCTAAAATACATATTAGAAAGTCGAATCGTGTTGCCATTGTGTTCTGTTTAATTCTGTACTTAAGCACTGAAAAATATATCTAGCCGTAGCAATGAAACCTGGATAACAATAGGAACAAGGTCAAATAAACCTAGATATACAACGGCATATCAACATGGAATAAATTCTGTTTATTGAATACGGTGCTCTTGAAATTGTTCGCGGACATATAAAATTATATTTCCAGTTAGCAGTTACGTAAATAAATTGTTTTTACTTTGAGTAGGAAGGTATAACTGCGATTTACGGTTTATACACATCAATTTCATTCGACAATGTGACGTAATCAATTACTTGCTTCCATAAAGATGTAAATAATTTTGCTACCATAGTAATAGGCGTACCTTACTGTTAGCACCTAAGGTATAACGTACGTGTAACGGTTATGAATCAATCAGGCAGTTATTAACGTATCTATATAATCAAACTTTCTGTTCCCAGGTGTAGATCGGCAAGCGTTGCGGCGACTCCGGGAGTGTCTACGAACCGACTGGTCTTCTCATCCGGCTGGGGAGTAGGCTGATGTGAGCTTGCTCTGCCGACGAGGATCCGCAACGCATTGTGAGGAACCAGCCACTTCGAGCCCTGATCAGGTAGTGTATGGTGGATGCAAGATGTCGGAATCTGCATTGCCCCGGGCGAGTTCCAGTCCGTCCGTGTATTCCGGGATTGGTGAAGCGAAGGTCAGGCCTCAGGGAACTGGGGTAGGATCCGAGGATCCGAGGGTATACCCGCTCCTGATTTTTTCGGCCCGCCCCTCCATACACGAAGCGCTGGCGAACTCATCATGGCTACTTTATTAAACCAGAGAACACCGAAGAAAAACGTCGAAGAGAGTCCCACCGGTACATTCAGAACACCAACGGCGCAGCACGTTAGGTCGCCAGTCACAATAGATCTGACGACATTCAACATTGTGCAACCAGGAGACAACAGTGATGACACCGCACTGATTTCCGAATTTCGGCGCCGAGAAGAAGAGCAACTGCAGAAATGCATTAATGTCATTAAGACGATGAAAACAGCGATTGGCAGGCAGAAGAACGTCTCCATGGATGTTAAGAACGGCTTGAAGGAGCTAGAAGAAGCAGTGGATATGATCTCCAACTGCAGGAACAGATGGAAGAAAGCCGAAGTACAAGCACGCGAGCGCGTGCAAGAGGCTCCAGCACCTACAACGCTACAAGCTACTTTTGCTACGGCCAACAAAATCGTAGAACAGAAGAAAACGCATCCTACCGAGAACGTATGGATGAAGGATCGTGCTGGCAGAAGAAATAAGCCCAAGAAGAAAAGAAGGCGGCTGCAAAAGCTGACAGCAAACAGCAGCAGAAGACAGTTAGCGGTCAGAGCAAGGACGACGGTACCGACAGAAAAATGCAGAACAAGAACAAACACAAGAATCGAAACACGAAGCCTCGACTAGATGCGCTTCTTGTAAAACCCGCACAAGGAAAGTCGTACGCCGAAGTACTGCGAGAACTACGCAGCAACGCGAAACCGGAAGAGACGGTTACCGAGATTAAAGCAGTCCGGAAAACACGTGCGGGAGATATGCTGCTGGAACTAGGACCCAGCACCAAGGATACTGCAGGTTTCAGCAGCGCGCTGATGAAGATCCTGGGTGAGAAGGCTAACATTAGCACTCTAGAGCCCAAAGAGTCTTTGGAATTCAGAGATCTAGACTGCTTGACGACAACGGAGGAAGTCTGCGCAGCAGTCAAAGCAAAGTTAGGAGTCAGTGACGCCGACGTGAAGATTAACCTCACCAACGCGAACAGCAGAGGGCTGAGAATGGCTATCGTCCAACTGAGCCAGCGTCAAGCCCTGAAGCTGCTGGAAGCACCGAGAATAAAGATCGGCTGGATAAACAGCAGAATAAGACGCAGGGTAGAAGTCGTCAGGTGCTTCCGCTGCTTCGGCTACGGACATCGACAGGCTACTTGTACCGGACCAGACAGAAGAACCCAAGGCCTTTGTATCAACTGCGGAGAAAAAGGCCACCAACGGAAGGATTGCAGAAACAACGCAAAATGCTTCCTTTGCACGGGAGACACCGCGACACGCAGCCACGTCCCTGGATCCGGCGCATGTCCCTCCTTCAGAAGGGCATTAGATCAGGCAAAGAAGAGTCAATGACCAGAATCCTACAAGGCAACATGCACCGAAGCAGAACAGCAGACGACCTCCTCATCCAACTACAACTGGACACCGGAGTAGATCTGCTGCTTATCAGTGAGCAATACCGGGATAAGAAATGCACCGGGTGGTACAGGGACACACTCGGCACTGCAGCTATATGGATCCCGAACACGAACAGCGTCATCGTCGACAACCACGGGGCCCGGAACGGATACGTGTGGGTAAAGAGCGGCACCATCACCTACGTGAGCTGCTATCTCACACCCAACGAGCCGATAGCGGACTTTCAGGGCAAGCTCGACAACTTGGAAGACGACCTTCGAGAAATGGCAGGGTCCATTATTCTAGGAGGAGACGTCAACGCCAAAGCCGTGGAATGGGGTATGGAATACACCGATTCGCGAGGGGGGCGTATATTGGACATGGCGGCCAGACTCGGACTCAGCGTGGTAAATGTCGGAGACACCACCACGTTCAGAAGACCAGGCTACGGAGAGACGATACCGGACATCACACTGGCCTCGGATGGCATTGTGCGGGACATCGTGGACTGGCGAGTCATGGAGGACTACACCGGAAGTGACCACCAGTACATAAGCTACAACGTGACGAGACAGCAGCCGATCAGGCGAAATCCTGCTCCGCCCGGTCCTCGATGGAACGTAGCGAAGCTGGATGAAGACGCACTGGCTCAAGCAATCGCTCGAGGAAAGGATGCCGTCATGGAATGTACCGGTTCGGCGGAGACAATTGCGGACGCGACCATGGCCCTCATATGTCGCGACTGCGACGCCTCTATGCCGCGGAGAAGAAAACACAATAGAAGATCTGCGTATTGGTGGAACGACGAGATTGCAACCCTCCGGAAACGATGCTTACAGCTGAGGCGGAGAATAACTAGAGTGAGACGACGAGATCCGAACGAGGCAGAACTAGAGTCCGAGGACTTTAGGAACGCCAAGAGAGATCTCAAGAACGCCATCTACAGGAGCAAGAAACGTAAGTGGGAGGAGCTGCGGCAGGACATTGACAACGACCCATGGGGCCTTGGTTACAAGATCGTCATGCAGAAGCTTACGACGAAGATGGCGAATCCAGTCCTCGAACGAGATCGGATGCGGAACATCGTTGACACGTTGTTCCCTACCCATCCGGAGAGAACTGCGGAAATGGAGGACGAGCTATTGAACGACATCCCGCTTTTAGCGGAGATGAACTGTCAAGAGCGGCGAACTCCCTACAAAACCGGAAGGCACCTGGACCCGACGGAATTCCGACGGAAGCTCTCAAGATTGTGGCGCGCGTCTGCCCAGATCTGCTGCTGAACATGTACAACCGCTGTTTAACAGAAGGAGCGTTCTGCAAGAGATGGAAGGTACAGCGACTAGTGCTGATAAGCAAAGGCAAGGGCGATCCGAGCACGGCATCGGCATACAGACCGCTATGTATGCTGGACACGGCTGGAAAGCTACTAGAAAGACTGCTCAAAACGCGACTGGAGAGCAGCATAGACGACGCGGGAGGCCTGTCCGAGAGACAGCATGGCTTCAGGAAGGGACACTCCACCGTGGGCGCCGTAGCGCAGGTAGTGGAAACCTTCGAAGCAGCTCAACGGGGAAATCATTACTCGAGACCCCTGGTGATGCTCGTCACATTGGACGTAAGAAACGCCTTCAACTCGGCGAGATGGGACGTCATGTTAGACGCCTTGCAGAACACGTTCGACACACCATCCTATTTACTTAGGATGATACGCAGCTACCTTAGCGACAGGAAGCTGGTCTACGACACCGCGGCCGGGCCGTGCACGAAGAAGATAACAGCGGGAGCGGCGCAGGGCTCCATACTTGGCCCCGACTTATGGAATGTGTCCTACGACGGGATCCTCCGAATGGAGCTGCCGCAAGATGCGTATCTGATAGGATACGCAGACGACGTAGCGGCAGTCATCCTAGTGCGTGACGAGGCGGATGCCCAGAGAAGGCTCAACCAGGTAATGAGAAGAGTCACCACATAGATGGACGAACACGGCCTGACCCTGGCAACGGAGAAGACCGAGGTCGTTCTACTGACCAGGAGAAGAATACCTAGGGAGATCGAGATGACGGTGGATACGGAAGTCATAACCACTACAACTTCCGTGAAGTACCTTGGACTGCTGCTCGACAGCAAGATGACTTTCTGGCAACAGATCCAGTCATCGAGCGATAAGGCCGCTAAAGTAACGACGACGCTGAGCCGACTAATGGCCAACGTAGGAGGACCGACGGCGAGTAAACGCCGGCTGTTAATGACCGTCACGCCTTCCATACTGTTGTATGGAAGCGAGATCTGGGCTGACGCCTTACGGCAGGACAAGTACAGAAAGCGGATGGCTTCAGTACAGCGACGGGGACCACTCAGGATCGCCAGCGCATACCGTACGGTTTCCGAAACGGTGGTGCTCGTGATCGCAGGAGTAACCCCGATAGACTTACTGGCTCGAGAAAAGAAGAGAGTCTACGAGACACGACGAGACGTCGGTGCACGACAAGCAAGAGCGGACGCTAAAGCGCTCACACGACAATGTTGGCAAGAGCGCTGGCAGCACGACACAAGAGGACGGTGGACGGCCAGACTCATCCGCAACATCACGGAGTGGATGGAGCGAGACCACGGCGAGGTAAATTACTACCTCACCCAGTTTTTCAGCGAACACGGGTATTTCAACGCATACCTGGCTCGAATGGGTAAAGCAGAGAACGCGACATGTCAGTATCACGACTCTGCGGACGATGATGCTCACCACACCTTCTTCGAATGCGAGAGGTGGAGTGACTACAGAGACGCTCTACAAGACGAAGTAGGACCTCTAACGCCGGATAACGTCGTGCAAACGATGCTGTCCGGACACGACCACTGGCAGAAGATCGCCACGTTCGTCGAGAAGGTGCTGAAAGAGAAGAAGAGAGAGACCCAAGCAATGGAGGCAGCCGACCGAGGCTAACTACGAGGTGCCATCCTGAATTAATGCGACCAGCGGTTCCGGGATGGATTCTACACCTGACAAAGTGAGGTTTTTTAGTGGGTGCGAGCCCCACACACCGGGGACGGGTCTCGTCCCTGATGGTGCGTTTAGGCATTTTTCCTCACTCAAAAAAAAAAAACAAAATAATCAAACTTCAAAAATATTTGTAAAATGCTAATTCATCTTCATACACCGGTAACGTAGCCAGACACGCTTTTTGTCTCAGATGTTCTGCAGGAATGCTGCACTTACTCCTTATGGCAACAATACATACGTAAAGAGTTGTTCCAAAAGTAAAGACACTATTTTCTTTGAGAACAGAATTTTAATATGAACAATTACTATTTTAAGAGTAGAAACCTTCAGTCAAATATTTAACAATATTTGTTTAAGGGTATATGTATTGTAATGTTATATTACATTTTATTCAATATTTACAATTCCACTTGTCAGTTGACAGATGATCCAGCTGTAGGTAATCTAAAAAGAAAAAAACACTAAATTAATTGAATATTCATTAAACTATAACCAACTATCTGATCTGTGTATTTCTTCAATTTAATTTAATTCTATTTTATCAAATATGTAATATTAACACGATTGCACACATGCGAGGTATTTGTTTAAAATTAACTCATTTAAATCCAACTCAACACTATCAAATGATAGAGGAGGCGCAACTCTTCAAGTTGGCACCATCGGTATTTTCCTTGCATATGTGCGCGTCGATGTCATGATTTGCCTCAGTAGCCATCTGACGCAGAAGGGGGTGTTGCTCAGCAGAGATCTTATGTTAAGTCCAGCCAACGACAAAGACAGAAAGATGTTAAATGCACCACAATAATGACCATCATATTTTACAAGGTAATTAATTAATTTCAAATCATTTATTTTGTACACAAATACACACCAATATTGTAACAAAATCACACAATTAAATTCCACACACACAAGAAGAAAGACCAGCCAGTTAGGGGCATTTAAAGAACAAAAAGTAGGTGGTAATTAAAATCTACAACTTTTCGGTGACCCTGTATACAACAAAATTCCGATCGGACGCGCATAAATTAATCCATCAAAGATCGTTGATTGCCGTGATTAACAGATGACTAGCGAAAGGTATTTCTGATGAAATTTAGAGACAATTGCGAATCACCTATAAAAAGCCGTGCGAGAGCAACAAACTTCCGCTTTTTGCATTTTATCTTCGTACAGAGCGTTTATCTCTACGTATATAAATTTTGTAAATTAACCCGGTGCACCGTGGGCCCAAATCAACGATCATCTTCGAATAAGTACTTATAAACATCCAAAACTTCTACCGAATTTAATTACCCCTACGAAAAAGACGTCTCTCCATCCACCATCCGTCTATAGGCGCGCGAAGACAGAAGCTTCCAAAATAACACACACACACTCACACACACGTAAGATAAGGTAATTTAATTTTAATTTAATTTTAAGGTCAAAAATTTTAAGAATCAATATTTTCTCTTTAAAACAGTAAATTCTTTTTTTAGTCCAAATTAATATTTGAAAAATTTAAAAATTTAATTTTTTTTTATACAGAAATTTTCTAAGTCCCAACTAAAAGTTGGAAAAATTTCAAAACTACCAAATAAGGTCTTTATAAATAATAATTTAGGTGTGGTGATTGCTACGCCATTCTGCACACTGTAAACTAATTTTTTTATAGGTTTTATTGATTTAAATAAAAATATAATTTTTTTTTTTGTAAAACATCTTTTTGTCTTGTAAAATTTTTTTTTAACTTAGAATTTTTTTTACTTGAGTATTTTGTTCAACGTACGATAAGCTCTCGTATTCTGTTCTCTACACCCGCTGTAGAGCAAAGAAGTCACGAACCCCTGAGATTAATTTGTTTAAACCCCAAATTTTAATTTAAAGAGTAAAACTCACATTGTCTTGATTTTATTATAAATCAAATTTCACATTACAGTATATTCAAAGAGCATGATTAAAATAAAACTGCATCACTTGAACTGATGTGACTTTTTTTGTTGAATATTTGATAACGTTGGAGTTGAATATTAAAGATAAATGCCAATATAGACGAATAAATAAATTATTGAATGATTTCTGTGTCATTTCTCTTGTGGAATGTCCATAGACAAAAATGCTGCGTTCATATTTAAAAACTGAATAATCCTTATGTTTCATACAATTGAATATTTATATCGTTATTAATTTTAAAATATGACGACATTGGCATTATTGAAATAAGATTAATTTTTGTTAATGCAGTGATAAACATTTTCAATTTTTACACAATTATAATACCCTGCTACCGTTGTTGCATTATATTCTTGGAATTCTTGAATAGAAGCGGTTTTCACATTTTGCTAACATCGTCCACATACGCAGAAGAAAAATCCAAACGAATCACGTTTTTGTTTACCAAGAAATGGATACAATTCCAAAATCTGGAATTTATTAATGTCAGTTTCGGAGATCCCATAATTATTTGAAAACATATTACATCATATAGGTACATACATACATATATGATTATTAATAAGCTATTTTATAGGCGCTGTCACCGTCATCTCTATTAATTAATCAATAGCTTTGGAATATTACCTTTTTATTATTATTGAGCTTAGCTAGTCTCGCTTTACTTAACGTATTATGTGTATTAAAAAAGTTACTCTAAATGAGCATGCGGATATAAAACAAATACCTCAAACTGACAACAAGCATTTATTATTTTAGACTGACATGTTTTTAGCTATGTAAATTACACAAAAATGTGCCCTCGTTGCTATAAAACATATAAATATTGTACTTTCTCTTAATATCAAGGTTGAGTATTATATTACATTCTACTTAAAATACATTGATTTTATCTATATCCTAATAAAAAAGAAACAACAATAAAAACAAACTTCAAAACACAAGACACGTCTAGTTATTTGAACTGCATTATTCATAGGCTAATTAGAGTCTAAATAATATCTATAATAAAAACGATATTTCAGCTTATTTAGTAAAACAACACGAATATACAGTGTAACCACTTATGGAATAAAATTATTTTTGATGTTATCATACAGATTTACGAAAAATGCTCGAAGACGTCAATTTTTAATTTTAAAGATACGGCTTCTGAATGAAATTTGAAGTATACGCGATGACTCATGTAAGTGCAGCCCAAAGTAAATGACTTTTTTTTAACTGAACATCCTATATGTTTTCTTAATTTTTGAAGTCTCATGAACCATGAACCAATTTTAACGACCTCTAATACCTATGACCTAAGTGGTTGA
Source organism: Holotrichia oblita (assembly GCA_023690525.1). Taxonomy (NCBI): domain Eukaryota; kingdom Metazoa; phylum Arthropoda; class Insecta; order Coleoptera; family Scarabaeidae; genus Holotrichia; species Holotrichia oblita. The sequence continues at coordinate 111,088,815 of CM043018.1, read as the reverse complement.
TTACATTTAAGTGCAGACACTAACACTATGAGACTATGAAAAATGTTATTAAAATCACTGTTACAGTTTAAGAGGGTCGTCTACCAGCAGATTATTTTACAGCGGTACCATATCTACATAATTCTATAAATCGTTTGCTTGATTTCATTTCAAAATAATTTGAAAATTGGGCTTCATACACATATTTCTACAAATGTTTTACATCTACATACACAATTTTGTCTATTAATACTCGGTATTAACTTCACAATTTCATTTCCCGTGACAAGCCATTGCCTCGATACGGGAATCGAGATTACTCTATTAATTTTTAGATTTAATTACTGAAATTTGCTATGAGCATTCAAAATACGTCTACACATGTGTGTATGAAGTCCGATTTTAAAATACGTTTTAAATAGATTATAGAAACATAATATTATGAAAAAATGAACTGTGGCAACATCGCCAGCTGTCAAAGGGTAGTCGGGCCTCTTAACGTATTAAACATGATGTCCGAAATGTTCTCCGATATATATATACATGTAGGATAGGCTTTTATATAGTTAACGTATTTATTTAATTTCTTTTGTATTCCGCCATGTTGCGTCGGCGCGACGAAAATTACCGGGAAGAACGCGTGCGCAGAATGAAAGGTATTCATAATATAGTATAGACGAGTAAGGGTGACAGACGCATCAAAAGACGACGTAAAATAACGTGAAATATATTTATAGTTTATCCTTAAAGTTTATTTGGCGACGTTTACTTATTGTGCCGTTCACGTATTAATACCCAGTTTGTATTGTTCTGTTATTTTATTCAATATACATTCGTTAAAATACTGGGCGCTTATTCGTTCAACCCTGGACAACGATACATAACCCTACATACATATACAGGATGATTGGTGAGAATGGCCTATTTAAAGTTTTATACAAACGGAACGGAATATTAAAACGAAATTTTGCAGCTGGATATGGTTGAATATGAACTATCACGTGAACATATTTTTGAATAAATATCACTTCCATGCTATAAAATAAATTACAAACTCAGCTTCTATGATAAATTTTACACATACTTCATGTATCATACCCTATACCTAAATACCATTCCTTCTGAATTATTCGCAATTAAAGAAAAAAGTGACAGATACCGATCTTACTTTATAGCGATATTACGTCACGTAGGAGTAAAAGAGACGAATGAAATTTTGCATACGCGCAACTGATATTATGTAGTTATAGTTACACAGCATTTAAAGTTCTGTTCTGTAACATTATACAGAGTGTTGTTAGAATGCCTTTTAAGATATAAAAAGTTTTAGCAACAGATATGTTCGTAGAACAATGGTGAAGAACAATATCAGTAAAAAATTTAGATTATTTAAGAATTCTCCTAGATACTCCCAACAAACGCTATTTGAATAATTAACATAAAGTAAATCTACATCAAAAGTCAAATTAGGTAAATTTAAAATTATAAAAAAGATAATATAAAAGGTACAGTAGAAAAATTATAAGAACAACAATAATAATAACACAATAATAAAAGAAGTTATCTAAATGGTTCGACATGGCAACTGTTTCTATTGAGGCATTCTATATTTGGGGACGTATTCCTATAGTCGTTGCTCTCCGAATAGCATATTGTGTTATGCCTAAAGGATCTTTATTCCCATAATTCATTGGGAAGAAAGACGATTAACAAAATGAAAATAAGTGACAAGTAAGTATGTAAAACAAATGAGCTAACCCGTCTTGCTTCAGTAAATTGACATATCTCTCAACATTTTATGTACGGAGGTTAATTAAATCGTTATAACTTATTCACCTTCCATTTTAGGTATAGGAACACCTAATACGGATTAAAAGAGAATCTTTTGTAGAATCAGAATATCTACTAAAATATATACCTTTTCATAAAAAAAAATCCACCTGTATAATGTTACAGAGAAGAACTTCAAATGTTGTGTAACTACACAATATCAGCTGTGCGTATGCAAAATTTCATTCGTCGCTTTTAGTCCTATGTGACGTAATATCACTATAAAGTAAGATCGGTATCTGTCACATCTGGATGGCTAACATTAGTTTCTCGAGCTACGAGGGAGCGTTTCTGTATTCGCGGAATGGGAGATAAGGGGCGGAAATAAAGAAACCAAATTATTTTTCTTTTTCAATATATTCACCTGCAAGACGGATACATTTTTCACATCTTTCAATTAATTTATTTATACCCCCATAAAAAAATGATTTCTCTTTATCTGCAAAATACGCCGAAACTGCCTCCTTGACTTCATCATCGGCAGTAAATTTTTTACCCCGCAGCTCTTTTTTCATTTTCGGAAACAGGTAATAATCACTCGGGGCCAGGTCTGGGCTGTAGGGTGGGTGATTCACAATTTCGAAGCCCACCTTATGCAGGGCAGCTAACGCAACGCGGCTCTTGTAGACGGGCGCGTTGTCGTGCAAAAGCAGCACACCTTTCGTCAATTTTCCCCGTCTTTCCTCTTTAATGGCCTCTTTTAGTCGCTCTAATATTGAAGCGTAATATTCTCCGGTTATAGAAACAAATATATTTAGTTCCGTAAAATACATTAAATGTGTAGAACATGACAAAAAGTATAAATATAATAATAAATATATACACAGAAATATAATAAAAACATCTTAAAAACACCCCTAGCCAGCCATACAATCCAAAACATATAAAAATTGCATATTATAGAAGTCATTGACTGTATAAACAACACTTCCCGCCAACAAACGACTGAGCTGCTGCTTAAAAAGTTTTGGCGTTAAGTTTCTAATAGAGGCAGATGATTGTACACTCTAATCACTTCTGACACAACACCCTTGGACACAATAGTCTTAGTAGTCTGAGGTAGCACTAGCTGACAATTTTTACATATTACACCTTTATCTTTATAATCAATCAACAATATTCTTTCCGAGTCCCAAAATACCGTTGCCATGAATTTCCCAGCTGATTGTGACACTTTAAATTTCTTGGGAGGTGCTGTGCCCTTTTTATGCCACTGCGTGGAGTCTTGTTTGGACTCAGGTTCATAATGATGAACCCAAGTTTCGTCACCAGTAACAATTCGACTCAATACACCATCCTTGTCTTCATTACAGAGGCCCAAAAATGCACGCGAACACTCTACGCGCTGTTGTTTTTGCGGCGGCGTGAGCATTCTCGGCACCCATCTTGCGTTGACCTTAGACATGCCGAGATGATCGTGTAGGATTTTAAAAATTGTTGTATCGGATACTCCAACCATTTCTGCGAGTTGTTTCTTCTTTAGTCGAGCATCTTCGAGTACAATTTTTTCAACTTTTTGGATAAGTGGTCACCTCAATGCCCGGCCTCGGGTCGTCTTCAAGGGATTCCCTTCCTTGTTGCCACCTTGTTACCTTAACTATGCCACTTGTACACCATGGTTTTTCCTGGACAAGAGTCGCCGTAAACCAATGACATCTCATTCATTATGGTCGCGACTGATTTTACTTGCCTGGTAAGGAACTTTATAACGGCACGATATTCGATTTTTTCCATATTTCACTTTTTACTCCTGATTATGTTAGTTGATTGACGATAGCTCAAAGACTAACTGTCTAATAACAATGAAACTTCGTATTTATATTAATTATGAGCCGCTGCACAAGCCACGCCCCCAATGCGCCTAATAACCCCCTACAACCCGCTGATTCCGCGAATATAAAAACGCTCCCTCGTATTTGGCGTAAACCTGTTGTTGTATTCTCTGAAACACTTAATAAAATGTCTACTTTCACACAAAGGAGTTATCTTTTTATCGGGCGGACATGTTCAAGTTCTGTAAACGAATTTTGGAAACGGTTACTTGCTCTTGGACAATTCAGGATACTTCTGATTAAAGATATTAGTAACTTCTACTCGACTTCTCCTATTATCTCCGTAACCGATCAACATGAAAGTTTCTATACGATGGCTTTCTGTTAAATATTGCATTGTTTATAGGACAGAATGTCTTTTAAAAAGAGATAATTTACTAAAATGTCTCTATCACTGTAGACGATAATGTCGTATTGACCTTATTTTAAATGGCCTATAAAGATTGCTGTAAGAAATGCTAGGTGAAAAAGTTTTAGTCATGCACGTAAAACTTTTTACCTTGTACCTTTCTTCGCTGGTATGTATGTACTGCCATTGGGCGACAAGCATTATAGGAGAAAAAATTCGCTTTAAGAAAGTATACTTTTTGTACTATAGATTAGGGTATTGCCAGCAAGTAAATACAGAACATTTCGAACGTTTAATGCGTTAAACTGTAAGAGTAATTCTAATAAAATTTTTCATAGCCTTAGTGCCTGTAATTAACGTAATCAACCACTTAGGTAATAAGTGTTACATATTCTTAAAATCAGTTGATTAAGGAGATTTCAAAAATTAAAAAATATACAGGGTGTTCAATTTAAAAAATCATCTACTTTGTGCTAGTTTTACATGAATCACCCTGTTTACTTCAAATTTCATTCAGAAACCGTATCTTTAAAATTAAAAATTGACATGTTCGAGCATTTATCATGAGACTTTACGATAACATCAAAAATAATAGAGATTTTTGCGATCATGTACTGTACATACGACAACAGAAGTTTAGCAAGTCTAGAATACTATACAAACAAAGAATAGATGCTAGAACCAAATGAAAGAACCGTAGAAAATATTAACTAGCTTGCATTTAGTTGATAAACCAAAAAATCCTGGAGATTTATGGGGAAAAATTAATCCTATATTTGCTTCTAACTGTATAAAAAGGCTTATATCAAAACAGTAACAGAGTAGCTATTTATCTCCAGCGTTATTGTCTACTATATATCACAAAACTTGCTGGGATCTGCTATATTCGTCAAAGTGATAAGATAAATGAAGCGAGTGTTATACTATTCTTCTCTAATTCAAGAAACACACAATGCAATGGGCAGTGTGAGACCACTGCGTATTTCAGTTTTTGCTACTAACAGAATTAATTTGGATCCAATTTGACAAGTACGCCAATGTGACAATACTTAAATTTCATTTAAGATGTGTGAAAGAGTGCTCTTTGCCAAACCTGCCAAACCTATGAAAACCTATACATTAGGAAAAACATTTTTCGCTATGATAATTATTTTAAAAAAATCGAATAAACTATGTATTTGCCTCGGTTGTATGTATGTATATCGCTCCAATAATGATGCGAACCGACCCTGTTTTTTTGGAGCGAGTAGAGTTCAACCAGGAAACTAAATGGACTCTTTGCTGTATTCACAGACAAGCATTGACATGTAAGCGTACCCCTGCAGAATTAGCTAGTAAATGATACCAGAAATGTTTGCAAATTTTATAAATTCGCATTCGAACTACTTAGCTTTTTCCTTTATCCCGACTAATGACAACACAGTGGGTTCGCTTATTTTCGGTTGTTAAACGTAGTTGAGAAAGAGAAAAAAATTGACAACCGTTGGTATAATAAAATGGATGCATATATTTCAATAACGCTGCTTGAGAAATGCAGGCAGCATTGCTCTCTGTGCAGCAAAAGAAAGATGACTGAACTTTAATTGAAATCTTATGCGCAAAACTATGAATATGAATTTCACGATCACCATACGATATCAAACAGTAAAGTCTAAGGAAACGAAAACTTTACTTAAATAAATACTATAAGTTAGAGAACTAGTAGAAAAAGTTGAGCAGAAAAAAGTAAAATAAACACTAATCCGTCGCTAATTGGATAGTGTACAATAGGACATTATTAGTTAATTGAGTAAACACCATTATATACTATGAATAATTATGTACGTGCACTAATTGCGCAATAAATTTTGAAATGTATGGAGTCGCTATTTATATATTTATTAAATAAAATAGATGCAGGTTTGTGTACCTAACGGGTGGCAATAATTGAAAAACAGTTTAGATGTTTATACCTTTTAATATAAAACGTCGTGAATATATTGCGGTTTATATTTATATATCTAGGTAGTATAAATATATATGTAATGTTTTTGTGAGGGCGAATTTAATACTTTAGATGGTGTGTCTGATATATATAAACATATACGATTATGTAAATTTTAATGAAGTCAATAACAGTTTGCACAACCTATTAAATGTGATTAACACTTTTAATAGGGCACATTAGGTAAGAAGTAATACGCAATAAACCAAGACTTCCAGCAATAACATTCATGTATTGAAGGTAAATACGCATATAAGCCACAATTTTCAGGTAGCCTGATTATTAAGGTATTTATTTGTCATTATTTCATATTTCATATGTATTTTCTAATACTGATAATACCCATGATCTCCCATGATATCTGAAATACGTGTAAGAAAAATGTGTAAGTAATAAAATTTACCGAGTAAATACAACCATCGAGAAAATAAACACATACATTCTGTCAAGAAAGTATCGGGAATCAATCATTTTAAAAGCCCGCTTAAAGGAATTGTCGAAATTTCTTTTATCGCCGAGTTGGCATAACTGTCCTCTATACTCATGCGAAGTTTGAGCATCATTAGTCATTTAGTTTGTTTACGGCGCGCCCATTTTGTCAGTTCATCTCAACCGTATTTCGCGATTTTTACAATGGATAAAAATATCGAACAAATAACACAAAATATCGACATTATCAAAAACACGTGCATAAGAATGGTACAGTGCACTTCAAAACGGTCGAGTGGTAGTGGAAGCCACCATCCATCAGGTGGTGGAAGACGGTCATCAACGTCTTCAACTGAACGCTAAAGTAAAGGAAATGGTGACGGAAAAATCATCGTTTAAGTTTAAGAGAGATAGTCGATAAAATGTCTGTCTCACGAATCAATCCGTACTATCTTGGCATGAAACGCGTTGCCGCACGACTAGTGCCGAAAGAGTAGAATTTTGCGCAAAAACTCAAAGTTCACCGAAGACATGTTAGAACGAATCAATTCTGACCTCACATTCATAAAACGCATTGTAGCTAGTGATGAGATATGAGTTTATGAGCTGGACATGCAAACCAATCAACAGGCTTCAGAATGGCGCCTTTCAACTGAGTCGAAACAGAAAAAACACGTCAAAGTTCGACCAAAGGTAAACGACATATTGACCATTTTTTCGATTACCGCGCTGTTGTTGGAATTCTTGCCAGAAGGTGAGACAGTAAATAAAGAATGGAGGGCATTATGCAGCGTTTGAGAGAACAAATTCGTCGAAAAAGATCAAATTTGCGGAAAGAAAACTCATGAATTTTGTACCACGATGACGCACTATGTCACACGGTTTTCATTGTGGACGAATATTTGGTCACAAATTCAACAAATTTTGTCGAACAGCCACCGTCTTTCCCTGATATGCTCCGGGAGGCTTTTTGCTTTTTTCAAAACTCAAATTACCACTTCGAAAGCATCCGTTTTCAGTCAATAGATGGCACAAAAGAGAATTCGCGGCGAGTACTGAAGTCGGTTCCAAAAACTGCGTTTAAAAATGTTTTGATGATTGGGTTATTTCTCCCCGTAGGTGTATATTTTTTCGGCGATTCTTTTCTAATGGTTTCTAGTGGTTTTTGTTGCTACTCTCCCATTCGCTTAAAAGCGACAGTAAGTACTGTTCAATATTCTTCAAGACACTATAAATATTCCATTCACACACTCAATATTGAAGTTTTTCAAGATAAATTTAAAATTTCCATATGCTTTTTCATATTAGCAGAGTGAGCCACAGGTACAGATGGGGATTTATTACCGTTATCTAGAAACACAGCTTTTAAAATATTTTTAAATGAATCAATGAGCAAGCGCTATTTTATTGGCTTGTGTTCAATAGCAAATGTTTCGATAAAAAAACATTGCTAAACAAAAACCATTTTACATATTTTAACACCGAAGTATTTATTTTTTCATCCAGGCCTTACATCTTGTTCACATATGTATGTGAAAAATTATAAGTGGAGTAGAGTCGTCGCCTTAGCGCAACGCTATTGCGAGTGGGCCCCGATAGTCATACTCGGTGGTTCGACTCCACCTCCGGACAACATATTTTTTAAAATAAAAATATGTTTAATTAATTGGCGGTTGGAAAAAATGCATTACATATATACCATTTTATATACTTTTGAAGATAATTCCCTCCTTTTTACTATGAACCAAGCAATTTAGACTGTTTTTTTTTCTGATAACATTCAATCTCGTATGAGATCATTAAGACCTTCTTGACTCTATAAATAAGGCTCAGATGAATAACTTGGTTCAAAGGTAGCATTACCAAAACCTGTGTTTTGCTTTGGGCAATTCTTCACAGCAGGGAACTGGTCTCAGTGCAAATTGCAAGTTAGAGTACCCTATTATGTTTTTATGTTGACGAGATTCCTTTGATGTCTATTAAGCAGAAATAACAGTCAGAATACTGATCCCTCAACATCAAAGGAATAGAAAATTGCATGTGCAAGATATGTGAGGCTCAGGCCTCCCTTACATTACACCCCAAAATAAAGTTAAATGTACTTACAATTGCCATAAACAGTCATTACAAGATTATAACGACATTCCTGATATGTAACATTTACCTTTAAAAGATAACATAAGCACTTGCCAAATTGATTAAAACTTCCAAGAACAATAACGACAGGACCACCTGCAATGAAGATAGATGGAGTGGAAGAAATTGTGTATCTTGTAAATCGGCTGAGTGCAACCTATCGAAAGCTTTTATGTGAAAGAATAAACAAAAGGTGATTATAAAATAGAATAAATTCGTACACAATTTTATTGAGATACATATTACATCTACTTTATTATTCTATCTATACATATTATACATATATGTATGTGTTTAAGAGAGTAGATGTAATTCAAACGTATTCGAATTGTTGGATCGGCAAATGTGTAAAAAAACTCTAACTAATCATAGTTATGTCAATACTAAAACACAGGCAATATCTTTCACAACATATGTTACTAACTATATGATTAATGGCTATTTAGCAGACACCATATACGGAAATTGTTACAAATGTAACCACTGTTTGTGCAGAAAAATATACTGCTCACGCAAGTACATGTGTATATTTTTCAACCGAAGTGTTACAGTGATTTATGCAAGAATATTAAATAATTAATGTTTACCAAAGCTGAGTGAATTTTTAAATAAATATTAGGAAGGTCATTGTTAATGACTTTCAGCCGGTCGACAACAAAATTTGTTTTTTCATTTATTGTCGCTAGCGTAACTCCGGTAAAGTTTAAGGTTTATTCTTGACTTTGACGTTGGTATAGAAACTTCATGCTAAAAAGGATACTGGCGTTTATGACTATAAGAATGTAATTTAAAACTAATTTACTATCCAATTATTTTCTCGTTTTATAATTCGTAAAGCCATAATTTGTACTTAACTCCTACACGGTTAAATTTGATTTGACATTTTTTTATATATTATCGCGTCATACAACAATAGATTTTTTATATAAACATCTACGTATGTACCTAACACTTGCGGTAATTGAATGTAATTGTAATATTTGTTCAATTGTTGAGCGCAATAATCAGTGAGTTCTACGGAAATTTATTTTTGAATTACATTTTCATCTTTTGTCATACAGTTTCTGCAAACATTTACATATTATATGTAATACATGATTAAATTGAATTCTATTTTATAACGGACCTTCTTCAAAATCTGTAACTATATACGGTTGTTCACGAATAACTTCGAAGTATTTAGAAAGTAAATGATGTATTTTAAAAAAGAATCCAATGGTAATTTAAAGAGTAATTAGAACCAGAATTTAAAAATATTTTCCTCAAACTATTTGATGCAACTGTCCGCATCAAACCTGCTAACCTTTTTTATTTATGGTACAATATATCCAAGGCGTACCTTTAGACAATAAAGGTAATATAAAATTCTAGAAATCTTCTTATACTTCTTATACTATATTTTGATTATGATAAAAGCCTTTTATTTTTGGTTGCACATTGGCGGTATTATTTTGGCTATACATATTTTTACGAACATTGTTGTTTAGTTCCTCCAACATTTGTGCTTTACGTATGTACATATGTATATCACACTCACTGAATCTGGTAGAATGATTTTCTTTAGGATATGATATTACTGTAGTCCACTTTGTATATCTCTTGTTCTCCTATGGGAATGACTGATATTCAGGTATTGATGCTATGGTGGCCCTCTGCGTGCATATAAGAATACTAGAATAGGAATTGAATTATCTAATAATATATAGGTGGTTTCATTTAAAAAAATGTAACTTTGACGTGCCACGACTTTACCACCGACCCTGTATACCTAAAATTATTATTAATTAATAAGCATTTAAGTACCCTAAAACTTTTGTATTTAACTTTTTCCGGTATCTCGTATATTTTACCCAATAATCGACCGTTTCCATACATATCAGCGACCCTGTATAATATAATATAGGTATAATGTATAATATATACAGGGCGTGGCGCGAAGTTTTGATTAGAAGTTTTTGGGGATGCAGCAATAGGCAAAATTAAAAATTTTATAAGATTAGACTATCGATAATGCTGATTTTAAATATAATATTTTCATGAATGATTTACTTCCGGTACACCGGAAGTACATATCAACTCGCTTATTTTAAATAGAACATGGTATTTTTTATTTTAGTTTTCAATTCTCTATCAAATTCTGAGTAAATTTTATGTACCATGTCCTATACTAAAAACTAATAGTTTTTGAGATATTTCATTTTTTTTTAATTTTTCTAGAAAAAAAACAGTTCCAAATAAATCACGATATTGCTGCAAACAAACACGCTACTGACTTAAAATTTGACATGGCGAATTGCAAGACATCACTAAAGTGTTGTAATGAAACACTTGACGTTTCCAATGTATTTTGTAATATATTAAATGGAACAAAGTAAAAATAAATAAAAAAAGTGCCTCGTCCTTTGAAACGTTAAATTTTTTATACAGAGTGTTTTCCACATACTACTCAATTCCAACAACTTCAAACAATTATAACTCGCTTATTTCAAATACAACACCCTGTATATTATATCAGATTTCAATTCCTATCTTCATTCTCCTTCAATTGTTACTAGCATTCCCTATACCTAAATCTAACCGGTTTTGAGATATTTTATTATTTTACTTAACACTAACAAAACTTAATATTTCAACATTAATAAAGCGTAGGCCGTGGCTGACAAAAATATGACAACTTAATGGTAAATTGTCTATGTATGCATTAAATATGTTTTCATACTTTTCTTTAAAAGTTCAAGTTTTATAGCAAGCAATGGCAAATTTAGCATTTACAAATGACGATTTCTTTTAATTTTATCATTATTTACGGCGAAAGTAATAGAATTATTAAGCGGACGTGGTGGCGTATTTTTAGACACCCAGAAAAAACAAAAGTAGCTGATGATGCCTACTAATGATTTCTAGAAAAACGCAGTCCAAATAAATCACGATACTCCTGTAATCAAAAGACTACTGATTCAAACTTTGTCACAGCGAATTATGACTTTACTAACATGTGTCAGCTCGTAAAATATTTATTTAAAATATTAATTTTTAATTCAGGGCGTTTTACATATACCACTGAATTCCAACAATTTGAAATAATTATAACTCGCTTATTTGAAATACATTACTCTGTATTTTATATGAGTTTTTCATTTCTATTTTTATTTTAATTTCCTATACCTAAATCTAACCAATTTTGATTTATTTAACTATTTACTTAAAAATAACGTCATCTAATATTTCATTAAATTGGTTTCTTTTTATTAACTACACTTAAATTGACCAAATTGAGAGCAGTTTCTAACCAATCTTCTTATGGTATCATTAGTTACGTTTGGTTTTTCTGAGTAGCTTTCTGTAAAAATACGATACGTCCGCTTAATACTACACTCGGCGTAATTAATGATAAGTTTTAAAAAATCGTCATTTGTAAGCTGAATTTGCCATTGCTTGCTATAAAACATGAACTTTTCAAGAAAAGTGTGAAAACATATCCAATGCATACATAGACAATTTACTATTAAGTTGTCACATCTTTGACAGCCACGGCCTACGCTTTATTAATGTTGTTTCGTTATTGTTAAATAAAATAATAAAATATCTCAAAACCGGTTAGATTTAGGTATAAGGAATGCTAGTATCAATTAAATGAGAATGAAGATAGGAATTGAAATTTGATATAATATACAAGGTGTTGTATTTGAAATAAGCGAGTTATAATTGTTTTAAGTTATTGGAATTGAGTGGTATGTGGAAAACACCCTGTATAAAAAAATTTACATTTCAAAGGACGAGGCACTGTAGTGATGTCTTGCAATTCGCCAGATCAAATTTTAAGTCAGTAGCGTGTTTGTTTGCAGCAATATCGTGATTTATTTGGGACTGTGTTTTTCTAGAAAAATTAAAAAAAAATGAAATATCAAAAACTATTAATTTTTAGTATAGGACATGGTACATGAAATTTATTCAAAATTTGATAGAGAATTGAAAAATAAAATAAAAAAATACCATGTTCTATTTAAAATAAGCGAGTTGGTATGTACTTCCGGTGTACCGGAAATAGATCATTCATGAAAATATTATATTTAAAATCAGCATTATCGATAGTGTAATATTATAAAGTTTTACATTTCGCCTATTACTACATCCCCAAAAACTTCTAATCAAAACTCTTCGCGCCACACCCTGTATATATATCGACGATACTTTGAGATCTCAAAAAGTAAAGCAAATATTATAGAAATAATAATGTTAGTCCGCTAATTAATTACAAGACATCAGAGTACAAATATATAAAAACAAAGCGATCTGTAAAGTGTCATCGAAATCTAAATTTTCGAGTTGTTGGTATTCCTTGTTAAAGTTTTAGAAACAATCATGATAAGTGGTTTAAGAATAACTATTTATACTACTATAAATATACAATAAATGTATTTTGAAGACATGTTTACGTTCAGCTCTATTAATATACATACTTCAACAAAGTAACTAAAAAAAATTTGTTAAAAAGTGAAAATGCTGTTTATAGATTATATAAATATCTGAACGTGCATTTGCAGACAATATAGTAATCATAACAAACTGTGAAAACGATTTGCAAACATTATGAACATATACAATAAAATACCGGACTCGAAATAAAAGTAAACAAAAAGGATATGAAAGTAATAATAATCGCAAAAACCATCCCAATTAAATTTTATATATTTTTAATTAATTTGCAAAGAAATGCTTGAATATATGTAATTGTAAACTGTAATTCCAGAGAGACAACTTACTTCAGCAATCCCTACTTGGATTACTTTAGCGTTTAAGAAATATAACTCCTTTCCTTTTTTAACGATAGTAAGGACGTGTTTACATGGTTTCCTAGTTGGTGAATTGGTAACAAAAGCCTTAACAACAGTCGTTGAATTTTTGGATTATTTAAAATGTAAAAGAATACAAAATTCTGATACAGCAATTTGTAGATACATTGGTTATATAGCTTACAAATGTTTAGAAAATGATTATGTTCGACAAATATTTTTGTTCCACTATAATGAAATTAGATTAAATAAGGTTTGTTCTTTCTTATTATTATTTAGTAATTTAGCGGATGGAATTTGGTTGCGAAAATCTAAGAAGAGGACCTTGATTAATTCCATCTCCAGAAATTCGTAGTACTTAGAGGGGAAGTAACAACTGTCACAACGTTAACTAAACGTAAACAAGATGATCCTAGAGCTAGTGGGGTTGTTTACATTCAGTTTACGTAGTATTGCATAAACTCAAAAATAGTTTAATAAGAAGACGTAGTGGATTTACGCACTATATAATACAAAAAACTACACTCTATGAGCGAATGACAGTCCTTTGCATCTCACACTAAACAGTTTTAAATACTAATTAAAGTGAAGCTGGTTCTACAATATAATCTTGGCCAAAATAGGCAAAAATAAACGAATATTTGACCAGTTTAGAAAGACCTTTCTTCATAAATATGATTATTAATCTAAAGAAAAACTAACAACAGTGTATTTACTACAATCGTTCTACATATACCAAAAATATAAAAATGTCCTTAGTTTAAGGCCCCAGTTCTGCATAAATTACAGTAATATGAAATAAACACAAATGCTACAATGTGATTTTAAAACCAAATACCTACTGACATTATTTAAAAGTGTGTAAAAGTGATGGTCCAATATCTGCTACCAAGTCGCGTAAATTGAAGATATATAATTTTCTACAAAAAAAAACAAGGTATCTAACTAGCTTAAAAGCTATTGTAATGAGACCCATTCTGGTCTGCCTACAAAGTCCTGTTTACTGTGTGCTATTTGAAAATATCTCTACACTTTTCGAATTACTAAACTGAACGGCAAAACAACCGCCCACCTGAATTTTTTTGCAAAATCAACTCTACAATCGTTTTAAGTTTCTACAGAGACTGAATCCAAGAACTATTCATTGTCTGCGCAACATACGCATTTTTTTGAAGTAATAATATAATTTATGACAGAAATATATTTAATGTTACAAAAGCAGAAAAACAGTATGGACAAGATTTTTCTCTCAACTCCTAAAAATAAAATTGGTGACTTTTAGTCCTGATCTAAAACTAATAACGCGTATGTCCTCGGTGAGCTTCAGTTGCGTTCGCGTAATCGTTGCGACATTCGATTAGTTAATTTTTTTATTCTTGTGTAGTCTTATGGAACTACTTCGAATTCTTCTTCAAAGATGCTCAATAGGATTGTGATCTTGTCTACATGGAGGCTAGTTTAATGTGCGAATGCCACACTGGATTAAGTACTCATTTACAATTCGTGCAATATGAGAAAACGTAGAGTAGATGGGTTGGCGGTTTGTTTTGCCGGTCAGTTTATCTACTATTATAAACATGTATCATGTATTTATTAAGTTAGGGACCGATAAAATAGATATGAATACGGGAAAAACAGCCTTAGGAGGCCATCTCTACGGCTATAAAATCGCTTTAGGTGGATTGTTTTTATTTGTCGTAGAATTGCGGTTAATTTCTCGCAAAAAGAATTATTATCTAGCCAAACTTCTCATTTTAACAACTCTTATTTGTGACGACTTCGAAGCTGCTCCAGTAGAACTATTCTATTGTTCCAAAGGAAAACATAATTTTCAACCGTCCATTCATATCTAAAACTTTTTTACACTCTTTGGCCAACTGGCCAACAAAATTACTAAGGTTCTTAAATTAATTTATTATTATTTAGTTGAAATAAAATCGTTTTGTCACAAAATAAACACATCGTATTTTAATTCAAAATCACTATAAATGAATTTTCACAGTTTGCCAACTATCGAAGTGAGAAATATTTAGGTGATTTGGAAGATTTTCAATTCATTCTTTTCAGATTACGGCAGTATGTATTAATAAGTCCGTAAACGCTTTAGCTTAATTTTAGAAACTAATATTGGTTGAAGTTGCAAATATTTAATGTATACAAATTGATAAATAATTATAATTAGAGTGGACCAATTCGGAGCGAAAGCAGAGGCCTGACTAACGAATTGGTTCCCGTATGCGAAATATTATTACCTAATATCTAGAGATATACTATCATGAACGATACTGATGTTATTATGTTAGATACAAAAAAAATTTAAGACGGTTTTTCTAGATTATGAAACGTTCTCGATTACACGTATAAAATAAAATCTAAAATGTATGTAATTTGATGCTTAAAATACTACACTTTCCTGCTACTATTATACATGCACACACGATGACCGTGGGCAACATACTAAGTAATCGTATGTGCGACGAGGCACGCGGGAACCAATGCGTTAGTGACGCCCCTGCTTTCGCTCCGAATTCGACCACTCTAATTATAATTCATTTGTAAAAGTACCTAGCAATTGTGGGTTTGCAGTATTCTCATACCTTTTATATTATTGGTGTCAACAAGAAACTGCCTTTTCAAAATTTTCAAAATTTAATATTTAAATCTTAGATATATTAACGCAGTTGGAAGATCACCGTGTAATGTAATATTTTTCCAAAAAATATGATAGATCACGAGAAATTGATTTGTTACAATTTTGTGTAAATCATATTTCGACATACTTATTTGGGCCTAATTTCAATCGAATTTAAGCTAAGTTTGCTCAATATACAAAATACTTTTAAGTGAGAGCATTATGTAATATACGTATGTGACTTACTTACCCGAAATTTTTATAATACATAAGCGGTAGAATTATATAGCACTTTTTAGCTTCAAAACCTAATGTAAAAGTACAACTAAAATTGTTTTAAATTCTCCTAGAATAATATTTATAACTTGTACATTTCATTCACATGGAAATGAAACGTAATATGTATATTGAAAGATAAATATTCAATTATGCTTATTTTTAAAAAACCTTATGATAAACAGATATTGTTTTCAACCTTCAAATTAATGCCTCGAAAACTCCTATGATAGTCTTTTATCATATACATAAACCAATACAAAAATTATGCACAATTTTCTCAGCCTAATTATAATCTTAATGAGTCCTTATTCCATTCCAGCAATTATAGTATACTTAATTTATTATTTACAGCTTTCAACCAAATAAAAAAATATTTTCCATATGAACTTGACTTATGTGTCATTTATTTTTGCGTAACAATAACAACAATGGAAGCTAACGCCTGGTGAACTTACGC
The DNA here is from genome assembly GCA_023690525.1 of Holotrichia oblita. Lineage (NCBI taxonomy): Eukaryota > Metazoa > Arthropoda > Insecta > Coleoptera > Scarabaeidae > Holotrichia > Holotrichia oblita. Next base: position 111,072,115 of record CM043018.1, on the reverse strand, counting down.
AGACAAAGAAATACGCACATTTCCTCTCACATTTACTTTGTAAATGTCATTAAAACTTAAGTACAATACAACGAATGTATCCACATTATGCAAAATTATGCTCATAATTGTGTGTTAAAATTGCGTTCTGTTACTTGTACTTGTTAACTAAACTGTCACGTTATAAAAACTAATGAAGTTAATGTGAATTGCTACGCTGTTCGTTCTTATTAAGCGTTTGAATGTCACTTAGGCGCATTAACATTTTGTACAGACTTAAATTACGAGGATAACGGAAACGTGTATCTTGTTATATGTGTTTTATCTAGTCAATAATTAAAGGATTAATGTAGCATATTCAAATTGCATGTTATTATATTATAAATCAGGCATTATAAAAGAAAAAAATCCAATTGCAACATTTGAATTGCTGAATTTCATGTTATTACGAGTTCCATTTGATGGTATCAATAATACATATAGATACCTTAGAGATAGACCTTTGAGTATTAATAAATTAATTTTTACTTCCTTTCTCTTTTCTTGATTCAATAATGTGTTTATAGTTTTAAAGTAAGAAATATTTCAATCGAGTATTTCGTTAGCAAAATAAGGCATACCAAATTGCTAGCAAGTTAATGATAAAAAGAAATTATTAGAAAAAGGAAGATATAGAGTGCTTGGACCACCGTTATCCATTTTTACCGAAGATGGTTTGTATGTTATGTTAAAAAATCTTAATACTCATCGCTGTTAAAAAATGTATTGTCTTCTACCAATGCATTCTTTCGATCACGTATGATGTTACTATGTTCACTTCTATGTCTTCCGGGTGTTATCGCGTAGATATGTTTGCACTTGACGTTTTGCTGATCATGCTGTCAGTTTCTTCTAAAGACTGTCTTTAGAAACCTTCCTCAGAAGGTTTCTAAACTACTTAACTACGCGACAACATCCGGAAGACTTCAACATAGTAAACAACGCTTGTGAAAATCTACGCTCGACGTATAATCTTATTGGTTGAATATACATATATACCTACGCAAATCGGTAATTAGAAGATGTTAACTTGCTATCTAGTTACAAACGGTGGACGTGCTTGAATTATAGCACCTTTACATCACATAATTATTAGTAGTGAAGCTAAAAGACGTTAAACAAAAGGTAATGACAATAATAACAGTCTATGGTCCTAATGACAATGATAATGTAGAAGAAAAATACAAATTCTGGGAAGAGCTGACATTAGTAATGGATGAGGTCAAAGGAATATTGTTTAGCACGGGGGACTTTAATGACAGAAATGATTAAAAATATTGGTAAAGCAGGAACAAAGATACTTCTAGAAATCATTAATATAGCATGGAAATACAAAAACATACTAGCAGATTGGGAAGTACTACTATTAACACCGGTTCACAAAAAGGGAAATTATAGAGATTGTAATAATTACAGAGGCATAACGTTACTAAGCACAGTTGTCAAAATATATGAGCAGTTAATTAACAATAGGCTCAGACCGATAATCGAACCATTACTATCACAGTTACAAAGTGGATTCAGACCTTGAATAAACACGTAAGATCATATATTTATACTAAAACAAATATTTGAAAAAGATTGCAACAAGGGAAACGGACCTATTTCGCATTTATTGATTTAGAAAAAGCGTTTGATAAAGTGGTAAGATACGAAATATGGAAAGCGCTCTGAGAAAGGGGAGTAAATAAAAAAACAATTCGAAATATCCAAAGATTATATAAGAACAACACGAATTCTATAATAACACGTCCCATGAGACCCGAAGGATTTGTAACCCAAGATGGGTTAAGGCAGGGTGGAGGATTAAGTCCTGTACTGGTCACCGTATGTATAGACGATGTAACAGTGCTCAATACAGACGAAACAGAAATCATATTGGGTACAGAAATCTGGAGAGGATACTAACGAAACAACGAACGAAAGAACGAAAACAATCTACAAAATAGTATAGATATATGGAACGAAACACTTACGCAAAAATGAATGAGCATAAATAAAAATAAAACAAAAGTAATGACCACAGATAAAGAATAGCTAAATATCCAAATTGAAGGAATAAACATTCAACAAGTAAATGAGTTTCGATATTTAGGCGTTCTGATAGAAAACACTGTGAAGAATGAATCAGAAATTAATGAAAGAATCAAAAAGGCAACCAAATTGTATTGCGCAATGTATAAGAATTTCATTATGAAACAAGAAATATCACGCAACACTAAGATAAAAAGTATTCAAAGCAGTCTACAGAGTAGTGTTCATATACGGATGTGTATCATTGGTACTAAATAATAGACAGAAAAACAAAATCCAGGCGGCAGAAATGAGATATCTTAGGAGAGTGAGAGGCGTAACTAGAAAGGATAGAATGAGAAATTCACAAATACGAGAGGAACTGGGGATACAGTCGATAATGGACTTCATTGAACAACGACAACTACACTGGTGGGGACATCTGCAAAGAATGGAGAACACTAGACTAATGTTACCTTCTTTTTGCGTTCGTCTGGCATTTGTATAGTTTTGCCAGTATGTAAGTTAATATCTCCAATTGTTGTCGCATCTTCTGCCTTCATGATAATCTACAGTAAGTATTAAAATGAATAAATTAATATTGTTATAAACTTCTGAGTTTCTTAAAATTCGAATGTCCCAAATTGGGCTAAGACTCTCTAGATTTTGATTGGTATACACCAATTGAAATTTTACAAAACACTGCATACGACAATTACATGACGGTCCTATTCTTCTTTCGGTGACTATGTTCCCTTCGTAATTTACATATTGTGCGCCTAAGGTGCTCTTGTTTTACAACATTTCGTTTCCAGGATCGTGGATATCGCATTCTTTCCTCTCTTTAGCCATAAGGCGGTCTTCTTCAGTATTAATCCGTTTGTTTATAGGACAGTTAATAATATGCAAGTAGTATATAACAGATAGCCACTATTTGCTCTGCTAGCACCGCCTAAGGAAACGTTGGGAAACGCTTCTATATGCTGTCTAAGTATTTCCGCTTCTTTATTAGCCTACTTTGGACACGAAAAATGTAAAGAAGAAATTTTTATTTTCGACTTGTATATAACAGATGTTTATACCTGATGTTCACTTTTTCCTTGTATTTTCCTATTTTTCCTCCTATGTAGGTTAGTACAGCTCCATAACACACTTCATAATACTTTGTCAATATAAAACATATAAGAATATATCCGGTTCAAACATGTATAAAAATAATTTATTCGTAACTCCAGGGTAATAATAAAATAACAGTAAACTATAAACCCAGAACGCAGTGAATACAAATATGCCGGCTGTAATGTTGTAATTAGGAATGGAATTTAGTTTTACGACCCTTACTGTGATTGTAATATATTTTTTGTTGTTATTGTTACATATACTCACTCAATTTAACATTGTTAAAGGAATGTGAGCTTACAAAACAGTTGTTCTATAATTATTGTTTACATGTATTTTATTAGAGAAGAATAGTACCTCGTAGAATATTAAGTAACGACAATAGGGAAAGTAAATATTACGACCATTGTAATATTTGAAATGAAACAAACAAATCATTAGATAGTGCATATAAAAAAGTACAATTTAAACCAGATTGTTTTTGCTGCTTGACGTGAACAATCTGTAGGAATTTCTTGAACACAGATAAGTAAAGCTCTCGATACGCTATTCGTGTACTCGTGATTTGTTAATGCGCGATGCGTGATTTGTCCAGCTCGTTACAGTCCATATAGTAAATCTCCAATCAAAGCCTACAGAGTATGCGTGTACGTGCGATTAGTGATGCTTGTTCACTCATTCGTCATTTTCGCTGGAGTTTGTAAACAAATCCTACTCATGCTAATTCATAAATTTTCTTAGTAACAATTTTCTGTTCAAACGCCGACGACCTTGCAATAGCAACTGCAACTTTTATTATCATGGCGCTAACGAAGAAAGAATCCTAATCTAAACTATACAGCAATGATAGTGTAGTGAGTCAATATTTATAAATAAAGATAGCTAATAAATTGTTGTATCGCCACTCATTTCCAAGAAATATTGGAAAAATAGCATATATTACAGAGGCCTACAAAAATAGTATATTATTTTATACGGAGGAAAAGTGATACTTTTCATGGCGCGCTCGTGTTTAATTTCAATGTTATAGTGTCCACTTGACACTTTTATGATGAGTTACTATAGGAACGGCTCGTACCTAATCATCGGTCTATCAAATATCCTACCAAACCCGCTTATCTTCAATTAAAAATAGATATTTTTGCATAAATTTGCCGACGTTTGAAGAAGAAATAGCATATTTTATGCGGAGGAAAAGTTACTTTTCATGTCTTCTCTCTATTAGCAGCCTCACTAATGAAAAGTATTACTTTTCCTCCGTATAAAATAATATACTATTTTTTGGTGCATCTCTGTTTGTTTGTATTGTCGATAAAGTACGTAATGTACAGTATATTGACATACGTCATTTTAACTCATCAGCTCTAGCTTACCTACTACCCTCATTTTGAATGGTTGTCGGTCTTGTTATGGTCTTGTTCGTAAATAGTCATTATTACAATAACATCGATAAAGTTTGTGTTACTATTTCATTATGGCTAGTACGTCCAGATGTTGTGTTAACGATCCTGATATATTTTGTTATGTTTGTGGTGAATACATACTGAAAAATCAGCGTAAATCGATTACAAACACTGTGCGTCGTTTGTATTTTGTTTACTTCGGTATTGAAATTCGACACCAAGATAAAGTGTAGGTGCCGCATAGTGTTTGTAAAGTATGCGTTGAACATTTGCAACAATGCGAGAAAGGGACACGTAAGTGTTTGAAGTTTGGAGTGCCTATGATATGGCGAGAACAAAAAAATCATTATGATGACTGTTACTTTTGTTAGATTAATATAGTGGGCGTCAACAAAAACAATCACCATAAATGGAAATACCCCAATATTTCTTCAGTACAAAGATCCTAAGTCAATTTCGTAGAATTAGCTGAATGACCTCATCAGAGACTTAGATCTTTTGAAGGAACGTGCTGAGTTACTAGCGTCAAGATTAAAAGAAAAAAAGTTGTCTTTCCTCAGATGTTCGAGTGTCTACATATCGCATGAGAGAGGGAAAGTTATTGCAGTTTTTGTCATCTGATGAAAATTTTGTGTATTGCTGTAATATGTGTGATTTGCTGACTTTCATGTGTTTAACGATCTATTAGCCCAATGCCATTCTCAATGCCCAATGTATGTTTATTGACAGTAGTAAACGAAATCTAAAAGCAGTTCTTCTACATAATGGAAATAAATATGCTCCCGTTCCAATTGCTCACTCAGCATGTCTAAAAGAAAAATATGAGGTAATTTAAATTCGTTTACAAAAAATAAAACATATTGAACATAACTGGGTAATCTGCGTCGACTTGAAGATGTTTAATTTTTTATTGGGTCAACAGAGTGGTTATACGAAATACCCATGTTTTATTTGTCTCTGGGACAGTCGAACTAAATCACGTCATTGGACTGCAGAAAATTGGCCTGTGAGAGATGCTCTTGTTGTTGAGGAAAGAAATGTTATAAATGAACTCTTAGTTTCAAGAGAAAAAATTATTCTTCCGCCATTGCATATAAAATTAGGACTAATGAAGCAATTTGTTAAGGCTCTGGATAGAAATGGTCAATGTTTCCAGTATACTTCTCACAAATTTCCTGGTTTAAGTACTGAAAACTAAAAGCAGGTATCTTTGATGAACCTCAAATACGTAAATTGATGAAAGACACCACTAATTTTGAGAGTTGTATGAATGATGTGGAGAGACATGTGGAGAGAATCATGCGAGATTGCCCAAGTCAGTTTCATTCTAGAAAATCACTCAAAAGACAATTTCTTCATGTTTAATGTCAATAAAATATATATATTTTCATGATTTGTGTTTTTTTTATCTCGGGAACTAGAGCTGACAGAAAAAAAACAGGTAACATTTTTGATATCGCCATGTAAGACATACTTACAATCAGGTCTAAAATCTCCAGCACCAAAATGGTTGTAGGCCAGTGTTATTATTTATTACAGATATAATAGTAGTGATCTGTTGAATGATTTAACGATTGATTGTTTTCGTTACGGTATTGTTTCGTTAAACATTCCGATGCCTGACAATTTTATTTTATTTTTCGGTAAATTTAAAATCCTTCTTTTTAACTTCTGTAGCACTCGCTCTTGCAGCTGGCTAGGCAGCTGACTATCATTGTGGCGGAACGATAGGAGCCGGGTTTCAATTCTTCGGAAAGACGGTGGCATTTTTCTCGAAGAATTGGAATCCGATCAACCTATCACTCGCTATTAGGAACAAAGTGATTAGCAGGGCGGCATTACAAGAGGCGGTGTATTGCTGTCACAAGACCATTTGAATTTTACACACGCAAAAACTATACCGCAAGAGTTGCTTGGTGATCAAACAAGCCTAAGAAGTTACTGCAACTAAGCGCCCTAAGTTTTTTGATTATTATTATATTTTTCAATCGCTCTTGATCATTCGTGTAAATGAGAAAGCGTACAGACATGTCTAGTAAAAAGAGAGCTAGAATACAAGCTCTCCTAGAATTAAGGTTGTATTCTCATTGGAAAATCGCTGCGAAAGAAGAGTTTTCCCATCAAACAGTCGGTAGAGTCGCTAAGTATATCTCCGAGAACTTACCGTCCACAGCTGTAAGTTAGTAAATAGTATCATTTCAGTTGTTATCGTTGTAACTAACATAATACGTGTTCATATATCTCTATAAAAATTTGATTTCTAAATACATATGTGCAACCTTCCTTTGAACATTTCACTTTTCATTCTATTCTATCAGTCGCATTCTGTGCAAACTACCGCTTACAATGTTATATTTAGATTAAACTAGATGGTGTATTAATTACAATCCTTTTTTCATATGATTTTACAGCATACTAATTGGAACCTTCCAATTTAATTGGTTGTAAATAATATCTACAATCTAGTTACAAACCAATCAAAAAAGTTACCATGTTTCCAATTACATGAAAAGAAACTGAAGTAATACGCTGCTTTGTTCGACATTAAAATTGATTAATCCTTGTTTACCGCCTTGTACACGCTTATATTACTTATTTAGCAAGTCTAATAGCACTCGTTATCGATCGATAATTGGATATTACTAAAAGACTGTATCTGTTTCGTTTGCAAAATCATTGTTCGCACTAACTGCTATTGGTCTTTCTATCGCCTCCGCACAATTAATATCCACTCGTAGTGCTACAAAATGAAGGAAATATAACACTATTAGAAACTCACTAAGTAGTAAACAATTGTATCGTACACAATAACACAAATAAATGGTTTGCTGATAATGTTTGCTTTTTTAATACCAAACGCAGAATTACATTAAAACGCTGCTAACTACAATATGATAGCAGTACACTTTTGCATAGTATTCGACAAAATACATGAATATTTTGAATACCATTATCGTTCTTGTAAGGTTAATACATATATACACCAACAATTAAGTAAGTGTTGTAAAATGACTTACCCGCAAGCTGGCGTTTGACACAATTTCCTTTCAAATTTTACTCACATAAATTTTACACTAAAGCTCTATTATAAAAAGTCTAACGATTTCTATCAATTACGCAAAAAAAACCGAATGCATTTATCTACATCGACTAAAGTAATACAACTGAAATAGACTTTACAGGATGTAATCGCTTAAATTACGTTCGAAATAATTTAGTTGATATATTTGAGTGTGTTGTTATGCTTAGTTGTATTCTCCTTAATTAAAATTATGCACATTTTTTGCGATGTTAACATTACTTAAATTACAACTAGCTACATAAACATAAAAATGTCATTCATAAACTTATGTGCGTTATTCTACACTCCATTAAATTTGATTATTCTGCTACTTTTGTACTTAACTGAAAGTATCTTCTTATATTCTTTATTCTTATAGTGGAAGACACGGGACGAACTATATAATACCCCGTTTTTCATTGTTTCCCAAAGATGAAAAGTACCCTCCAAAATTACTCAAGCAAAATATTGGAGTAATATTTTTGTAACAATCAAAGTTTCATTTGAAGCAGCTTTTCTTTCCATGTCAAATACTTTATTCCTAAATATAATTTGCAAAGTTAATTTTATCTGTTTTTTTTTTTTATAGTAGGGGAAAAATCCTCATGGACCCCTGGCTTTCTACCAGTGGGTGCCGGACTCTTACCGACTAAAAACCCCCTACTTCATCATCTCTCTAGCTCGCTGTAACCGCCGTTAGGCACTACTTCAGTCGCGCTAGTTGCCGCTGTGTTCCACAATATCTCCTCTGCCTAGACCTCTCCTACTCTTTCGTTTTTCTCCTTCTCCGACAGGACACATTTAATATATTGGTGGATTCTTCTCCAATTAGGCTCGCTTTCGATCATGAGTCTTACCACGCTGTCCTCCGTCAGAACCTCATCTATCTCCTGCTCCAAGAGTTGTCTCTGTCTGCTCCATTTGTCACAATTCAGAATTGCGTGTCCGGAGGTATCGGTGCTCTGGCAGTAGTGACAGTTGTCATTCTCGATTTTTTTCATGCGCTTCAGGTAGCTGCGGAAGTTACCGTGTCCTGATAAGAACTGGGTCAGGTAATAGTCGGTCGTTCTGTGTTGGCACTGGATCCATGGGGTCAATTCAGGTATTAGTCTTCTCGTCCATTCGGCTGTTGTAGACTGTTGGCTCCAAATGTCTTGCCACTTATGTAAACTGCTTGTTCTTGCTCGTTTCCTTTCCTCCTTCAAAAGGCCTGTTTTGTTATTGTGCAGCTGCAATCTCTCCTCCGCAAGCAAGGAGAAAGGTGGTATTGCTGCTATCACCTGCGTAGCGGCCAGCGACACGGTCCTGTAAGCGCTGATGACCCTCAGTAGAGTCCGTCTCTGTAGTCTCTCTAGCATGCTCTTGTACTTTTCGATTTTCCACGCGTCCATCCAAGCTGGGGCGGCGTATACTACCTGCGACTGTACTATTCCATATAGGGTCTGTCTCTTGGTATAGCTGGGGCCGCCGATATTAGGCATTATTTTACTTAGGGCTGATCATGTACTTTCAGCTCTTTCGACCACGTATTTAGTGTGTGCTCGGAACGAGAGCCTGTCGTCCAGGACGACTCCGAGATATTTCAATTCGCTCTTTAGGGGTATTATATTACCCAGGACATCGAAGGTTATACCATCTCTCTTGCGCGGGCCCTTCAGTATCACTGCCTCTGACTTGTGAAGTGCTATCTGGAGATCGTTGTCTTGCAGCCATTTTATTATGGTCTCCAGTGACTCCCGTGTTTTAAAATTTACGTCTCTCACGTTTTCCGCCTCGACCAGCAGTATCAGGTCGTCCGCATACGCAATGGTTGTTGCTCCTTTTACTAGTTTCTGCTTGAGGACTCCATCGTATAATATGTTCCATAGCGTTGGTCCCAATACCGAACCCTGTGGTACACCTGCGTTTACCTCCATTTTTTTATGCCTACTAAGCGTTAGCACCCTCTTGCTGAAATAGTCCTCGATAATTCTGATCAGGTACGGTGAGATATTTCTTCTTAGCATCTCCGATATTATTCTTGTCCATGACGCTATGTTGAAGGCGTTTTGAATATCCAGAGCGACCGCTGCGACCCATCTTGCTTTTGAGCCCTTAACCTTCTGGACCAGGAACCTTATCGCGTCCACGGTGGACCGCCCCTTTACGAAACCAAATTGGCGTTCAGATAGGCCTTGACCGCTCTCCATTTCCTCCTCTATTCTTTCCTTAATTAGTCGCTCATATACTTTCCCCAGCGTACTTAAAAGGCATATTGGTCGGAATGCGGCAGCCGAAGTCGTAGCTTTCCCCTTTGGTATTAACACCACGGCAGCCTCTTTCGATAATTTTATCTGTTGTGAAGGATATGTATTTCGATTTGTTTTGGGGTAAACTTTAAGTTTTGAACCACTGCAGTACATTAGAAATTAACGATTTCGTAAAGCTAAAGTAACAGTAAAAGTAGAGTATTGTATGTATATTTGATATTTTTTATATATTCTTGAGAGTTTCTACTTCAACCATTCATTATAACTAATTTATACGAAAGTGGATACTTTCTAAAACTAGCCAAGAACTCTGCTATGTTAGTGAAAATATAATTTTCAGCTCAGCTAGTTTATGTGTTATTCAGTTTGTGCAATTGATGCTTTACTATTTAATAACGGTAGTGGTTTAATAAAAAGTAATATATTTATATTTAACTGGTAAATCAAATAAAAACGTGTTCTTCACTATGTAATATTTATTGATTAGTAATTACAAAGTTACCTCCACCAAGTCAAATTAACAATTAAAATATTGCATTATAATATAGCTTTATTGCTTGTTATTGAATATAATATACTAGTGATACGTATATATCTTCTCTACAAAACGTAGGTATCTAATACATAAATGTAATTTAAAACACCTATCGCTTGCATTGCTATTGATATCAAAGTATCAAATACTATTACATGAAAGAAACCCTAAAGGAAGCTTTATTACAACTAACATAATCTCTCAGTTCCAATCAGTGCTCAATTGCACCCATATAAATACATCAGTGTTAATTATATCACCCTTTTTATTTGAACCGTTTTAAATATACAAATAGAAAGAGAAACAGATTTCTATCTCAAAATATACACACAGTTACTAGAAAATATGCAAGTGTAGGTGCACTACTTACAGTACTACATTACCTATGGATGCATGGCAAAGCATTAAGATCGATAAATCTTCGGAGTTCCGATTGTATTTTGGTTCAGTCAGATTGTGAAACTTTCCTCGATCTGATCTTTTAATCAAATAAAAAATGCGGAAGTCGATTGAGTGAATATCTGGAGATTGTAGAAGCCAAGGTCAATTCCTAACGTTGATCATCCTCTTGTGATTTGTGATGCTCCTCCAATATCTTCCATATGTACTTGAGTTCAATTAAGCGTAATCCTGACAATACAGCATCTTCTGCGAATATGCTTTTATAATTTTTTTATGTGTACTGGGTGCTTAGTAACGGTGACTTCTTAAGCTGTATCGCTTGGTTGACCATCACTGCAACTTTCGCGGTGTAGTTTTTGAGTGTGTATAATTGTATTCAAATAGCCTTGTGGCAGCATTATATCGCCTTTTACAATGCCGCGCTCTTAATTAATTTGCTCTTAACAACGAATCGTAGGTCAATCGGATTTCAATTCTTCGAGAAAAATGACACACTCCTTCCGGAGAATTGAAACCCGGCTCCTATCGTTGCGTCACAATTATAGTCAGTTGCCTAACCACTGCAGCTATCTACCCGTTTAATAATAATAATATTTTATTGTCAAAAGTTGATAAACAACTTAGACATTGTCAATATACGTATGTAAATATAATACTATAGATGTGTGAAAAAATTTTAAAGAAATCTGACGAGATATAATATGTAAATATAAAAATATAAAATTAGTAAACATTAATTAAACAAACTACACGCAAACAATATACAAACAATACAAAGGGAAGTACACTAGGTCACATGCTCGTTAGCGAAATAAAAGCTGTTCTCATATACCAGACTCTAAAAGTTGTTTAAACTCGTTAATTGAAGTAGCCAATTTGATTTCCGGTGGCAGTAAATTAAAATAAGTTACACACCTGTAGTATACAGTACGCTCATATAAAGCTGTTTTTGTGTAGAGGGATGTATAACTTATTGTCATATTGTTATATTGTTATGTACTTATATGTGTCTATTCTTACGAAAGTTCTCCTCGTTATGTTTACACAAAATGAATTACTCATATAAGTGGTGAAACGACATGGGCAAAACATACGATCATACGCCAGAAAAACATTCTAGTTCCATTCCTAAAATGAAATTTTCTAATACTACTATTTTCATCTTGTTTCAAATGACCAAATAGAAGCTATTATAGAGTACTGTTTTTTGTCAATAAAATTTGGCGTATACGACAACGATACTTGTTTTTTTTTTGCAGAAAACGGCAATCGGTGCACTGAACTACCCGTTACTTATACAATAACCTTTCAATTTTCGTTAACAGAATATCCAAGCTAAAACAAGAACAAGGGTTCAGCATTGCTGTCATTTTATTTGTGCGAATGAAAAGTTTCTGTATATGTAATAAATATTCCATCAATGGAATTTATTAATTAATAATTTATACAAAAAAAAACTTAGTTGGAGGTTCTCTAGTTTGTGATGTAAAAATATCCTAGAATGCATGGCATTCCTTATTCACACGCTATAATGAAATGAGCAAATACAGCATAAATATTAAAACGTTGGTTAGCAGTTGATGCCTATAGTACAGAAGCATAAGTTGATGTTGAAAAGAGATAGAACGCACTCGATATTTTTCTATTATACTTGCACACACGCAATTATGTTGCACAATCAGAAAAGCAACAACCTGCTACTTATTTATTTTAGTCGAACCGTGGTGTAAAAGTGTAAAAGGCCTGACCTACCTTAATCCGGATAAAAACACTTTTGTTATATAATATGTAAACAAAACAAAATTATATAACAATAGCATCCTAGAAATGGTTTTTTTATTCTTTTATAGGATCTATCATTTTGTAAAATTAAAATGGTTACATTACTTTAGATGTGTACATATGTACATGCTATGTTGTGAGAATATTTTAATAACATTAATACTCATTAATGTCGCATTTAGAATACTAATATCTCTTTCTACGGGATTATAAGTAAAGGCAGAATATGTAAAATATATCTTAAACGTTTTGTATCACTTAGAATTCCAACTAGTAATTGAATTGTGTTACACAGTGACCGCCAGCAAGTTTGAAACAGACGGAGAACTCCTTTCTTGTTGTTTTAAACAGAATTTAACATTAGCTTCTGTATAATACTAATCATAAAATTGCTAAAATGTTAATTTCCCACCTGACAAATGATGTTTGTAGTTATATATATGAATCCACTTTTCGTTTCAGTTAATATGATACATATTAATACTAATGTGTTAATAATATTAAGCTGATAGTGGCAACTCTTATTTTTTAATAAGGTTTTTTTAAGTTATTCAAAATACATTTCAAATTGGCCTATTAGCACACTTTGTAAACATAGATAATTTGCCGCCATGTAACAAATTTCTACAATTACAGCCTCAAATCCACAAAGAACATCCTGCCGATGTATTTGTTTTATAATGGGAATATATTATCTTCTATTCCACCACAGTTTCAGGTGTTATTCTTCTTATTGTTGCAATTGCAACATCGCAGTTGCCTCTGCAGTTTGACCTTTGAAGTTATGATCGTGCAATTCTTGTTTCAAATTATGGTTCTTACAGCAACTTATTTTAGAACTTTTAGAATTATCTAAGTCTGATATAAGTTTGATTTCAAACTTGGTTTTGATCTTTCCCTATCACATCCGTGTATACCATAAATTACGAAATAACAAAGCATTGCGTTTTACAAACGTATAAGTATTTATATTTAATAGTGACAAATTGACACTTTTACATTATAATATAGCCACAACTACATAAATATTAATTCGAATTAATCGTGATTCTGACACTTTTATTAAGGAGACCGCTGTCTCGTTGTTTGAAAAGACGTTTAATGGTTTTTTTATGTGCAAACGCAGTGGTGTATCTTTTTAAACAGCAGTAGTAGTCAGTAATTTTCTGGTAATTTTGCTCCATTTTATGCCCTGATAGAACCTTTTTACTTGTTCTTCCCAGATTTTCTGGAAAAATAAAGATGGACATGCAAAAAATGAATTTTAAGGTTCATATTGCAACCTAAATCACGAAACTTTTGCAAGTTGTTTTAACGATCTAGGCTTCCCTTTCAATAGCAGTCGAAATAGTTTTCATGTAATTATCCGAAACCACCAACTGGAAACTACAAAAGTACTTAAACCACTTTCCGTTCTAATTCAATGATTTTACAAATTGCTTAATTGTGTCTAATTTTATATACAATGGGGGCAAAATTATGTTATCCAGCTTCGCTAAAGTTTTGTGCCCACGGCTGCTGAAAGCTGCTGTAATTGAGATAAATATTTAATACGTTTACGAATACACAGGTAGAAACCTGTAAACTAAGGCCGAAACTGTCGCTATGTACAAATATACGCAGATCATGGTAATACTTTGCTATTACCCACTTTATTTCTATCCGTTAGACGTGGTAATGACAAATGCTGTGAGTAGTTAGTGCTCTATTTCCCTAAAAGAGGTTTACAGTCAAGCGGGGTCAAGTCAGTATCTCGGTTACCTTGCTTTCTTGTATACAAGTTCGAATTAATATGCTCCTTTTTCTAGTACCTATCAAACTGAAAAACATGCAGTGTTTTTAATTTTATATTTAGTTATAAATTACGAGGTAAAATTGGTATATGAAGAAAGAAAAAGCTTCTTAGTATATTTTATTAACATATTACAACATAACACATATACATTCGTTTTCTATACTGACAATTTTGTAAAGTACCTACTATGCTTTATTAAGTCACATAATATATATATATATATATATACAGGGTAGGGTACCACATTTGCATCGGTTTGTATGGGAAAACTTATGTTTTTTTAAATATTTTTACTGATAGACCTATAGGTCAATTAATGTTAACGACATGTGAACTTAAAATATATAAGCTACCCAACTAAGTTATGAGAATGTAAATGAAATACCATCTAAATATACCTATTATTGCATATTTTAATGTCACACTAAATAACGGCAAGATATTATTTTATTGCATATACCAAGAACAAGTGATTTGCGAGATATGTGAGTTTTTTTGAAAATGTTGTTATACTATCAATTATCAATACTCAAGATTGTTTCGAAGAATTCTAAAATTAACTAAAATGAGAAGTTATCCCGTTTTAGCGCTTTTTAAACCGTTTCGCAGAACTCTAAGATTCTATAAAGATAATTCACAAAACTTACTTATTTCCATAAAATTTAAAAAATTAGCAGAAAAAAATGTTAACGCCTTTATCAAACTTAAAAAAAAACAATAACAATTAACACTCGCATCTATTGACTAATCTGAAAAAACGACAATATGGCAACGGCGGTAATAATTAAGCGCTGGTATACCCTTCGGTATGTCGGTACCGACGATTCTCCAGCTCATTTCTTTAGTTGTTGTTATACGCAAGGAATCCCACAGATCTAAAAACGTATCGGAATTTTCCAGTTTCAAAAATACATAGAAATCCTGTATTGGGCTGGAAATAACCGGGGATAAAAAATAGTATAAAGTTTGAAATAAGCAGTAATATAAAATAACAAGTGCCCGTTTTTGTATTTCTTTATTAACAATATTAAGACATAATATCATTAATTAGTATACCTACAGACAATTTCCAATTAATTATTGCCCAAATTTAGCCAGGTATTATATTAAATAAAAATCTTTTTCAATATTTTGTTGCAGGATAAAGTGGTTCAAGGAAGCACTCCACAGCTTTCCACTATAAAACTTGGTTCTTTTACTGCAGACTTAATAATCATTTTTTCTACTAAAGCTAATGATGGTAATAAGGAGAAAATATGATGAGCTACATGTTAATGTTTCTACAAGTAAGCAACCTAGAGCAGTTACCAAAAACTTAGGGAATAATGTTAGAATTGCTCGTCGTCGTTTGGAATTTGTTCGAGGTAAGTAAAGCCTGAACTCTTAATTAACATCTGCCGAATTCTTAAATTGAAAAAGATCTATGATTCAAGTCACAAAGCAGGGAATTAAATAGACGCTGATACTTCTTACTGACAAGGAAACACAGGCAAGTGGTGGTGACCGATTTAAATGAAATTTGGTGGGTTTGTAGACTGATGCAGTGTAAGAAGAACGGTAACTTCCATAGATGCTAAATCGCCCGTTTTTGGGGGGTGGGGCTCCCTAAAGCCAACGCCACCCTTCGCTATTTGCTTTAATATCCCAAAACTATAAGACATATCAAAAAAAGTTAAGACAAATATATAAGTCTTTTATGAGTACTAAAAGATAGTGACAATAGTTTGCGACGTAGTTCTTGTTTTCCAGAAACAACCCCCACCCCCTAAATTTTCTTAAAACTATTGTCACTATCTTTTAGTACTCATAAAACAGTTATATATTTGTCTTAACTTTTTTTTGATATGTCAACCACACAATCATTTACTTTAAAATCACGAAGTTACAAATATTTCGAAAAACTAGAAGAGCTTCTTGCTTCGTATTTGCTGCGGTATTTTTGCTTACAAGCCAAAGTGACAAAAACCGATTACCAAAAACGAATAAAAATAAATTACAGTTGTATCATTTCTGTATTATAAGGACTTTGTGTTGACGGATTTTGTAGTAGTGTATGACGTAGTAGACTATGGCGCGGTCAAAACCCGGAAACAATCATAATAGGAACTCGGACAGTGGAAGCCTTTGATATCAACAAATCTCTGTTTCTTCAAATTAACACAGCTTGCCTGGGTTTTTTAAATTGTATGTAAATTATGTGTATAGCTAGTCTGTTCTTCGTTGCACTTTAAATTAATGTTTACATGAAAATTACTTGGATAAACAGTCTTCCAGTAGGTGGAGAGGGCATTTGGCTTGAAAAATTCCAGCCAGAATATTCGCTCGAGCATTACTTGAATTATTATTACGTTTCTATAGTTTTTTATTAGCTAAATTTTGTTGTCGGGGTAATGAAATATGTTTGTTATATTAGAAATTTTATACTTCTTATAATAATAATAATAATAAATAGCAAATACAAAAAACAATTTCAATGTTGAGCTGTTAAATATCATTCATTTATGACAAAAATAAACAGTAACAATTGCATCAAATTAAAAAAACTAAATTATGGAGAATTATATGATTAAATATAAGTTGCTTCATTTATGGTAAAAAAGTTATTTGGCATTAAAAATAGCTAAAATTTAATGTAGGCTTTTATTTACTTGACATAACGTTTAGAAAACGTTAACACTCATTCTGATGCTTTTACCAAAGAAACAATACAACTCAAAATGGTGGTCTACATTTTCAAACTATAGGCAACGTAACTTACCTTCAGTTAGTCTCCCCCATTTAAATATACAATAACATAATACACGGTATTCCATTTAAATCTAACTACTTTGATGCGTATTTTTTTTTACAACCCTGTATACCTCATTTTTTTTTCAAACGTGCTCTTAATGTAGCAGTGCACCCTACAATAACGAGATTTTAAAAATATGTTGTATGTCTTTTGTATATAAGCTGACATGAATATGGTGCCTCACCATAGTTTTTTTATTAGCTTTCATGGAAAACGCGAAACAAAAATCTATTCATGTAAATAATGTTTGTAAAAGAATATATGTAGTGCCAGATTACAATATAAGTGGTGTTTGTACGCGTTTTCCACGAAAGCCGGTGTACATGTAATACCATCAATTAAATAATAAGATATTCATAATAGCTACAGACAGTTATTTACTATTACACACAAGTCATAACTATTTCTTTAGCGTTATGACAAAGACTTAAATAAGATTTGAATTGTTAAATTCTTAAGTATATCAAATATTAGTACAGGCAAGCGTTTCCGTAACCGTAAAAGTTTTCAGACAACTAAAATGCAGGGTATTATGAAGCAGTATATTTTCGTAATTACACCAAAACTTATCTGAACTTATAGTTCTCGAAGTAGTATATGGAAGCAGGCAAACCATCAATAAAATCTACCATTAAGTAGTATAATTATTGCTACTCTGAATATTGTCATATCTGCAATATATAGAATTGTCTTGACAATATTTCCAGATGATTAGAGATCCACTGATCTGTAGGAATATTTAACATTTTTATTAGGTATTAAAAATTATACACGGAAAGACTGGATTGTTTGACCCAAACAAATTTTACTTGTATTCACCAAATTTTATGGTTGAATATGGGCAAGCAAACATATAGTTGTTGGTAACAAATAATTTTGTTGGCTATATTTAAGCGTTTTAACTAAATATTTCTTTGAATTAAGCAAATGTTGATGGCCTTTACAGGCGGTAAAAATATGTGTTATTTGTATAATCAAGTTGGTTAAAAACAACAAATAAATTTTGTTGAAACCATTGTTTTATTTGTTTACCATTACGTTAAGAAAGTATTTTAGCGAATTATTTTGTTGCGTCACGTAAATCCTTTAACAAAATAATTTGTTTGCTAATAACAAATTTTGATTTAGTAGTAGTAGTAGTTAAAGTAGCAATGCATATAGTATCCTTAACAAAATAAATATATGCCAACAAAATACATTAGCATCTGATTACCCTAGAATAATAGCCTTCAGATAACAGGAAACTAGACTGAATATCACAGATAGTTTACAAAACGTATATACCGTAGTATAATCCTCAATTATTCTTTCTGGTGGATTTTCAAGAAACTTCATGAGCGATATACCATCCCGATAAATTCTTCTTCTCCTGAAAGTAACTGTACTTTGACATATTTTCCGATTCGCATTTCTAAACTTAACTACAAAGCTTGTGTCTGCTTGGTTTACTTTTACATATTAAAAAAGTAATTTTGTTAAGTGTTGACCCATTTAGATATTTTATATTGAACTATTTTTACAAATACACCATTTTAATATACCAATATTGTGTTAAGGTGTATCTGTTGATTATGCAAAGTTAAAACAACTATTACAACTCTACAAACTATGAAAATATATTCTTACAACACAATATCAGGAAATTATTTAGGGAAGTGCAAGATGACCGCTAGATGGCGTAACTAAACACGAAAAACTATTCACTACTACACACTAATTCCTATTTTATGTAAAATTCACCAATTTAAGGTATATCACAAATATGAAAATCGAAATTTTCTGAAAATTCCGCATATATTAAATTGGACAAAGTTTTCGTATTTTGTCAAATAAGGAGAAGAGAGGCGAAGAAACTATTATGAATTTAGTCTCGTTGAAAATAGCATTACTTCTCCAAAATATTGTTTACAAATTCGAACCAACCTAATAAGTGACGTGCATGCTAGCGGGGCTGTTTATATTTTTTCGGAAATTTTGTTTTTTTGTCGAAAATATTAAATGAAAACATACATTTTTTACTTCAGATTAAAAAAGTAGGCTAAATTACCAACATATCAACAAAAACCGCGTATCGCTATCTTTTACCCATCCGAAGCTATCTGTAAATTGAAATTATTCTGCTTTCCCCCGAACGGAATTTAGCAAATTTGGTGTTGTTAGAAAGGATTTTCCTTCATCTCTGTTTAGTATTTGAGGCTGTTTAATATTATTTTGTGGATAGAACACAACACTCTATTTTCTTGGTTACTCGGGACCCCAAAATTGACTTGTTTAGACTTTTATTTGTGGGGGCAAATAAAGTACATATTTTATTTTTGCGACGAAACTTACTGCTCGTAACAACTTGGTTATGAGAATAATAAATATCGAAGAAATAGAGACTGCAGTTCTATTCACTTGTAAAGAGAAGGTTCGCATAAAAAGTGATGAGAGATAATTTGAAGATTTAGGCCACCAGTGATATGGACTCATTTCAATTATATCATTGTGCTTTTCATTAACTTCTTAAGCTTTGAATTCATTATTTTATAGTTTATGTATAGATATAACCCTCCGCACACTGTTCTATTAAAAAATCACAAAATTTACGTATTTAAATTTCCTTAACACCCTCTAGCGGTGACGGACAAAATAATGTTAAACAGTTTGAATTACTAAATATAGACCAAGGAAAATCCTTTCTAGTCAAATAATTGCTAAATTCCGTCCACGGGAAGCAGAATAATTTAAATTTAAAGTTAAAGCAGAAAGGTGACAATACCACCATACTTTCGAAGACGTCCAATAAAAATACCACCTGCTTAAAGATCTTCATAATATTGTTCATTACTTCTACATTCTTCTTGAGTTACCGAAAGTACAAGACCGTTTACTTTCTAGAGTAGACTTTGATTGACTTAATCAAAGACGAATATGAAAATTAAATAACGTAATTTGACCCTAAATTAATGCATCAAAAGTAGAGTTTCCTAAGAACAATAAATAATTTACACATGTATTTTACGATTATTGATGTGGATTGGACATATACCTTCAACCATAGCTCCTTCCCATGCCACTTACCAAATTTTTGTTATAATTATCATTTTTTAATGATGTCACCGTGGAAAAATTACTTCCATTTCAATTTTTATTGTGTCGCATTTGAATGTAAGCAATGATTTAATTCAATCATCCAACCACATTTCTATATTAAATGAACTACATATATCTTTTTTAAAATGCAGTTCAACGACAAATCCAACAATATCACAGATGTCGTATCTTAATTTAAGAATACCAGATGTTTTAATACCAGAGCCTTCCAAAACATTATTGCTAGAAAACGATACAATAACACTATCGATACTGTTTTTCTCAATTTAAATAATGTAAATGTTGCATTCTACTTTAGCAATTCCAACGATATAGGAAATCTAGTAGATTTTTATCTGCCAATAAAACAATAAACAAATCAAGAACTCAGAAAACAATTTCCTCAAATATTTTCCTTTGAAAAGTATGGTTAGTATTATACTTTCTTTCCAGTCATATATCTATATTAGATGCGAG
Source organism: Holotrichia oblita (assembly GCA_023690525.1). Classification (NCBI taxonomy): domain Eukaryota; kingdom Metazoa; phylum Arthropoda; class Insecta; order Coleoptera; family Scarabaeidae; genus Holotrichia; species Holotrichia oblita. The sequence goes on along the minus strand of CM043018.1, from coordinate 111,051,395 downwards.
TTTTTAATGCCTCGATTGCGTAATATAAAAATTGCTTGGATGCTAATTATATTATTTGAAATATTTATCATATTTATTAGCACTTTTTCGTTTGTGTGTGCCATATTACAAGTCTTCAAGTCTTTCAGTTGTACTTAACAATTTCCAACATTTTCATTTATGAAACAGGAGATTAGCAAATATATTAGAATTAGTTCCTCTAGTCTGAAATAAATTAATTAATAAATAAACTTTCCACGATAATTAATACCAAATAATGATGTAAATGGATTTGTTTTATATTATCTACCCAAGCAACTATCCCACGGCACATTAACTTGAAATTTCAATAAAATTAACAGATTCATCATCTTTGATTGTATCAATATCCATTACGCATTTTTTCGTTCAAACTCATGTCCTCAGCAACAATGAGCTGCTCTTTTATTGCGCCATTTTGTAAGACTTAAGACCATATAACATCGTAATTATTAAATTGAAGTAGATCGAATGGGATACCGTTGGATACATTATATCGTTGCCTTTAAAAAAATATCATCAGGAATATACATAATGCTACGTTGAAGGTAAAAAGTTGGCGTTTCTTCAACTGAAACCGAAAATGTAATTAAATCATCGTTAACACCAAAACTGAGCTTGTAGCAGATAGAAGCAGACGTTAAGTTATTCTACAACGATGATATGCGCCCACATGCGATTATGTATTATGTATACCTACTTGTTTTTATTTACACTGGATGTATAACTTTATAGACTTTGCGTCAGCCGATAGATATACCTCAACTAGTCTCTTCAAACCTTATGTTTAAACTGTGCCTTTTACATCACAAATTATGCTTAAGATGTAATGTGTAAATAACTATCTGTTTTACAATAAACATAAATTCTTGCTGCCGACTAAAAAGCTCCATTAAATACAAACGATAATTTTGATGTAAATATATCTATAAACACTTAATAAAATCTAATAACGACACTGAATTAATAGATCAAGCACGGTAATAATAATGCTCAGACTTATTTAAAACAAATCGATTTTGTGCTTTTAACATTCATAATGTAAACATACTTGTCTTATATGTTCTAAATCAATAAGTACGAGATTATTCGTTTACAGCAATTGTATTGTCACGGTTTATATATAGTATATGATAATCTGCGTCTATCCTTCCGATGGAAGATGGATTACATTTAGAGCAACTACTCGGAAGGACTTAAATTTCTTGGACGTAAATCTTAATCTCGTTGTGAGGTGGATCTGGTTTAAATACAATCTCGTCATCTTCTTTATAGTCGCAGTATTGTAATGTGTATACGCACTCGAATCCCAGTCTTGCCAGAGCTTTAGCGCTGTAGTAGCTGGTACAGTCGGCTCTCACGAGACCAAAACCTTCTCGACGAGCGATTTCCCTATTGACATAAAAAAGATATCGATAAATATCATCTTAAAAACATGTGCATAAAAGTGTGATAGGTAGATATAACCCGAATTAATCGGCCGTGAAGATAATTACATTCATTACCATTCAAATCAATAGCAATTCAAAGATCACAGCTCTGCTCATTCAACCCCAAGTTCAATATTTTATACCATTTATTTGTATTATTATTAGGAGGTAAGGGCAGATTTTACTGTCGCATGAAGAAAAAAAGACAAATAGAAGAAGACAAAGAGTTGGAAAGTCACCGCCGAAGTCAGTTACATAGGACTAGTATAGAGTGATTTTAAGTTACTGACTATAGTTTGAAATTCCCGCCTTGTTAAAATTTTGTCAGAATTGCTAACTTGATTTTGAATTCGTTACAGTGGCGTATGAACTATATTTTGGATGGGGAATAAAATATTCATCACAGATTTTCAAAAAATTTAATTTTATTTGGATTTTTTACACAGAAAATTAATGGATATGTGATTAAAAATACAGTGACATATAGGTTATTTTACATACAGTTTTAGTTACGATGAATATCTAAAATTGAGCACGACGTATTTAAAGAAAAACAAATATTTTTTGTAAATTTTATTACAATACATGTTCGAAGTGTCCACCATTAGATTCCAAACATTAATTTACTCGTCTTTTAATATTATTGAATGTTGCTGTAATTGATGTTTTGGCGTTTTTAAATAGCTAAATATATAAAGGGGATTTAGTCAGGATTAGGTCAAGTGACTGTGATGGCCAACGATCTCTACCAATAATCCTGTTACCTAAATATTCCTCTAGATAATGCGTCATGAGCTACATGTGGTAGTGCTCCATCTAGTTGAAAGTAATCCCTCTCCAATTCGTCATCATATAACTAGTTCACAAATATTTGCAAAATTTGAATACGGTACCTTACTGCATTAATAGTCTCACGTCAAAATGGGACCAATGATACGAAGTTCAATTATTTATTTATAGATGTGAAAGAGTCTACAACATTATGAGTTTTCTGTAGCACATGTCCTATAAGTTTGGCTGTTAATATAACCTGACTAATGAAACCACGCTTCATCTGACATGAATGTTGGATCTAAAATATCATCCAAGATGTTTCTTAAACCATTAATAATATTGAATGCTTCGTAGAATATCACCAGGCAGTAATTGCTGTGTAGGGTTGCTCTATACAGATGTATATATAGACCTCTAACCAATGCTTCTCTTGTATACTACTAAACAATAAACCCAAGATAACGATATTAAGAAATACTGGACTAAAAAAATCGTAAACGTATCATATCAGTTTGAGCTGCTAATTTGCATATCAACTTTATAGGACTTGCTTCTTCCTGGGTTCTAGGTCTATTCGGATAGTTAGCTATTGAACAACTTCGATAGAGTGCTGAACTCTTACTCTAGATGGTGATCGATCTTCGGGCCCTACAACACTCAGAAGCAAGGTGTTTGTAGTTTGTCTTGCTCTTTCCAAGATTGTTTTTGCAGTGGTCTTCAGGTAATCTTGAAGGCTTGGGATTTGTAAGTTTCTGTGCAGATGAGTGTTGCTGATGAGGTAGAGTGCGCTGCACAACATCCTTAAAGTTTTATTTTGTAAGATCTCTAGCTGATGTAAGTTGCACTTCGATATGGTGGCTCAGACCAACGAGCCGTAAGAAAGAATCGTCCTTAACGTGGTTTTATATAACAATAATTTATTACGCAGGTTTGGACTGCTCCCTCTGCCCAGGAGCAGGGTCAACATGTTCTTGAAGTTGTATACATCATAGTTTATCTGCGTAAATGGCCAAGTTGCACCCAGACTCGAGTGACAAGTCAGCAATAAAAAGTTGCCTAACGTCATCAACAGACTCTTGTGTTAAAATTGTTGATCGTTCAGTATATTTTGCATTACAAATGCAGTGTTTACCTTAGAATCGTTCAATAACTTTAGCTGTATGTTTAGGAAACACTTTGCATGGTACAACCACATCAAGACAAGTTTCATGAAATTGTTGCATGCATAATTACAATGAAAAAGTCCATGATCCATAGCCCCACTGCGGTAATGCGCCTTTAAAGTAAAAGCGTCATGCTCGGCTGTGAATCGCATCTGAATAAAGACAAAAATTAAATTCATTTAATTTAATATGAATTCATAAAAACGTACCTAGCAAATTATACTGATAAACTGTAACACTAAAAAAAATAGAAAAATAAAAACGAAGCAGAAATAATAAATAAAATTAATACAAACAATGACTATTTGAGAATTAAAGAGTCACATAGGGCGTTTACATGTAATGCCAACCACTTTCAACACGTCAAATACTTAATAATCCATGGCGGAAAATTTAAATTGTCGTCAAACATTTAAAATCATTCTGTATAGTACGGCTATGAGTTGTACTAATCTTCCAACATGCGTTAAAATACTAGGGTCGGCGGTCACCCTATAGCGTCGACCGTTAAAACTCTGCAGCTGCACTACCCAATCCCTGATTTCATAGTTTCAGGGCAACGGGCGTGGCGGAAGTAGACTTCGTGTATAGGGGAGGATGCTCGGGCGTAGGCATGGGCAGACGCTCTATTGTCCGGCCGCTAATTGTCTGAATATACGGTGGGTAAGTGAGGCACCTTACGGCACTTACCTTGAGAACTCTGCAGCTGCACTACCCCATCCCTGGTGGCCACACTCAGGGAAACGGGCGTTCGCCGATGAGTAGTCCGCCCGCTGGTTGTCTGGTTGGGGAAACCTTCGATTTCATCCTAAAACAAATCGGTGATTCTGGGACCCTACGGTTTCACTGTAGCTGCCACGGAATCTTGATCGCCGGAGGGGCGAAAGAGTTGGCGCGGTTGGCATTTTGGGATAGGGCTTCGGCCCGGCCGTCCCCGTGGTTCAGGCTTAATTCACGGGCGGGCTGGTTGTACTTCACGGCCAGATTCCGTTTCCCACGCTTGGCCGATAGTCGCCATCCGCAAGGAGGCCTAGGTCCCGTGGGGTTAGATGTGAGGTAGGAGTTGCAAAAGCGTCTCCAGCGGTGACCCGTCCAACGTTGACAAGGGAACTTGTCTAACATGGGTAGCACGGGGGAGAGGAGCCCACCGGCTCGCCGCTCCTCTCCACGAGGTGTTGGTCTCGTGCGGGCGGTGAGATTATGAGTGACAGTTTCAAGGCTCATAACTTGTTATGTGCAGTGTGGTACAGAAATTATGCAGGATATGGGCTAACGCCTAGGTGCCTGCGGCTCAACACCTAAGCCAATTTCTCAAACCGATGCGTTAAAATACTATTTTTTGCTGCCATATTGATTTTTCGAGAACTGAATGTTTGTCACTGCTATCTTTTCTCGATCGTAGGAGTTTATTTTGAAACAAAAACGATATAATTCCTTTTAGTTTTCGGGAATTAATTTATTTTACCTTTGTCAAAATTCTTGCACAGACATAATATATGTTTAATAATTCATATTCTATTTTTTGTTCATATTTTCTTGCTTACATTGCTGTAACACATATGATCAAACAAAATAGTAGAAAATGTAGAGTGCACTACGCTGAAGTAAAACGCAACAATTTATGTACGCCTGCGAATGTATATTATCTATATGTAAATGTTTAAATACACAACTTGATGTAAATAAAAAAAATCTGTACGAGATCTTTATCTCCATAATAAAATTTAAATACCGTCGGAGGCGTCTACCACACAGAAGTTATAGACATCAATAAATGCAATAAATGCAACAAATGCATCCGGAGACATTTAATCCAGTCAACGACAGCGCACTAAAATAATATTCCGCATCGAAGCAATTAATGGGCATTTTACAGTGCATTTAACCATGTAATCCTTATGTAAAAACATTCTTCTACGTACATATATCGGCTATGTTAAATCGAAAGCTTTGTTAGCATAATTAACATCGACATCTACTAAAATGTCGGATATATATCATTTGCAGGATTCAACCAAATAAAGATTTCAATAAATTATGGAGAATGTCAGTATATTCCCATATAGAATTTAATAGAAAATTTACTACTGCAGGCAATTATGTTTACAATTTGAAGGAAATTCTCTTTTGACGTCAACACATTTCTAAATACTTATATTAAAACCAAATGAGCTTTTTCTACTACGACATTGGTACTTGCCGCGAATCTTTTACCAGCTTCTTTAGGAATTCAAAACCGCTCTTTACGAACTTTGATATTGAATTTTCGAGAAGATTAGAAGACACCAAATCAGAAGAATACAAAACTATTACATGTGTGTGACAAAATAATTCGTCAATTTTGATGATTTAGTTTTATCTCACCCATGACTTCTGGCAAAAAAGTAATGATACACTGATTACACATTTTTAATAAAACAGAAGAAACAAAGTAGGTACCTACACTGGTGTACCATCTTGACGAAATTTGTTCCTGAATGTGATAACTCTACGTTGGAATTCAACACGCATTGGGATCTCTACCACTAGATGATGCTTTATCTCCAAAACTCAAACAAAGCCAGTCGACGCATTTTTCTGGATCAAACCACATTAGAAATCATAAAAAATGAAAGTTCAATATTTGAACAACTTGAGGATTGTATTTCATCCTATCCCAGTATGTGCTGTGGCATTGGGATATATTTAATGGTAGAACAACATAAACCTACACATCTAGAAAATGACTCTTGCAGAGTTCAGGACATTACCCGTCAATGAGATAGTACTACAATTTTCGTAGAAGCTGCACTAATAACTAGGGGAGCATAATAAGATCCTACTCTAGGACGTGTATTATGATGAGATTAAGATTATACTCTGAAGGGATAAAATGTTCGGTCCTGAAAATCTCATCCATGAAATAAATTTACCATGCATGCACGTAGGACGTTATAATACTCCCTCCTTCTATCGATAACCGAAAGATGTAGACAATGGTTGTAATATTTCAATTTAGTGCATAGCCTTCAGTAAGTAGAATTGTTGATAAAACATTGTTCAATAATTGCATGTACAAACGAGAACAAAAAAAAAACCATAATTCGTTACATGAATTTTTATTTTTTCTATATATTAGTAGGACTTTCTCTTATACTGGTTTATTTCTAAATTTAACTAAAACAAAAACTTTCCAATACAAGCTAAAACTATAAAAAATAAACACATATTACCTGGTTTTGTCCATTAATTCCTTAGCAATTCCCCTTCCTCTCCACGAACAATCGACAGATAAGATCTTCACGCACAAAATCTTATTAATTTCTGTATATTTCGCAAATATATTACTTTCTCTTTCGATGTGTTGTAAAAATTTGATTATTTTACAAAACTTCTTATTAGGGCAACTGTCTTCTTCCGAATTTTGGATATCTAATTCTTCGATATCCTTTTTCCTAATAATACCATTGAGGCAAACACCAATAATTTGCCCATAAGCGGTAGTAGCCATAACTGACATGCCATCGTTAATTGTCTTAATTGAATATTCTTCCAATTCCGGGCATGTTGTATTTTCCTGATCTAACAACTGAACGCTAACATTGAGAGGCTCATCTCTAAAGAAAAATCGCCGCAAAAAGTCAATAACGAGGTCGTTATTTTCACTATGGATAGTTGTAATATGATATTCTTCTTGCGAAAGCGAATATGGCGTACTTGAAGTTGAAGACGTTGTGGAACGCTGTACAGGCTGAAAATAATAGACAATAGATCATTATCCGAAACAATTTCAGTATATCACGTCGCTAAAAGCATTTTCATGTCTAATTTTACATCGTAACTTCAAACAAAGATTTCAGCGATAAAAATGTTTTATCCGAGTTACAAAATTGTGAACATGCGCTAAAATCGGAATTTTATGTCTGACACTAGATGATGACGCAGATTCCCTTTTTTTCTGAATTTATCAGAGTTCGAAAAGTATAAAATTAGATTTGGTTGCTAGTCTGTTCATTATCTGGATGTGCGAATAGATCAACACAAGTTAAATTAAATCCCGTTTTCGAACGATAGATACGAGACTCGTACAAGCTTTCAAAGGATGTTGTTAGGTAATTTCCGTTGCCATAGATACCGTATTTTATCCTAGCAACCAGTAACTGGGGAATATGCGCCATATCAGAATTGAACAAGGGTACTACATTATATCAACAACACAATTCAAGATACGGTACAATACAACAGTACAGGAGCGGTGTTAATTTTGAGCGATTCCGCAAGGAAATCATTGTTTTCTCGAAACACGATATTTGTATCCAAGATTCCAATTCAATCACTACAACAGATTCTAATTTAATACTATTCAGACAAATTGTTAACAACATTATCTTAAAAGGGCCGCGATGAGTATTGCTTTTCAAATAAAACTGTACAGTCGATAATTTTAGACTGCAAAATTAGTAGTTAAAGTTATATAATTTTTATATGTTATATTTTCAAACTCCCTACATCTAAACAAAACCCGTCAAAAGTGGAAAGTCTAATAAAAATTTGGCTAAATTGGAAACGCATATTAGTCTTTATTCTCGAATTATGACGGACATAATACTTGAGGAGTACGTCACTAGCATCTACCCACTAAACAATAATACATACATACAGTGAATTTATACAAATGATTCACTTACAAAACCAACAACAATGCATGGAATGCTGGTATATGAACAGAAACTTATCGACATATAATTTAGTTGCGTTTAACTCCATCAAGAGTTCCTCTTTTTAACTTGAATTGGAAATAAATTCGCCTCTCTCTGTCCAATACCACGCAGTGGATAATAATATACATTGCAGTTTTTTATACACTCGTACAATTTCTACATCTCGGAGAGCTAATCAAGCCCATACAATACATATGTTAATTCAGTGACGGCACATACAAATTATACCATCTTGGCTCCAATCATAAAGAGTACTAACTTCCGAAGATTCTAGAATATTTCATAACATCGAGTCAGTTTTAGTAGGAGCAGTGCAAAAAGCGTATTCGAATATCATAAAGTTTTAATAGGAATTTCCACATATCCGTTCAGGACTATCTGATGACATCTTTTACTAAAGAGTCAGCTATTTGATTGTCTCAAAGCAGTTTGACGCCCACCTCAACGTAACGCTAATCAAATTTAATATGACGTAGTAGATTGCAACACTCCACAAAATTAATTTTACCTTACAATTATGTTTTCGCCTTGCGACTAACATCTAAGATGTCTACTCTCACCTCTTGCCATACAAGATCCTCGGGAACGTAGTTTTCGCGACAATCTACGACAGCTAGGCTATCAAAATTCACTATATTTGACTCTGTAGACCACAACACTAACTATAATAGAAGAAACCCAGAAATCGTCTTTATTACTACTGCCTGTGATATCTACGGTGAGATTTCAATTTTGCAATTTTCTGGACTGTGTAGGTAATTTTTAATGCGTAACTTAGATTGGCGTCATGCCACTAAACTAGCAAGATATAGATTATACTAAATACTATCACCGCTGTGTACAGCAAATGTACAATTTTAAGTTTCAAACACCACGTTTTACTAAATATCCTTCTGCAGACCCAGAAAGACCTGTAGGATTTATTCGTTCTCAGCTCTCCAGATGTGATTTGTAAATTAGTTATGTATTTGATCTGCATTCATATGAATATTTTAGGGCCGAAGATACCGTAAGATTAGAGTTTGGGTAGCTTCTTATTCCAAGTAAGGGGAGCCATGGTATATACTGCATGACATGGAAACTGCAACACCAAGAAGGGGTGCGAATTTTTTTGACCAAACTTGGTAGAAACGTATAACTAGTCAAAGACAATAATTGATTAAAATTTTGTTGCGATAGATCAAGTGGTCATGGCACATCTGACACTTCATTCAGTTTTCGCTGACATTAACGTGTGCTGTATTTATTGTTTGTTTCAAATTAATTTCAACGGTTTTGTCTTATTATACCTTTGTTTAACGTGTTTAAAGAGTTTTATAATGCCTAGAGTGCGGCAACGTGGAAATTATCGCCAATTAAACGAATTCGACAGAGATAGAATTGTTGGTTTGCGAGAAGGTGGCTTTTCATACAGGGAAATTGCAAATCGCCTTAATCGGAACCAATCCACCATTATGCGCTGTTATCAATCATGGACTAGGGAGTGTCAGGAAAGACGCCAAAGAGGAACCGGAGGCCGAAGAAGAACTAATGAGATGCAGGACCGCCGCCTTCGCCTAGTGGCACTAAGAGACAGGTTCTCCAGTACCAGATCAATTGCTGACGTGTGGTTAGGTAATCAAGGTCGTCCTGTGACCCTTCGAACCGTTTATCGTCGAATTAGGGGTTTTGGCTTACAATCTTATCGTCCACATCTTGTGTTACCACGTACGGCTCAACACTGACAGCAACGTTTGGAGTGGTGTAGATTGCGAATGCATTGGATCGTGGAGTGGTATAAGGTGGTGTTCAGTGATGAATCTCGGTTTTGTCTAGGGATGCATGATGGCCGTATGAGGGTCAGACGAAGACGTGGGGAACGTCGTGATATTCAGTTTTCCGTTGAAAGGCATGTGCATCGAGCAGTAGGTATTATGGTATGAGGTGCTGTAGCATATGGGAGTAGGTCTCAGTTGGTATTCATCCAAACCACCATGAACTCCCAGCGTTACATCGATAAGGTGGTAGAACCCCATATTCTTCCATATCTTCAAACGCTCGAAGACCCACTTTTCCAGCAGGCTAATGCCCCTCCCCACGTAGAATTTCCATAAATCGCTTCGAAGAGGCTCATGTCAATATCTTGCCATGGCCACCTAAATCCCCCGACCTCTCGCCAATAGAACATGTGTGGGACATTATGGGACGAAAACTTATGAATCTAGCCAATCCCCCGCAGACACTAATAGCTCTCCGGCATGAATTACAGGTTGCTTGGGACACCATACCCTAAGAGGATATCGACCACCTAGTCGAATCAATGCCACGACGAGTGAGGGAGTGTGTAACTAATACGGGCGGCTCGACACATTATTAATAAAAATTATGTTAAATTGTGTTAGTCTTTTGTCTTTTTCCTTTGAAATTTTAATCAATTATTGCCTTTGACTAGTTATACGTTTCTACCAAGTTTGGTCAAAAAATTCGCACCCCTTCTTGGTGTTGCAGTTTCCATGTCATGCTGTTTCTATGTCATGCAGCATATGTTTCAGGATTTACATTTAACGTTTTATCTTGGTACCACATTGCAACGAATATGAGTGCTAAATTCATTCTATTTAAAAATATGCTCTGAAATCTGGCGTAGAAGGTGTATCCATATTCTCACTCAAAGAAATTGATGCTACATCGGACAGGTGAATTAAGATAAACACAGTCCAGCAGATTAATTAATGACTATGGATCCATAGTGTTGGGACACCTCAAGTTAATTTTATATCTTTTTCTATGCAAAAACTTTGAAACGCGCAAAAGATTGCGATAGTCATTGTAAATCATCGTTCAATTCAATAATAATTCAATAACATAATCGTACCTATTCTAAAAAAAAAAGTTGCATTTACTTCATAACTCGAACTAATTTGTTACATATTACTTTTTCTAAAATTTTACGTTACATCATATGTTATTCAATTTTATCAGTCAGTTACTACTTACGGCTAAAAACCTTGTTATTCGGTATAATTAGATAACTTAATGTCATTTTATACAAAAATTAGTTTATAATTTATTAATAGACCTAGAAAATAGCAAGCGAAAAAAATTTGCTTAATAATAATGTTTCCTTACCATGACAATAATTACCAATTATTAACCATTTTCTAACAATTTTATGATAACCATGTTATTACAATACATGCTAACATTAATAAAAAGGTGATTTCTGGGAAGAGTAATTTAATTCGACCATGAGTACAACTACGATTTATTTACAAGCTATAAAAGTAGAATACCAAAAAACAGGAAATGGAGTAATACGGTCCTGGAATCGATTTTTCAGCGCTGCAAGCGATATCCTATACGACCGTCAAATTCATTTCCAGACTTTGAACAAGCGGCAAAATCATACTTTTTGATATGACGCAGGGGCGATATTTCATTCTCTTTTATCTTGAGTTTGTGATAGAGTTCCATATATAAAGCCGAGCATACTACACAGATCATAATTTTCTACTCCTTTGTTTCTTTTTATCTTCTGATTACATTCTTTCTCCCTTATGTTGCAAAATAACGACTGTCACGTTAATTTTTCGCGTAGGTATATATATTTTTAATTAAATACAAATACAACCTATATGTATATTGATGCAACAGACAAGGTTTTCTTTATAATTACAACTAAGATCATTACTATTAATATAGTTGATCACTTTCACTGAATAAGCCTTCGGAAAATTGGAAGTGGCGATGAAATTGGTTGGATAATAAAAAAAAGTCTACCTAAGAATAATTGAAAAGTTCAAACAATTTGCGATATACTCTAATACTTTATTATTAAACACAAATTTAAACGCAAGCTCAAGTTACAAGAAAAAAAGCAGACCTACCGTTCTTTCCGACAGCAAAGTTTATAACGCTCATCAAAGCTGTGTATAAACGAATATAAACTAATTAATTAAATATCAAACGCGCAAAAAAAAATCAAGTGTTTATTGACTATAAACTGCAAAAAGAGAAGTGTGTATTGTTTGGGTCTACAAATTGAAATAGCTTACTAAATAAGCCGAGATAGATATACACAGGAACATATTGCAAGGTTAAAAACCGGAGTACCTAACTCCGTAAAATATGTCGCAATGAGTAAACAATGTCTTAGCGAAAAGTTAGTATCTAAATATCGACAAATTCTCAACCCGTTTTAGGAAACGATGAATACCTATAATATGTAAACCAAAATGCTATTAAAAAAATTCATGAAAGGCACTGGAAGAGGGTTACAAATGTGGAAATTGGAATCGTATTATTGTAAGACAATAATGATAACATCAAAAGCTTCATGAAAGACTCACTAAAGCGAGAAAGTACTGGCGGAAAAAAAGAAAGGCGACCACTAAACACAAATGAGAAAACACTGAACGGAAATTAAACAAAAAATATTTCTATCGTTTCGTACATCCGAGATCATTCTTCAAGTTCATGCTCCGTATTTGCCATTAGGCCATTATTCCTGCCATCCCTAGTATAATCTATGTCTATCTCTGATAAGAGTTTTGTCATTCTACCATATCCTTAATTCCTTCCATTAATAAGCAGTTCTGCAGAAAATTCTTCGTATTTACACCAACCCCCACCACCAATATGATCCTACAGGTACTGACTGTTTTTATTAATTTTGCGGTCTTATCAATTTTGTAGTAAACCTTTGGTTCTTTACGACACTCCAATCGGCGCACATAGAATCGGCATCGATCCCAACAATTATGTGGATTGTTTGTTATACTTTCAGTGCTATTTGTGAATGATAGTTCGTGTCCAGTTTTTCCGCTAGAACGTAGTCTGTAATCCTGAATTTTCAATAATTCAGTATCAGCAATATTTAGGAGGCTCTTCTTTTCATTTATAACTACTATTGAGGCTGTATGCCTATAATATTTGCGCTGCCCAGTATCTCCATCCAGAATAGATCTTGGTGTAAGATATCATCCAGTATCAAACTTTTACTGTTTTGTACTATCTCTCTTTTTTGATAAGTAGCAAGCTGTGATGCTAGTGAGATGTAGTGTTATTGAGGACCTTCTTAGCGCATATTGTTGTCACTGTTCATAGTTTATTATGCTTATGCGAGAATCCAGCCGCTTAATCCCAGAGTTTGCATAGTTTTTGAACAACATGCACAGCTTACCTTTCCTCCGCTTTTGCCTTCCCTTGCTTTGCTTTGCTCTGGTTTTTTTTTTTTCTCTATTGAACTGTCCCTTACTTGTTTCGCGCTATTAGTAGCGACTCTAAACGTCTCTGTCAGCTCTTCGATCTGGCTGTTCAAAGCAACTCTTTAATTTCTCCACTTGTGAATCAACTCCTGTTGACTTTCGTAAGGCACTTAAGCTATTTTGTTCAGTTGATATTCCAGCGTTGTTCAGCGCATCATGCCAATCAATTACATTTTTAGATATTTCACTTCGTTCACAAACTGCTTGCTTTTTGTTATCAGTATTTTGTTCCATTATCTTCGTTTATTATTTGATCCATCACTAACGCACGCTTTTTATGGATGGTTCTGTTCCTCTATATAATATACAAAACATATCGCCTTGGAAGAGCATATCTGTTTGCGGACGAATCACTTTCTTTGTCTCCATGTAAGACTAGCTTTCTCTACTGTATTTCTCTTCTTTCTCTATCTTTTGTCTCTTCGGATTTCCTTTCTGTCTCATCGGCTTCTCGTTTTTATTCTACCTCTTTTTTTTCTTCATACATCTTTTTCCTACAGTTGGGTAGTTTAGAAATCAACTGTGACTACACCTGGGTTTCAATTACCCTGAAGGTCTCTAAATATCCGGAACGCTCGGTACATTCTAACACGATATTGAAGTTTTTCTGTCTTTCCTAAGTTTGGCTTCTAAATATTGGTGGCTCACTTCGACTATGATAAAACGGTATTATTGAGGTCCATAGATCTATCTGGCTGCCCTGTCCTCATTTTTTAGTGCAAATTTTCATGTTGTTTTGACAGCCTTAGATAACCATATCAAGAAGTTTATCGACCTTAAATTTTAGTGTTGTGTGATTAGTTTTACCATGTTCTGTCTAATCCCGTGTAAAAAATCGATTCAGCCAACCCTGGCAACAAACTCACATGCCTATAAAAAAACTACTATATTTCTACGGAGATAGAATAATAAATACAAAATTTAGAGGCAGAAAGAGAGACCAAGCAGCAAATGCAAATATTTTAATTCCTCCCTACAAAAACGAAAGTTAAAATCCTTTCGTTTCAGTTGCATTAATAATTATCTAGAGTGAAAAGAAGAAACTTTCAAATTTAGTTTTTATACATTTTTTTATCATTCAATTTATTATTCAACACCATATTCACTAATTAAGAAATCTTCGATAAGATTTGCTAAGATTATGCTATGAAGATGTTATAGCTATTTCTTTGATGATCCTAAAATAAATCTATTCTGCTTGTATTTCTCTATTTTCTTTTAATAATAGACTAGTTAATTCTAGTATTGTGCAGTTCAACATAAATATAGATAACCTTTTTCCGACTATCTATAACTTATCCATTATCTAATTGTCTCACATTCATTCCACTACATTTAGTACTACAACAACCTGATATCTGTATTACACGCGCCTGTGAGTAAAACGCAACTCAAGGGAACCTTGTCGAGAACTAATGAAACCTCCCTAGGGTACGCTTTTGATCACATCGCACGGTATGAAAAGGGGTCACGACGGCAATTTATTCAATGTTCCGCTTTTCATGTCATCTGGCTAATTAAACCATGTGCACGCGAACATACTATAGAGAATATGAATAGGCATGCTTTCAGGTCAGAGTGTATAGTTCGAATATAAAGATATTTGACGAGTTCCATTCAGTAGATGATATTAGCGCAGGTATGTATTCGTAAACAATGGGTCTAATCGCGTGAATTTCGTAGCTATTTTATTAGCCTTTCCGTTCGTACTTACTGCTTGAAAGTTTGCCAAAATGATGTTTAAGTATCTCTCTGATGTTTAGTGAAAAATAGATTAATTATTCACATCCTGCCAATTTTCAGGTTTATGTTAACAGCCCCGTTGTGATTTTAAATACATATGTTGATATTTACGAAATAAATTTGGTTATTTTATAAGCGAATAAAGTTTAGAACAAAGAACTGACTGTCTGAAAATAACTTGCTTTTATGGTTTCTTTACTTTCATTGAATAAGAAAAACTACAGACACACAAAATATTTGTCAAAGTTCAGTAGTTGATACTATCAACTTCATAGTTTCACATGATAGAATGCGCATTTACAGCGATGTGTACTATGTTTTTATATGTTGTTCTGGTTTTATATTCGAACATCACACTGAGCTTTGTTAACTTTATTACAAAAATGGCAATTTATCGCAAACATTACATTTGCCAATAAACTTTTTCTACATACAAGGTGTCTTATTTATTACAATTCTAATATTGACTATGATTTTTTCACTATGGATGTTTATCATTCAGATGTCATTCAAGTAACAGACATTCAATAAAGTCTAGACAGAGAACATTTTACGTATGCGGGTATTGTTTGCTTGCAAATGGTTAAGAGCCTAAGATGTTACGCTATAAAACTATCTCAAATAGATGTTCCACTAGCCATCTAGAAAAATTTGTTTGGCAATATGCAGGTTTGTAAACGCATGTTCAACGAGCCTAATACGCCTAACGAAATTCACAAATATACACTGCCACGTTTCGCACAACGGCATTAGGGATTATGTGACAAAAACGCAACTCACTTTTTTTTATGTGTGGTGGTACTTGTCTGGCTATCACTGCAACTCTTGCGGTGTAGTTTAGTGTGTGTAAGTTGTGTTTAAATGGCTTTGTGACAGCATCATATCGCCTTTTATGATGCCGCGCTGTTAATCACTTTGCTCCCAACAGCGAATGGCAAGTCGATCCGGGATTAAACTCTCTGAAAAAATGTCACCGTCCCTCCAGAGAAGTGAACCCCGGCACCTATCGTCCTCTCACAACAATAGTCAGCCGCCTAACCACTGCGGCCATCAACCCGTTCATATACATTCATTTAACAAGTTGTTGCGCTGTGATTGGTGGTTTTATATCAGCCATTAGGGTTGCAATTACAATTAACAGAAATAACAAGTAATTAAATTTTAGCTAATACACGACTTAAATTAAAAAGATGGGTCGCCGTACAACTGTAAAAGAGCGTGAACTGGTCTTATATCATTATAAATTCAGGCAATCGTACCGAAAAATTGCTCAGATTGTCAATCTGAGCGCGTTTACAGTGCAGCATATCATTGAACGTTTTGTAGGTGAGAATCGGGTGAAAGATAAGGAAAAAAGTGCACCAAATAAAATTTTCAATGCATCTGAAGAGCGATACATTGTCCAGAAAATCAATCGGCTCCAAAACTAGCCACTGAAGTTCAACATGAATTAGGAAAATCATGCAGTGCTAAAACCGTCCGCCGTGTGCTTCGCCAACATGACTTTAATGGCCGAGTAGCTCATCAAAAGCCGTTCTTGAGTAACAAACATCAGCAAAGCCAAAGAACACAGTAATTTTTGCAGACGAGCCAAGTTGAACATTTTTGGGTCCGATGGCATGTCCTACGTATGACGAAAAGCCAACACCGAATTAAAGAAAGAGAACCTCAAAGCCACAGTGAAGCATGGCGGAGGAAGTGTGATGGTTTGGGCCTGTATAAATGCATCTGGTATTGGAAATTTATAATTTACCGTGGTAAGAATGGACAAAAATATGTGCCTCACTGAACACAAAAAGAAATTGTTGCAAAGTGTGGAAAAATGGGTGCAAGTGAACATTTTAAGTTTTATCACGACAACGATTCAAACCACAAGTCGGCAATTGTGCACTCCTGACTCATATGGAACTATTCCCGCTTGTTAATACCACCGTCTCAGTCTCCTGACATGAACGTAATTGATAATCTCTGGGCTATATTGGACAAAAATATCCGTAAACACAAAAGTTCCAGCCGCGATGAGTTGAAGAAGACGCTACTTGAAGAATGGCAAAAAGCACCCCTGATACTACGCTTGCTTCATCAATGCCAAAAGGGATGCAGGCTATTATAAACGTAAAGGGATATCATACCAAATATTAAAAGTAGTGCAAAATCAATAGATTATATTATTTTTAAGTTTGAATGGAACTGCATCAAATAAGCTGTGCCACAATATTTAGCAGTATTTTTTATTTCTAATTTTTATATTGTTAAACAGCACTAGTCTAAAATAAAAGAAATTTCTCAGTTAAACTAGATATATTATTGACAAATGTTGTTACAAATTATGTGTCGATATTCTTTTTATTTTTTAAATTATTGGGACTTATATTTTAAAATAGGCACTGCATCAAATAAGCTGTGAGCCGCTGTATGTAATTATATCCTGTTAGCTCCTTTATCCAACAGTCTACTGATTTGGTCCCGCTTTTTTAAAACGGCTAGAACATAAATAATTTGTTACAGGATGAAATCGGATTTTTGCGTGTGATATTGTTATTAGAACAATAGAATATGATTTTATTTTGTGATAATAAATTATTACTAAATGGTATAACCGAAACATAAATCACTTACTATCCAAGAAATGAAGCTTAACAACAGGGACTGATGTTTAGATTTAGATGTAAGTTAAAATCCAACTCATCATAAAAAATAGAATTTAACTCGTTATCCAATTTTCTAATTGCAGCTCCATAGTCACTCTGCTCAAAGGAAAAGTACAATTGAACATCATCAGTATAAGCATGAAAAGAACAATAGCAGACATCTCTGAACAACTGCGACCTATAAGTAATAAATAAAATAGCTCCTAGAACAGATACCACTGAAACACCACAACGCACATTCAAAAGATCGGACAAACACGAGGCCAATTTAACAGATAGAACTCTATCGGATAAAAAGTTGTCCATAAGAAGAACAGAGCAGAGAACAAAGCAACTAGAAGCCGATGATCTACAGTATAAAATGTTTTGCTAAAGTCAAGCAACGCAAGTGCAGTTGTTAAGAGTATCTGTCAATAGCCGGTAAGATATCATCAGACAATTTAATGCTCGGTTTCTGAAACGGCAAGCAGCAGTTCTGTGCTCAGCATCTGGCGATTTAACAAAGACAGTCCTTGTTAAATTGGCAGATACCCAACAGATAACTGCTGTTTGATGTTTGAGAAACCAGGCATAAGTAAGGTAATTCGGCAGCTATAAGCTAGCTTAAATTCGTATTGTATCTCAAGAAGAATATTATATTCTCTTACAAACGTTTTCAGCTGATCTAAGAGTGCTAGATTTTTCGCCTTGGCCAAGGATGTTAGAATAGCATGCTTCCAAACAGAAACGGAAAAAGAAATGCTCGGTACTATTATTAGTAATTATGTTATATATAGCACACTATATGGACAACACAATTTAATCGTTTTTATCCATGTGTTATTCACGTGCTTTAGAAATACGCGTTTTTTGAAAGAATACTATCAAGTTAGTTAATATCAACCGTATCATACACGATATATTCGCATTTATACTTTTCTTTTAACGTCTAACCGTATAACCGGATCCGTGTCAATGCGCATTCCTTTGTTATTATGAGTGTATAGGGTGGATACTACTATGCTATGACTCATTGCCTTAATGTAATTTATAACAACAAATACATTCTTTAGATGTTCATAAGCTACAGAGTGGCACGTTTAATTATTAATATAGCAAATAAATATCATGTACGGCATAAAATCCAGTTTATGTTTGCGAAAAATATTAGTAAGTATATAATACAATAACCACACTAATGAATTGTTAATTATTCTGTATCTTAAATTCTAACGCCGAGAACAACTTAAATAATGATCGAAGGTTATGAATTTTAAATTATAAGAGATAAAAGTACCGACAAACAGTGTAACTTTCATCATCATATATCATATTTTATGCTGTAGGCCTCATGAAGTCAAAAAACCTCTGTATGTGTTGTATTTCGTACAACAAAGGAAATATGAAAGAATATCGTACTATTGTAAACAAACAATTTAGATAGAAAATAAATAGAAATTCCTGAGACACGTACATTTTTAATTATGAACTTTTACGGTTTAATCGAGTATTGGAACGTACTAAAATCTAGTAAAACAAAGTTGTGAAATTATAATAATTTTTCAAGGAAAATTGATGGAAACTCATTGGATTTAGAATACCTTGGCGGCTAGATGTAAAGGATGACAAAACTGGAGTGTAAGCAACTTTTTCTAACAAAATATTTCAGATTTAACTTTAAAGGCGAAGCAAATTAAAGTTAGTAATCAAACAGAAGAATAAGTAATCGAGTTGCAGAAAGCAACATGTAAGAAAGCTATTATTATTTAAATTAAATTTGCCAAACAAATTCTGAAGAACTATTTTGTAAACGAAGATCTCAGAGAAACTTAGTTAGTTAATTGAGATACTCTACCTACTGTAAGAGAACAGCTACGGATGTTCACACATATACATACGTATATAGTTAATAGATTAACAAATGTAAAAGTGTGTAAATTTTGATATTAAAATTGTTATATACATATATTTATTTCTTAGCCCAAGGAATGAAATTGGCTCCTTCCAGGTAGTACATTTCTGGTTTCCTTCCATTCCTCTTCGATATGCGCCTGTATGTTTTAGTACCTGTCTAGCTCCTAGTATAAAGTTGTTCTGTCAAAATTGTGTGCTACTCTTGTGACTAGTTAACTCTTTATTGTATGTATACGTAATAATGCTTGTTTTAGCATCAAATTGATTATAACTGGGTTGTAACTATGAGTGAGTAAAAGAGTCTGGACCTCCAAAGAGGGTGTTCATTCATTAGCTGTTGTGCCAGATATTCATCTGTTAGGCGAATCAGTTAAGCAAAGACTTCTTGCAACAGGGCTAAAGTAAGAACAGCCGAGAAAAAGCCGTTGCTGAAACAACAAAATAAGAAGAGACTGTAATAGGCCATTAATTACAGACATTGGATGCTTAACCAGTGGCATAAGGTATTCTGGACAGATGTATTGAAATTCCAAACTTTTGGATCAAAATGTCGAGTGAACAATTCCTACAACGAAACATGGTGGAAGTAGAGTAATAGTTTGGAGTTGTTTTGGTGGTACAGCTGTAGGCGATTTGGTGAAAATGGACACCTACGCAAGGAGAGTTATCTTCCAAAAAAATAACGACCCGAAGCATTCATCTCGCTTATGTCGAACTTATTTCAATATATAGTAAATACATATACAGTGAATTTCACTTAAGATGCAATATACAAACATGTATAGGTTTTTTATTTCCATAGAAACCAGGTAATACGTTCTTACATTGTCCCACGTAAAATGCAATATATCAATATAATTTGACATTAGTTAAGTCAAAAGTAGCAATATTTCTATTTCGATATTAGCTTAGTATCAATCTTAAATGATATACACAAAGGAAGAGAGAACTCAGTTAGTGACATGGTATCTTTCGGGGTTCAGTTTGCAAAGAACGGCTGACGTGTTTCATGTTACCTACCCAGACAGGCCAGTACCAAATTTGTCAACTATATCAAGGTTGGTTTCAAAATTTAAAACTGAAGGTTGTGTAGAATTAAGTAATCAAAAACGTAAAAGACCAAATACTGCAAGAACTGAGGCACGAAGAAATCAGTTGATTGAAACAATCGAAAATAATAATCGTCTTTCTACTAGGTACTTGGCAACACAGTTGGGAATTAGCAAATCCAGCGTGTTCAGACTCTTGAAAAGTGAAAAATATAACTGCTTTAAATTTGAAAATCATCAAGAACTTAGATTCGGTGACAATGAGAAGAGGACGGTTTTCTGTGAACGGCTATTTGAAATCATCAATAATAACATTGATTTTTTAAAACAAATTGTATTTACCGATGAAGCAACATTTTGTGTTAACGGTGAAGTAAATCGACAAAACACTCGATATTGGAGCAGAAGAAATTTACATTTGTTTAATTAATCTAGAACACAATACCCTCAAAAGGTAAATGTATGGGCGGGAATCACTAGTTCTCAGATTATTGGACCATTTTTTATTGACGGATATTTAAATAGTGAAAAATATTTACAACTACTACAAACAGAAATACTTCCAGCTTTAAATGCTTTAAACCTTCCTCGCCTATTATGGTATCAACATGATGGCGCTCCTGCTCACTATTCTGCAAATGTGTGTCAGTATTTAAATGCAGCATTTCCTCAACGCTGGATAGGACGCGGCGGAGAAATAGCTTGGCCTCCGCGCTCGCCTGATTTGGCACCAGTTGATTTTTTTTATTGGGGTTATTTAAAGACACAGGTTTACAATGGCGAAATTGAAAACTTAAATCAGTTGAAAAATAGAATAATTGAAGTTTCTGGAACAATTACAGCAGACACACTAAATTCTGTTGTTACTAATTTTTATCATCGTTTAAGTCACTGTTTGGCAGTCAATGGGGGAATATTTGAAAATTTTTTGTAAAACAATTCAATAAACGATATTTATCGGAAATGTAGTTTTAATCCTAAAACACTACATTGAATTAAATAGGCTTTACTGTCAATAATTTGACAAAACAACCATGAAAGATATCATATCGATCATAACTATTACATATTGCATTTTATGTGGGACAGTGCAAGTGCATAGTATTTTCGTATCTATACTTCATTCATATATTGCAAGTTACATGAAATTCTCTGTATATTGTTCTGTCACAAACGACAGAAATGAAAGATTGAAATTATTAACACAAATATAATAATAAAATTGTACAAAAGTCTTAAAATTATCCCACCCTCTTTCTTACCTTGCTAATTATATGTGTGTGTGTGTGTGTGTGCGTTTATTTTGTTATTCTTCTGTAGTTAATCCTCTTGAATTTCCCTTTAAGTTCGCTCGTCCTGATGAATTGTTCTCTGTTCTTTCTTCTTTTTATACTTTGACACCCACTTATCACTCGTAGTGTTATTGTATAAATATCTAATTGTTTGTTAAATACTTTTATGTGTGTTTTCTTTAAATTAAAATTTTTTGCTGACTGTTTTCTTACTGTCAAAACAAATCTGTTTACATCCACCTGCTGCTGCTCCGAACTACCAAAACTGCCGTTACGTCATTCCCCACTAAATTTTCTTATTTATTGTACGATGTATTTTTAATTTAGAAATTGATGCCTAATCGGGTCGTGTTGTGTGTATGTGTTTGTATGTGTATGTTACATTAAATTTTGAATTTTTCTCTCAAATAAAAAATTACTATTATTATATTTGTGTTTTTCTTTTTCCACTCCCTCTATCGCTGTTCTAAGATTTTTTTTTTTTTAACAATTAACGTGTACAATAAGTTGCAATAAGTTTAAATATCACATAACAATATATATACTTATATATATATATACCTATAGGAAAAAAGGGTAACAAATTAACGGGTAAGCGGTCAGACCGCTTACCCGTTAATTCACACAAAACTAAAAGTACTAAAAGCGCTGCCCCAAGACACATTTTTAAGAGCAAGTTTTATAACGAATTCCTTAATATAGGACTAATAATCGACTAATACTTCAAAATACTCGGAAGAATAAAGTTGTTTTATGTTATTTATCTTGAAAACAGTTGCATTGAACTATCTAGAACAGTTTAATATTTTTCAATAAATCCAATTTTGCATACAATGGCAAAAAATTATGTAGCAGTCGAATAAACGGTACTACGGTGGTGTTAAACGAACATGTTTCGCTTTCGAACAAGCCTTTTTTCTGTGCATAAAAGTCGTCTGATCTCACACACCGCAATATAATGACCCGTAGTTTTAGTTTATGCAGTAACGATGCAAAGATACTCACACAGAACCGGATCTACAAATAAGCATTCTAATTATTATTATCTGTCATATATTCCTGTGTAGATTCAGTTACATTTCTGACACAAATAAAATCGTATTTACTAATCTCATAAAACCTTTCACTATCATATATAGTACTCTCCTCCTTGGTTCCAATACTTACAAACAGTAATAAGTAGTTACTTAAGAATAAGGCCACAATTAGCTATAGATATAATGTTGGTATATTTTACAGACTGTGGCACATACATGTTAACCAATGTCCGGTTAAGTGTTGCCGTGAACCATATGTTGCGGCAAATTTATATGGAAGTAAAGCAAGGTTGCTAATAAACTACAATAACATGTAACATAATAGGAAACAACAAAGACGATGATCTAGAGTATATTAGATAGAACACCATATTTCCTGGAAAATTTATAGCTTAGGATTAGCAGCTACTGCTATATACTCATTAAAGTCGTCTGTTTCATATAAATATGGATCTTTCCCGTTGAAAATCTAAAGGATGCTGTCTCCGTTCGTCTTATAAATCGTTGCTTAAAAATTGTAAGATTCACCAAAAAACAAGCTGATCCTGTTTTAAATTCGGCAGACTGCTCATGCAGATTGAAACATATATACAACGTGAGTAACATGAATAGCAGTAATTTTATTTGTCGAAAAAAGATATATGAGACGTCAAGCAGCATTGCGATACAATTAGCGCTAACTGACAAATCAAATAATAAACGAAATAAATGTCTCTCACAATAATCAGATAGATTACGACAATAGTTTCGTTTTATAATCAAAAATAAGTAAGTTGGCGTAAAATAAAAAAAAAACAACCAATTGCAGTTTCAGTAAAAACTAATATGCTCTTCGAATATTTCCAAACTTTTGGAATAATTTCATTGTTTCTTCAGGGCTACAGATTAAAATAACAAAGGTCAATATAACAGAAATCTTAATATAACATTTCGAAGTACTTACACAATTCAGTGAGGTTTTTTAATAAATTGCTTTTCATAAATACTAAAATGGCAACAATCTTTAGACCGAACAGCGACTTTTTAAGTGTTACAACTACTTAAACTTATAAACACATAATTTAGAATTTATTTATATTATTTACTACCTAAATACAGTAATTAACTTTTCTTGCTATACATATATATAAATTTATTACATAAATTAAATAACCTTTCGTAATATCCCCCATGCGGAGCTAAAGCTGTAGGTCTAGGTAAACACCGAAGTATTTTATTTTCTAGGAAAATAGCCGCTTCTAATTTAAATAAATTAACTTGAAATAAGATCATATTATTGAATACATATATGTATATGTTCTTGTTTATACATATAGTGGAAATTCACCTGGATTATTAGCTTCATGTTATTACTCGGTTAAAATATCAACCAACTGAAGAAAATGTCATATCCATCTAATTTATGACAATCTTGGATCTCATCACTTTGGCAAAAGATAATGGCGCAGTTATCCATACATTACCTGCATACTGTAGCAATAAGGTTCAACAAAATTATGTAAGACCTTTCTCGAAACCGAACACGTGGAAATGTAGTTGTAGCAAGAAGTCAGGAGAAACTAAAGTTTTAACTGATATACCGCAAAAAAACGAGTCTTAGAAACCTTAGAACAGAAATGATCTAAAGAAATAAGGAAAATCATTTCGTCTTAGTTAAGGTAACAGTCTGTTTGCGTATCAAGACGACGACCTCCAAAACAACGAACACATCGCAGAAGATCATGTTTTATTCTTGTTAAAGACACAAACCATGTTGTTCTTACATTTGTGTCAGTAACTGAAAGATAATACAATAATCACGACATAGGCAAAAATTTATCGACTTAGGTTGGGTTTATCAATGTGAGGATAAAAGTGTTAGTTAAGTAACTGACAGATATTGTTAACTGGTGGATAAAATTTAGCAACTACAGTGCTTTATCTTGCAGATAACTCCTATTTAACATTCAATAAACGTTTTATTGTAATTATCTTACGAATAACATTTGATCCGCAAGTTAATTTATTTATCCTCACATTGATAAATCCACCCTAAAAAGAATGGATACCGAGTAATTTTTTAAGAAGATACAGACATTCCAATCTGTTCCAGTATTTCCATTTAGAGGATAAGCAAATACATAATTACCGAATGGACCTCCATACAAGGTTAGTTAAACTTATGGAGACTTTTTCCCCAAGATATCGCAAATAAATATATGAATTTACAATTGTAAGTTTAAGAAGACTGTTGACGATAGACGATATATTGAAATAAGTAAGTACTTAGAAAATGCATTAATTTGATTTGGCGGTTACAAATGTTCTTCTCGACACACATATACATACGTAAATTATTTCAAGTTCAACAATGAATAAGCACCATTTTTATGCTATGGTACTATGATTAATGATATAAAAATTGAATGTAGTAAAAGGAGTCGCTATGCAATAAATTAACAACATAATAACTAGAGAAAGTTTATTAGCAGCTTTATTAGTTCTACTACAAAATGTTTACAATTTCGACGATTTTTATTTCTTTGTATGATATTATCTTTTATTGACTACATCATCGATAGGTAGTTTTTTTAATAGCAACATATGTTTCTCGCACCAAAACGAGATGATATTGAGAATTCTCTTTGCGACCATATAGAAGTATCATCTGGTTACACATTAATAAAATTACTCTGTTGCCCAGATGTAGAAAACTATACATTTTCTGTTTTAATTGGTGTCGTTTGTCTATAGATTTAAACTCTTTAGATGTAGCTCCGCATATGTATCTTTTTTAAGTTTGAGACGGCAACACAGATTTTTCGCTTGATCACCGGAACTTCGCAAATTCGTGTTTGCAATGGCAGCCTATAATAATGTCGAATAAATAATATTAATTTATGCGAAATTAACCAAAAAAATTTGTACACAAATCATCCTTCTACAGTTGTAAGGAAGGAAGATCAATGTTTAGGTTGGAATCAAAGAAAATAAGATACTTAGTCCCTTCTTCTTTGAGCACACTAGATTGTTTCCACACCAGCCACAGTTTTTCCAAGAGTTATATCCAGCTCCATTCAGATTAGTATTTGAACACAGATGGATTGGAACAAGAAGAAACATCGATTTGTATCACCTGATGATTTGAGCCTTCTTCATTTATTTTGTGGCCACATTATAAAGCACTACATACATAGTTCTTATATTTTATTCCACTCTTACATTAAGCTTAAATGCCAATTTTGTTATTGCATAGTAACAGCCAAGAACTGCAGTGGTGACAGTCAACATCATCGATTATTATTTCTACTAGACACGGCAAACGATTATAAAAGCAGTTCTCGATTTTTCCTTATGCAACTTTATTAATCACGTTATTTACTAGACAAAACGATGTATATAAAACTCTCCGCAAAAATGTTCTCCAGAGAATTTTTTCTAGTCAGCAACTTTATTAATAACGTTATTTACTAAAATTATGTATTAGTAACGCTAGACTACTACTACAGCTCGATAATTGCATAGGTAAGAGCGGTTGGTCATCGGTAGGGCAGTACTTATGGTTCGGGGTTCGAAGTTTGTCGGTGACGCATGTGCACCACGGTGCAACATTTATTGGATCCGTACTTCGCTTTAGCTACCATATACTGTTGGAGCATAATTAATAGCACAACAAACATTATTTACGGCGAGGTAATGTTGTAACAAAGGTATAGGCGCAGATTTACACCGCAAAAGATATAGTGATAGTCTCGATAACCAATATAACTTGAGACGCCTTTGCAGCTGCGCTCACCACAAAAAAAACTTCACTCTATCTACATATTTATACCTATTTATCAATATTAACGTCTGGCTGATAAACACAAGTCGCAATGTATGTATAGAGCAAGTCGATAATGTGCATATATGCTACAGCAACAATACACGAAACGGCAACATTTCAGCGGATTCTTTTGACATAAAGAACACACAGATACCAAAAGCTGACGATGCAAAATATCAGGGATTAGATATTTCTGGGGTTAACATAACGTAACCACATCATACACATTATTGTTAACGTCCTATGGGACGTAACTAATAGCACACTTCACCATAACCTAAGGCTTACAAGCGTGGAAGAAGAAGTACGACGTTTCAGCTATGATGCCAGAATGGAATGTTACGCTATTTCAAAACACTTGATCAATCTAAATCTTCTAGGTAACAATGAAGCAGTGAACAGACTAAAAAGATAATACTTACTCGATAGCTGAATTACATAGTACAATTGTGCATTGAAAAATGTTAAGTGTAGTGAGAGCCACCATTGGACGATAACTTCATGTCAAGTTTGTAGTCACTGTTTTAACTTATTGTCGAAACTGAACTGATTACTAGAAGAAACAGAATATTTAAAAACTATTTATCTCTGACGCTAACTATTTTTCAACCTATGTTTAAAAAATTTGGTTAAATAAATAGGTATATCATTTATTTATGATAGCTTAGTTTAATAATGACTACTTATCCACTGGCAAATTTACACACGTAATGATTTTTTTCATACTCTTGTATAAAGGCCTAATCCAAATAAATTAAATATGATTCAGGAGGAGATGATGCAGAATTATTAAAAAATCGGACGGGACATTTTTCGATTAATACACAAACGGTTTGTGACAATGACCTGTTTATTTACTCCTTTACTACAGCCTGTGACTCCAGCAGAACAACTATACAATGAATCACATATACGAATTTTTCGAGAGGAGATTACCAATTTTGGCATATAAGTGTAAATGAAAATTGGACACAGTATTATCACGTCATTACTATATAATTTAGCAAGAAGAATGGGTGATCTAAATCCACCGATTAGTTCATTTGGCATTGCATATGAATTAAATGAAAATCAACTGGACCATTTAATACAAACAGTACAAGTGCCCGATGTTTATAATGATGGTAATAGTGGTGACGCAGCATTACGTCCACGATTTCTTAACCATTATTTTCTAATTTTTTATTCCAATATTATTCGAATTTTTTTTTGTTCAAATAAAAATGTAAACTGCATGGAAGACTAAATAGTTAGTCAAAATATGTAAATATACCAAAATAAAATATAAAATAAATAATTAATTCTCTTTACAAAACAATAACTCAATTTCAAATGTTATTGCCTTAAAAGCTTTAATTGTATTTCCTTCAACTTTAACTCTAGCTTGATCGTTTTTTTTTAATAAAAAGAAATTCTTGATTTCTGTAGTTCGCCGTTTCTTTCCTTTTTTTGCTACAATTTCAATATTTTTTAAATCCACGTCGGCTTTGGCGATCTTTAACTGTTCTTTGCATAACTGTAATTTAAGGTCCGCTAATATTTCATATTTCCTACTTAAATTATTTGTGGTAGAGTTAGACCTGGCGTTCGTCATGCTTACCAATCCTTTTTACTATCTACATAATTTACTATCTACATAATTTATAATCTCAAATTGTAAAAAGTAGAAAATAGCTATAACAGAATAGAAATATATAGATTTACACACACGATTGGTCTTTATCGCCATCAAATGCATTATGTAAACTATATACACTTTTTTAAATAATACTCATTGTTACATCCATTGTAGGATCACTACTAAAATTATGGGATAGCCCTCCTCCAGTTTTGTACAATTCTTTTCAAACTTGTTTCTCTCCCTTTTCCTTGTTTTCAAAAAAAAAATTCGGTGATCTAATCTCTTTTTCCAGACATTGTATTAATGCTGAAATGTACTATTACGATTACAACTGACAATTTAATTTACGCGAATTTACGTCACGTTAAGATAAGTCAATGTCTACCAAATTCATAATCACGGCTTTACTAAACTTAGAATTGTCAGCAATAGTGGAATATACTTAACTTTAAGCGCACTTAAATTTTAAATTTAGTTTAGTTAAGGAAAGTTTAAAATTATCTTGGTGCAAACGGCCCTTAAGCAGTTAAATACTTGGTTAGATCGCTATATGTATATTCCGTCGATAAACACACTATAATCACTTGCCCAGTATGGTCGTAAACGAAACACTCAAATCTTGACTTCGACCAACTCATCTTAGCGAATCTGTCTCTTTATTACGTAGAAGCGTTAGTAGAATGAAAGAAATAAACGTGTAACATTAGATTCATACTTGTTTAAAATTTTAATTTCTACAAAAAATTTCTCTGCGGCATTAATCTTCTTAATATACATATAGTAATAATTCTTTGATAACGAAATAAGTGTATCATGCAAATTAGATAAGCTTTCTTAATATCTTCATAAAGGTGGAGTTCTAGCTCTAATTAAATCCTGCTGCATTCTACTTTCGATATATGCTTGGAAAATAACCGTTTATAATTTGAACCGACTAACTAGAAATAAGCTTATATTATTAAAAAAGTGCATTGTGTCATTTACATATGCAGTGGACATTCACCAAGTTTATTAGGTTACATGTTGCATTTTAGAATGTTTTCTTTGAAAGGAAGGTTTCGCTTTTTTACATGCTCTATACTTGTACTTGAATTATTGTCAAGAGAGTTGTGTATACGTATAATAACAGACACTTGTCTTTTGTGAAGTAGCTGCATATTTTCTTTTGCAAATAAATTTACAAATGTACAAAGAAAGTTGAATATATCAATACTAAATGTTGAGCAATAAGTCAAAGTATGAGTCGGGAAAATACTAGTGCTTACAATGATAAAATTGTATTTATTGTAGCAGCATACAACTTATTATAACATTAAACAATAAAAGCAACCGTATTTATTATGCTCTCTAATACTACTAATTAATTAAAAGCAAAAAAGTCATTTATCACATCAAACAGTGATGTCTGGACAATATATTGTCTGAAATGTCAATCGCACCTTCCTCTGAGCAGAGTTATCGATCTAAGTACTTAGAAACTGCATTCGCACATTAATTTGATTTGCCCGAGATAAAAGTTCTGGTCGATATACATACGAGTAAGTATGTACAATATGTATATATAAATTACTTCAAGCGATGAGGAGCATTGTTATACTACTTTACTTAATGACATAAATAGTGAGTAAAATAAAGCAGTAATTACATAACAAATCAAACAAACAGAAGTTTGCTAAAAAAACTGAGTATATTTTAGCTGAAGTCGTTTGTAACAATGCAATTTCATGGCATGAGCTAATAAAATCTAAAAGAGCTGCAAGCAAATTTTACTCTAATTACATATATTACAAGAACTGTAGAAGAATATTATGTGAATTTACTGACACATTGAAAACAGTGAACTAAACCTAACAATACCTAATACTTTCCAGCATCATATTTTTTAACAGTAAGTGTTATTCCTTCTCAAAATGCCTTTGCACGTTACATTTAACCTAGCCTTGTCTCAGAACGTCACAGACAATCCACAAATTAAAACATATAATCATCAGTAACATGATGCCGCTCAGATAAATGAGTTCATTTCTTGTATTTATGGTATTCTATGCCTTTTTTTACGATGTATCAAAAGTTGTAGTATTTAAAACATCCCAAGCATACGAACGATTGATTGATTGATTGATTGATTACTATCAAAGCAAGGCAGTCTTTACATACGAGGGAAGATCAGTAAGTACCCGTGTTTGAAGACAGGTGGCGCTGCCGAGGAAAGTTGGCATTACCGTCGTGTACTACCATCTGTCAGACAACACCATAATAAATTTCAGACTGATTCATACGTTAGTTTTTATTTGGCAGCCATTTGTATTACACGTGTTTCGTGTTTCTCGATAAAATGGAAAAAGAGCCAATATGTTTGGACCTCTTTAAGAGAAATTCGCAGTTTTTGCGTCGAGTCGTCACCGTCGATGAAACCTGGATCCATTATTATATGCCAGAGTCCAAGCGCCAGTCGAAACAATAGATTTTTCGGGGTGAATCTGCTCCGAAGAAGGCAAAGACGGTCCCATCGGCCGGAAAGGTCATGGCCACGATTTTTTGGGATTCCAAAGGAATAATCCTTATGGACTTTTTGCAGAAAGGAAGAACGGTCACGGGACAGTATTACAGTGAATTATTGGACCGATTCGATATAAAATTGAAGGAGACACGGCTAAGAAAAAAGTGCTGTTTCACCACGATAATGCCCCAGCACATTCATCCAGAATTGTCGCGGCAAAGTTGCATGAACTGCACTACCAAGTGCTGCGGCACCCACCGTACTCGCCTCACTTGGTTCCCTGCGACTTCTTTCTGTTCCCCAACATGAAAACGTGGCTCGGGGGAAAAAGATTCAGCTCAAACGAGGAGGTTATCGTCGAGACAGAAGCGTATTTTGCAGAGTTTGACAAATCGTATTTTTTGGAGGGGTTAAAGATATGGCAGAAACGTTGGGAAAAGTGTATTGTACTAAAAGATGATTACGTTGAAAAATAAAAAAAAATTGTGAGAAACTTCTGTCTTCTTTCCTAACACGGGTATTTATTGATCCGCCCTCGTAATTATCCCTAACACTGCGGCCCACTAGGCCTATTGTGTTATTCCTACTTTGATTTCATTTTACTCAAACAGGTTAATTTCCTCGATCAGGTTTAGAAACCTATTTAGTAAATCTTTCTCCACTGGTAAATCAAACGTGCTTTGAATAGCAACCCTACTTAGTGCTACACATTTGAAGATGATATGAGAGGCTGTTTTCCCCTCCTCATTACAGAGTCTGCATAGTGGTTCATCTTGATAGATCCCCATCTTGTGCAGATGACCTCTTAGACAGCTATGTCCTGTTAATGGACATGTTACTGCTCTAAGCTGAGTCCTGTTTAATGCAGGACGCAGTGACGGTCGTTCCATCATCCGTTGGCTGTGCCTTTGTCCAGCTACATGCTTCCAATTTAGTTGGTGTTGTTTTATAATCCACTCGTTAATTGCACCACGTACTGCACTCTTTGTGATATCTAGACCTGGCTCCGGCATACGAAGGAACAATCTATTACTATTTTGAAATCTAACAGAATCACTTCTTTTCAATTAGAAATTGTTCTTTGTATAATAATTGTTGAAACATTTTCTACGCAAAGAATCTTGAATAGTTATATCTTTCAAAAATGAAATTGATTAATTAGTGTAAATCAGTTTTATTAGTTTTTTTGCATAGGAACAGTCAGGCGAAAGTATTGAGGAAACATATTTTTGTTCCCTCATATTCGAAATACTGGTTTATATGTACAGTAACTACAACAATTACAAAATTCGTTATATACATATATTCAATATTACACTACTGCACATAATACATGAGCACACCTGTAGTACTTGAATGCGGTAACATAGCGCGTTGAAATTTCGCACAGGAATGATACTAAACAAACATAACTGATATTCATACTTATCAAGAGAGTACCAAGAGATCTAGATGGGGATGTATAAATCTCATGAGTATCTTTCTCGAGCTGTCCGCTTCACACCAACACGATGATACATGGGCTATATACTAGATGGAAAAATGTCCAACAGGCTGAACATACAAGCAGCAGTGGTGGCGTTGAATAAGGGGCCGTACCACATAAATCACATATGGTTGTTCATTGTCGTGCATGTAGAGCAAATCTTCACACTCCTGCACGAGTACAGCAACATCTGCTGGTTCTAAAAACTCACTGCTCCAACCGTTTTGAGAGCTCCATGTCTCCACTACAGCAGCATTTAAATGTAAAACCCACTGACTCAAATCGTTTTGGTGTCGCTATTGTACTTCAAAGATAAAGTTTGTATCTCTGCGTGTTTGTAATACACAGAGTGTGCTCGTGAATTATGTCCAGAAGTTTATTTGATATAAATAGTATAACACTGGACAACAGACAAAATGTATCTAAACTATTTTTTTAAATATTAGTTTAGGTTTAAGAAATACATGATGTCATGAGACCCTATTTTATTTCACTCGTTAATTGCGACACTCGCTAAAGCTCGTGTCGCAAACTTTAAACTCGTGAAATAAAATCGCACTTTTAACACTTGTAGTAACTATTTCCGCAGTAACATTAAAGATTTATTGGTGACTTTAAATATAAACTACAAGTCAGAGAAATGGAGATTGTTTATAGACAGTTCAATAATGAGTTTAAAGCATTACTGTTGCATATTAGAAATATTTTATTCGTCCTGGATATGGCATTCGCATGAAAGAATCAACAACAATATGAAGTACCTATTGAGAAGTATAAAATACAATAAGCACCGATCGCAAATCTGTGGTGACTTAAAGGTTATTACACTATTAGTTGAGTTGTACCTAGCCTATACCAAGTTTTGCTATTTTTTGTTTGAACGGTACAATCGGATGCTTCATTATAAGAGACAAGACTGCCCTGTTCGAAAATCATTAGAGCCAGATCAAAAAATGTACAAGATACACCATTACACCACTTCAAAAAGATTTAGTTACCAGCACCGCATATAAAATTGGGCCTAGTGAAAAACTTTGTTAAGGCGCTGTATGGAAACGGACCGGCTTCTTACCACCTACATCAAAAACTTCCAAGGTTAAGTGTAGCAAAAACTAAAGAAGGTATTTTTGGTGGGCCACAGATTCGAAATAGTCTGAAAGACAAACATTTTTACAGCACTCTAACAGATATTGAAAAATAAAATGATTGGAATGAATACTAACTGTCGGATAAATTTGAGATCCTAATTTGAATATTTATAAATGAATAATTCAGAAAAATTGAATAAAACGTTATACTGAACTCACGAAGAAACTGATTCACTCACTTGTATACTTTTCTGGTATACTAAGATATACCGTATGTCTGTATTTTATTTGGATAAGCAAACGTGTTCTGCACGCGCAGATTTATTCTATTGGACGCATAATGTCGGGGAGTCTCGGCATTGCCGGTCAGTTACCACCTCCTATTCGTCTCATTCGAAATTTCAGGAGCAGCAGATTGGGGTCTAGTTCTAAACTTATTTTAGAAGGTTTTAAACCATTAGATTAAATTAATCGTTTATCATGAATTTAACTTTGGAAGAAAAGAAGTCCGTAATACTTATTTATGACAGCATTTGAACGCAAAGTACCATGTACCGCTTCATTTGATAAACCATTTCGAAAAATATGGATGTTTACACTCGTTGTAAATATTTTTACTTTAATACTTGTAATTAGAATTTTATTTCAGTATTATTTAAGATTTATTTTGTCTTTTGTTCTTAATTCTGCAGATATTAAGTCCAACTTGGGATTGCTTATGTTTCTAACATTCATCTTTTTTATATTTGAATCATTTTATTGATGATATGTCTTCATTGGCGACAGCAGGATATTAAATGTTTGCCGATCATCGTCGACAAGAAGAGATGGGAGGCGTGACTTAGTACTAGTAGGCGAGGCTTTGAAGTCATTACATGCGCGATTTTCAAGTTTCTCTCAGACACACTGTATATACTATAGTATACTACTCTCATAGTTCCATTGATTTCTTCACCTCACTCATCTCACTTTCAAGATTGTCAAAATAAAAATTGAATAAATATTTCCGAGAGAGCAACTTTGATAACTTTTATGTTTGCAAGAAACCCTTGGGTGTATTTAAAAAAACTAGTCGCTCATTTAGCTTCCGGAACACTGTTAATAAATTTTCTAGCAATTACATTCTTCTAACCTAAGTAAGTTTTGACGATTTTTCTTTTGATTTATGATTTCGGTTTAATCGTCTGTTAACAAAATAATTAGCTACCTCGTTTCTTAATGTAATCATTTTAAATCTATTTTGTATCCGCGTTAAGTTACATAGTACTTCAACACAAGAGTTGTAATTCTCTGTTTAAAAAAAGTAGTATGAGAGTAATTAGTACGAGATTTTAAATATGTTCTTATTGAACGCTTATTCATATTTAATGTTAATATTATGCTGCAAAAGTGAATGGGTAGATTTCCATCATAGAGAGAAATGGTATGTCTCTTCATATCTGTAATTTTTTTTCGTATTTGAATCAAAATGTAAATGATAATCGTAAAGCGGACCTAGCAACAAATAGCCGCGCATAATTGTGACATTACTATTGCGTTTCAGTATTCATATTATCCATACATACATATGTATCACCTACATACATACATCCAGATGTCGGCTTGCTTATGTCATGAATATAGAGTGTTTCTTAACATTAGCGCCTTCTTGGTTTTATTGCCAGCCGGTTTTATATCTGAAAAATTGCGGCGTACTCAACACAAATTCTTTGGCGTAGTGTCTGTAAAAATATAAACGTGGCATTAATAAATTTTTGTGTTGCCGTTGAAGAAATTAACCTGTTTTCCATAGGGTATGGAAATCTGAATTTTAATAAGTTTACTGACGTAAAAGCCGTAATTTGTAAAATCAGTTAATACTGATACAGATAAAAAAAGTTACCTGTTTACGGTAATTAATCCTACCGTAATATCTTAATTATCGTAAAATGATATAAATAGGTGCACTAATGAGAAACTAAAGTTTTTTTAACTCCTAATTTGAATAAATATGTATAAGTGTTCCAGATTAAAAATAAGGTTCATACTCTATATATTAGGAATTATTATTAAGTTTTTATATTACAGTTTCCAACGACATAAAATGTGAGATCTAATGCGTCGTACTAATAAATATTTCTGTTGCTGTTAAAGAAATTAACCCATCTTCCTGAGGGTTTGAAAATCTGAATTTTAATCAGAATACTGACTAATTTAATTTGCATTTTTACTGAAGCATTTGTAAATTATCTTGAGCCTACTCTCTACACCTACAGAATGCATAAGACGTGAATATTTTAAAATCAGGTATCTTCAGGGAAAACCGAATCCATTAAATAATTCCGTATATTTGGCTTTCACTCGCAAATTTCCCCACATTCTGCTACGTAAATGAGGATATACATACATATGTATAATATGCTTGGTGCAAATGTTTTAAACCTTTGTTATAAACTAAATAAGTTGCACAGATATGTTTGTATATTAAATAACGATTAAATTTGGTTGAATTTTTTATGGAAATATAAAATTTATGAGAAATAGACATTTACTTTACAAGACATGATTCTAAAACTTTACTTCAAGTTTTATCCGTATTTCTAGGGTAATAAACACATTTTTCTGAGAACTGTTGGTATTAGTAACCATTACGGAAGAGATTGCCGTTTTTAAACAGGTCAGAACATTTACATATACAAGGTGTATATAAATTGTCGCAAAAGCTACACGTAGTGACACAATTTGTTCGAATTTGACACAAAATTCTTATGGCAAAATGTCGTATCATGCTTTATGCGTCATCGGGAACCACATGAAACTAACATCGATTTGGCAACACTGTAGTTTTATACTACCGTAATAATAGATAGAATACTTGTCAAAATTGACAAACGAGAATTACAAACGACAAATTGGATTACACAGTTGATGCATAGGGCAAAGCAATAAAAAACGCTTTATTAAAACAAAGTTAGTAGTTTTGATTTTTCGAACGCATCTCTTGTAACAAATTAGTATCACTCTTACCTAAGCATCTGCTCAAATTGATGTCCGTCAGTTTGTAAACACAGTATTATAGTATATGTCTGTATTACTCGTTCTAGCCTTTCCGATGTAATTTCTAATACTGCCGCGTTAATTCTTCCTCTAACTTTGTCAGCGTTCTGTGGAGGTTTAGCGTAAACTTTGTCCTTAATGAAACCCCAAACAAAAAGTCTAAAGGATTAAAGTCGGGAGATCTTGCAGGCCATAAGATAGGACCAATCCACCTGTTAGGGAAGTGTTCATCCAACCACTCTCTCACATTACGAGCAAAATGTGCAGGAGCCCCATCATGCATGTAAAACATGTTACGACATATGTTCAATGGCATCTCGTCAATAACTTGTTCCAATACATTTAAGTACCCGTTGGCATCAAGACGATTTGGCAGATAGATTGGTCCAACGACTTGGCGATTTATTATGCCCAGTCAATAACTGAAAACTTTCTTTGGTGACCGTATTCCCGAATAGCATGAGTATTTTCATCTGCTCAATGGTAGAAATCTGGTAAACATAGACTCGTCGGTCCAAAGAACACTAGTTAAGATACTATGACAAAAGTTTAAACGATGTACGTTATCGTTTTCATAGAGCGGCTGTACCTTAATTATATGGTAAAGATAAAGAAGATTTTCACGTAGAACCGAATGAACGGTCTTATTACTGGGGATATTGAATGTGGACGCCAACTGTCGAGTACTGACGGAGGGATCTTCGTGTACTGAGTCTAGAATTTCCTCTTCCAGTTGTAATGTACGCCGTTGTCTAGGTCAACCTGCGTTGGGATTCCTTTTATAAAACGAACCAGTTTCACATAGACGTTGGTCCAGTCGTCGAAATACGTTTCCAGTAGGATGTATCCGGTTTGCAAACCGTACGCGATATTCCTGTTCTGCCATGTTAGCATATCCATTACAAAAACCATACATCATATACATATCGGCATATTCATTAAATGTAAAATCCATTGTAAAAGAACAAAACAATAAAACAACAACAATAAAACACAGAACTAGAAAAACTAATCAAGAGAAAACACGAAGTAGAGCAGAGCTTGCACAAAACTAAATACTTGAGAAAAATTAATTCGGACAAATGTCAAAATTTGACACTAATGATTTTGATTGAAACCAAATAAGAAAACATACACATTGTCTTACAACGTTGCCAATTG
This sequence comes from Holotrichia oblita, assembly GCA_023690525.1. Taxonomy (NCBI): domain Eukaryota; kingdom Metazoa; phylum Arthropoda; class Insecta; order Coleoptera; family Scarabaeidae; genus Holotrichia; species Holotrichia oblita. Next base: position 111,013,702 of record CM043018.1, on the reverse strand, counting down.
TGTTTCTCAAGAGAAGATGCTAATGAAGAAATGTTGAAAATAGACTCTACCATCAAAGAGAAACTGTTTTCGATAAATTAGGAATAAGAAGTTGTCTAAATTCAAAATTGCAGCTGTCTGTATTGGCAAATATCCAACACAAGCGCTTATTAAGAGACTAAAAAACCGAACTTCGTGAACCTCGTGAAGACGTATGAAACATGGTACAATATTTTACCATTGAGATTTTCGATTTAGAAACGAATGAAGAATGTCGCTGCGTATAGCTTTTGCGACAATTTTTACACACGTTATATAGTCCGTTCTATTTTATTTTAATCTGACGTGTGAGCAGGTATACACGTTTATGTAAATCTCTCAGTTAAGAGTGCGATAAGCTGACGATAGGGTAAATGCCATTTAATTGCCCCGGGCAGTACTTGCATATAGGGGCGTATTTAGTAATATTCCTGTAATTTTAAATTTCGAAATACAATAATTAATATACAGATTGACTCTCTGGTACTTCAACGATAGAACAGCGCATGTATACGTACATTTGTACTTAGAGTAGTGGAATATTATACTATCGAAAAGAACTAAAATGAAAAAATCTGTAACATACCTAAAAAGTCTAAAGTGTCGACGTTTAGAGTCTAGTCGCAGATTTTCTAATTTTAGCTCTTCTCGATTGTACAGGTCTGACAGCCAAATAAGCAACGACCTACAGCGAATTTAACGGGAATTTTAGTAGCACCTTGATAGAACTGCAGATGAGCAACTCGCCGATATCAGTTTTATATAAGATAGAACAGGATAGCAATATCGTCAGAAGAATGCGTGTTAGTGGTAATCAGAAAAACTGAATGCTATACATTACAGGTATGTACTTACATTATTTTGTATAGTTCAAATAGATTGTCTGTAAACTATGGCTGTATCTAGCGTGAGTAATTCAGTTAAGCCGACGTGTGGGCTTTCAATACCTTGTAAATACATATATTTAATACAATAGAATGTGTATGTTTACAAAAGAAAAAAAGGAAGTGAATTTAAACATTTTGTATCACTTGTGATTAACAGCGCGGCATCATGAAAGGCGATATGATGCTGTCACAAAGCCAATTGAACACAATTTACACACACAAAACTGCACCGCGAGAGTTGCGTTGATAACCAGACAAGCGATACAGCTTACGGAATCACTGCAACTAAGCACCGACCACACATAAAAAAATAATAATTATTTTATCTGTAAATATGTAGCAGAAACAATATGTATTCAAATATATGTATGTTACTTGCCTCTTTTATATTTATCTTTAGTCCCAGAGAGGCGCTATTGAAAAAATTATATATGTATATCACTTCTATACAGATGTTATTCGTATAATGCACGCCAAATTATACATGTATACTGTTTAACATTGTTTAATAGTCTGTCCATCCTCCGTCGTTTCGAATAACTTCATCTAACCTCGATATAATGGATTGTATAAGACGTCGGCAGCAGTTATCAGCGATGTTATTCCATTCTTCTTGTATATGGCCGAAAGGTTCTGCTCGATTTCTTGGTCGATTATGTAATTTGTATAATTTTCTCTTCAAATGTCCCCACAGGTTTTCGATTGAATTTAAGTCGGGGCTTCTGGCAGGCCATGGGAGTACTTGTAAATTAGACTGTCGTATCCATTCCTTTACAGTACCTGCAGTGTGAATGGGCGAGTTGTCTTGCTCATATATAAAATGCTCGCCGTGTAGTATATTCACTGTTGGATATTTCGGTACTGAATGCTGTCTAGATGATTTTCTATATCCCAGATAACACCTGGACCTTCATATGACATCCATCCCCATGCTCTTACACTGAATCGTCCACTTCGTGTGCTTTCATACACATAACGCGGAATGAATCTATAATTTTTTGGACGATATACAGAAACACTTCTTCGATTATTTATCTGTTGATTGAATTGTAGATTCGTCTGAAAAAAATAATGGATTTCCTGAAATCTTTCTTCATTTCTATATAGGTTCGAGCAAAACTTAATCTTTCATTTCGATGCCTTTCGCTTAACTCACTTTTGTTAGCTGCCCGATATGATTTGATATTACCTTCTCTTAGTCTCTTCCTTGCTGTAGTTACAGTGCCCGGAAATTCGGTAGCTGCTATAGCGATGGACATTGTGGTAAATGGATTTGCATTTATGTATTCTTCCAGGATGGCGTCCTGTTGCCGGGTGGTTATTTTTGTTTTTAGTATTCCCCGTGCGCCATGTTCTACGCTGTAAGTTGTATGCCATTTGGTTTTTAATCTACATATGGTGTTAGGGTTCACGTCTAACATACGAGCAACAGCCTTTATAGACCAGCCATTTTCCAATAATGTTATAGCTCTTGTTCGCCTACGTGTTGTTAACATTTTGTTTAAACTAATAGTAAAACTAAAATGCTCGTCGTTTTATACCTAAAATTCATTGACGCATTCATAAATGTGTCTAAGGCATTCATCAATGCATTTTCAACACAGAACTTCTTTGCTTATTGGCTTAAAAAGTATCTAATCAATTATATTCTCGTTTACGTAAAAAGGTATATAATTTACTTTCACTGCAAAATCATCAAAAAGATTAATTGACCGTCGGCGTCGCAGCTGGCTTATACGAAATACATTCTCTTTTGTATTCAAATGTCTACCTATTAAAAATCGTATAATTAAATAAATTTATCGCATTGCTTACCTTAACTTACAAACATATCTACTTTTGATTTTATCCTTAACATTTATAGTTTTAAGAAATATGATTTTTATCGACACATGACGAATTAAACACCGAAGATTTTTATATCGCCAGAAACAAAATAAAAACTCAAAGGTCAAGAAAATACGTGTGCCATGAATAAACCTTTCATATATATAGACGATATATTCTCTACACAATATTATCCTAATGAATCAATGTGCTAGCTCGCATTTTACGCTCGGCTTACATTTATCACGGGTCCATATTTCCACCAGGGTTAAAGATGATGCTTTTTTGGGTGTCTCAACTGTACATGCGCTATTCAATCGTTGACTTACCAGAGAGAGTCCATCTGTCCGGGTGTCAACGAGATCATGTATCAGCCCGCCATTTATTTATTATTTAAAATAAAACTTTGAAATTCGGACCGTATATATGAGTGATTGGTGGGCTTCTTCAGGTGCAATCAGATTTTCTATAGTACTTCCGGTCAAACCGAAAGTGACGTTAATTTTGAATTTTTAAATACAATATGTATTATTTCTGTTCATATTCTGTTTCTTCTAAATATTTGCCATCTGGTGCAGGTCAACTGTTGACATTTCTGTCAAAGATGGCGGTATCTGTTAAATTTATCCATTAAAGTGAAACTGCTTCGCAACAATTGTCGAATTGTAACAACCATCAAAGTTAGCTTTGAAAACAATTAAGAAACGTATTTTTCACATTTGGACGCATTGGCGAAGGAAACTGCTTTGGAATTAGACTACTTTTAAAACATTTTATATTTTGTACTACCTGTCTACCACTAAACCACAGCATATTTTATATCACTTGAAACGAGTAGCTGTCATTTGAAAATGAAAAAATAAAAAAATCTTATTTTCTTTAGTAATTTCAACGTGAAATACATGTTTCCTTCGCCAATACGTGTAAATGTGAAAAATACGTTTCTTAATTATTTTCAAAGCTAACTTTGATGGTTGTTACATTTCGGCAATTGTGCGAAGCAGTTTCACTTTAATGGATAAATTTAACAGATACCGCCATCTTTGACAGAAATGTCAACAGTTGACCTGAACCAGATGGCAAATATTTAGAAGAAACAGAATATGAACAGAAATAATACATGTTGTATTTAAAAATTCTAAATTAAGGTCACTTCCGGTTTGACCGGAAGTGCTATAGAAAAACTGAGTGCACCTGAAGAAGCCCACCAATCACTCATATATACGGTCCGAATTTCAATGTTTTATTTTAACTAATAAATAAATGGCGGGCTGATACATGATCTCGTTGACACCTGGTATACATATGTAATATCATAAAAACACATATTTTTTTCGGACTTTTCAGATTTTTATTGTTTTCTCTCCTGCGAAAAATACATAAGCAATACGATAGCGCTATTATCACGTATGTACATACATAATTGAGTAAATAGGATCAAACTATCAACCTATTATTTTTAATCTTATTTTGTATTTTAAATACATAAATTCTTTTACGTTTTACACATAAGGATACGATCAAATACATATTAAATAACAATAAAATTCTGATAATTGATGCAATAATAACACATTTAAAATAACTGAAGTAATACATAATAATGCATAAACTACTTTAAATCATATACTTAAAGAAATACGGATTCACATACTTTGAAATGCCTCAAGATCAATGCTGTCTTCGTCACTTTCATTTAAATCAATTATGAATTGCTAATGAATGTGGACATCATGTAACTATTTATTTTCTATGTTAATTGTATGTTTGATGCAATTTTTTCAATTTTCTGTCGTTATATTGGTAATCACTTTTCTAATTCGATTTAGAACTACTTCGCTAAATTTGGTACTATCATTAGTGCGGCGAACATATTATTTGAATTGACTCCAGATTAATTCCATCAGAATAAGTAATATATGCCACTCTTCAAATAATTGCGCTGTCATATCTTCGTGATAGTCCAAATTACAATTCTTTATGCTTTTTGCAGAAAGCAACGCTTGGTCTACCTATAATAATAATCTCTTTTCCTCTGGATGGAGATGCATCTAATAAACATTCCTGTGAATTATAACGGGTGGATTCCGTTATTTACGGTACCGTCCCTCATCTCGAAATTTCATCATGTCAATTTTTTATATTCTTATAATTTTTATATCCTTGCCGACTCCATTATAATTCGTTGTTTATCTAGTATCTCAGATCGGAATCCGTGTTGCTTTAATGTTCGCCATATTGTTGTTCTAGATGCGTGTATTTCTGTATTTTCTTTAAGATTTCTTTGTAAGCTATCTAATGTTGGAACTTCACCCTGCTTACACATGCTGTATACTGTTTGTCGAATGATGTCAACTTCCCAAGTTGCTACTTTCCTTGTAGATTCTTTATCACTTCTAAATTTCTGTTCTCAATACCAGGCTTCACTATATTGTAAACTGTGCTGTAGCATAAACCAGTTAACTTCGACGTTCGCTTTATTATGTGTTTATTTACAAGTTCTGCATTTTCTTCTCGTAAATTACTATACACATTTAATACTATTTACTTAGCTTGAACTCCCACATGAATCTTTTTTGCGCAAGTATTTATATTTTCTGTCGCCGAATCACAGTTATCATTATTTATCTCGCCTTCTCTTTTTTTCGTTCCAAGGTCTCCACATTTTTTTAGTAAAATATTTGCTTTCCCACCTTACATCTCAACTAATATTTTGCTATTAACGAAAATTTCAATTGAATATATTATTTATGTAGATACCGAAGAAATGTTGTGTATATCTATTTGCTTCTTCGTTAAAGATAATTAAGTTTCGTAATAATACTGAAATTCAAAGAAAATCATATAACCATGAACGCTTTGCAATGAGTTAGCGGATTATGAGTTGTGTCACCGTAGTAAACAAATTATATGGGTGCATATGTATGTATATCTCAAACATCGTCGTACTGGGTTAAAATTAAATTCTAATAATTCGCATTCTTTATGGAACTCGTTACTAGTTTATACTGTCAATATCCTGAAATTGTTCTAATTTTGAAATAGTTCTCTGAGCTGACTCATGCCGTATAATTCATAAAAAAGTGTACTTAAACGATACGTCTAAATATTTATTTTTGTTTTATTTTACTCTACTTCTATGTACTAATACTCATTTACAACATAGTCTACAGTAGGTATTCTGGATTAGAAATTAACCTGGATCGCTATAAGATGTACTAATTTAATAAAACGTGCTGGTCTTCTTTATTAACTGTTTTAAAATAAATTTAAGGAAATTCGATAGATACCTAGTTTACGTATACAGATTTATTTTACAAAAAGTTGTAAATTATACGCTACTATAAATTAAAATGCACCTTACAGAAAGGTTAACAATTTTTCTTATTGGACACTTAAACAAAATGCTCGGATTATTATATATTCTGAATAATGTAATTCTACGTTTCTTCCGCGTTCTTAATAATTATTAAGCGGGATTACCAGACGTAGGCTCTACCTAGAATATTTGCTACCTACTACTGATATGGGACTTTTAGAAGCAGGTCTTCACGGAAGAACTGCAACTAGAAAGCCGCTCTTATGACAAACAAACGTGCAGAAACGAGTGGCGTGGGAGAACTTATATGTATAAGAATAAGTAATAATATGTTTATTAAAGGTCACAAGAATGTTTATATAAGATGCCAATAAATTAAAAAATAGTATAAATAAAAGAAATATGTGAAAACTTATACAATAAATGAATAACATCAAATCTGATTCTATAGATTAAGATAATAAAAACAAAAATGTGATTCTCTAAAGCTGTACAACGAAAACATAATTTAACAAATCACTTACTTTAGTAGCGAAACATCAAGTTAGCAGATTTTGTATTTTGGTGTTTTTATTTTATTTTGTATTTAGATTATTTTTGTATCGTACATACAGACTGCTACAAAAAAATTAGATTAATCCATTAGCCACAAATTCTTTGAGCTAAAATAATAAGACGTTCCTCATGTAATTTTCTATTTCCACACTTGTTTTAAATATATAGAGTGTTAAAGTTAAATTTAAAAGAAATATATTTATTAATATCTCAGGTGTGTATTGCGATCTTTCAATTAATCTGATAATTTTCTTAAAGCATAGATAGTGTCTAGATAAAAATAAAATAAATGATATTCCTAAGAAATCCCAACACAAGTCAAATAAGTAAGAATACCTTGTAAAAGAAGCAAATCTTAATAAGACACAAAACAGTTTGATAATTTATAAGCTTATTTAAAATAACGTCGGTCCATAGTCCAGCCGTTTACAAGAAAAAAATTTAGATTCAAAGGGTACCACACTCCCTAATTTCTGTATTAGTTCTTTGAGTTACCTACTTTGCTAGAAATCACACAGAAAGTGTGCTTGGATAAGAGTAAAATCTGCACTAAATTTGAAAAAAATATCTCCAAGACAGCTTAGACAAAAGAAACAATATTAGACATGTTTGGCAACAATTTAACGTTGAAAAATCGACTGTATTTGATATTAAACAAAAGAAAAATGAAATTGGACAATATGTAGCGAATTGGATGGAAAAATAAGTGAGTTTGCGTTACTATTATGTTATGCACTCGATTTAATAACAATTACATTTTAGGCAAGAAGAAAAGTTTACGCAAAGCACAAAACCCAGAAATGGAAATGGAGCTATATAACTGGTTTCTCCTACAGCGAGAAAAACTTGTCCCTGTTACTTCAGAAATTTTATGTCCAAAAGCAAAATTTTTCTACGAAAATTTAACCGGCAAAAATAATTTTATAGCAAGTAATGGATGGCTTTGCAAATTTAAAAGCAGGTACGGCATAAGATATTTGAAAGTGTGTGGCGAACGTGTTCCAAGTGATATAGCTGCTGGCCCTTTCGAAAAATGCTTTTGCAAGTCATTATGGAGATGGGCCTGTCCGAAGATCAAATATATAATGCAGACGAAAATACTTGGGTTCATAATAATGAAAAATCAGCACCCGGAAGAAAAATGTCCAAAGATAGAGCCACATTTGCAATGTAACAGGATCTCATAAGCTGCCACTTTTGCTGATTGAGAAGTTCTTATATCCAAGATCATTTAAAAACGCCGATCTACCTGTTGTTTATAAAGCAACCATGAGAGGATGGACGACCAGGGCTTTGTTAAAGGACTGGTTTAAAACTTGCTCTATTCCATCTATTAAAAGTCATTTAAGAAATATGAATAAGGAACAAAAATGTTTACTACTTCCCGATAATGCGCCGTAGCATCTACCTGAAGACGAGATAAATACTGATCCCAATTTTCGTGTGATGTTGCTCTCCCTGAATTGTACGGCTATGTTTCAGCCAATGGATCAGAATCAACAAAACATTAAAGTAAAGTATAGAAAGCTTCTACTACAACATGTTATACATTCTCAAGAAAATGAGGACAATGTAAAGAATTTGAAGGATTACAGTTTGAAAGATGCAGTTACAAATCAAAATATAAATACCACCTTTTATAATTTGATTACAGTTTGAAAGATGCAGTTACAAATTTAAATAAGGCATGTCAAAATATAAATACCACCAATATTAAAAAAAGTTGGTCGCAATTATAACCGTTAGAAGAAGAATGGGCTCCAGGAGATGAAATTCCACTTGCAATCTTATTGTTAGCAAAAACAAATTGTACAAATGAAAATTATTTAATCAGAATTAAAGAAGATTTACAGATAATTTTGAGGAGCATGTCAATTAATTGACAACGAAATAAGAGAATGATTTGATAGAATGCACTGAAGAGGGAAGAGAAAATTAAGAGAATGCAGAAGGGAATTTTTCAAAGAAAATTAAGAACGCAGATGCAGTAGAATCATTTTCGGTTTGCGTTCAATAGGCTGAACAAAATAACATGGCAGTGCAAGATATCTTGCTATTAAGAAAATTAACGGAAAAAGCGAGGCAAAATCATTTAAATAAGTTACAACAGTCGACGATTACTAATTTCGTATCTGATAAATAATATGTAGTATATATGTATGTATGTACACATTGCACATCAACTTATAGAGTGCCTGAGTACGTAGTACAATAATTAAATATGTTGTATCTGTAATTGGTAACTTTATTTTTAAGAATAAAACGTATTTTCGAAAATGCGAATAACCCTTACAGTCGGACGACGTCTGGTCCCATATGTGTCCGGATCAATGAAGCTGTATATTGAAAATAAAACAATCAAATAGAAAGTGATATAAGGAAAGTCCCTAAGAATATGTAATGGAATATTAATGGATTGACCTACTTTTTTGTAACAACACTAGATATCATTAAATAAAGAAACATACTTTAAAATGCACTTGACTGGATTTTTAAGTCAAGCAAGTATATTACTATGGTGGATGATTTGCTAAACCATGGCAATAGGTAACTGTTCCAAAATTCAATTTATATAAATGACGTCTCCGATTAAAGTTAAAGTAGAATATCAAACAAAAAGGGAAACTTTTCATATTGTAGTATCATTCGAAATGATAAAATTGTTATAAGATACCACCATCGTGGCTATTACAGAGAGTTTAATGCAGTAGATGGTATCTATCAATTTACTAAATAAAACTCCAAAGCTAATACAATTCAAAGTAGGTATTCATTAATTTGCCATAACCAATTTGTTTCAATTCACAAGGGTAAAGTTTTTGTGTCTTTTAGTTAAACCATATCATTTAACTCAAAGAAGCTTTAAAACATAAAGTACTTATTCATCTAAAAATTTCGCAAGAGTAAAAGAGTCGGAAATTAAACGGGCCAGAAAATATAATCAATCACAATAATTGGGAATTTCAAAATCATATATCCAGCGAGTATTTACAAAAGACCTTACTTTAAATGCGTACCAATTTCAATTGATATAATCACATAAACCGCCGTGTGTTTCGCAGTAAGATTTCTGACGAATTTTGTAAAAACCGCAATAAACAACAGCAGTGAAAACCTACGCTCAACCAACATGACAAAGAGTTAATGGTGAAATTTATTGACCAAATTTTTATAGCCTCTAGAGATATATACCTCAACAATGTATACCAGCGAGACGGCCAATTTTCTACGCTGCAGGAAAGCAATAAATTTATTATAAGAAAAATTTCCTAGCCCTGTAATTTTATAAACGAAATTGGTGTGAATATTATGCGCAATTAAGTAACCAATTTTTTTTTAACGTGTGCAATACGCCGACGCGCACAATCGAACATAATGTTTCGCACGTAATTTTAAAGTCTACTTATTATTAGTAAAAAGAGTATGCCTACAACTTTCCGTTTGTGATTTTTAATTATTTTACAAGCTTAACAATATTTAATAAATTGAAATCACTTATAACAGAAAATACTAATTTCGAAAAATAACCTCGATAAACCTTAATTCAACTATGAAACAAATGAAGATTTTACAAATATAATAAAAGCACATAGATATAATCATAATCATACCATGATTCTTGATTCAATATGTATATCACAAAAGTTCAGAGAATCACACAATGTTTTAATAATGAATTTGCGTTTCCCTTTAATCTCGTAAGTAGCCCTACTGATACTACAGAATATATATGGACAGAATTAATTTACCGGAACCCGTAGTGCATAGTTTCAGCCCGGATCTTCCGGGTACGCTGCACACCAGCAGACTGTTTAGCGCTGTATCGCGCCCCAGAGAGTTACACTGTATCAGGGCTGATTTTCACGGGGTAAAGGGCCCTTCGGTTGTGCTGGAAGAGCACTACCTCCGCCACACTCGCCTGCTATCCTCCTTCGTCTCGCTAATAATCGGGATCACGCATTCCCTGCTAGCTGCGCCAACCCCTCGTCCACGCGCGTTGCCGCCGAGGGCCCCCAACTGTTGAATACTTTACGCGCAAACTCCATAAAACTGAAATCAGTTGATGCTTTATTAGATTAACGTCATCGCGAGCCTGGCGCATAATGGAGAGACTGAAGAAGAAGAATGTGTGTATGTGTGTGTGCGTCTTCTCCGTTGGAATAAGCGATAGAGTGAGGACTGATTTGCCGTATACAGTATTGTACAAAAGTTATGCTTTAGTTATTTACTACATTAACTTCTTAAATTGACGAACGTTGATAGATTAAGAAAAAGTAACACAGAAAAGTATAGACACACACTCGCAAAATATATTTAATTCCAAAATGGAACAAGTTGAAGAGATGAAATTTTGTCACAGCAATTGTTGTTTATATCGCGTATCTCCGTATCAATATACCTTTGACACCTGGATACCTTTTATCACACTACAAGCATCCTGGTAGAAGCACTACCAATGCTTAGCACTTGATGAGCTATAACTATTCCAAACCAAGTTATAGTAAGTTTAACGACGAATTACAATGCATGTTCCATCCAAACCAAAAAAATTAATATTAATAAATCCGGCAAATTTGTGAAAACAAAAATCTAGTCCCTATCTTTCTAATGCACTAATTTTATATTTAAAATTCTGACCGGCTAAATATGAGCCACCAGATTTGACTTTTAAACCTCATTGGACGTACCTACAATAAGTTGAGAGCAATTATAAAAATAAACAAAAATATATCGAGAGAACAAAGCAACCAACTAACACCAATATAACGTCAAACTTGCTCCAACAAATCAAATCAAGAAAAAGGTAGCTAAACTCCTAAAAATCCCAACAAACAACTCACCAAATCCAATTCCGAAATCTCCATTCATGTAAACAAAATCCAGAATTACTCAAAAATACAGTTAGTCCCGGAATAACATAGTGGTAAAGACTAAAATTTGCGAAGTCTTCAGATAGATATTAAAAACTTTTGTTGATTCTATTGTGGTAGAAATTTCAGTTTTCTCAAATAAAATGTAAAACACTGAACCATCTATAAATTTCGTATGTGAATCAGCAATGTATCCTAGATATAGTTCCACTTGTAGCTCAAATAAGACAGCAATTAATTAAAATTTAATTTAATTAAAAATTTATTCCAAACCATAAATGTTTCGGTTTAAAACATTTCTTTGGTGGAAGAAATTGCCATTTAATATGTGTCAAATAATATTAAAACATACAGCTATACCTATCAACAAAAATATCTAAAAACAAAGAAATCATTGATATATTGAATTATGGATAATTTATGCGTTTTTTATAATAATTTAATTTAATTAGTTTCAGTTCTTAACTAGTTTATCGCCATGTTTTTCCCTAGTCCTTGAACAGAATTGTTAGAACTTGTCAAGAAAAACATTTATATACGAATAATATGTTTTAATATTGTTTGGCACGTATTAAACGTCAATTTCTTCGACTGAAGAAGTATTTTAAAACATAATATATAATTGAATCGTCAATATCAAACTTTTCCATCCAAAATCACTTTTATTTTAAAATCGTCTCAGATTTTAAAGTTTTTGTCTCAAAGCAAAGTTAGGAGGAAGTTCTTTCACATCTTTATAAATTAATTAGCAAAGATTAGACCTTTGGTAACTGCTGAAGAAACCTTTTAGAAAAGTTTGTACAGCTAATTAATTTATTAACATTAGGAAATTAATCGCTAATTGAGCAACTTTATACAGTGCATTAGGTGCACAACTTATTGAAGATACAACTTTTAAACATTTTAAGATAATGTTGAATGAAATAAATAGTACTTCCTTATTGTATTTATTTAAATTGTATCTTCCAGACTAGTTTCGCCTAATTTTAGGCTTCTTCAGTGGCTAATGAAGTATTTTATATACAGTTAATAATTAATAATATTGATATTTGTTTTCGTTTAATACTTACAATTGTCTATTATGAAGGATTCAATGAAATTTCAGTACAGTTGTTCGAGAATTGCATGTCGAAATTGTTTAAATTTATGAAAAGACCTAAAATTATTTGTTATAAGCCTATTAAATTAAAAATTTAATCTGTGAAACACTTACGTGTAAGTAAATTGCAGATTTACTTTGGAAAACAACATGGAAGTATTTAAATTAGTTGGATGATACTAGATTTAAGTTAACTAATTTAGCTACTTCCAACTAATTTAAATACTTTCATGTTGTTCGAGAATTGCATGTCGAAATTGTTTAAATTTATGAAAAGACCTAAAATTATTTGTTATAAGACTATTAAATGAAAAATTTTTAAATTAGTTGGAAGTAGTTAAATTAGTTAACAAATCTTATCATCCAACTAATTTAAATACTTTCATGTTGTTTAAGTAAATTGCAATTTACTTACACGTAAGTGTTTACTTAAATTTTTAATTTAATAGGCAAACAATTTTAGGTCTTTTCATAAATTTAAACAATTTCGACATGCAATTCTCGAACAACTGTACTGAAATTTCATTGAATCCTTCATAATATATGTACAATTGTAAGTATTAAACGAAAACAAATATCAATATTATTAATTATTAACTGTATATAAAATACTTCATTAGCCACTGAAGAAGCCTAAAATTAGGCGAAACTAGTCTGGAAGATACAATTTAAGTAAATACAATAAGGAAGTACTATTTATTTCATTCAACATTCATATACCTTACTATGGAGAAAGATCTACAGCATTTTAAGATAAGATAACATGTTCTTACACACAAGAAATGACTTTATTAGAATAGCTGCTTGTAAGATGTCAACAATAACAATATTAATTTATAGTATCACCAACTTCAACTGGTACTCATGATATTAATGTAACAATGATTAAAATGTGTTGCTTTTACCTAATTACGTTTATAACTCACATTGTTAACTGTTGCATTGCTTTTGTGCCTGACTTCTGGAAGTTTGCTTTAGTGAAAAGAATATAAATCCATTAGGTTTGGGTGATCTGCGTCCAATTAATGCGCTTCCAGCAGGTTCCAATTCTAAAAAGTTCTGTACATCCCATTATCCAGTTTTGTTAAAGCTACACTACCTCTACTATTCACGATCAGTCTAATTTGAGAAGCGGTTACAGCGGTAAAACTGCTTTGCTGTCAGTTGCAGGCGATGTCTTGATTGCTACCGATGAAGAATTAATTACTGCACTAGTGATTTTAGATTTTTAAAGTCTACAGATATAATCAGAAATTACCAATTGTTTCAGTAGGTATTCTATACAGCTGTGAGACTACCCACTCGACGTGAACAAGCTGTATAAGCCGGGCACAATATATGGCCACGCGATGACTCATCAGTCGCCAGTGGACACGCCCAATAAGGGCCCCCTCGTAAGCTGTTTTTGGAACTAGATCAAAACTAGGTAAGTTGTTTTCATAACCAAGTGAGCTGTTTTCAGAATCAGGTCAAAACCAGGCAAGTTGATTTTGACCAGGCTGTGAAAACAGTTTATGAGAGAGCTGTTATACAGCTTGTCCGCTGGCAACTGATGAGTTATCGAGTAGCCGTATATTGTGCTTGGCTTATTGCAAATATAACAATTTTGATAGATCCTTAAAAAGTTTAACTGTCACTATCTTTGGATCTCGACTTAATCCGTTCTTGAGTATCTCTATGATATGTATGCCACTCTAGCCATTCGCTTATTAACTCTTTAGTGCACACGCTTCGCTAATTGTGTGAAGATTAAACTTCGTTATCTCAATGCTTTAGGTAGTCTTTAAGTTTGTTTTATGTTTCTGGGTTAGTGTAAACAGACTGCAACTCGCCTTGAGATTGCTAATGCATGACTTGATTGTGTTATTTCAGCATAACTAATTCAATTAATAAAATAAACTTTTGTAACAAGCTTTGGACAAAAATAATTAGGTAACAAGCGTTTAATTTAATAAAACTAACATTTCTATAACAGAAAATGGAAAATTAATATTTCCAATAAAAGTAGAAATTGCTTCATTAATTTCCATTACAACCCATTATTTTTCTAAGATATACATACATGATTCTGCAATTTACTGTAAGTTCTACCGTATCCTTACATGCATATGGGGATGTGAGAAAAACATCGAAGAAATAGTCGAAATAAGTGGTAGTGCGAACGCATGCAGATTACTTACTTCTCCGAGAACGCATCGTATATAATAGGTTCTACAATTTTACTAACAACTAATGTGAAGTTTTAAGTTCCATACAAACGAAACACTCTGTAGCCTGAAATAATTCTCAAAAAGTAACTGTAATATTCTAATGGCTTTCATATAGGCTGCTAAATGAAGCCATTAAGCGTTTAAAGTAAAACAGATGGTGAAAACAATGTAGCTATAGTTGCTAAAACCGCAGTGTTGAGCTTTTTTAATATCTTTTAATTTTCTCAGTTAATTACATAAAATGATGTAATCAATATCGTTATTCGTCGTGATCCACATATAAAAAATTCTACATATAAACTTTCGAATTGATTACTTATTCAGCGTGTTCGTAGTTCGGAACTTCTCGCTTTTATTAAATCAGGCGTAGGAAATACAAATTCATAGATTCGCAACAGAAATACTAACGTACTACATGTGTTTTAAGCATGCATAGATTCAAAGAAAATATAAATTGAATATTATCAAATACACATAAATGGATTATAAATTAATTAAACGTATAATATATTATAAAAATCTGTCGGGGTATATGTACATACTAATACTATAGAAAAAAAAACAATTTCCAACCGACAAACGAAATATTTTCATATAAATAGAAGAGGAAGAGAGAGAGAGAGAGAGAGAGAGAGAGAGAGAGTACGTTATATGTAGACATAGAATCGAAGAATTATTACTTAGTTTTATATACATACATATGTGAAATAACTAGAACATTGTGTCAATGAGTGAATGTAAAAACCTTGGCCGTGAATCTAGATACAGCAATATAACGTTTCAATTACAAGGTTTTACCACTTGAAAGTATCTCAAGAGGGTCGTCCTTTAAGAAAATGTTAGGATTTTCAAGCTTTCAACATACCCTTTGGCTTTTTCCTGAGAGAAACAAACGTTTCTCAGGCTTGTTTTGTATGTCACTACGGTCGTTTAGATTTCATTAAACAGCTTCTTTGTCATTCTCCAGCATACTTTTTATTATCACGTTTAAGTTGCGAATACAACTTTCAGTGTAACAATTACGCAAGTTTCACGTTTATCGAAAACTAGTCTTTTGGTAAAAAATTTGAGCAATAAATTGAGACCAAAAAAGAACTTAAACATTTCCACTTTTAGCGATAAATAAAATTACAAGAAACTACTACATACTATACCAACAAAAACCGGAATACTTGAGAATACGATAGTAGTTTTAAAGTAAGTCAAATCAAATTATGAAGAACTACATACAAACTATACTGACTTTCAATGCTTTCAATGTTCAGTAAAATACATTATTTAGCAGATTTAACAGATTAAGTATTTCTTGTTTGTATAATGTGTGACATTACTGATTATAATTGTTAAACATAGCTTTTGACGGCTGTTGTTTAGTGTTTCAGTGAAGACATCAACATAGCAAATCATTATAGCTGACAGCAGTTCTAGCGTTATTGTGTAGGTACTATATATTGCTATTATCTTCATCATAACTAAAGTTGTCGAAACCACTGTCAGAGCTTTCACTATTACCGCAGTATTCTGGTATACAGTTTTACAATTTTATATTGTAATAAGATGCAAAAAATATAAAAACGTAAATAAACTGTAAAAGTCGCAAAAACAACACAGAAACAAAGACGCAACGTAAAAAAATCAATAACAAGAATGCTCACAGTTGTAAGAAAGTAAAATACTATATCATTTTATTGTAGTAAACGATGTAAAACCAATGTTGGCTATCGACCAGTCGCTGGTTTATTTACATATACACAGTTATAGTAGTTGTAGTCGACTGACAATATGAATGTGTCAAATATAATCGATTTACGAACAATTGACCTCTTGAACTTGTCATCTAGTTGAAAATCTGGAGTTGAAAATAGAAAATCTGTTCGATGGATACGCAGCATTATATTGAACTTTCCGTTACGAGCACGGAAGTTAAATCAGCGAGCGATGGGAAACAGTTATCCGTGCGAGCAAATTAGTGACAAATGATAAAAGTCACAGTTATTCGCATCAAACGGTTATATCTATTTCGTTATAGGTATTGGTAATGTTTCTGAATAGTTTTATTTTATCGCAAGTTCCATTGCACTTGATATGTATATTATTATTTTTTAATGTTTGAAGAAATTCATGTAAATTCATATACACATGCTGATAAAACATCTAACTACGTCACTGAAAGAGTTTGTGTAGCAGCTGAAAAGGCAAGCAAAGGCAGCATGATTGCGAACACCTGTGGAAATCTTATGCCAGTTAAGCAGAATGGTGGCGGCAAATTGTCTATGAAAAATATGTTAAACAATTGATCAAAGAAATTGCCAAAATGATTCTCACAATGAACTTCACTAATTGTTCAACTGGTTCGATGCCAAGTTCACATAGGATTTTGCTCAGTCAAAAAAATTCTACTTTGACCTTTACCGGCAATTCCAATTGCACAATTATTGAATAGATATTTTTAATGTATAATCGCTCCAATGATATGTAAGGTGACAAACCTGTAATTTTTGACGGACTAAGCTTATCAAACACCAGTGTTAAAAGTAACGACTTTTTCGTATACTCTACTCAATAATTTCGCTTTTTTAATTGAAGTTTGCTGTGTCAAATTGTAAACTTTTAACAGTGTTTGCAGAAAAATTTCACACAGCATCATTTTTCGTTGCTGTTTACTCAAGGTATCAATACTAAAATTGTATTGACCATGTAATCTATGTACCGGATGGCTAACTAAAAATGGCGCTCGGCTATATCTCAGGAACAGTTTCTAGTACAACTTCGGGAAAAAAATAGCGCTTACTAAATTGGCCCCGAAAAATATCTGGACATTACTTATTTAGGAAATTGTTGAATGACCACCGTAGTTCCTTTCAAAAATCAAAAAATTTACGTTTCTAAATTTCCTTAACGCCCTCTAGCGGTGACGAGAACAATTATATTAATTAGTTTAAATTACTAACTATAGACAAAGAAAAATTCTTTCCAATAAGACCAAATTTCCTAAATTCCGTTCAGGAGAAGCAGAATAATTTAAATTTATAGAAGAAATTCTTATCGTTTTTACGTTTATCGTTGATTCGTTGGCAATTTAGCACACTTTTTTAATCCGTAGTCCAAAATGTATGTTTCCATTTAGTATTTTCAATAAAAATAACCAAATTTCTGAAAACATGTAAACCCCTCTAGCCTGCACATCACTTATTAGATTGATTTGAATTTGTAAGCGTTAGATTAGAGTAGAGATCGAGTAGAGCTGTTTTCAACGAGACTACGTTTGCAAAATTCGGTTCTACGGAACCGGAGTCATAAGCGTTCCTTGAAAACAAAGTTTCTCCTCCTCCTTTCCCCTAATTTGAGAAAATAAATTTTCTAGTGTAAAATATACAGAATTTTCAGATTTTCGTATTTTTGATAGGCCTTAAGTTGGCAAATTTTGTATAAAATAAGAATTTAAATTTATATAGCTAGTATTCCATTACATTATTTTACAATTTTACTACAAGAATATAGTTTGTTGAAGTTAAAAATGAAATACCAAAAGCTTGAATGTTAGTTTAATTTTTTCAAGAAAATAGACACTGCTACAACTAAGAAATTTAATTCGTAACATATTGACACTACTTGCGGCACCTGCATTTCAGTAGCAGTACTAGGAACGCAATATCGTGACAGTAATATCGCTTACTATTTTTTGGAATAGTAGGCAGTGAAATAATTAAATCATGAAAATAGATGGCACTAGTAGCTATTACTAGAAATTTAACACGACGTGATCTATTTATATACTTACAGTAACAGTCGATACCGATGCTTAAGTATAATTCAGTTATATTTGAATAGAGTTCACTAAAATAAAGCAACCGGTCAAAAATTGTTAGAAGATTTATTTTATAAGTGATTTGTAGAATACAAATGTATTTCTAAAATCATGTATTTCAAAAATATTAAAACTATCTTTCATTTATTTAATTGTTCAAAAGATTTTTCTGATTTGTTCTAAAATGATTGAACCTGCAACCTTTTGCATCTTCCCTTTTTTGTTATATTTTATTTAGTACTATGGGGTTACCTATACATCATTTTAGTTGGTTTTAGTTCACTATCACCAGCCAGTGTTATAACTAATGATCAATTGCTTTGCTAGTAAATGTTAGAGGACCATATCATAACTCGCAGACACCTGATATATAGCAAATTTTCATCTAAACCAACGATTAAGAATGCATTTCCAACATTGAATTAGACGGATTTAATTACCTGATACATACACAATTTAATACACAATATGTATAAAAAGACGACACTCGTTTGGTACAAATGATATCGTAGCTTCCACGGTCCAAATATCTATTATGAGCGCTTCCGGGTTTTTACAACGTTATAGTAGTGTCATATACGTATACAATACAAAAATAAACAAAATAAAATAAAAGTACAAAAAATACAAAATCTCAGTCAGAAAGCTTTCGCCTCCAGAGTGGTTTACACGTTGAGTAACGGTGACCTTCTAGCGCCATCTACCCACTTTTTACTCCTGAAGAAGCCGCTTGCATAAGTGACGAAACGTCGAGATTAATAGATTTTGCATTTTTTGTGTTTTTATTTTATTTTATTTTGTTTTCGTTTATTTTCGTATTGCATATATGTATTACACTACTATGAAGTGGTCAAATCCCAGAAATCCTCATAATACAGACTCATTTGGTGCATTTACTGTAATTAATAAATTATTTGAATTTATTGCATACTGCTGTGGGGCTGCATATTTCATAGAATATCCGAAGTATCCGCTAACTGTGTTGGTAAATATTCGTATACCATATGGGTGTGAGCAAACTGAACGACGCGTGAGGTGCCTACCTCCACCCACATCCGTTTGATCCTCTCTCGTAACTCGTAACAGAGCATTGGTCAGAGCTGGGTATAGAATTCAGTGTAACCTTATCAATAGTAGAGTATACTTTGATCCGTCACACAAAATTATTTTACGAATAATTGAAGGAATATTCTATTTATTTTTGAAATTAACGTTAATTTTTTTATCTAGCATTCTACTGTTTTTTATTGTCTTTTTAATATATTACTCAAATAAATTTAGCTGTAATATGTTATTACTGAATTTTCCATTATCGAGCATTATACTATTTTTCTTTAATTTTTATTTTCATCATCGTAATTTTGACATTTCAATGAACGAAATTAAAATACCATTTTACTTTTATTACATATCTATCTTTATCTACTTATAATTTTTTAACTCTATGACTGCTTGTTCCTTAATGCATTTACGATATGTAAGGTGCACACAGTCCAATCAGACGTGATGGGGTATAGATGCTGGTGGAGAATTGTAACTGCGCGATACCAGCGTTTAGTTACCTGGCTTCCAGGCTGTATAATCTTTATCGTATATTAGGCTGACGTTTCCAAATATCTGATTCAACATTCCGAAATTTATCTACATTTTGCATCAAAATGGGAGATAACTTTAAATATCTCCAAAACTATTTCAGCTAGATATGTACAGAGTATGTGGCGATGAGTTTCGGTTAAAATAATATTGGGAACTAGTAAAGATTGCGATTTAAAATTTTGTAGGTAATGATTTCGTGCTACGTGCTTTCACTTTAAATTAGTTGTCGATTTCTACTTTTTTACAAAAAGTACGTACCTTATTTCACATCGGAATTACCTAATTTGTTTCATTGAGTTGCATTTGCGAGACAAATTTAAGGATACTTTGTCAAATAAATTTTGCTTTTAAAACTAGCGGTTTTTTAATGATTTTAATTAAAAAAAATTATACATCCAGAAAATATCGTTAGCTTATTATTTTCAAACAGCAACTAATAATTTGGTCAGTTCTATTGCATAGTACGTTTAAAATGATCAAATATCTAGTTTTAGAGTTATTTTACAAAATATGTAGGTATTGGATTGTATTTTATAGAATCGATTAGGTTATGGCAAACAGAATGAATAAACATAAATGAAACTGATATTACTAATGATTAGGAAGAGTTTTATTATTTATACAGTCTAGCTGACAACTCCCAGGGAGATAGAAAGAAATTACTAAGCAGAGAAACATAACACTAGATGACTAGCATTTCTACTACAAATACCATAACGAATTTAAGGTCCAGCTATTGCAAATCGTAGTTATCTAAAGTTTCTGCCATGGAACATCTAGAAATATCCTGAGTTTAATTGAATAACGAAGATTTCTAAAATCGAATAATTATCTGGGTCCCACTTTCCATAACGTAATCGATTCTATAGGAAGTAAGGAAGTAGTTGCCATTTGAAAATAAGAAGATTTCGATATGCATTCGATACCACACAGTTTGCCAAATAATTACATAAAACATCATATTTGTATAATTTTTAGAAATATTGTCATTTTTAATAGCCAGTAGCTATCAATCTTTTTATAAAAATTGAAATAACAGCAAAAACAGCAAGGTTTAGAGGCAACGTTTATTACACAAAGTGACCTTAAATTTATCTCGCCAATACAAATCAATAAAAAAAATGAGGTAATTCTATTTGAAACAAGAAAGTTGATATGCAGGTTCGGTATAACCGGAAGTAGAAATCTAAAATTATTTTAAAATGAAAGCACGTAGCTCGATATCATTACTTGCAAAATTTTAAATCGCAGTATTTATTAGCTCCCTATATTCTTTTAACCAAAACTCATCGTGACATATCCTGTATATGTAAGTAGTGGAAAGAAGTACAGCTAAAAGAAGAATTTAAAAATGACATAGTATGAAAAGAATTCACTTACAGATACAACCTCTTCATTTTGTAGTTTTTGAAAAAATTTGAACCTACATATGATGAACTGAACGAACCACATCGTCATGAAAGTAGTAAGGCTAAGTCACCATCAACGCAGCCAGTCTTCGTGGACACCCTGTACAAGCTGTATTATGACAATTTGGTGGTTTTACAATTTGGTTTTTACTATCAAAATTTAGCTTATACAGAGTGTCCACGAAGACTGGCTGCGTTGATGGTGACTTAGCCTTACTACTCATGAAGACTGTCTTGAATGATTTTGGTTCTTCTAGAAACTTTATAAAGTTATAATGAGGTCATACACATTTTTTTTTATTTATCAATTTTAATCTTCCCTAAAATTAACGTTTGTGTATATAATTCTTCCGTTATAACTATCTCAGTGTGCCAAAAAAATTAATTCATTTGTTGAATTTTCACGTTTAAATTTGCCACTGCTTATGACGTACATTGTTCAGCTGTACCATACCTCCCTCGCCTTGTCTTAAAGCAGGTCAGAAAAAAACATATTTCTGAAAGTGATACGTCGAAAAGAGATACAGATATTGTTTTTCTTGATATACGTGTATTGTTAGGACAGGAGGAGAGGAAATAAACAAGAAAATATACAACAATTTTGTTAAAACTAGGGGTATGGATGTCTGTTTTGGACATAGATCAAACATAGTTTAGGGAAACAATGCTATACTATCAATTATTGGTAAGAAATTTGAAATAAAAAAAATGAAAAAATGATGAATGAATGATTATAAACAAGATATCATTAGCATATTATTAATATTTAATTATAAACTAGTGGACCCATAATAAGTAATTTAAATTATTTGTTAAATTCATATTTCTGCTTTTGAAAATAAACTATGTATTTCCATTCCTCCGCTAAAATTATATGGAAAAGAGTATATAAGAAAAAAAATTATGTAGAATTTTGTCATTGTCAGAAATGATTCAAGGGTAAAATGAAATTCTTTTATTAAATATATGTATGTATTACTGAATCATTTATTCTTTGACCACTAGCCTATAATATAATCTTAATATTACCCTTGCTTATTAATCATTCTGAATAAGCTTATAAGCAAAAATTGCCTATTTCAGATTTTCCACAGCAGGGCTTCAGGTTAGTATTTATTGCTAGGTAAGAATACTGTTATATGTATATTGATATATTTCTAAAAACTAACTAAATTTTTCTTTAAATATTTAACCTTATTCCAGTTTTTATAAACAATATTAATATTTTCCTCGATACTTAAGAAACAAGGAAAATTTCCTCGTATCTATTGCCTAAATCAGTTAATTTCTTTTTCAAACGATCCAATATCACCAAGAAAATCCCAAAAAAAAGTTTTACAGACTACAACTTCTACACGAAAATATTTTGTTTTGCTTTTTGGCACATTTCAGGAACATGCTGTGTCTGTTACCAATATATCGTAACAATCAAACGAAGCTACACGTGAAATGCGATTACAAGCAAAATTCCTAGAAGAATTTGCAACTGCAATCTCAATCTCCATCTCCATAATAAAATTTGCAATATGTATTTGTTAAATTTATATTTTAATACTTAGGTATTTCTTATACTTACCCCGACATTACGTATTACATTTTATCTTATTCATATACTAGCAAAAATGTGTCCTCAAATAAATCACAAACTATCAAATTGCAGCTTCAATTCAAATATTTCTACGGTTCCTAAGGTTGTGGCCCCTTTTAACCATTCAAAATGTATTTGGTAGCCATATCAAAATCGTGAAGCAAAACTAAATTCGATATCACTGTATTTGTACCTATGTATATTAGGGTGGACCTTATTTCTCAAGTATGAAATTTTTGTTGCGACGCCCCTTAGAATTATGTTATTTGGTGAAAAAGTAACGTCTGCAAAAGTCGAGGTCAATCGGATGATGGCAACACGTGGCACATTCAATTTTAATATTTGCAACTGTATGCACATGTATAGCCTCAGCTTTCAGAGAGCGAACAGTGATTATCTTACAAGATAGAAAGTGAATATTGAAGTGAAACATGGAAACCAGAAGTAACAGATTGTATCTGCTCAATTATGACGAGAGCAGTATCACCAACGGTGTGTGTGTGGGTGCTTAGTTGCAGTGACTCCGTAAGCTGTATTACTTGTCTGGCTATCACTGCAACTCTTGCGGTGTAGTTTAGTGTGTGTAAGTTGTGTTTAAATGGCTTTGTGACAGCATCATATCGCCTTTTATGATGCCGCGCTGTTAATCACTTTGCTCCCAACAGCGAATGGCAAGTCGATCCGGGATTAAACTCTCTGAAAAAATGTCACCGTCCCTCCAGAGAATTGAACCCCGGCACCTATCATCCTCTCACAACAATAGTCAGCCGCCTAACCACTGCGGCCATCGACCCGATAAAGTTAAAAGTGTTATTTTACAATTTGCGAAAAGTAAAGTTAAATCTTCGCGCTAGTGCTAATTTAGCAATAAAAGAAGTGGAGATCTTTTGGGAAAAAGCGCAAATTCCTACAAGAAAGTTGCAACGTAGTATTGAACAATTGGAATTATTATATAAAGAATGGAAAACGTTGCAAAAGACTTGTAAACGTAGAACTCAACTGCAGGACCAAAGAGAACAGGAGTTTCTTGGAAAGATGGATGAACTTTTCGACATTGCACACGTAGATGCTATGACAATGATTAACATTGAAGAAGACAGAGTGTTTTTATTAAACCAAAGAAAAAAGGGACGGCCCGGTTCATTAGCTGGAGGGGAATCGTGTAGTAACACAAAAGGAGAGTAGACGAGCGATTCGACACGAAGAAGAAGAATTGAGGCAAGGTCGAAATCAAATGGCACTAATGGAAGGTACATATTTTTTATAGTTTCCATTTTTATAGTCCGAAATATTTTTTATTATAATATAATATCCCAACCATCCTTTTGTTCTTCGAAATTAGATGTAACAGTGCGATTTGAATCGTCATCATCCGCCGAAGAACAAAGTCAGTTATATAATGAAGGAGAAAATAGTGACTTTGCAGATTCCGTGGATTTACCTGGTCGGAGCAAACCAAAAAGAAGACGCGCGCAAAAAGAAATCATTACACCGAAACTAGTTGCGACGCTGGATAAGCGTAAAGTAACTGATCGCGATGCTGTACGCCTCATAACAGTAATAGCTCCAACTCTTGGACATGACGTAAACGAATTAATAATCAATCGATCATCCATTCGTCGCTCTCGTACTCGTTGCCGAGCCGAACTTGTTGAAAAACTGCGTCTAGCGTTTAAAGATTGCGAACTTGATGCTATTACTGTTCATTGGGATGGATAGTTATTACCGGCCTTAACAGGAAATGAACACATCCATAGGTTACCAATAGTTATAACATGCAAAGGAATTGAACGATTACTTGGTATTCCTACAATTGCGTCTGGCAGTGGAGTGGATCAAGCTTCTGCATTTTACAGGAATGGGCACTTCTTGATAAGATACAAGCGCTTTGTTGTGATACTACTTCAACGAACACAGGACGTTTGCACGGCGCGTGTATTCTTAGAGAACAAAAATTTGAAAGAGACTTACTCTATCTGCCTTGTAGACATCATATCTACGAAATAATTCTGCGGAGTGTATTCGATGAGACTATATCAAAATCCTCAGATCCGAATATACCCGACTTTAAACGTTTTCAACAGGCATGACCGAAAATAAACAAATTAAATTTTGTACCCGGAATTAGAAATGAGTATGTGTGCCAGACGACAGTTCAAGTTTTACCGGAAGTTCTCGAATTTGCAATGCAAATTTTACAACATAATCAACAACCGCGAAAAGATTATTGAGAATTTCATGAATTAGTAGTAATTTTTTTAGGCGGAACTCCTCCCGGGAATATTAATTTCAGAATTCCAGGAGCCTTTCACCACGCTCGATGGATGGCTAAGGCAATCTAGTGTCTAAAAATGTATTTATTTAGGAAAGAATTTGAGTGCAGAACTAGAAACAGGAATTCGAAATATTTGTGTCTTTCTTGTAACTTTATCTTAAAGGATTCAAGCCCCACTCGCAGCGAAAGCACCGATTTAAAAAAATAAAAAATTTATATGCTTAAATAAGCCAATGTGGCTTACAAAAATTTTGTAACCAGTGAGTATTTAGTGCCAGAAGCGGCAGGACTGGAAAGTTTTTATGAATCCATTGACATCAATAAGAAGCGAATGGTGGAACATTAATTTTTTTTTTTTTTTTTTTTTTTTTTTTTTTTTTTTTTTTACCAGAAGGAAAATCTTAGATTCCTTTAAATTAAAAACCTCTCCTCTTCGGCATAACGTTTTTTCCACACGGTATCCGCTTGCGCATTTCTTCAGTGTGGTGCCGTCTAGTGCTCTTCTTTCTCTTTCGTGGCTTTATGGACCCTATAGCTCTATGTGCGTGCCGCCATTCCTCTTCCGTGCCCATTAAACTGTTTTTCGAGTGCAGAACTAGGTTCTGCTGTATCAAAAAAGGAAGATCCAAACATCCGTGACACAGCTAAACGAAGATTTGGGATTAAATCTGCCGTTGCTCCATGACAAATTTAATCATTTACCTGCTTCCCTTTCGCGGATAAGTAGTTCGATAAACGAAACCAACAGCCTCCGCCGATATCGTTCGTAGGCGCTGGATATTCTTATGTTGGTAAGTTTTAGCTCTTAGTTTTTGAAAAATTTATTAAGCTCACAAAATATCGTTCGAGAAATAATAGGAAACAGTTCGAAATAGCCGCGTTGGTAAATTTACAATTTTTTTGTAAAAATCTTCTCAGTAGCTGCTTCATTTAGCCATCCAAGAAGTGGAAATTGCGGTGTTAGGAAAATCAGGCTTTTTTAAACAATGAGAGCCACATCATCAGCAAATCTGATTTTGAACAATCCGGCAGCTTTTCGAAGAGTCCGTCATTTATTTCCACAGAGTTCCCTGTAAAAACTCCTTTTGCCTTCTGCTTCCACCCTGAGATACAGCTGTCGTTTGCCTTTTCTACAAGCTAATGCAACATCTAGAGTGATAACCGCGATGACAATGATTTTTGAAGAAGACTTAATGCATCTACAGTTTGTCTAAACTGATTTTCAGAGAAATTAAGCCGGCCATTGCTCAAAGCTTTCCCTCCGCGTCTAGTAAGCATAAATGAATCAAAATCGGTTTGTTGCCTTTTCTCAGAAGACAGAGAATTTTTATGTAGGAAATGTGGAGCTTGACTCCTAGCACATAATCCGAAATAAATTCAACTTGTTCTAAAACTCCTCAAAACTGGTATTATTCTTTTAAAGTCAAAATATAGATGGCATAATTAAAATCATCTTCATTGCTATCTTGTTCTCCCCAGACATCGTTGTCGATATCCCAAGCTTTCATTTTTTTCCGATTGATTTTAATAATATTCTTCCCAACATTGTAGGCTCGTCTGGAGTGGCCTACTCCTAAGAGTTTTTCTGTTTGTAATTTCCTCGTATATACATAATTTTATTGCAGAACAACCAGTTCGCACAAAAATATTACCTTGTCTGAAAACCTGTTCCACAAATTTCCCTATCGAATAAGATATAATTAAAGTATTCTTCTTGGCTAACCCAATTATTGGACATAGCGTTAATTGGAAGAACTGGTCTCGTCTTTGACTCCATGTCAACTATCTGACCCCTGTTGTCATTGCATTCATGCCCCTAGACTTTGCAAGTCGCCAGTTATATTAATGAAGTGTTTATTTTTAAAATGGTTCCGAGAGATGTAAAAAACTATTTTGCCAACAATTATTTCCCAAAAGACATGAATTACAATTTTTTGAAAAAGGTCTGTTTTACAACGAATTTCAAATGGAAGTTCTATTGTCAAAATTTAAAAGTGACCAATGACACAGCTGAACGAGCTGTAAAATTGATGACAGAATTTAATCAATCGCTGTCTAAGGATGAGGAAGAAAAACAATTTATTTTACAAATCCCATTATAGGAAACAGTTCGGCGATATTAGAAATGCTACTTTAACTAAAAATCTGTAAAATATTTCTAAATGTGTTGATTAAAAAGGCATTTTAAAACAATGTAATGTTTTCCTCTATTTATTCCTTGTAAAATCCTTTCCCCCACTGATACAGCTGCGTTTATTTTACAAGCTACAATATGAAGGATGATCTTTTTTAACACATTAGCTGTTAATAGGTTAAACTAAATCGTAGTTATCTTGTTTGTATGCACTTTAAACACAAACAAATAAATTCAACGGCTTGTTCTAACGTATATTCTTGTAAAGTAAAAATATCAGATATTAAAATAGAATGTGCCACGTGTTCCCATCATCCGATTGATCTCAACTTTTGCACATTATTTTTTCACAAAATAACATAATTCTAAGGGGCGTCGCAACAAAAATGTTGAAAAATAAATTCCATCAAGTATAACTAAGGTCCACCCTAATGTATATTCATAGCTTCAAACTCCACAAATATAGTAGTACCCTAACAAATATTGAAATTTTAATATGACCCAATTATACATACAATTACACTGTTTTATTGTTTGGAAAAGCTTGCTTTCGATGATGCTCAATTTTGTTTCATATTTTTGTCTATCTTAAATGTGTTTTTAGACATTTAAATGACGTATTATAGATGTTATAAACGAACATTCTAGAGATGTCTTTAAAACTACATCCATAAGAGGTATTTTTTATGTGACGTAAATAAAACATGTATTAGATGTCTTGTGCTGTCTGGGATAGGTGCTTGCAATATTTTACATTTTGTAGCACAATAAATTTGGATTCTAAGAACATGTCTCTCTGAAACTCTTTATCGCATTACTTCTGTGTCCATATTAGCAAAATTATTGCTTGCTACTGCCACCATCCAAACTCATCTTAAAAAGCTCGAAATATAGCAGTTTTATTTATCATTTATGCAACCAAGTTTATATGAAAGAACTACTGTGCAGCCTACATCATACAGTTGTATTAAAACAAGTCAAACCAGTTCGAAAATGCAGCATCCTCAAACGACGCAATACCGCTTAGAAAGCGTCACTAATGAAAAAAAGCTTGCACGTGTTTCTTTCATTGCGCATGATTACACCAACGGCGTACACAGAATAGGAAGGCCTTAAAATTAAGCAGCAGGAGGGTCCGCAAGCGCGCTCACACAGATAGCATTCCAAGAAATACCGCAGCGATCAAAACTTCCTAACATCTCGACGAATACGCACGATAAGAAATTGCAACAACAGCGCGAGATCGGAGAGTCGACGACGAGATAAGACTCTCTCGTATCTATCCCCACCTCGTTCTGCACTGCTAGTAGAGTAGCGACCGAGAAATTTGAAGTCGTAGCTCGCGCTACCAGTCCAGTGGTGTACGGATGACCGGTTAGTATAGAGGTGGTCGCAATGCGTGATCTGGCCAGTAAAATGGCCGAGTTAAAATTCGAAGCACCGCTGGCGCAATTCGAAGAAACGGACGACTGGGGTTCTACGGAATTCCAAAACAATACCACTGCTCACCTGAAAAACGAAAACGAAATCAACAACATCAACCTAAATAAGAAAAATAAAGAGTTGAGCGATGTTTTAATCAAGGATTTCGGCGAGGATGTTCTGCTGGATAATTCGAATGTGGAAATTTTACTGAAAAAGAACGATGGCTCGGTAGCGGATAATTTCACAGAAACCTTCTCTGGGTCCTTGGAGGATTTAGTGAATACCTTCGACGAGAAGATCACCAAGTGCTTCGGAAACTACGAGGAGTCTGTGGAGAAATTGGCGCCGGTTCAAGTGAGAACACAAGAAGAGATCATGAATGAATGCCAGTGAGTGCAATTTTCTATTTGCTATGTTTTAGTTTTAACGCGCCCAACTACATCAAATAAATCGCCAAAGTTACCTCATGGAAAACAAGATTAATTATTTAATAACATGGACAAAAAATTTTTTGTTAAATAATTCGAAATAATACAAAATGAAACGTCAATAACAACACCAAAGGCCACCCCATTTTAATCCTCTGTGTACATCATTCAAGAGCGCATGCTTCGTCGAAAAGATTATTATTGCGAAAAGGGACGTGTATTGCTTGGAAAATCAATACTCAAGCTCTTCGTCGTACTGGGGTTGCCTTGTTTTGCTTCCTCCCCATTTCGTTCCCGTTATGCACTTGCTACGCTATTACTCACCCTATATACACATACCTGCCTATATAATGTACATACACTTATATGAGGATGAATAATCTTGGCTTATTGACTATAACTTAGCCATCTTGCGCCACTTCCGAAACATGAGATGATATCACTAGTATTACAACGACATAGAAATATTAAGGGGGGTGTTGATCGTTGTTTATTCTATAAACTCTTTTGTTTAAAATTAAAATATTTTTCGCTATTCTAATTATGGATTCAGTACAAAAAGCAAAAAGGTTATCTGGGATTGCTGCACTCGACATGATTTTCGTGAGACGTATTTCTTAAATACGTAATCACAATGTTTATGGGCAGTGAAACAAAAGCTTAACACTAATAAAATTGAATCACCGAAACAGTTATCAAGAATCAAATAAGTAAAAAAAGCATGTTACTTATACAAGTAAAAAACAATTATTTAAAAATCTGAAACATATTCGAGTATTTCCAAATTCAAAAACGAAATGCTAAGTTTTATCGTCATTACGATGAACTTGAAGTAACATGGAAGATGCAGTAATTTACGACAACCACGAGAAACGTTTATCTCATGTCAATACTCCTTGTCATTTATTTAAACTCTATATATAAAAAATTGTACCAAATCCTCTCAGACAGTTTGAGAACCTATAAAACCGTCGACGTCCTCGAACAATACAAAGTGTTATTAAACCTGCCACATGAAAATATTGTAGCGTTTACAATTACATACTATTATATGCAGTGGCTTTAACAGCATTTGTTATTTTGTGAAATAAAAATTCAGTTGTACTCCAAACAGCTCTTAACATTTTGTAGTTACCATTGATTAAAATAGTTTTTATGGCTGTTCATTTTGCTAAAATGTTTACGGTCATGAAACTAGAACGAACTTATAATTAAGTATTGAAGAAATTATTGTGATTAATTGTTATGTAGGAATAAAGAAATCTTATACGTTAATACCTAATTACGCTTTTTATGATTATGCATAAATAAATGCAAATACTCACTCATTATGATGTCAAG
Organism: Holotrichia oblita; assembly: GCA_023690525.1. Lineage (NCBI taxonomy): Eukaryota > Metazoa > Arthropoda > Insecta > Coleoptera > Scarabaeidae > Holotrichia > Holotrichia oblita. Next base: position 110,982,912 of record CM043018.1, on the reverse strand, counting down.
GTGCTGCATATATACTACATAAGTATTACAGTTAACATTGTTATATATTGTATATAAGAATATGTAAGCAATCATTTTATATAAACGTTAAATCTAATACAGTATACGTAATGCTTCAAACTGGAAAATAAATGGTATTAAATAATTTGTCTTGTTTTTCATTTGCTGTACATTTTGCTCCTGTATAAAAGCTTTCACGCCCATTGTAAGTAAGACCTGTAAACTAATTTCCATCCAAAATTATTGGATTGTAATATACGAGTAAATATTGTGAATTGTGATGCTTATTTTATTGTTATCAACTACGTCAGCTATCTTATCTTTTTTATTTAGTTTAAACTTGTATGGAATTATCAATAGCACATAAAACTCAATTACAACACCTTTATTATCAATAATATGTATTTTAATAACGAAAATAGACTATAAATATATACATACATATACATATTATATATGATGGTAATGGTAGTAATATCACTTGGAACAGGTTTAACTTTTTAAAGAGTGCACATCTTTTATATCTATCTCTTTTTGACTCTTTTTCGTGATTCCAATTTAAAGCCATGGTGGCGGTTAATAGATACTTCTATTGTCAACTGCGGCATTATTTGAAAGCCAATAATTTTAGAAAATGGGCTACATTTAAATATGGCTATTTTAATAACTGGATAATTACAAAAACAATGCTTTTTGGATATTTTTATGTACCAATCGAAATGGCAATATTTTTTTCCGTAAATGTATAGCTTTTAAAACGGCTTTCAATGATCAGTTATACATGTTCATAAAATAAAGCATTATTGACGCAAGCAGAAAGTTTGGAAAATCCAAATTAACAAATAAACAAAGCTACTATTCAGAATACATATATTTATCATGAATGGTATGAATAAGAATGTAATTTGGCTCCTAGTTATAAAGGTCTAATCTGTGGAAAAGTAAATGGTATCACGGATTTACTGAAAATAATACACGTTGGGTGGAATAGATGAAGTATCCAAGTGGATGTTTCAGAGAAAAGAATGTGGATCATTTTTCATAAAATTATGCCAAACTTTCGTGTTAATAATTATCACTAACATTTACTAAAAAATCCAACACAAATAAAAAGAACGGAATATAAGAGTTTCCTGTGAATAGTAAAATAACGAGAGCGCATATATGACGACTATATCAATTTTGGTCATTTATAGTTTTACGAAGAAAAAACTCGTATTTATAATTGTATACTTCAATTTAAATAAAATAAATTTTTCAATATACAAATAACGTATAATCTATAGGTCTGCGAAGTTGGCACCACAAACTGGTCAAAAATCGACAAAAATGCTAAAAGGATTGACCATTTATTGACCACTATTGACCATCAGCGATTTCGATTGGCCACCTTTTGTTTAGGCTACAGCCGCTATACCGATATTTTGGGGTCTAATGGCGAAAATGCTAAAATTAGCCAATTTCGACATTTTGTTCATCGGATACGATTGATCATTGTTTGACCACGCTTCACATTTTCAAAATTTTCAATTTTTCAATTTTTTTTTACCACAACCACTAAAATTTTATAGGATTGACCAATGTTTGACCATGATGGACCACTACATAATTTTTTTGAAAACTTACAATATTCGAAAAAAATTAAAAAAACAAGTTCATATCTCCAATGAAATGACATCAAACCCAGATAATGTCATAACCTCTTGCGTCGCATTTTTCACAAATTTTGAGAGGTGGTCAAAGGCTGAAAATAATAGAACTTATTGTCTCGTGTCTCTAGACCACACAAAACTGAAAATTATCGTTTGACCACCTTCCGATTAAATCTTGGTGATCAATTATGGTCAAACGTTGGTCAATCCTATACTGCAACTAAATTTTAGTGTTTGTAGTAAAGAAAATATTCGAAAATTTTTTTTGAAAATTGTGAAGGGTGGTCAAACGATGGTCAATCGTATCCGATGAACAAAATGTCTATATTGGCTAATTTTAGCATTTTCGCCATTAGCCCCCAAAATATCGGCATAGCGGCTGTAGCCTAAACAAAAGGTAGCCAATCGAAATCGGTGATGCTCAATAGTGGTCGATCCTTTCTAGCATTTTTGTCGCTTTTTAACCACTTTGTGGTGCCAACTTCGTGGACCTATAATCTATATGTATATAATATAAGTTACGTAACTGTAACAAAAATGAAATTCTAAATTTATTTTTATTTATTTATATTAATATTTTGTAGCATATTCCTTATTTTTAATAATGGTTACGCATCGCATCGCACCGCATAGCCATGGATTCCATCAAACTGTGCAGAACTTGTAAATCAATTTGTAATAGCTCAACAAGTTTAGCGGCTTTATTATGTCTTATTTTTCAATTTACAATCTTCTACAAATTTAAGATTGAGATCGAGAGATTAACTTGGCCAAAAAATAGAACTAACACCTTGCTTAGTTTCCCATTCCTTAACAACCATAAGAGCTCGTTGTCGTACTGAAAATGCTGTCGAAGTCCCATATTCCATTCGGCTAATGGCAGCATTAGTTCTACCAATATATTTTTGTATATAAATCGGTCCATAATACTGTTTACACGATGTAAAGGACCATGCAATTACTAGAAAACCATCCGTAGAAGGTTCTTACTTCTAGTATGGTTTATTGAGTTACTGTTACCTTTTAGCACCCCTTACCCTTACTTTTGCTGCTGAAGAGGCTACTTAAATTAGTAACGAAACGATTTTGTATACTACTCGCGCCTTTATTTTATTTTGGTTTGTTTTTTGTTTTTTTTTTTGGTATTGTAAAATCTCGGAAGCCCTCATAATACATCCCCACATCATCACACCACCATCTCCGTGGTTTACACTTTTCTGACAATATCTTCGATTTAATCTTTCACTTGTAAGACGCGTATATAAAGAAATTCTTCAGTATACGACACACATTAAATTTTGGTTTTTCATGTGGTACAGACCACCTTGCGTGCTCGTTCGCTACTCTCTACTTTTGTGACAACAAAGGTTTTCACGCTGGTCTTCAGCTATAAAATCTATTGAATTCTATTGAACGCCTACATATGGTACGTGCGTACTCATATTGTTACCTACTGAAGATTTTATTTCTTGAGCAGTTAAACATGGATTTATTTTACATTGACGAAGAATTAATTTATCAACTTCATAACTTGTTCTTCGTAGACGTCCAGACCGAGAGTTACTGGTTACTGCACCTCTAGCATCATATCGTTGGATCGTTCTCGGTACTATAAACTTAGGGACATCAAATTTTTACGTATACTCGCCTTTTTCATATTGTCCAATGGTTTTTAATTTCACGATATCTTTGTTAATTCTTTTAAAAACTAGGAGTATTATTTTTTTAGAGTTACTTAACTTTTATCCACTACTGTATAAGTACATAAGTATAACAGCACAGTTCACCTTCATTATTGTTTGGCACGAAACAGGAAAATACTGCATTGAATTAAGTTTGTAGCGATGCGGAAAATTAAGTAGACAATGTGGCAACACCAACTTTTTACGCAGCTCTAACCTTCTGTGGATATGTATGCTCTCAGAAAGCATGCAACTTTTCTAAGAAAGAAGACGTTTATGTGTTGTGACAAGTTCCAGCTGCATTGCGATATATTTTTATGCCTTTTGTAACTTAAAATGTATGTTTATTTTGTTCCAGCTCTTTGTTTGAACCGGTATCAAATCGATTTTAATATTCTCACGGTTATAGTCTTTTGACACTACCTTGCTCAGGTATACAGGGCTGTTTCACATTTATTTTCCGCGTGTTTACGCGGAAACCTAATAAAAAAAATATTGTTGGTAGTCTTACAAGTCTAATCATAGACGTGATTATTGAGTTTATTCTAATTATTATAGCAAAAAACAAAAACATAATTATTTCATTTGTATTAATCTACAAAGCCTTATTTAATAATAATTTAATTACTCGGAAGAATTTCACCAAAGTAGTAATAATTTAATTACTCGGAAGAATTTTACCAAAGTAGTAATAATTTTTGCAAAAATAAACTTGAGCTTTTAACCTTTTATTTTCTAAACGGAAATTTCTCGCATTTAATTTGAAAACGATGATAGATAGCTTTTTCTTTATCCACTAAAATAGTTAACGTTTTCAACAAGATGTCATTGATATTACTAATTTAAACAAGTGCAAGAGTAAGAAATGATAATGTACATCAACCAGACATAACATAAGCACAAGATTAGTGAAATATATAACTCTAAATATTCGAGCTAAATTTGCTAAAATAGTGCAAGATGATAAACAATTTGAAATATTCTCAGTGTTTACTCTAACGTTGTAGTTACTCAACTAGTTCTTATTAACATCGCCATCACCAAAATGTTTAACAGTTTTCACATATATGTATGTTTATAATTGCTAATATCGAGCAACCTAATCGAGTTCGCTGAAAGTCGATATACAGCTGCCTTTATCGTGAAATGTATGTACATCATTACCATTTTCTGCTTTTTGAAATCTGTTGGGCAATCTAAATATTTATGTCTTAGAACTAGTTTGAAATGAAGAAAGCAAATTGAATTGATTAAAGATATACAAAATATATACAAATATTCCAGGAATTTCATCCTAAATTAAGTGCAAACAGCTTTTTTATTTCTATCTTTATTTCATCCATTGTATTGCACAAACGCACATCTCTACATTTTATTTAACTACTGTTTATTGATTGTTGTCCAGGAACTGGGTTGAGGTCGCGTATGCAGTTCATCTGTCGTTATAACATATTTCAAACTTCAAACAATAGCTATTACTTAAGATCTAGGAAGTAGAACCTCATTTCTTGACATCCGTTAACTAGAAACTGCAGAGTATTTTAATCAAATAAAGAATGTACGGGGATATTAGATGGATGTACACTATTAGTATCCAAACAATAGGCTTTCATTAAAGCATGATATTACTAGATGTTGTACATCTAAAAGATTACTTTTCAAAAATGCTCGGTGATATGTAGGTCAGATCGTGATTAAAGTAACAGAAATTTTATAGTCTCCGCCCAAGGCAATATTGTATAATGCTGCAGTGATTATTTTTTGTATATACATATCAGAAAACAAGTTTTTTATATATTATGTAAGCATTGTTTAAGAATGTGAAATAACAGTATATAGAATTTATTTAAATTAGCCAGCAAAAAGAGACCAAAACGTCTTGCAGTTGACTTTTTAATATGGATATTGAGTATGAAAAAGATCCACATAAACAAATAAACTTTTTCAATGTCGTAAACATTGATGACCAATATAGACTAGGAACCAAACAAGTTCCAAACACGTGGGATAACATCTAAGATACTTCCCAAAAATGCAGACAAATTCTATTAATAAGAAAATCCGACAGAAACGTGATTTTTTTTTATAAAATTAGGAAGGTGTTAGAAACATATCCTTGAGACTTCTTCTGGATGCTTCTGAAGAATTTTTACAACAAAAAATGTATATTTGTGGAAATGACGCTATTAATATACATATGTATGTCATATTTTATAGGTTTTAAACATATTCACATCAAAAGATTTGTTATTAAATATGTCACTTTAATACTTCATACCTGAAAATAACCCAAGTTAATGCAATATTTTTAGCGCTACTGCTACGGATTATAGTTTACCTATTTTGTTAATTAAATTGCAATAGAGTTCACTGAAGTAATAAAAAAGAATATATTGAATACTCAGCTATAAAAGTACCACATTCCTTTTATCACAAACTTTCATAACCAAGACAAAATCAAAATTGTTAAATACTGCCAACAACTAACAATTTATTTAGGAAGAGACTTGTGTTTCAGCGCAATACTTGCACTATGAACCCAATCTGAGGAAAGAAGAGCTTGCGGCGATTAATATCCACAAGATCAGGCTCTTTATAAAAATCTGTGAACCCAGGAAGCTACCAAGATTTGACAAAATTTTGAATGCGGCTCTTCTTAATCTCCCAGACTATGTAATTCAACATCTGGTTGTGATCCTAAATGTAATGCTGCAACTAAGTTATTTCCTCAACAGCTCGAATTGTTACTATAGCTATATATAACAATTCCAAAACGTGACCAGGATCCATGTTTCTCCCAAAATCACCACACCACCGTTTCTCTGTTACTTAACTGAGCCGTATTTATAAAGATCTCTTTTTTCATAATATATTACAAGACTCTGTTCCTTATTTACTTCCATAACCTGCCAGGAACACAATGTATCCGTCTATGCGGCGGATATCTTCACATCATCGATGAGTGAAATCCTGAATTGTAGGACGTCTTCCAAAAAATGACATTATTTTTGTTTTTTATTGGATAAACACATGGTGCCTCAAAATTAATGAAATGAATTCGATAGTTATTCTCTTTACTTACGAGATTGTGCCCATCACATGGCAATCTGCATATCGGATATTATGAACACTCCTCAATAGTTTATTTGTTTTGGGTACGACGCTGGACGGTCAGCTACACTAAGCCATTATGTCAGCCAAGTAACCCAGTGTTTCGGTATAGGTCAATGTTTCATCTGTCCATTTCTATGTCCCAAAAGCCTATTACACCTGAGGATCAAGCTGATGATTTGTCTAATATTCGTCGGCTCTGTTACAGCTTACGATGGTATCACGTGCGAATGTCTGGCAAAAAGCCACATCGGCAGCCTCGAGGCTTGCTAAAATAAGATCATCAATCTCATTATACGTCGCGACCTCCGAGTCCCCTCACTACAGCAATATGTCCTGGAGCTTGCCACCAAAGCACTGCAGCGAAGTACAAGTTCCGCCAACCTCATAGTTGTAGGGACGGCACGACTGGACGTCAATAAATCACTCCCTAAGTTCTGTGCGCGGCTAGTGGACTTGATAGCGCAGGGTAATCTTGATTAACTACTTTAAATCACTCTGAGCCTGACATCCGAGAAGAACTCTGAATTTCACCATCTCACTCATCAATTCTAAGCTATCTCGTTAATGGCAAAAAAGCTTAAAAATCGCAAATTCAGTCCTAATAGGAACAAGAAAAGACCAAGGACGACTATTGTTATTAAAAAGCTTAAGAGCTCTTGACTGCATCCACTCTATTCTCTAAAAATTGCTCCTGGCCATGTCTACTTTCACAAATATGAATCAACAAAAAGCAATAACGATAATACAACAAATTTAACATTAACTCTATACTGCATTTCTTCTTTGTTCTTCTCTTAGTCTGGTCAGTTTCAAACACTTATCCAGAAACAGTTTTAAAATCTATACATACCCATTAAGGATATTTATTAAAAAGAACTGCAAGAATATGTTAAGAAAAAATATAGTAATCATATTGAAAATATTAATTAATTTGTTTCGATTTTTGTAAATCATGTTTCAATCTTTATAAATACTTTCATTTCCTCAACTGTTGTACTGCAATGCCGTGAGTTGCAGGTTATTCTTAAATATTCAATGAGTACATGTACTGCAATTTTGCTTCCTGATGACAGACTTTATAGATACAACCATTTTAATCATCACTATGGCTTTTCTCTAAACTGGTTTCTAAAAAAAAATGTCTATTTGGACCACTATTATTCACAATCGGATATATTTTTTCTTTCCAATCGCATCAAATCCATTGCTGGATTCATGAAGTTAGAGTTGTCTTCAATTTATATTTCACGCTTTTCTAAGCTCACTATTTCGGAAAATGCTTTTTAAATCGTAGTTTCTTTTAGACCATTCTAAGCACTAGCTACAACATAAATTAGCTAATTCAAGTCCAAATATTTTCAAAAGCTAAAATGATCTTTCAGCAAATGAAGTATATTTTCTTTCCAATACAGTCTTTATAACAGACTGGCTCATTATCTAATAGACATAATATTTGGAAGAAATATATTCCCATCACTATATTCAGATGATTTCAGCCGTTTTGCATGAAGGTATGCTGCTAAAAAGTGTATTAGTATAACTTTTGATGGAAGATTATTTTCTAAAAGCTAGTGGTATTAATTTGATTTTGAAAATCACTTGATTGGAGGATCTGAATCATTAAACAACAACTTACCAAAAGTAAATAATTGCAATAACTGCAAGTGTTTTTTATACAAATATCGAAACCAACTAAAATAATGGCTGATATGCGAAAGTATTCGATCTTATTAAGTGGTTTGATTAGAATAGCTATACAAATAACAAAAAGCTAGTGATTAGCATTAATTAAATCAAATCATTTAGTTTCTTTCTATGTCACCACCTAAAGTGTATATAAACGATGTAAATAAGCATTTTGGAATTTTATTTGGGAAAGGTAAACAAGAGCATGGTAAATTTAAGATTTCAAGCTGAAAACTAACCTCATCCTAGCAAACTTCAACTTTGCAATACGCAATAATGTAAATACTTTCTTAAAATCTAGTCTTTGCCTCACTTACACTTAACCGTTACTATCGGAACCTTATACAAACGAAATTTATCCCTCAACTTAAATTACTAGTTCAAAATGTTTAAATATTTACATTAACGAGTGTTTTATAATTAAATAACTCTTCCGTCATGCTGTGGTACTAAAATGTTTATGAGAAAGAAGTTCAAATGAAAAGATTATTTATTAATTATAACAAAATGTATAAAACTGATCATATTTTTAAAACGATTAGTAGACTAAACAAAATGTTGTTGCTTGTAATTCGACTATCTATCGGTACATATGAGTACTACAGGTACTCATATGTATGTATATGTGTGTACAGCAATATTTCTTTACCTGCTGACTACCGTTTATGTCTCCCAAGAAACACAATGAAAATGTATGTATATACTACCTAAGAACTCCGTCTCAGTACAGTTCGCGACAAAATTATTAAAGCATTTCTCAAATAGGTATTGTTCAAACTAGAAATTATCTAAAATATTCAAATATTCATTAACTTTTCAAAGTGCGAAAAATACAGTATACAGCTTGGACTTTTGTGCAGTGTTAGATGTCTCGCGATACACAATTAATGAAAGCGAAGTGGCTGTAAATTACTAGTTACTATTTTTCAAAACTTTAGTATGCAAATTCGTAACGTTTACCATGCAAACATTACATGTTTCTATTCTCTTTGTCTTGAATTTGTACTTCTTTAGATTAATTTTAGTTTTTTTTTTATTTTACACACAAGAAAAAATATCTAAAAATGTGAAGATTCCGAATAATCTCCTTGGGTCATTTTGTCTGAGCAGTTTGCACCAAATTTTATTTCATAAAATGTGTGCAATAATGTTGGAGAATTTGTGCTCTTGCGACAGTAGCTACTATAAACAACTTATAAATCCAATTATACAGGGTCAGGCAAATTGTGGGAACATCAGATTTCTGGCAAGATTATGGGTTCTATTAAAAAATGACCTTAATGAAAGTTTTTGTAGTATTTTCATTCTACTCTATCACATACTTTGATTTTTTACAACTTGCACTTGTTTCGAGATATGACGTCATCAGTAGTTTTTTTAAATAGATCACCCTGTATATTTTAGCATTTTTGGATAGACACATTTTCAAAAATTGCAATGATATGCGGTTTAGTTGGTGTACGACTTGATATATTAAAAAAACGTTGGATATAAACATCTTTTTGTGAAATACATCTGATAAGAGATATTTGTATTTTTATGTATAGGCAGGTATAATCGGAGGACACATAATCGGACCTTTCATTTTTAGGAAAAATTTGAATGCTATTTATTATTTGCAGTGTTACGCGAGGACATTGTGTCAGCATTGATTCATTTATTTCCAAACCCTATAAATCCTGCATTATTCTCAGATGTCATTTGGTATCAGCAAGATAGAGCCTCACTGCATTAGGGAATTGACTTGCGTACATACCTAAATGAAATATTTCCACAGCATTGGATGGGTCGAAGAGGATATATTGAATGGCCTCCGCCATCGCCCGATTTAAGTCCTTTAGACTTTTTCCTCTGTGGGCATTTGAAATGTAATGTTTATAAGAATAAACCTCACACGCTCGAAGAGGTGGAAGATCGAATTAGGATGGCCTTTCAAGAGATAGGACAAGACGTAATTCAGAAGTCATTAAGGTCCTTCGTTGATAGATGAGGATTCTGTCAGGCTGCTGAAGGTCATCAGTTTGAACATTTATTATAAATTGTCTTGTTTTCAATATTTTCTTGTTGGTAACCTTTTACAATATATTATAAGATATAAACTGTATATCATTGTAATTCTTGAAAATGTTTCTATCCAAAAATGCTAAAATATACAGGGTGATCTATTTTAAAAAACTATACCGATGACGTCATATCTCGAAACAAGTGAAAGTTGTAGAAAATCAAAGTATGCGATAGAGTAGAATGAAAAAAACTTTCATTCAGGTTATTTTTTAATAGAACCTATAATTTTGCCAGACATCTGGTGTTGCCTGACCCTGTATATAGGAGTAGTTATTGTTGAAACTAACCAACAGTCCCATTATTCCCCAAATTATTGTAGCAAAAAAATGCAACAAAAAACTTAACACAAAGTCCAGAAATTAACAAAGGCATTTAGTTTCATTTCCCAAAATTTGCCAGAAATATTAAAATCTGCAATTACAATATACACAGTAACTAAAAATAACGTGTAGGAATACACATTTTTTTAATGTAAAATTGTTTACTAATGCTATTTTAAATGATTTTTTTAATGACCTAATAAACGAATAGGCATTTTGCTGATACTTTTTTTCTGTGTGAGCTTCTAGATTGTTTCAATCGCTATTCTGGCCCGTCGTTTTACTGTGTAGCAATACTTTATGCAATAATAATAATAAAAGCTTTAAAACAATGACTCTAACTCATGTAAAAAACAGAAGATTATCTTCAACTACAAAAATTGATCCTTTTCATTAAGTTTCATTGCTTCATTGCTTGAAATTCCACCATTTTCTCAGATGTAAATAACTCCTATATTCATTATTATACTGGCAGGAAACTACCTTGTGCAAGGAAAGATACGTGTGTCTACTTTACAACATAATAATTTTTCATTATGTGTGTTCAATTAAGTTGTCAAATTATAGGTATTTTTTTGTTACCGTTTTCTAGTGTTATTTTTATCACACGATTTAGTTAGAATGTTTTAAAACCCTGACGAAAGCTTGAACCCTTTGTGGACAAAAAATCAGTATTATTTATAGAAACGATACAATAGTTGGCTAAAGACGATCTAGTACTAAGTTTTGTATGTCGATGCCATCTTACACAGTTAATTCGTGCATATACTGGAGCGGAAATAACTGAAAAAATATTAAATAAGGCAATTTTTAGCAGAATATTTAGTCATTATCGCAACTATGTATATAAAATCTGTACGTTATCAATTTCAAGTTGGATTTTGAAAACTTTTTATTGTCGTATTAGCAAAATGTAGGATCAAAACCGACAGAAATAGTGGATTACAACGTACTTTTGTCTATTTGAACTGCTAGAATTAAACGCAACAATTGTCCTGTAAGGTGCGATTAGATTTAACACATCACTTAAAAACACTTAACACGGAAATAACTATCGCGAAAGAATAGGAGCAATTGCCAGATAGCATTTAATTACAAAGTTCAAGACCCGCCTTCTAAAATTGACAATGATTACCATTTAATGTTAAGTCCGAACATCTTGAAGAAGACAAAAACTAGAAGCAATTAATAAATATTACATTTTAAATATGAGATTTATATAAATACAAACTAAAATCACAAGATACTTTCTACGTTAATAGATTTGTAGGCGACCTTAACTCTTCTAACAATTGCGACGAAGAACATTGAACTTTATTTGATTGGTTTCGCTGCTTGTTTTTTTCAACGAAGTCTGCCTTTCTATCGCGCAAGGGTAGTCAGATGAACATAAAAGAAACTAATTTCCGCAGGAGACCATTGTTTGCTTAAAAATCCATTGCCCTTCAGGATCACCTTGCGTTTTTACCAAATCAGAAGGCAACAGTTTCTGATGCTATCTGCTCCTCCAGCTGTCGTCGGTAGAGATTTTGCATGACAATTATTGCAGGTGTTTTGCTTAATGTTTAAAATTCAGATGGATTTCTATAGAAGTTTTTTTATTAAAAATAACCTCATGATGCACCGGATATCGCGTTTTAGTTTTTTTGTTTTATTACTGCTTTGGTAAATTAAGCGATACATTCAAGTGAAATCAAATAAATATTAATAAACTCAAATATGTTCATTTACACCTGTTGTCAACATTAATAATTCTTCGCGTAGTAAACATAATTCTACTAGAACGTATGTGTATGTGGCATCTAAATTATTCGGAAAATAATAATCTTCTATATCATATCACCATATGTATCTATAGATTGTATTTCGTATACAATAATAATTTAAAAATCTATAAAGGGTACGATTTAACGCTAATAGATTGATACTAATTACAGATTATAATGGTATGATAAGTGTTGCACTGACAACCGGTCTTTTCTCGCAGTTAATATTCTGTCTAGTTATTTGTTAATTGTCATTCAATTAATGTTATACGCTCTATCTATTGAATTCAAATCAACTTTAATTAAAGGTTGTTCCGATGTGTGGTTATAAATCGTTAAGCAAGTAACCGTGACAAGATCAAATATGAAAGAGCTTTAAATCGAATGACTGTCATATTATTTCGGGAGAATTTTATACTTATCTCTACGTAAATGTGCTTAATATCGGCTTCTTATAAGTTTGTTGTTTTAATTCATTTACAAAACGGTAAAATTCTCTTACAACAGAAACTTGGTAAAAAGACAATTTTAGAACATAGGATTAAATAAATATAATGTTTGAAAGTTCTTCAATTACTGCTATGAAATAATATACATTATTCTATCTACTATTTCTTTATTTCAGTATAAATGTTTCCTAAACACAATACCGCTTATATATTTTTTTTCTTACGCTTTTGACTCCCGTCCCCCGCCGATGACTTCTGTTTTTTTTTAATGTGTGGTGGGTGCTTAGTTGCAGTGACTCCGTAAGCTGTATTACTTGTCTGGCTATCACTGCAACTCTTGCGGTGTAGTTTAGTGTGTGTAAGTTGTGTTCAAATGGCTTTGTGACAGCATTATATCGCCTTTTATGATGCCGCGCTGTTAACAGCGAATGGCAAGTCGATCGATTAAACTCTCTGAAAAAATGTCACTGTCCCTCTAAAGAATTGAACCCCGGCACCTATCGTCCTCTCACAACGATAGTCAGCTGCCTAACCACTGCGGCCATTGACCCGTTCATTCCAGCATTTGCCTTCAACCCCGCTCAATCACCTGGCTTTCTATTCTTAAAAAAAATAATTGAGCATTACGGGATATTGTTTTTTTGTTATATACATATTTTGTTATGGATTAACCTTAATTTAAGGTTAATCCATATTAATCTGAGTTAATTAAAAATTATATGTATTCATCTTACTTCTAATTTACCTTTCACTTCCACCTTAGCTTTAGATTTAAGTTACAACACCAACAACACCAGACATTGATAAGTTATCAGAAACGAATTATAATAAGTGAATATAGAACACGTATCTTACCGGTAAGATAAATTTTAAAATGTTAGATCCAAGATTCAAGGAATAAGAAATACATCATCGCTAATGAAACCCATTTGGGACGTTAGTACTGTCAATTGATACGAATTATGTTTTTCTGGGAATATCTGACGTATGTTCAAATAATACTCATTTATACGTGTATGTATGGTATTTATGTATTGTACATATGCGAATATACTACAGGAATACGCAGTAATAATAAAACCGTAACATATCACAATACTGATGTAATTAACTTTTACGCAGCGCTTGTTTGTTTACAACTTCAAGTCATAAATTTGATGCAAGCTAATTAATAAGAAACTGGCAGCGATTAAACTTTTGAAAGACCAATTAATTGATTACTAATGCTTACGGTATATTTAATACAGTTAATTTTTTAACGGTCACATACCACCCAAGACTGTCAAAAACCTTTGTGACGAAATACAAAAATATGCTTATTAAAAAGGCAATCCATATTAAAATCAGCTTATTTTCAAATTCTTTTTTTAAGTTTGCTAAGTGTCTATACTTGTTCAAGGTGCAGTCACAATATAGTTGAAACAATCTGGTATGAATTACTAAAAAGCAACAACAAACATAAATAAGAAAAGGGAAAAATACCATATTACAGGAATTCCCTTCGTATGCAATAGTTGGGCTAGTTTACACCTCCAATACGGCCTCCCAGCTGGGCTAGTTTCCAAATATTTAAAAATACTGTATTATAGTTATTATCCCTAAATATAAAAGGGACCTGCTACCCTCTTAAAATGTTAATCTCGTTAATCTCCATGTCTTGCAAAATTGCTGGGAGTAGTTATCTTAATTAGCCTTAAGGAAGAATTTTTGGGCACGGGAATCATTCTGAATTAGCATTTTGAATTCCGTAAAGACCTGTTCGCAAATCTTCAACTATTTCGCCTGACAGAATTCGAAACGCATTTGAAATCATCTTTGGGAGCGACCTTCCTTGATATTGCCCCATATCCAGTTAAGTAAGTCCAGTAAGTTTTTTAACTAGCGGTACCTATACAAAAATTTAAAAAGGAAAAACAATAAATGAATTTATAAATCATGATTTTGAAATAAATGAAGTCCAGTAGTGAAATGGCGTTCTGTATATTAGCGATTTGATATGGATTTAATAAATTTAATTATATATGGAATTGTAGGTGCTTCTGAGAGATTGCTGTGTAGTAGGAATTGCCAGACAACTGAATTGAATCAAAGAAAGAAGTGCTTGTTTCAAAATCATGTAAATAATGATACCTCTGCCAACCATTTCCGCAATCTCTTTATATCTTCTCCAATAACAAATTTTTTATAATTTTATAACTATTTGCAAACAGAATACATACTTTAAATTCATATCAAATTAAAGGTATTACAGGTATAGCTGAAAAAAATATATACAGCACCCTGCTTATCAAACAAAAAATGCAAATATGTATGATTTTTCTTTGTTTATTTTTAGATTCAAAAGTTACAATAATATATTCTGTAATGTGATCCGATTCATTCGTTCTCTTCTATGTATATTTGGTAGTTAAAAATTCTATCGTTACACCTTGTAAGCAGTTCCTTACAATTTGTATTGAAAGCATCTATACCTGTTTTACGGGGATTGTATTTCACAATAAAAAATATGTTAGCCCTATTATGTATAAGTACAAACGCTAACAAAAAAAAGGCAACTACAAATAAAGATTCTCACAATCCACTTTTGAGATTGTTCTGCTAAAGAAAGGTGTAGTTTACAGGGAACTTAGGGTTCAATACCACATAATAAATTTTGATTTTACCTCTGGCCACAACTGCAACCAACTTCGCAGGTATAAATAAGGAAAATATATCAAAATAAGATGCCTCCTTTAAGTCACTACTTTTTAAATTAATGTTTAATACTACTTCATAGGTTGGAAGTTACGCCAATTACATCAACAACTACAAACCGTTATACTTAAATGCAGCATTAAGTGCTTTATACATTTAAAAACGTTTCATATAATATTTTTTACTACACCTATCTATGGAAGAATAGTACACTTTCTCTTCTTAATATCATTGCGGTACTTGAATTACATTTTGCACCAAGTTATACATATACATACATAGCTTTATTGCGGTTTTCATAATATATCATGTTGGAATAAACACTTGTCGTTGAAACCTTAGTAAATACTAAAAGGAAAGCTGATTATATCATGACCTAGTCTACTGTCATTCAGCTTGTGGAATTAACCTGACAATTTTCTTCATATTAACATTATTTAAAATATCATTTTCGATACATTAATAATACTTTTATGAAATGTTGTTGTTATTACTACTTTGCATGTTTTGGAAGCAAGATTTACATGCAATATTTGATAACCTGGATTGGGTTCGCATTAGCGCGGATCAATTGCGCAACTATAGGAATCAGGACTGAAGTAATCGTGTATGTCTTTATAGTCAGATTCGATAATAGAATGCAGTTTCAGTCTCTCATCCGATATAGGAAAGTTTATCAATGGAATCGGAAAAGTATTCTAAATGTATCTAACAGCAAATCTCCTATCACATCATCAATATCAGAACGAACTTTAATACAAATGCCAATTCATATTGAAATAATTGTTAATTTACACGTACCTTGTTTATAATTAGAAAATTGTTGTCCACTCACGGTCTTACAGACTGAGTATACCGAATATGTTCAATAGAACAGCAAACTAATGGAACTCTTACCACCAGTTTCATATATCATAAATCATAGACTACTACACCACAACTTTCCATTTTTCTGTGTTCATAATAACATCCAATCCCGTAACGGATAATGATATTATACCTTCCTTGACATTCTCAATGCTTTTTCTTAAATTGTAACTAATGTGTTAACAGTAATCTAGTTATGTGATTTAGGACATATACTCCAATTTGAACGTTATTTCAAATTTTGTGAAGAACTACCGCTAGAGCTCTTGCTTCATATTTTACTGTGTGGAAATACGTTTTCATGGCTTTCTTTCAGCAAAACCTTATAAGCAATATTATGCCGTATGTCTCAATAGCGAATAACTGATAGAAATGTCGAGCTCACGTTATCGTAAACTAAATATTTATATTTAGTATAGTTCAATCCACAATGGCCAATTATCATTCAATAATATACAAATGCAATTTACCATTTGTCATTATTAAAGGAAAGATTTGAATATTTGTTCCAATTTCCAGAGAAAAAGACAAGTCACTAGAAAAAACTATAAACCAGTTATATTTTCTAATTTAATGCAAACGTCATTGTGGGAATTACATTAATATTATACATACCATTATCACGTATAACAAATTCCTCTAATTTCAACCGCATTGTGCAATTTATATTTCCTGCTTCAATAAACTACAAATAAACAAGCATTAGTCAGTGGAAGTATCAATTTCGACTGTTTCCACCCAACGCACATGTTGAAACGGCATGCGCTAAATTTCTAAAAGAAGAAATACTCGTATATATGCAGTAAACCATCACACATTAAGACATTTACATTTCAAGATCATACATTTTATGTAAACTAAGCAACAAAATCAAAGGAGACCACCACGTCGAAGCGCAAAGGCATGAGGAAGGCATTATCGAGACGTGAACCTGCACTTCCTTTGGCGATTAGGTATATGAGCTCGAGATTCGAGATAAAAGACTATGCTGTTACAAATGGTTTATGTGATTATGGAGCATAAAGTTGGGTTATGATAGGATACGAGTTGCGCTTAGAGATCAGAAACGAAATAAAGTTTAGAGTTAGTCGACAATACGGAAAAATACCAACATAACTGAATATTTTATTTAGATAAAGTGCGGTCTAAAGCACTTTATTTTCTAGTTGCAATGTCAACTTTCTTATTTCAAATAAAATAATCCATTCTGCCTACATCATTACATACGTATGCATTTTTAATTTAAACGTGTCCATTGTAGCAACCATTTTTTAATAAAACATCTGTACATATAGTTCTTATTTCTTGTTCTTCCCATATTTATTTAGTTAATCCCAGACAATAACATGTTTCGAGAGATAAAGAAGATGGACATTTGATTGAAAGTGTTTACGATAGTAGTCTGTCATAATATACTGTCAAGTTTAATTTTAATCATAATTTAATTTTTCTTATGTTGTTATATGAAGTATTGTTAGCATTCTTATTTTGAAAGGAACACTGCATATTAATTCCTATTTAAGATACTGGAGGGAAAAATTAGGAAGCACCAAATTTGTGTTTTGAAATCTCAGTGTATAACTTGATCGTGAGTTAATGTTTTCATATCAATTATGATTTGTCTATATATGTTTTTAATCTATAATATTTGAAGCGAGCTGTGAATGTACTCAGCTTATCTTTAAATTGTCCATGTAATAGATGGATATGTTTCCGAAATTGATTTATAAGACTGGGGCTTATCTTGTAACTGAGCATATTTAATATGCATATTATTATTGTAGTATTTTTAACTACATAGTCATCTAATTGTGTCTCGCATTTGCATAACCTTTTGCCAGCGGCAACCCAGTACATTTAGTGTATGCCCTATGTTCACATGATCGTGTTTATGACGATGGTAATATACTTCCTAAATTCCCGGTAAAAAATCACAATTTCAAATAAGCACTTTTATTCAAAATAAATATTTTGCTAAAAACGTGTGACCAATGCGTGTAGTGTTTGATAAAGGCGAACTAAAAGTAATTCATAATTGACTTATTAACGAATAATCACGCTCAGATTCACTACTACGACCTTCCAATGGATCTTAAGTTATATAGTTCTGAGATTCTGATCATGCCAAAAATATTACTAAAAGGTATATAAAAGGTTACTTCTACACTGAGGCGAAAGCAGTAAGTAGTGCCTTAATGCACTTGTCACTTTGTTATATTTAGACTCACACCATATACTAAGTCTTTGTGTACATATCTATATTTTACTTAGCGCGAAATTAGAACCTTTTCCCAAAGTCGCATATATTTCACCTTTAAAAACAGCAATACACGCTCATGTAAGGTTTATGTATACCTACATATTAGATATAGTTCATCGCCAGATGCTACTCCAAAGTTCTTTTGTTGACAAAAAAATACGTAGAAAGAAACATCCTCTTCTGCCGATATCATAGTATTAATTAGTGGTAAAACTTATAAAACAATGCATTACAGATGTTACTAAAATAAAATGTTGCAATAAATTAACACAAACGGATTTGTTACTGCATTTTAATCAACAAATGCTTTCGTGAAGATATTTGCTAAAGGTACGATCATATGAAACACCTTCCTTATGATGTAAATAATGACATTTGTTTTAGTAATAATCATACGGAAGAATAAAAGAGACAGAAAATATTTAAACGTAGTACAATGTTCTGCTAATAGCTCCCTTATTTCGTTGTGTTGTAATGATATTAGAACTATTCCACTAACTTACTAATCTATATACTTAAAACATTACTGCATTAGTTTTCAGCTTCCTTTTTTTTAAACGGACAAAACGAAAGAACGAATTGTAACTATTTCATAAACTGCACTTCGCTCTATCCAACAATTTTTATTCAAACAATACTCCATTTTTATACCACGCAACGTTTCAATTTTATTAACGATATCACATTCACATTTTTGACTCTATTTTTGACATTTTTGGGGGTGTATTTCATAATCCATCGATCAGCAGAAACATACCAAAAAATATTACAAGACAAAGTTTCATATGCCCATACTAATGAAATTAACAAAACTAAGTGACCAATACCCTAAACTACATAAACTTCGGAAATAGCAATTAAATTTATACATACCAAGTTTGTTTGAGGAAAAAGAATCATATTTTTAGGTTATGTATTTCATAAGTATTTACTTACAAAATTCATTCAATTTTTACAGACTTCATCATTGATGAATAATCAGTGTATGTCCAGCTATAAAGATTCTGTCTAGATTTCTTGGTGTAGAGATAAAACACTAAAAACACTGTTTTTTCCAAGAAACACCAAATACTCAACACATTATACTTGGATAAAATAGCTTCATAACTTAATTAGTAATTTTTCACATAAATAGTACAACTATGTAGTTGTGACAGCTCGAAAAATACCTTTGCATTATCAGAATAGATAGAACTGATTCCTACAATTTCACAAACAAGCTAAACAAATATATACAAGTGAAAGAACTTTAAAAAGTTTTTAAAGCAAAAACATGTTATATACAAATGCTAATTTTGACACTACAATTGTAACTATACTTGTTGACGTACTTGTTAGCATTATTTGTTACAATCTTTGGTCGATATGCGTCTTTATATTAATAGAGGGTACATGGTACATCATTCTTTTCCTATAATGTTTTTGCAAAGATTGAGAACACGTTTATCATCATTTGAATACACTTTCTTAATAATATTTAAAGATATTATCATTGGAATCAATCGCCAGAACCTAGTTGTTTTTTAATATTTCTTAAAGTTTGTGATAAGTATTGAAATATTGGACATGTGTGTATAAAATGAGGATTGCTCAAAGTGAGAAATGATTCACTTAAATTTTTCGCACTAGCTGTAATAAACACCCCGTGAGAACGTATAATTTCAGCTGCTAAATGTTACACCTTGTCATGCGTTTCTCTTTCAAACAAGAACTTGATTTCTAACATTTTTTTTTCATAGTGAATGGAGCTGTTATAATGTATTAAAAACCTATTTATACAAAACAACGTTAATATTCAAGGTTAATATCCTTATACGACCTTTTTACTGTTTACTAGTGTATTGTAATATGACACAATTAACACAGGAAAACAACTTGGCAGTGATAACTTCCATTGAGTTAAAAATACCCTGCAATTAGTTATCTACGAATTATACTTTATTGACTCGAAGCAAAACAAAAACCAGTATAATACGTCTTCATTGCAATTTATAGTCTTCGAGCTATCAATACTACACGAAACCTTTGCGCCAGCCTGAGAAATCCATCAATTTGCACGATTTGGACAGTTGCCAAAATTCCAACGATTGGTATCCATCGGAACGGAAGCTAAATCCGGAATACCACACTTATGAAAGCTTCCCGTCGTCCATTCCTACAAAATAATCGATCGGTATACATGTTCGTCAGTCTTAGCTATATTCGTACGTATTCTAATCCCACGCTGAGTCATACATCCCATTCCACACGCGAACGTTGTTTGGTGTACGAAAATCGTTACCGTAGGGCTTCGGTCTCGGTAATGTGTCTCCATTGGGCGCAGTAAATTTTTTATTACAGGAGTCGGGTACAACAATTACGACAGTCATACACGTATGCGTCTGGTACCTCTTCGAGGAAAATATCGACGCTTAGCCGGTAATAGAATACAAGGGTTTTCAATTCGATTCTGTTATTATTCTGTAGAGCTTTGACATTAAAGTGGCGCCTCAATGCGTGTGCAGAAAACAAAGAAACGAACGCCACATACGGATTACGAGAGGTGCAACACACTTGTACTGCATACGAATATGTTTAATGCTTAATAACAATTTCATTGTATGTCACTTTTTGGTTTTCATAAATATAATAGCAATAAAATCCTTATGAACAACAAAAATTGTCAGCCTAGCAATAAGATATTTTCTTAGTTAAAAATGGAACAATGCAATACACTTTATTTAACACTTCTCCAATGAAGAGATTCCATCCATGAAGTCTACATATTTTTATCTGACTCAAACCGTCTTCCGAACTCAAATATCTTTAGATATAACAATAAGTGAAAGTCAAATTAGCAACTTTGTCATAATCCTATGATTTATGATTTCCTAGAACATTTTTCGTTACACATTAAAAAGCAACCCGAGGTTTCCATTTTACGGCACTCATATTTTTAAAACTACTGTCCAAAATCAATTTTCTGATTTGGAGACCAATGAAGATACTATCTATAAGTTTTGCGTGAAACAATTTATTGCCAATGTACTTGAAGCAGTTTCTATCCTTAGTCAATGCTTTTATAAATTATCTTAATACACCTTATTTTATATAGGGTGTTTCATAATATATGCGCAGGACTTCAGGATGTGATACCTTGTCCAAAAATTTGAAAAAAAGTTTCTATCAACTTACCCTCTAAAATGTACCATTTTCTAGATACAGGGTGTTGAAATTTAATTAAAAAAAAATCGTTTTTTGGAAATATCTCCGGAACCGTTTATCGTAAAGAAAACAGCATTTGTAACCATTTTCTACTTATAATAAGCTAAGTTGTGTGGGAGAAAAAAAAATTTAAGTAATAATTGGTGAAGATTTTGAAGGGGTAGTAGTTGTTTTTCTCCCCAACTTCTACCACTGGAAAAAATACGGTTTTGAGATGCCCATTTGAACCGCCAATATTTTCTACACAAAAAAGGTACTGTTGGTCATGAGCTCTAAAGTTGACCGTTTTCGCGAAAAATCAACTTTTATGTTAAAAAACATGGTAAATTTTTTGAAATAAGTATTTTATTTTACTAAAGCATTAGAACAAGTAAGAAAAGCAAACGTTAACATTATAATGAATTTTTTTATTACATTTCAACACCCTGTATCTCGAAAATAGTGCATTTTAGAAGGTAAGTTGATAGAAACTTTTTTTCAAATTTTTTGACAAACTATCACATCCTGAAGTCCTGCGCATATATTATGAAACACCCTGTATATACATAATAGGGGCAAAAATATAAATAAACTGTTATGTATATTTTTTGACACCGGTATAATATTGCGCTGCAGAAGAGATTGCTTTTTGACCAATGCAGCCTTCTGACTCTGCTATCCTATTCGATGAAACACGGCATTTTAGTGTAGCAACCCTCTCTTAAATCTTCATATAGTAGTTGACTTAACTCTACGAACAAGTCGAAGTTTGCTCAAACAAATTTAAACATGCACAAGCTGTTGTACCTACTTGGAACAAATATTTAATATTATTACTAATACAGGGATATACAGCTTATAAACCGTAGCTTGGTAATATGTACTTTCGAGCAGATTAAAAAGGCCTCGTGTGTTTGGTCACTCTGCTGTGGTTTTTCTTTTGTTTTCGGGATGTTAAGAATGAATTCTTGTTTTGGTCACAGTAGAAAATTAGCAAACAAACTTATTATTTAAAAAACCTATTTCTGAAATCCAGAACTATGTTATAAAATAACTGTTTAGAAATCAGTTAACCTTTTTAGCGAAAAAAATAATTCACTTCGACTACTGGAACTAGTTTTGTTGGCTATGACAACTGCTTGTTATATTTCTGTTTAGAACTTACAGAAGTACTTTTAGACTTATTTTAGAACTACAATCTACTGCATTGTTTTGAACTTTGTCTGCTGCAGTAATGTTGCATTTTTGTCACATAATACTTTAAAAGTGCTTTTCCAAAACAAATGACGATAAAAATTATATACACTATATGTATGTCTCTATCAAAATGTTAACAATTTTTGCAGAGATCCTTAAACATATTCAGTTCTATGATTTAGATGACTTAGTAGTATACGTTGTGCCGTATTCCTAAAGCCCGATGGACATTTACAAGAAAAACTTTAAAATTTATTAACTTTGTCAATTCATTGAGTTGAAAAAAGCACGCTAATTTACAAGTCCAACTTTGAAAGTCGAAACTGTACAAGTAAAACTGGTACATGCAGTATTTTTCTTGACAAGTATGAAAAAGCTACAAGTCGTGCATGCGCAATTTCAGAACATTTCAAATCAAAAGAAATAAAATCGAATACTTTACATTAAAAACTTGTTTGTACAAACTTTAAATTTTAACATAACTTTTAAAGTTTTTCTTGTTGCGAATAAACGGGCTTAACATCTTACAAAATTTAACTTTTTTCCTAGTTTATTAACTTTAACATTATTGTATTCACCAGTTATCTCCACGTTCTTCTGTCAATTTTCCAAAACCATACTGTGCTTGAAGTTTCCATTTCTAAATCACATTTTACAGGACCATCTTTAAAAGGTTGGAACAAATTTACATTCATCATCCACTTAAATCGCTGTTGTGAATAAACGAGCTTACATAGTGTATATATCTTACAAAATGTTACTTGCTTCCGTAGTAAACGGTACTAACAATGAATTTTATGACGCCACTGTATTCTAAAGTATTCATTACTGTGTTGTATTTGGTACTAGATTTTTATTTTTCTTCACAAAGTTCCTGTTATTGACGAAGTTATGACTTGTATATTAGACCACCTTAGATTCTAAATTAATATTCTTTAAAAATAAATGTAGAACCCAGACTATAAAATCGAAATTATATTTTATCTAAATGTAATTTAATCTATCTAAAATTTGCTATCTATTCAAAACCAGAGCACCCATAACAATCATATCGTATAATAATTAACCAATATAAGTGTGACGTAAAATTTCACAAACACAAACTGCATAAACATAAAACGTGCTAGACCATTCATTGTTGTACTTACATTTCCCAACTCGTAAACATCGTCCGTATAGGAATACCAATGCAGACAATATTAATCATACACGAGCAGAGTTCAATGCATTTTGTTCACGCTGGAGTAGTCTATAGCGAGATGAAACGTCACATCCAGTTGTCTTTATCCATGTATGTCGCCTATGCGATCTTTAGTTGTGGTTGTTGTTGTTTAGGTTAGTCTGACGTTTGATTTTACATTCACTTCGCATGTATGTACTTACGAGATGCAGTACGCCTACTTCCTTTCTCGTTGATTCGCACGTCGAACTCCAGACTTCCTCCTTTCCGGATTTATTCGTTCATTAATCTTTCGCTTTGATGGTATCTCTTTTTCTCTGTAGCATACATAGGCGCCTTTCCGCCCACCGCATATGCTTTACGAGCCTCTACGGGGTCGTTTGATCGTTGTTGAGCGCCTCGCGCAAAAAGACTAAAAGATGCTACAACAAAGACCAAAGAGTAGAAAAATCTGCCGGCTGCAAACAATGTAGTTTATGATGTAGAAAGAATCTAAAGGAAGCAGTTATTTTATAATCATTTTTAAATTTAAAGGTGTTTCAAGTTTATAATGGATGAAGTATATGAAAGTACGTTGCTATTAACGTAAATCTAATATGAAAAGTTTATTATGCTACCATAAAAGATGGTTACGTGAACAAGTTTCATGACATAACCAAATAAACTCTGAATCTGTCATTAAGACATTTTGTTTGTAGATATAGTTTAGCCGACATCAGTTTCCTGCTTCACCCACCGCATATTCAATTATTGTTGAATTAGAATATATCCGAAGTTGACATCCCGGAAATAACGAAGTGCATTAAATAATATCACGTGTAGCGTAGTGAACTGTTTGCTATTGTCATAAGATATATTGATTTAATATGTGAAACATTCGAACTTCGACTACAGAAATATTTATATGTACTCGTATTTATGTACATTAGTTTGAAGAATGACATTGATTGCCTTAATTTCATCAAGAAATCATACAGTTCTGTAAATTTTCTAGGAGTGTTAACTTCGAAATTATGCCCGTCTTCAATCGTGGTTTTATTTTAATATACTGGGATAAACGCATATTCCAATTACTTTAGTAATCATCTTCAAACTTCCCACTCTACTAACCGATACACAATTCCAGATTAACAGAACGTCCATCATTTTTCTCCTGCTAAATATTCTCCGTCGAATGCAAAGATATCTTTGATATTATATGGAAAAGGAGTATTTTTAGAAATCTAGAAATATTCATATTACTTAACAGACACTGACACCCATTCTTATTTGCACTTGAAGACTCGTGCACTATAACAGTTTACTCCCACAAATTTCATATTCTTTAAGCATTTAACAGAATTACAGAATACTGCAGATTATATTTCCTTTAATATAATAACACTTTGTTCAGCATTAATAATTATAAACATATAGGTACTTCGCATAAAATAAAAGCAAATACTGAAACAGTAAAATATCAAAACTGACTACACATAATACTGCTTTTAAACAAAAACTGTGCATTAAT
Organism: Holotrichia oblita; assembly: GCA_023690525.1. NCBI lineage: Eukaryota > Metazoa > Arthropoda > Insecta > Coleoptera > Scarabaeidae > Holotrichia > Holotrichia oblita. Next base: position 110,957,288 of record CM043018.1, on the reverse strand, counting down.
TCAGATATACAGTGTGAAAATAATGTTCGGAACAAAATTGGTCAGACATGTCTATTTTCTCTTTTTCTTACGCAAGTTGTGGCCTACTTCACTAATATACAAGGTGGCTCAAAAAAGTGATAAGCTAAACTATTTTTTATAGAACATCTTGTATATTTTTTTTTTCCCCAGACCCGTCCGACCTATAGCCACCGGTAGGCACCGCAGCCATCAGGCTTATTGTGCCACATCTGTTTGTTCAAGTCACCCACTCTAACACGGTAGTCCCCTCCACTAACCTGTACAGGTCCCTAACCGAGTGGGTAAGGTATATCTCTGGGTCTCCTTTCGTTATCCCAAACAGATTCTGCCTTCTGCGATCTAGTGCCTCGCAGTCGCGTAGTATGTGATCGGCTGTCTGCGGTTCTATCCCACAAAGTCTACACTTTGTGTCCCCGTCAAACACTCCGATTCTTTGTAGGTGTTCTTTCACCGCAGCATGTCCGGTCATTAGTCCCGTTACGATGCAGAGCTGTTTCCTACTAAGATGTAGTAGTTCTCTAGCTCTTTTCCTGCATGGGTTCCCTATAAAGGTTTTGCCATGTACTATACCGGGTAAGGCTCCCCAGTATTCCTCTGTTTCGTACGAACCCAGTCTCCTATATGTCTCCGGGCCGTTTGCCTTGTGACCCCGAAGAAAGGTTCTGGGCCATACATTTCCATCTCTGACCCTCTCTTCGCGAGTTCGTCAGCCCTTGCGTTGCCCTCAATCCCCTGATGGCACGGTATCCAAGTCAACCAAACCTTGTTCCGGTTCGACAGTTTCACCAGTTCGTCGAGGCATTCCGTCACCAGCCTCGACGACACCTTCCGGCTTAATAACGCCTTCAATGCCGCTTGGCTATCAGACATGATGTGAATTCGTCTGTTGGTCACCGCTTTCACATTCATTGTGTGTGCGCATTGGAGAATAGCATATACTTCCGCCTGAAACACCGAAGCATACTCCCCCAGTGCGTAACTGTGGCCCTCATTCTGAGAGCATATCCCTGCACCGGTACCATTAGCCGTCTTAGATCCGTCCGTGTACCAGACTAAGTCTTGCTCTTTGATTCTCAGTGCATACCTGGCAGCCTCCTCCCGTCGGTCCGCTATAGACACCGTGAAGGGATTCCCATACCTATGCCTTACCGGCATGTGGTCGGTCCGCATTTCCAACACCCCCTTTCCCACATGCTCAGTTATCGACATATGATTTGTGTTGACCCTTTTCGGAGTCGCTGTGTGTTGCAGCCTGTATGCCCCCATCCTTGCCTCCATGGCTGCAGTCGGTGTCGACCGCATTGCTCCCGTTATTCCTAGGCAGGCAAGTCTTTGCACCTTGCTCAGCCTCTGAATAGCGTTCCTTTGTTGCGTCTTTGTCCACCATACCAAAGCTGCATACGTCATTACTGGCTTAACCACCATGCTGTATATCCAACTCAGCATGTCTGGTCTTAGCCCCCATTTCTTTCCATATGTGCGTCTTACCAGCGTTAACGCTGTCACCGCTTTTTTGGTAATTCTGTCCAAATGTTGGTTCCAGGTAAGTTTAGAGTCTAATGTTACTCCAAGGTACTTTACCTCCCCCACCATCTCTATGGTAACCCCCTTCAACGTAAGCGGATTTAGGCCATCCTGCTTTCGTCGGCGGGTAAAGGCCACAATGTTGGTCTTATCAGCACTGATACTCAGACCCGCCAACTCTGTCCATCTACTAACCATGTTCAGAGCCCCTTGCAGTCGATCTCTGACCGTGGTGTTGTACCTGCCCTGCGCTATAATGACCAGGTCATCCGCGTAAGCCAGTACCCTGTGACCGTGATCGTTAAGCACCTCTAGTAGCCCATCTACGCCTAGACACCACAGGATAGGGACAGCACCCCACCCTGCGGACACCCTCTAGCCACCCGAGCCGCTAGAGTCTCGCCTGCGACCGAGGCTTCCACCACTCTCTCCCTAAGCATAGAGTCTATCCAGGCGACACAAGTGCCGTCCACACCTCTGCCTATGAGAGCTCAGGTAATTGAATCAAAACCCGTGTTACTGAATGCCCCCTCAATATCGATGAAGGCCCCCAGCATCACTTCCTTGTTTTGTAGTGTGTCCTCCACTAAGCTGACTAGTTCGTGAAGTGCTGTTTCTGTCGAAACTCCTGTCCGGTAGGCATACTGGTCATGGTGTAGAGGTGAAAGCACCAGTACATCATCCCTAATATACCTGTCCACCAGTTTTTCCAATGCCTTCATAGTGAAGGACATTAAGCTGATTGGTCTTAGGGCCTTCGCCGTAGCCTGTCCTGCTTTCCCAGGCTTCGGTATGAATGCTACCCTAGTGAACCTCCACGCTTTTGGTATATAGCCAAAAGCCAAGCTACATCTGAAGATGTTACACAGTATCGCATACAGTAGTTCCGCTTCCTTCTGCAGCATAATCGGATAAATGCCGTCTGGGCCCGGCGATTTATAAGGTTCAAATGAGTCAATAGCCCACCTGACTTTATCATAGTCAACCATCCTTCTGGAAGTCTGCCACTCGGCGCTGGACACCCTCCTCTTCCGACGCTCCTCCCAGATGTTCCTCGATTGATCCACGATCTCAGAGCCAGGAAGTGTACCCTAAATAGTTCATTTATGGTCTCCTTCCCTGTTGTGGTATATTCTCCCAAATGGTTTTTGGGAGTACTGATAGATGCTTGAGGTTCCTTGGCAAGGATTTTGTAGAGTCTGGCGCTGTGCTGGGTGTTTTCAATCCCCTCACAGTGCCCCCTCCACGACCTCCTTTTCGCCTCCCTCAGCTTCTTGTTGTAACCAGTCAGAGCGGCCCTGTACTCTTCCCACTCTCCTGATCGTTTGGCCCTGTTATATTTCTTCCTAACTTGTCCCCTCAGTTCCGCAAGTTCCTTACTCCACCAGGGCACATTCCTGGAGGAGCGCCTTGCAATGAGGGGGCAGTTGTCATTATAGGCTGAAATGATTGTGTCATTTAGCTGCTCCACAGCCATATCCAGCTCTGCTGTATTTCCTATCCTCTTATTGATCCCGGAGAGTCCAGACCTGAGGTCAGCTCGAAAGGCCTCCCAGTCCGTCTTCCGTGGATCCCGGTAGGATCTCACCTCCACTCTGCCTGCCAGAGTAAATCTTATGTGTCTGTGATCCGAGCAGCTTACCTCCTCAGACACATGCCAGTCAGCGACAAAGTTACTCACATATTGTGAGGCTATAGTCACATCAATAACCTCCCTTCTATTCCGCGTAACGAAGGTCGGGTTGTTACCCACATTCAATGTATCTAAGTTATTTGCTACAATGAAATGTAAAAGTGACTCACCTCTCTCGTTGATGTCCGTGCTTCCCCAGGTCGTGTGGTACGCATTGGCGTCGCAGCCGATGATCAGCTGCAGTCCTCGCTCCCTGCAGTATCTCACCAGCTGTTCCACATCCCTGGTAGGTGGCGGGTTCGGGTCATCATATGGTAGATAGGCCGATCCGATGACGTATTCCCTCGGTCCATATCCACCTCCACCCCCAATTTTTACCGCAGTTAAATCCCTAGAACAGAACTCTGTTAGCGGTAATGCTTTTACCTCCTTTCGGATACGTATGCAGGTTCGAGGGGCGCTGGCCTTTCTGTCGTATAGGACGTCCCAGCCCGCACCGCTCAGACCCAAGACCTTACCTTGTCTAATCCAAGGTTCCTGTATGAGTATCATGTCACAATCCTTCGCGGCCATAGCAAGGGCTGCCGAAGCCGCCTTGCTATGTTGAAGGTTGGCTTGTAGTACTCTTGTCATTGCTCGGTCGTTTGATCACCCGAAAAGTCAGCCTTCCCAGCTTGTAAAAAGCTTTGAGTTGGCTCCTCTCCAGGACTTTGAACGAGGGGTCATCCACTGAGTAGGCCAGGAGCTGTCCTTCCTTCTCAATCTTCCTGCTCATCAGCATCCAGTTCTCCGTCATCAAGCCAGGATTTTGCTTCTTGAGACGGTCTCTGATTGTACCCTCCTCCACATTCTGTGGTTCTGGTACGTGTACTAGCACCCTAGGTCTAGCAGGAAGCTGTGTTGAGTCCACAACTCTCAACTCTGCTCCCTCCAGTCGCTCCCGAAGAAGCTCTCCTAGGGACGCTACCGTGTTTTCCAGCCATTGGGCCGTTCCGCGGTTCGCACAAGTCATCCACAGGACCCCTGCGCTGAACACGGTTCTATAGAACTGCAGAGGCTCCGTGCTGCTTGCCAGGGCATCGCATAGCACGTCTGCCAATGTGTTCTGTACCAGGTCTGATTGTTCCTGGGTCAGCACGGTGTCGGGATGGCGTCTGTTAATCACCGCCCGTCTGATTCCCGACACAGTATCGCTATAAGATCCAGTTGGTCTAGGTTCTCCCTTGGATCTTTTCGCTCCGGTAGTCGTGGGAGGTGTCTTCGATTCGGACCTCGGTGTTTTCTCACCCGAAGTCTTTGGTCGATCCGCCTTGTCCACGCGTTCCGTTGTCCCTTTGGTCTTGCTCGGTTTCTCCGCAGTCCAAGTCCCTGCGGCCATCTTCCGAGCTTTCATAGCTTTCTTGCGCTGGGCTCCTGACAGCCTCTTGGTAGCGAGTCCTATGCCTTGCATACCTACCAGTTGTTCAGCGCTATCTTCTTTAGCTTCTCCCTGGACAGAGCCTCCTTGTGGTTCTCCGCCGGTGGTGTCCTCAGAGTCCGTCACCGAAATGAACTCTCTGAGGGTAGTGTCGCAGGAGTTCGATTCGTCCGAGTCCGAACCTTCCTCCTTTACCTGAAACTTCTCTGTGTCCATATTGATCCCACGAGTATGGCGGAAAGGGTGGTCAACGCCTGTGGAGCCCCCACATATGTATATTATTGCATTAAAGTAAAGATTCACATTGTGCAACAGAAAAATGATATTTACATACATATATGCTGATAGAGAACGCCATCATCTTCATCACTGTGAAATGTAATAACCAACGTTGAGACCAACTCATACCAGAAGGCCGGAACCACATCTAGCGACCCATGTTGACTCATGTTCGAGACATTGCTCTGTTGAGCTTCCACACATTGGGAATGATTGGAGTCAAGGTCAATTTATCCCAAGCAGAGCCAACATCAACATGTAGTTTACTGTTACGAGCACTTTTAGCGTGTGGTAGGTACCGCAGACATCGGGACCAATTCCTTTGATGTGTCGTCAAAACCCGACACCAAACGACTTCACACATAGAAATGTTTACTTGATTCAAGAATGTACATTTTTTGAACATATTAACTGCATGGAAGTAAGTATTTATTTAACATTAGAAAATATATTAAATAGAAATATTTACGTTGATTTGTCTGCAGTAAGAGATAATCTTGGAATTGCATTTATAGCGGATGCGCATATAACCAGACATTTGCGTGTTCTAAATTGTTCTAAACAGTGGTTTTAGATTAATACCGGCATATACAGGTAGGAGCATCGACCAAACCGTGTTTTACGGTGTGTTATGCAGTATCAATCTCGTAAGCTAAATGTATATTTACTTGGGCTAAGAATGTATTTACCTACTTAACTTTCCAAGAATTTGTGATTTTTCATTGAAGAAAATATTTTCTTGCGTATATACGTTTACTTGACTGAAGAAACACGTACTTACTTACTACTGAATCAAGAAAGTACTTCTATGTGTGTTTCAACGCTGGCGTCAACTTTGAGGTCAATACTGTATCCTCAACCCACACATTAGACGATTGTTGGTAGCACCAGCATTGGTTCTAATATGTGGTTAGGGTGAAATCTAAATATCCAACAAGTTTTACGTCCGATAAGGATTATATTTACTCTATATATGGAAAGATTTTAGATTTAATTTTTTTTATCTAATGGATAATGCATAGGTAGTAAAAATTAAACGAATGAATAATAAATCCACAAAAGTCTAAGCAAAATTTTATCTGCTAACTAAAATCGTAACTACATTTACAAGTCAATAGTATGTCAAAATATACGAAACTCATTTCTATAAGAGTCATATGAAATTGTTAGTTAGCATAATTAATTATTGCACATAATTTATTAGTACAGAATAGGGATTTTCGTTGTACATTTAGCTACGTTTCGAAGACTATATTTACCCTTCCTTAAGCGGCCCATAGACAATCAACTAGGTCGTCAACATTTGACTCCGCCCACTGAATATCCAAAGTGTTTGATCTTGCACCAATCGTTATTTTAACATGAAATATCAACCGCCAACCTGCCGACAGACGTTCAACTTTGTCTTCAACGTGGCGAGTTGACAACAATGTTGACGATCAAGTTGATTGTCTATCGGCCCCTTTAGACACAAAGTGATATTCAAGTTTGTGTAAAACAGAAATGCCGTAAATCAATTTGTGTTGAATTTGAAATTTAAAAAACATGTAAATCATTTCCGTAAAGCAAAATTTTTAAACAAAAGACTATCCTATAATATTTTTACCATGCGGAAAATATAGCGGAAAATATTCATGATTTGGTAGTCTAGCAGACGATTCACATATAAAGTTTTTTCTTCAAAATTTACAGGTATATATATACATAAGTTATAATGGAACACATTCAAATCATTAAAATCATCCGAGTGTAGGTATTGTATTTTTTAATCCACTCTAAGAGCTGTTGTTATATAAAACTGCTGTATCATCAACAAAACTGATGATTTTGTCTATTCTCCCTACATCGCACAAGTTATTAAAGTAAATTGTAAATACGAGTACATGAAAGAATTCTCACTTTGTCATATATTCATACATCAGCAATGCTGCTGGTAATTAACAGCGAGTGTATGTAAGTTTGATAAGACTTATTTCCACCACTTATCTACAGGATATTCTCTTGTTTTAAACTAACTACGACATAATTCATTTGCTATGCAATATTAAGTTTAAAAAAAACAGTTCAATTGTACAGTCTGTTTCAAATTAAATGCTAATCGAGGATATTGTGTGCAGTTACCCGGTTCGCGGTGCTGTATTGTAGGTGATCTATACTTTTTTATACATAGTGATGGGTAGCTCACGATTTTTGGCGTCTAACATTTACGTAATATCTCAATTTATACTTTTGCTATATTGGTTATTATTTTAAATGCAACTACATATGTTGTGAACTATATGTGTTGAGAATTGCTATCTTTAATAACCAAATTTGTCGTTTGATGCCTTTGTATATTTAACTAATGAGATTAAGCTTTCTTTAAAACTAATACTTGGGGATAAACTCCATACAAAAATGTTTATAGAATTGTATATTATGATAAACAAGTATAATTGAACCGGGTAACTGCACACAATATCCTCGATTCGCATTTAATTTGAAACAGACTGTACATACATTAGCTACATTTTTCACTGCCAAGGTTGAACTTGTCGCTTCTGTTGTTGTTGATTTCGCTAATACACCTTCCGCTCACCACTACATAAACTCTCAATTTCGCTTTTTTGTTGGATTAGTACACATCATGTTCGCTTCGATCGTAATAATATACTTAGTAAAAAGTACATGCTTACCTTCTTATTCATTTTTAACTATACAGCACGTATCATATCTAATTATCATTAACTACATAAACCTATTAAGCAAAAAACTAGCAAACGTGATGGCCAAAGACAAGCAAGGTAATACAACCGTTTCTTGAACTGCTAATAATAAGCTGAAAGGAGTTTAATACAAAAAAAGTGCGTGTAGGCCTTGCAATCCTGGGTTATGTAAATGCACTACAGTGATGATGAAACATTATTTTGTAATTTAAAAAGAAATAAAAATTATTTGACCCGAAAAATAGATGAATGAGTATCTCTTTAGATTATATTAGAAAGCTGGGTTAATTTAGGAATATTTAATACAAATAAGCAATAATATTCTAGGCTATGTACACAAGAATCTTAGACATAAAACTTCAAATTTGATTTTTTTTATTAAACGTATTATTAACAACTTATCAATCACTTGCTTACTCTTTTTTGGAACAATACATTAACTCCAATTCGTTGTATAATAACCTAATGGAATCAAAATTCTTATCCAGAATGATCGTTAATAAATGCAAATAAGATACTTGCAAAATCGCAGAACATTCCTTTGGCAATTTTCGACTGGTTTCCTTGGGCGCTTCGGTGGTTACATTATCGGAGACTCGTTCTTCAATTTGCAACACAAAGCGGAAGCCTGCATCGAAGGAATATAACTTCTGTGTATTTGAGCATCTTTAAAAGTACTACTTTTCTCGCTAATTATATCTTAATGCCATCTACTTAGTAACTTTGTAATGCACTTAAAATGTCATTTCTCCTAGATCACTCCAATTAAGCTAATAATGATTTTTCAAAAAATGTTCCCTTCTATATCACTTCACGTGTTTGCACAGTAAGTTTTTAGTTTTCGTAAAAACGACACCATTAAATTTTTTATATAACTCCAGATTCTATAGAAATTTGCGGACGTAGAGCTGTTTATTTCATACATACAAGATATTTCTTCTTACTTTGATCTAAATTAAAATATCTTCTTTCATGTAAATACATACAGAAATCTCACCATTCAAATAAATTTGAAGTTAAAACATGCGTAGATTGATAGATATAATTTAGTAATCATTTTAAAATCAAAATTTAAATTTTTATGCAATTACAAAGTCAAGCTGATGACTAAAGGAATAATGAATCGAAATTTGTTTTTTGATAAATATATCATACTAACACACAATAAATAACATAATCAAAATCTAGTAAACGCCACGAGTAGTGAGTCTATGGAAAGACCCTTCTTGATTACTCGTCTGATATCTGAACTCTAAGCTGATTATTATCACAAAAATCGCAGTAAGAGACTAGCACAAACGTTCTCAATCAATAGAACTATATTTAGAACTCTATTTAAAACCTTACCTTTCGAACCTAATATTAGCAGAGACAATTATAAATAACGTCTTTTATGACCTTAAATACTTATCTTATCGAATAGTTTGGTTTTACAAATACATACATATATTTATTAAAAATCAAAAATCAATTTAATTTAATAATACACGAAAGTGGTTGCTGGACCCCAAAGGGATACCAGCTGCCGACCGAATTTAATTAGGTATGCGGCAAAACAGGGAAATTAACATTCCTCAGGACAAAGAGGCACGAAACCATTGCCCGGAACCGACACCTCGCGGAGAATGCCGGCGAACCGGTTTCCTCTCCCCCGTGCTAATGTTAAGAAAGTTTTCTTGTCAACGTTGGACAGACCGTTGGAGACGCTTTTTTTATATAACTCCTACCTCACATCTAACCCCACGAGCCTAGGCCTCCTTGCGGATTTCTACTTCGGCCAAGCGTGGGAAACGGAATCTGGCCGTGAGGTACAACCAGCCCGCCCGTGAATTAAGCCTGAACTACGGGGACGGCCGGGCAAAAGCCCTACCCCAAAATGCCAACCGCGCCAACCCTTTCGCCCCTCCGGCGATCAAGTTCCGCGGCAGCTACATGAAACCGTAGGGTCCCAGAATCACCGAGTTGTTTTAGGATGAAACCGAAGGTTTCCCAAACAACCAGCAATCGGACTACTCCTCGGCGAACCGACTTTTATCCTCCCCTACTATCTTCGCCAAATTCTCTCGATTACGCCCGTTTCCCTGAGTGTGGCCACCAAGGATGGGGTAGTGCAGCTGCAGAGTTCTCTAGGTAAGCGCCGTAACGTTCACTTACCCACCGTATATTCCGAACTGGCCGGACACCGGAGCGTATGCCCATAGCCCCAGCATCCTCCCCTTATACGAAGTCTACTCCCGCCACGCCCGTTACCCTTGAACTATGAAACCAGGGATGGGGTAGTACAGCCATAGATTTTTAAGGGTCGACGCTATAGGGTGAACGCCGACCCGATTTAAATATTTTCCTTACAAATACCACAATGGAATAAAAGTCAAAAGAATTTCAATCAGATCAAATTCCAGATAATTCAGATATGCTCTTCATATAAAGAAAGAAATCATTTTTGAGCCAAAATTTTTCAATTATTTCAGAATCCAAATCTGACGAACACGATTATGTTTGAATGGTTGAAGTAGCCGAGTTTTGTAAACCTTCAAGTGAGGATCGTGGTGCACACTTTTTTCATAGTAATCTCACGAAACAATTTGGGAAATTTAGTTCGGAGTGGCATTTGACATATTGGCAGTATACTTTTAGGGTGTTTAACTTTAAAAGCAAATTAAACTAGCTGGCGAATTTTGAGAAACAACAGCGACGAAATAGCCAACGTTTTACTATCGTACTACTACTACCTAACCTACTGGAGTGCGATTCTCTCTCTGTTGATTTTTGATGCTGTAACGATTATATTCAAGGACGTTTTCATGCTAAATATTTTTAATTGAAGCAACAATTTACAAACATTACTAATTTAAATATAAATGATATTATTTGACTAGAAAGATGTTTAGTAATTCCCACATGACATTTTAATAGACTGAAAACTATACCTATAACTATCCTTATATATATGGAATAAATTAAAAGTTTTAATTACTATTTTATGATATGTATCATTAGAATTATTATTAAGGCCTGTTATTGTCATGCCCATACTTACATACATTGTAGTTAACCAATTTAATTTTTATTATTTAAAATATTGTATAAGAACTTACAAATAATCAGTTTTTATGGACAAAATAAAATAATGTATGTTTAAGTTAGAGGTACATATTTATATATTCTCGATTTAATTAAAAGTAAGAGAGAATCGGAACCTCACCGGTCAGATGATAGGCAAATAGTTTAATCCTAAAACAAGTAAACTGCAGGATGTTTTTTCACGTTCTCTATTACATCAATGATAATACTGCGCTTCTCTGTTCACAATTTTGTAACTTTCTTGTAATGCATAAAAGATTTTGTCAACCAAATGTGGTGCAGACAAGTCTACAAGCTATTGCTGTGCTACAAGTTGTTCTTGATGCTTGTTTAAATATAAAAGACTGCATATCTCGACTTACGTACAGTGCCCTACTTACAATATTTAATTTTTCTAATTTTGAAAACAAACAATTCAGTAAAATAAAACTCTACGAAATAGATAAAAGCTGAACTGACTTCGTTAATTGTGATTGTTTTATTGCATCATCATCATACAGAAAAACAATGTAAGTTGAAATAATTAATTCTATTATAATGTAGTTTTGAAAAAAAAATGAATCCTTAGAATCTAATAATAAAAAATATGCTAGTAAACGCTTTGTACTGAAGCTCCTAAAGTTCCTGAGGACATGCTATTCCTGCATGTATGTACATATGTATGTATGCATGTATGTACAATTCATATGAAAAAAAGCAAAGAAATCCTCGGAATGCTTCACCTTTGCTATAAATAATTTACAAAACGCATAAATCTACTCCAAATGTTCCATAAATCAAATCACGTACGCCTTGAACTACAACTAAAACGGTTGTAAAATGGACTTTTAAAATCTCAGACGTGACCACGCTCTGCACGTCATATTACATAAAAAGATACGCGAGTGCTACATCTACAAACGAAGAATATAGGTTTTGGAGCGTAAAAGACCGGTTCACCTTGGTCGCACACCCTTCTCTCCTTGTCTATCTGCATTTTCGATTCAATGAAAAGGAGATATTGTGAGTCTAGAAGATGAACACTTTAAAACAAAATAAAAACGATATTGACAATGTCAGTGGAATTAATAAGTGACAGTGAATAGCTGGTTGGAAAATGGATTCATTTTTCTTGTGGGATAGAACCAGATATGTTACAGTTGCACACAATCGGATGAAGTTAACAGGGTCATGAACAGTATGAGTGTTTATGATTCTGCGGTATTTCGCTCGAAATAGAAACGTTAACCAGATCGCTGTTATGTTTATACATATGTATATGGAGATGTGTGCCGTGGTGACGTAAGATACACACTATTTCTCGAGTTTTGTTTACATAAAAGGAGATATTGCTTGACACAGAAATACGCAACAAGGGAACGAAGTTTTTATTGCAGCCTTTAGTCGTTAAATCAATTTTCTAAAACCAAAATCTTGTTTTATTATTTCTACTAATTTGTAGTGTTAAGTATCATCACACACCTGGAGAAGGAAATGTTATAAATTATAAATATGGTCAAACAAAACAGCCAAACATAGTTTTATATAGCTTAATTTTATTTAAATTAATAATTTTTGTAATTGTAATTTTATTTAAATTAAGCTATGCTGTATTATTGAATTAATACGCGTTCTTTTTGCAAAGTACATTTAATACATTTGTTTCTTTCTCTATGTGTACCAAACGAATACTAACCTGAACTGTTCATTCACTATAAACGATCTGATCGATCTAATCAAGAGAGTCTATTTTACATTTATTTTTTATTATTAAGGTCCTAACTCGATTATTAGTTTCATGTCGAGGTTCTCAGATTGGGTACCGCAAAAGAAAATGACCCAAAGCTTCTTACTTATGCATATTACATCTTGTGCAATTATAATTAGTATCTATTTAATAAGGTTGTCTATTGAAATATATTTCTATACAGTGCAGAATACCCTATGGTAACATCCAATTAGAAGTCTGTGCTGATGACGCGATTGACAAATTTTTTACATTACTTTTCTTTTTTAAGCTGGTAATATATCAAAATTCTAGACATAATTTCTCTAAAAAATGATTAAAAGCGTTTGCCATATAATTTTTTGAACTTATTTCAACATGTTGACGATATTTTCGTTCTTTTTGTATTATTTGTTATATTCTTGACAACTGCCAATGGTATTTTAGCTATATTATTCATTTGTGTTGGAACTGTCATAGTAAGATTGCTTTTGTTGCGTTTCTAAAATTTTGTGAACGTTTTTGTGTTGCGTGTAATACTTAGTATGCCAGTAATTGAAATCAACTTGGTTTTACACTAGAAAATTTAAATATACCGCTCAAAAAATCGATACCTCTAAATCAGTCCTGGGTATTGATACCATTCCAATACTCAGGATATCGGTTCAAAATCGATACCTCAATTGTATTGATACATATCGTTTTTTTTTTGTATTTGAATACCGAAAGTTGCTCCAATATCTCGTTGAGTAAATTAATATCTGTGTCAGTATCCATATTTGGTTTCCACTAAACAAGCATTAAACTAAAACTTTCGTAATAGTATTCCAGGTAACACACAATCTACAAATATATGTGGTGTTTATGATAGTGTTTTTGATATAATTTTTGCAAAGAAAAAAGAAAAGACAATCAGTTGCTCTGCCTACACTTTTTCCTTTAATAATGGAGGAGGTAATAACTTTGCATTCTAGCGTCTTAGAAAGCAGCATTTCATTTTCCAATCCCCACGTTTCAGTAAGACATATCACATCCATCTAATCGATTATTTGATTTTGTTCTGCATCCAGAGAATTAATTTCTGCAAACCTATTTATATCCCAGAAGTTCTATATTTGTATTTATCCTTACTATGTTAATGGTATTTTCTGTATAAGGTACCTTATGCAAACTTATTGATCCATTTTCAGCGAGCCACGGCGATTTAAGTCAAGAGCTGACGACGAAATTAGGAATGTAATTGTCGGCAATTTGAAATAAAAAATAAGCATTATTGTTCCAAACTAGTGCTGATGATCTAGGTGCACTTACATTGATACAGTGCATTTCTTTAACTTCAAATTGCCTAAAACACCTTTCCTAATTTCGTGCTTAACTCTTGAGCTCTTGAATTGTTGAGTCACTTAAAACTTTACCACCAATGAATGTGTATTCTATATTACTTCATGATATGACAACTCATCGGAAAAGTGAAACGATTTTACGTAATGTTTTCCAGATGAATTCATACAGCATTTTCAGTGACGATATATTTAACAATTATTTAGAATTTGCAATTAAACTGTTAATGACCGAAGAAAACAAAAATATGTGTATAGCAATTGCAATCCATAAATTATTTTTGTTAATAAGTATGTTGGACAGCAAATACACACTCACGAAAATAACAATAGCGTCCATCTGCAACACTCTAGTATATACACGAGGTAATAGCTCTTCACCTTAGATTAAAGACCGACTGTCGAGCAGGAAGTTGGTAGTTTCATATAATATACTAAGCACAAGCACATAAACCAGTTTAGTTGTATATGCAATGATAGAAATCTTAAACATAAAACTTCATTAATGTTTCAAGTGATCTCAACAAATATCAAAGCATATGATTACTGAGTCTGTTCATTACATCCACAGTTATACAATTCACTGCAAACAACACTTACGTAAAACGTCATAATATGTATTACAGAAGCAAATAGCAGATACACACGGAAATACTAAATAACCCATTACTAATTGAATTAGCAACTGTAAAACTACATGTAGACAAGTGCGTGTAAGTATAATCTACGCTATTAATTATAACGTTCATAACGCAAAAGCGTAACGAAAAACCGATTTGTCATGTAGACCTAATACGAGAATAATTCAAGTAATATGATATGATAAATTGTAGTAGTTCAAAAGGTCTCCCTTTGAACACAATGTAATGTTCAATACAGATGGATTAATATAAAATCAATAGCATTTACATATCAGATGCTATATCGTTTATATTTGAAAGTTCATAAGCGAGAAACATTTATACAAAATAAATCATTTATGTCCGAAGACACAATAGTAGTGTATTATAAAAACATTAGACTATGCTTTTATGTCTTACTTGATTCGAAATTAACGTCTAGTTCGTTATAAATGTGAAGCTTAAACAATAAAAATCTAAATCTGAGATTTTTTTGATACAATATTTGAGAAATAGCTACTCCGAGATGTCCGAAGATGTCTCTAATCCTACTGGATAACTAACTCTTTAGTTTTACGGGTTTCTCATACTACTCATATTTCTATATTACCGATGTTTTCCCACCCGCACACATATTTGCCATTCTTCTACTTGAGGTGGTATACTATTCTACTCGACTTATGGTAGGCTTCAACCATCCAATTAATATTCGATATGTTTGGATTGAAAATCAAGCAATACTTAAAATTTTGACATTTGGGACATAAGCATTTCGAAATCGATCGACTTACCATACGCTGTTGGGAGCAAATTGATTAACAGCGTGGCATTATAAAAGGCGATATAATGCTGTCACAAAGCCATTTGAACACAATTTACACAGCGCGAGAGTTGCACTTAATATAGACAGACAAGTAATACAACTTACGGAGTCACTGCAAGTAAGCACCCACCACGCATAAAAAATAAATACAAAATAAATAAATAACATTAAGTAATTCTCTAATGACATCTGAAAAATAATAAATTTTTCAGCATTCAAATCACAATACAAGAACTACAAAGTAACATTCCGGGAGATTGGTTTTATGCTCAATAATTGCTAATAAAAGATCGCCTTGTATTTAAGTTATTTGTATTTTCACTTCATCTCTACATACCAAACTTTGTATTACAGTGTTATATTATGTCTGTTCTGGATGAAATGCAAAAGTGCAACGCCCTAATATAACTATAATAAAGTATTAACCTCTCAGTTAACGCAAAACTGGTTTCGTCTTTCAAAAGTTAACAGATTGCGGTCCGAGAGTTTTTTCATTTCGGTTTTTTATTACAACCGCAAGTATTGTGTTGTATGGCATTAAGTGTTGTCACGAAAGCTACGCTGAAGATATTATACGCTAGATTAATTAGCATATTTCTATTTTATACAGTAGTAATGTAGTGACTTTGTACAAAGAAAAAATATATATATATTAATACAATATATCTAAGCACTAATTACTAAATAACTGAAACACTATGTGTTGCAACCTTCTAGAAACTACTCGTAATATGTATACAGAGAGAATAGAAATATTTGCTTGTTATATAGTACATCTATGTTATTCGCTAATAAATTAGAAAATACATTGAAACTCATGTATGTATATATCATTATTATATTGTTAATCAAGAAAATATTGAATATTCCGCAGATATTATTTATTCAAGCTCTTCACTGTTGAAATTTTGATCTAAAAACATTTTCCGTTAAACATGTATAATCATCCAAAAAATTAACGTCTCCCCATCGGCTTTGAAAAACGCAAAAATGTAAGCAAAATGTGATTAATTTTAATTAGTAGCAAAGGAATAATAATTTATGGGTGGGGCACCACATTCGCCTCGGTTGATATACAAAAAACGATAATACATATTTAAAATCTTTTTGTTGGAGCATATGTAGGTCCATTAGGAGCATGTTCTAAAATTATTTTGAAATATACAGGATGTTCCAAAAGAAAGTTACACATCAAAGTTATCAAAATTTAAATGGAACACCGTGTATATTATTGGATATTTCGGTGACGCAGACTAAATAAAGGCAAGTTACTATTATATTCCCTATATCCCCTTCAATATTTTCTGAGATATTTAACAATTTTTGAAAATGTAGATCAATATTTAGAACAAGTAGGTACCTGGCGTACGTATTAAACGTGTTTCAAGTTGTATTATTTCATTAGCACAACCATTACATCTAATGCTAAAATAAAGATGTTTTCTAAAAATTATACAGGGTAATTAAAATCTTACCTCTAACTGTGGGTACAATTAATGCTCAATAACTAACCCGATAACGCTCCAAATATCTCCCGCTACATATGCATTTTTCAAAAAACCTAACTATCTCCTAAACTATCGATTTTAGACATAGCACATGTGGGATATAAGAGAGTCAAAATTGGACGCCGAAGTCGACTAAGTAATAAAGTATGGGAGGTGCCATTTGAAAAAATTAAGTTATGATTCTTCAAAATTCCGAAGAGTTTAATGTGCCGTAGTAAAATAACCACACAATGTAGGCAGCCGTTCTCGGCGCCAAAATATATTCCAATATGTTGTTTAAGCATATTATGAATTCTAAATTTATATCCGAAAAATCGAGTGTTCTCTGATTTTTTGAATAAATGTCTGCTATAACAATTTTTTTAGAAAAAATCGCTACAAAACGCGCCAATCAAATTGCAAAATGTAAAGATATTTATAAAGCTTAAAAATAGATAAATCCGAATATGTAAAAATATACGGGGTGTTCTATTAAAAATAACAAAGTGGATGGCGACTTCTGGTGTAACCGGAAGCGCGAAGAGATCTAATAATACTTCAATTGAAGAGAACTCAATCGCTTATATTTCTGAATTTTCAAATTTATATTTTGGCCAGAACCCCATAAACGTCTAATGAACGGTCTCGCTGAGACATCCTGTATATATGCGTTCTATGTATAAGAGACCAAAGATATGTATATACAATAATAAAACCATAAAGATTGCAGTAGCTACGCTACATGAAATGCATGAGGGGAACAGTTAAGGCGGTAGCCTGACAAGATGTGCAATTTGCCATAGAACGCGTTGTATATAATGGTATTCGAGTATTTCGACAAAACTGACATACAAGAATGAAGTAGAAAATAATACATCAAGAAAAATTGAAAACGAACGACAAAGCTACAGGTCTGAAAGACCTGCTCAAAAACTTAGATATTCATATAAATTAATTATCTGGTCGTATACGTCTCCCTGCGCATTTTACTGACGATACAATCAATTTATAATTACTCTGCGAAGTGTCTAAGGTCAATTGTTAAATGTTAGATTAGACATTTATTGTTTATTATTTTTGTAGTTTTGTTTAAACTTATTAACACTAACACTTTTCCTCCCTCATTTGTGTCTGTTACGTATACTAAAAGAATTTAATTATATAAAATGCTTACTGTAATAAACAGAAAGCAGTTTACCTAGTTCGAAATTAAAATATACGGCCCTGATGTTTTATCGTCGACGTTTGGATAGTTAAATACTGCTTTCAGTTTTTTATTACTAAACTACGCTTCACAGTAGCATTTCAGTAAATTAATAAAGGAGAACTCTGTCACGTAATTCCCTCTGGCCAGGAAACTTTTAATGTTTATTCAGTTTGCGTGTTTGTGCAAGTAAAGTCGATACTACGTCAATATCTAGAAGTGGCACAAATCACCAGTATAGAAGGTTATAAAACGAGCATAAACCAAACACATAATGAAAAATTCCCACTTTTAGCAATAACACAATTATAGCACACTGACTCCGAGGTAAAAGAACTATATAAAATTTGATTAAATGTTGATTATTGCAAATACATAGTTAGCAAATTAGGGGAATCTTCTCTAGCATCTCTAGTTAATGTTCATACCTTTATTATAACCCTGCCTTGCCAATATCTTATATTACAATATACAATTTTGTAATCCTACATACCTACGAATTTGTATTTTATTGCTCTGCGCAGACACAAACAACCTGTCAATCCGCTCCTGACGTTTTGCACTTTAACTCTGTTCGAAAGTTGTATAATAGTGTTAGGCGTTAGTAGATTTAAACAAGGTTACAGATTTCCAGGAATTATTGACATTTTCTTTGATCCATATGGCGTTTGTCACACTCCGACGACCATAGGATTCGTTTAAATTAAGATTTCGCTTCTCTTTTTTATTTATTCTATTACGAGAACACTGAAAAATTTAGTCTTAGTGTGATTTCCTAATGCGCCAATGCGGCGGTTCACATAACAGTATTCGCAGAGATCATTCTTTGTGATTGTATACCCAGCATAATATAACTCTCAGCAACTACTCTTACAAGATATTCTTCAAAATTGTTTCATTGGAATAAAAAGGACTGTAGTTATGTTAAACAATACTATACAGAATAACAACTTCAATTACGAAAGCCTATTGATAGGGCAACAGCGGTAGTTGATCTTGAAATTGCCGTCTATTTCAGGCAACAATTCAGCAATACAAACATCATGCAATTACCAAAAGAACTGTATTTTTACTGTCACACAAAACATACATGTCAACGGCTACATTACAACAACAACGGTTTTTTTCCAAGCGTATTAAACTAAACTATATTACACTATGGCGGGAAACACAAAAATTCAAATTTAACTAAGCGTATACAATACTAAACATCCCGCCCGCCTTGAAAGGATTTCTTTCAACAATAAACAATATGAAATAAATAAACAATAAGTAGGTACGCAATACGGCAATAGTGTCTTAAGCAATTGGCTAGTTCTATTAATTGTCGTATTCTTCTAGCGGCAACCTGCATAAATTCACTACACTGCGTTTTAATATATGGCCACTTACTAAAACACTAGCTACTCTCACTACATCGTCCTTGCCTGGGTGCAGCTCGACGATTCGACCCAATTTCCAAAGCATCAGCGGTGCGTTGTCATCTTTCAAGATCACTAATTCCCCAATTTTAATATTGGAAGTTGTCTTTGTCCATTTGTTTCGTTGCTGCAGTGAAGAAAGGTATTCGGCTGACCAACGACGCCAGAAATGTTGTACCATTTGTTGTAGGTGTTGATAGAGTTTTAGTCGATTAGTAGTAGTAGTGGTAACGTCTCGTTCCGGCAAGGCAGTAAGACTGTCACCCACGAGGAAATGTGCTGGTGTAAGTGCAGTGTAGTCTGTAGGATCGTTGGAAAGAGGAAGCAGGGGTCTGGAGTTAAGTATGGACTCAATTTGACACAATACAGTATATAATGCTTCAAAGGTTAAGTGTGCTTTACCAACGATTCTAACTAAGTGAAACTTTGCTGATTTAACAGCTGCTTCCCAGAGGCCTCCATGGTGAGGGGAGTTTGGGGGGTTGAAATGCCAAGTTATTGAATGTTTCAAGAAAAAATCTTTAAATCCCGTGTCTTTCTTTAATGTGTTTAGTGTTGACCTTAATTCGTTATTAGCACCGATAAAGTTACTACCGTTATCGCTATAGATATTCGAGCAAAAACCCCGTCTAGCTATAAAACGCTTTAAGCAGTTCAAAAAGGCCTGTGTACTCAGGTCTCCAACTACTTCAAGGTGTACAGCTTTAGTAACGAAGCATACAAACACACAAGTATAGCATTTCACTAATTTACGTGACCGTGTAATTCCATCCTTTATCATAAGCGGCCCAGCAAAATCGATACCGACAGAAGAGAAAGGTCTTGCAGGTTGAAGTCTTGCCTTTGGCAAATCACCCATCTTAGGAGTCGAATTTGAAGGTTTAGCTCTAAAGCAAGTTATACATCTTCTTATGACACTTCTCACAACACTTCTTCCATTTATCGGCCAATATCTTTGACGTACAGCTGCCAATACCGACTGCTGTCCAGCGTGCAAATTGCGTTTGTGTTCATAGTCAATGATAAGTTTCGTTAACGGATGCTTGGACGGTAGCAATATAGGGTGTTTTTTATCATGACCTTCGGCAGAATGCCTGATTCGTCCACCTACTCGGATTAAATCATTTTCATCCAAAAAGGCATTTAGTTGCAACAGTTTCGACGAAACAGGTAATTCCCTCTTTGCCTTTAATACTTTAAATTCTTCTGTAAAATCTGTCTGTTGAGCAATCTTCAACAACAATAACAACGAATTGTTGAGTTCTTCTAGAGTAAGACATCCATGAAGCTTTGTAAAATTAGTGGGTTTACTATTGTGTATGAATCTAAGAACATAAGTAAAAATTCGAAGTAGACGCGTGTAACTCGAATACTTCTCAAAGATAAAATCAATTTTATAAGTCACAAATGAGAGTTGAGTAATTTTACGTCGTTCTGGTATGTTTTGAGCAACTGTACAGTAATTTTTTGGCCATGTATCTTCATGACTTGTTAGAAATTCAGGCCCATGCCACCATAAATCATTTTCCATCAATTTTGTAGGATTACATCCTCGGGATACTACATCTGCTGGGTTTGTATCCGATGGTATGTGTCGCCATTCAACCTTCTTGCACAATCCTTGTATCTCGGATACCCGGTTTGCAACATAAGTATTCCAGTTACAAGGTTCAGAACCAAGCCAGTTCAAAACTATGGTAGAATCAATCCATAATAGCTTCCGCGGAATTACCATATCTAAAGTGGATTCGACCTTGTTCATTAAGCGTGCCAGTACTAGAGCACCATTCAGTTCAAGACGTGGAAGGCTTACCTTCTTCATAGGTGCAACCTTGGATTTAGCGCATAATAGCCTTGAATAATGTTGCCCATCACACCTTGTGGTACGAATGTACAGACAAGCACCGTATGCTAATTCTGAAGCATCACTAAAACCATGGAGTTGAATGTCTACGTAATTGGAAGTGGTAACCTGACGAGAAATTCTTATATTGTTTAGAATAGGTAGAGCTTCATAAAATTGTTGCCATAACGTGTGTAAATCTAAAGGTATTGATTCATCCCAATCTGTTTGGGTTTGCCATAAACGTTGCAATATGAGCTTGGCTTGTACTATAGTAGGGCTTATCAGTCCAAGAGGGTCAAATATTTTCGAAATTGCTGATAAAATACTACGTTTTGTTACTGCTCTACATTCAGCAGGCTTTACAGAGTATGATAGATAGTCGCGATTGGAATTCCATACCAACCCTAATGCCTTAATATCCTTATTGTCTGAAATGTGATATGGGGTTAATGGGTCTGAGGTTTCATTTTCTGCAAGTTCTCTACAATTAGAATTCCATTTTCGTAGGTTGAAACATCCGCCCCTTAAAATCTCCTTAACTTCACGTTTCAACTTCAAACTATCTGTAATGGTTTCTGCGCCTGTAATCAAATCGTCCATGTAAAAGTCTGTTTTAATAATCTTAGCTGCCGTTGGATAGCATTCTTCGTTCTCCATCGCTAATTGATGTAGCGTACGGCAGGCCAGAAACGGAGCGGAAGCTGTTCCGTATGTTACGGTATTTAGTTTGAAATGCTTTATTTCTTGACTAGAATCCGCCCGCCATAGTATCCGTTGCAAATCTCGATGATTGTCTGAAATGTTACATTGTCGATACATTTTCTCAATGTCAGCAATAAAAACAATATTATGTTTCCGGAACCTTAGAACAATGGAAAATAGATCGCTTTGTATTGTAGGCCCAATCTTCAAAACATCATTTAGTGATAAGCCAGTCGTTGTTTTGCATGAAGCGTCGAAAACTACTCTTAATTTCGTTGTTGTGCTATCCTTCAAAATGCCATGGTGTGGTAAATAGTATTTTGCCGTATCCGTTTCAAGACTGTCATTAACTTCAGTCATATGACCTAGCAATTGGTATTCTTCCATAAAATTAATATAAAGAGTTTTAAAGGTTTCATCCCGTTGTAATCGTTTTTCCAAAGACAAATATCTCTGCAAAGCTATTTCTTTAGAGCCTCCTAAATTTTGAATATTGGGTTTTAATGGTAACTGCAATTCGAAACGACCGTGTTCATCGCGTTGAAAGGTTTGTACAAAATGTTGCTCACATTCTGTTTCCTCACTAGTATAATGTTTTCTTTCGCCGATTTCTTCAAGTTCCCAAAATGCTTTAACTTGATTGTGTAAATCTAAATTCGAAATAGTTAAATTACAAACTGTGTTAATATCTTGACGTAATGAAGCAATAGGACCCGACAGTATCCATCCAAGTTTAGTTTTCTGCACAATAGGATTATTTTTACCGCATTTAATTTGACCAATACATAATAAATCATAGAATACATTTGCTCCTAGTAGCAAATCAATTGGTTTAGCTTCATTAAAATATGGATCAGCAAATTGAATATTTGAAGGTAAATTTAACGTAGAAATATCGAACGATACTTGTGGCAAATTTTCCGTAATTTTATCAACAACTAAGAATGTGTCTCTAGTCTTGTACCGATTATCTGTTGAACACATTACTAAATCTGATTTCTTTGAAATATTGCTTAATAAATTATTAATCCCCGCCACTGGTATTCTGGTTTGTTTGACCTTCACCTTCAATTTTTCAATTAACGAAGAAGACACAAAATTTGATTGTGATCCACTATCCAATAACGCACGACAAGGTACTTTATTACCATAACCGTCTAAAATATTAACCATAGCAGTGGCCAGTAATATTTGCGTTGTTTTAGGTTTGTCGTGAATAGCATTCATAGTTATGGATGTGGTTGGTGTTACGTTAGTATCAATGTTACTGGTTGCACTATCAGATATTCTCGATTCTGGTTGTATATTTTCACCTGCGTTTAAATGTAGTAAAGTATTGTGTCCTTTTCCGCATGTCTTACAACTACTACTTTTACAGTCGCGTGCAAAATGTCCAGGGCGTAAACAATTTAAACATAATTTCAATTTCTTTGCCTCATTTAAACGACTGGGAGTTGTCAATTTCAAAAAATAATCACAATACTGATTAAAGTGATTTTTCTTGCAAAATGTACAGGTTACCTTACGTGTAGTTAAATGGGTCAAGCTTTTATTACTATATGTAGGTTTAATATCCGTTTTCGTTTTATTTTCAATGGTTTCTAACAATTGACATCGCTTTGCTAAAAAGTCCGTTAATTCCTGTATGGTAACGTTATCAACCTCAAATTTACTAATGTGTTGCTCCCACTCCTTTTTGGAAGCCGAATCTAGTTTAGAACTTATTGTATACACCATAGGTGTATTCCAAGTCGTAGTAGGTTGGCCCAGTGCCGTTAATGCGCGGAAGTTTTTGTTAAAGTTGTCTAAAAGCTTTCGTAAATGTATGTGCGACTCATATTTTACTGGTACTAAATCAAATATGGCTTTCATGTGTGTGTTAATTATCAATCTTTTGTTTTCATATCGTTCCTTTAACATAGACCACGCTATTTCATAATTTAAATTCGAAATTTCTAATGATTGTATTAATTGCGCAGCTTCATCTTTTAGACACGATTGTAGGTAATAAAACTTCTGAATACTTGACAACTGCTGATTGCTGTGAATTAGTGTATTAAAACTATCGTGAAACGTCATCCATTGACTATACAAACCGTGAAAATCTGGTAAACTTATATTCGGTAGTTTAATTTTGCTAGCTAAGTTAAAAAAATCACCAACTTGTGACGTCTGATTAGCTACGTGTTTGTTTGCCTCATTACTACCTACGTTTACACCCGCGGAAGATTTGAATTTGTCCCGGAAAGATCGAGCTCTAGCGATAACGGTATAGTACGATTCTTCAAACGTGTTTCTTTCCGACTCTTGAAGAGTAAATCCCGATATTAATTCGATTTGATTTTGTATGTCGTCATACGTATCTAAAATATTATCAATTCTCGACAAACGTGTTTCTAATTCTACTGTGTTGTCTTTTTCACCCGAACAAGAATCTAAAAATGTATGCAGTCTTGTAATTTGAGCCTTAAGTTGACCGCGTTTCAAAACTAAAGAACTCAATTCGTTTTCAGTCGCCATTGCGAAATACACATGTATTGTATCAAAATCGACAAATAAGTAATAGGATTATTGTGAGAAAGGGAGAGTGACTTACTTGTATCAATTCGTGTTAGCCGTTCATGTATATATTTTTTTTTTAACCAAGTTAGGGATCCGCAACCACTATGTTAGCCTCACCCTGTTGTATGTATAGCGTTGTTTCGGACCAAATTCATCCGGCTCGAAGGACCAAAATGTTGTTTAAACAAGGTTACAGATTTCCAGGAATTATTGACATTTTCTTTGATCCATATGGCGTTTGTCACACTCCGACGACCATAGGATTCGTTTAAATTAAGATTTCGCTTCTCTTTTTTTATTTATTCTATTACGAGAACACTGAAAAATTTAGTCTTAGTGTGATTTCCTAATGCGCCAATGCGGCGGTTCACATAACAGTATTCGCAGAGATCATTCTTTGTGATTGTAACCCAGCATAATATAACTCTCAGCAACTACTCTTACAAGATATTCTTCAAAATTGTTTCATTGGAATAAAAAGGACTGTAGTTATGTTAAACAATACTATACAGAATAACAACTTCAATTACGAAAGCCTATTGATAGGGGAAGGTGTTGGGCATAGCCGCGTTATTAACCAAAAAATCAACAGCGGTAGTTGATCTTGAAATTGCCGTCTATTTCAGGCAACAATTCAGCAATACAAACATCATGCAATTACCAAAAGAACTGTATTTTTACTGTCACACAAAACATACATGTCAACGGCTACATTACAACAACAACGGTTTTTTTCCAAGCGTATTAAACTAAACTATATTACACTATGGCGGGAAACACAAAAATTCAAATTTAACTAAGCGTATACAATACTAAACAGAAGGTAGTGGGAGGTAAAGTTAAATGTATCCATTTTAGTATTGTCAACTGTCTGTATGACAGGAGTGTCAGTGGTTATGTCAAATACTATGGCAAATTATAATAGTTATTTACGAACCAAGTGCGTGAAATTATATTTCGCGAATGAGTGACCAGTTTCGAATTCGCGAAATGTTTCACGCACGAAGTTTGTACAATATTTTTTGTACGAGAACTATAATAATAATATATATTGTTAAATACGTAATCGTGTATGACACACTACTAATCTCTTGATATTAATTAAAAAAAATTTGAGTTGGCAGTATTGATTATTTGAAATGACATTTAATTTAAAATTATCAATTTCAAAATGGTAATTTATATAATATTTGTTGCTGTTCTGACATTGAATTACATACCTTCCAAATATATCAATTTCTATTTCATTTCCTTTTATTTTCATAGAAAAACAACGAACTGGGTAGCATAGTATTAAGGTTAGGAATTTATGATTTTAAAATGTCACTAAATTAATCAAGTTCCAGTAAATACCAACTTTACTTTTACGCACTCGTGCTTAAAGTGACTTTTTACGCACGCAAATCGAATCGTGAAATGACAGGTTTTGATAAGCGAGTACAAAAAACCACTTTATAATTTGCACTTTTTCATTAATTGTGTATTCCTAGGATAAAGTTTGATGGTTCGGTAAAGTATTTGACATGACCACTGACATTCCTGTCATATAAAAAGTTAACAATAGTAAAATGGATACACTTAATTTGAACTCCCACCACCCTCTCCTATCAATAGGCTTTCGTAGTTCAAGTTGTTAGACTGTATATCACTTTTACTAACATTAACAACATATCGTAACGCATAAGAATTCAAGTACTGTTTTATGCATGACTTTTTAGGCGATTGTAAAATGCCTTCGAAATTTACACTTTTATAGAATATCTACTGATAGTATTTATCTATGCAACATAAGCAGGTCAAAATATTTAGTAAACAAAAAAATCTTATTTAAAATTTAGATCCTTTTACTAAATAGAACACAAAATTATTATCTGTTCTTGTGCATGTCATTTAAATTTGAATTGCATTTATCCTTTTATGGTTCAAAAGTTTCATTTACATATGAAATGTTATTGTCTGGTTGTACTTGCTTGCTGTCAAATCTCCTGCGTACTTCTACCTCTGATGTGCGTGAGAAAAGAGAAAGTCCGTGACGAACATGTATGCTACAAACTAGTAATGGTTCTTTTTTGGTTGTTTGTTGGGCGCACAAGGACTCGATAGCTATAAAAGGCTTTAGTGCAATTTGGAGTTAATCGCTCGCGTGAAGTAAAGATAAATCTTAATGTTCCGCTGAAAGATTTATTTTGGAATGTAATTGAAGTAAGTAAATATAGATGTACGTCGTTACTTTATAAATACTGTTGCACAACAGATATACGATAATGTTTTTCATTGCATTTATATTAATCGATTATCGCTATTATTAGAACTGTAATTAAGAAACTACATTTACAACAGTTCAACTCTCGCACAGAAAGCCATCGTAGTTATGATTTATGATTAGTTTGAGTTTAATATAATTACTTCTTTTTAAACAAAACCTATTTTAGTTTGACTAAAATAAATAATTTATTTACGTAAAAAAGCATCTTATGAGTATGTAGTCATATGTATAATTACATTGACGTTTTCATGGTAAAGGTATACACAAAACACTAATTAATACATCTAAAATTGGATAAAGTTTTAAGATAATCATTAATTAAGGAGTTCAGTGACCTAGAGGTAAGACGATTAGCGACTATCACCATTTGAGGGCAAATTTATTTGGTTTTTTTATATCTTAGGGAATTAATAAACTTGACGGTGTTTTCGTGAAATTGTTAAAGTGATTTTTTGCCGGGCAATAGTAAAATTTGTTGAATATTACACATAGAACAAGATCTGCATTAAATTAACCAAAATCGCTTATTTGAAGACTCACTTACTTCGACAATGTAACAGAAAGAATGTGTTTATATGGATACTTACTTAATAAGGAACATTAGCTTTTTTTTTAATTATCACTAGTACATTTGCTAAAGTAAAAAAGCAGGTTAAAAAACTAATCTTTAATAAAGTCATTTTAACACATTTCATTCTCTGCCTTTGTGCTTACTTACCTTTGTAATAATTATCTCAAAGTTTTTATGTCTTAATTTAAATTTATTTTTATGAAAATATAAAAATTCAAGGCTTAAAATATTACCACACTTTTGATAAGTAAAATAAATTTAGAGTTTTAAATATCACTGTTACTAATTCAACAAACGTTAGAATACTACAAAACTAGAAACTTTCATATATACTTACAAATGTTTTAGGAATTTAAATACGTATAACTTCGCTACGCTATGCCGAGCAAAATCTCGCATGAGTATCAGTTACGAAAGACAAAAGAAAATAAAACTAACTGTATTATAGACAATACTGGACATCGGACCAACTTTATTAAAGTCTTAGTTCTTCACGCAATTTCTAAAAGTGTTTGTGTGTTTGTTCGCAAACTTTGCTAGGTTTACCAAATCTAATAAGTTATATAGAGGTTGCGTTTTTACGTATACATATGAACTGAGATACGTTTTTTGTGAAACCACAACATGTATAAGTACTTCTATACTAAGAATTGTGGGGCAATATTCTTATGAAAAACTTATAACAAAAAACAAATATATATCAGCATTGTATGTAAATAAGCGTTGTTTTGAAGAATATATTAGGTATAGCATCTCATATGAATATATAATATTTTTCGCGTATCTAGCAGGTAATAATAATCAAATGGTTTATATTAAGTAGCAATAGAGTAATAGAATCACATTTGCGGTTTTCTTTCATTTGGTAACTATTTTACAGTTTTGCATGCCAACGAATTTTTTCGGAAAACTTTGTTTACGTAATTATTTCCAACCTAACAAATCCATCCTAGTCAATCATATATCTGTAAACATTTTGTTGACATATTTCTATACCAAAGCTATTCTTACTGGTTAGTTTTTTGCAAAATAATCCTTCGCTTTTCTTCATTAGATGTCATAAAAATTTAACAACTCATATGAACATAGTAATAGAACAACATTTTATTTCATTATACATGTTGTGTTTGCAGTTATCTGCTCAACATAAATTTAAAAGTCTTAGGTAGCTATGAATTTTAAAACGGGTGTCTTACTACCTTACGAATGTCATAAAATGGAATTTTATTGACATATATACATAAGTGCCATAATCAATAATAATACTCCTAAACATCAATTTTCGGTTTACTTGCTCGATGCTAGACTAATGCTAAACTTGTACAAAATTCTGTCGACTACAAAAAAATATAACAGAGCTAATATTTTACTTTAATTTGGGCTTCGTTCCGCACTTCTCCAAAGATCTCAATGTCAATATTTCTGCAATCATGTCCTGCTGTTAAACGTAATTCTTGCAAAGATTGAATTTCGATTTCATAAATGTGGCGTTTAAAGTGATAGCGAAGACATATGCATTTAAATAATGCAAGTGTCAAACATGAACTCAAAGAGTCTCAGGCAGCCATTGACGCTGAACCTAAAATTAAAGTGTTGCAGACACTTTTCCTTTCTGGATTTTTACGCTAATTACTGGTCTTTACAATTGAGTTTTCTCAATTTATTGTTTAATCCTAATGTTCATATATTGCTTTCTTTTAAATGAATCAAAGGTTTGTTTTAAA
The DNA here is from genome assembly GCA_023690525.1 of Holotrichia oblita. Taxonomy (NCBI): domain Eukaryota; kingdom Metazoa; phylum Arthropoda; class Insecta; order Coleoptera; family Scarabaeidae; genus Holotrichia; species Holotrichia oblita. The sequence continues at coordinate 110,928,354 of CM043018.1, read as the reverse complement.
TCTGGATGCAGTGATTCAAATTTCAGTTCCATTCTATCTGTATTCCCTTTTTTCCATATATGTGCAATATCAATGCATACAATTTTCTTTTTTCTGTAATTCTTCTTATATTTTATAAATTCAATTCTTATGTCATCTTTTCCAGGTATTGTTGTGTTATGATTCCTACCAATTGTGTATCCTCCACCAAAGTTTATTTAAGCGCTTTAGCGTCGTCTTACACAATTTTTTATTTCCGGTTACTTTACTTTCTGCGTTCTTTATGCTAATTACTTTTATCTGTGAATTCAGTTTCTATTGCATATATATGTACTTCTAAACCCGCTTATTTCGTCATTGATGAAGTATTAATCATTTATTTTTAAGTAAATACATAATTACTATCATGTCTTATTACTGTATATAGTATGCTTTTGGTAATGTCTTGGACAGTAGCATATATTAGAATAGTTTTCATTTATAACCATCGTATTATTTACCATCGAATAAAATCTTTCAGCTTGCACAAATATGTTACCATTGCTCTGGGTTGGTTCTATGCATATAAATCCTTTTAAAGAGATTCAATAAAAATAGTACGATTCTTTTCACATAATTTCATCAGAATCACAGCAAAGGTTGATAAATATTCCTACTCGTTGAGGCAATATTTCCCTTCCTTCCTCAAGCTTTCTAGTTCACACATTTTTCTTAATCAATTATTAACTTACATTTCTTCCTATAATATTCAAGCTGTACTAACTTGAAGTAAATATTAGATCCTCTGCGTAATTTGCTTCTTCTACCATTTTTTGTTATATCGTATATTATATCTACGTATTCCTTTTTTAAGAATAATTGGTTATGCGAACTACCCACTACACATTATCCGAGCCATGATTACATTTGAATGACAGTATTATACTTCAAAGTTTATGTTCTGTTTACTTATAAAACGTTGTATAATCAAAATTGCTTATGTAACGTTGGCGTATAGACGCCAAATATGGCAATATGTGTTACGTTGTGTGCTCCATGTATCATGTTACACAAACAGATTAAATCTTGTCTATATTTGAAAGAATATGTAAATTAACAACATTATTCAGACGACATTAGAATATTTTAACACCAATCTGCGAATTCACAGATGTATTATTAACTGTGTTAAATGATATGTAATCTTGAGGTCATGTTTTGTCAAGACAACGTATTTTAAAGTAAAAATGCATGCAGATTATCTGGCTTTGTTTAACTCTTTCTCTTGGTTTAAGAGTCGATAAATAAAATGAGAGCATGCTCTAGTGTGGAAACATTTATACCTAATGCATTATCTCACGTTTACAAAGATATAATAATACTATGACAACCTTGATCTACTTGAAATGATAAGAAACACAGGATCAATTAGGAATAGTTTTAGGCACTAAGGATATACTTGAAAGGTGCAGCAAAACTATCGAAATTCTCTTTAAATTACCAAAGAACACAAAACTGTAGTAGTGTGTGTAATATATAAAAACCAGAAGCACGTACATATATACTATAATAACACCCTGTATACCACAAAATGCTCTAGAGGGTTTTATTTTAGATATTGTTTATTAAGACCAAATTTCTAGAAAATCAAATAATGCACAAAAATATGTTAAATACTCTAATATACACTAATATGTTAATATTATATGCCCATATGTTTTTGGCTTATTAGCGTTAGCATAAAAATAACATATTTATTCATTCCTGTATAATTATTTTAAACAGATACGTATTGAAAATGATCAATAACTCTATTTTTATCAAGTTTGTTCTGATAATATGGTGCGGACATTATCTTGTAGGTATTTGCAAAGATATACGATAAAGGAAAAGTTCAAATATTTTATATTAGGTTGATTTATGATAATAATTATCGTAGCACTATTTAAATAAATAATATTAGTTTAAATATGAATCACCAGTAATAGTTTTGTAATCAAAATATGAAATTAATATCAATTGAAAATTTTACTTTTGTTGAAGGTGATGCCTTAGTTCACCTTTACTCACCATATTGTAATTTTATTATCAACGTTGATGTTTGAACAGTCCTTAAGAATATTATACATAGTAATATGTATTGAAGCTAGCCTAATATTGTTTCATGGTTACAACTCTATTCTAGGCTTTAATACTAAAACGACTAATATACTGCCATTCTTTCATTTGCAAAACAGCTATACATGTTTAGACTTAGTTAATATTAGCCAACTTAATTACTGTAGCCTGCCCACAGGCGTAGTACATTTCTAATTTTTCATTTTTGCCTTTAATATTTACTATTCTGGCTTGACTTTTTGATTGATTTTTTTATAATGGCAACATTGTTTATTTTGACTATAAAGTATACTATCGCAAGATTTTTTTAGTCTAAAGGCTGCAGTATAAAGCGTGGCATTACAATAGTAACAAGTTTCAGTTCAATTATCATATATTTATTCGATGAAAATTACAGTACATTGCAATATACATATACAGGGTTTCCACGGCCAAGTGGGACATAGGGAGAATACATATAAAATCGGTTTTCGGTGAATATTATCTCCCTAATACTACTTCATTCAAAATTAAGGGCCGCATATTATAAGTGGGTTAACAATGAACATCTCCACAATCATAGTACAAAGAAAGTCATTTTAATAAAGCCAAAAAATTATTTTTTTTAAACCTAAAACTACCTATAAACTATTGTTCGTGAATTCCTAATAAGGCTTTTAAGATGTGAGTTAGTGCAAGCGGCCGCGGCGTAATGGTTAGCGCGACGGCTTAATAACGCTAATGCACGGATTGTTTAGGGTTCGAATCTCGGCAGATTAGTTTTATTTTTTATCTTCAACAATAATGCTACAAATTCAATAACCCTACAAAAATCAGAGATTTTGAAGACTGTAAAATCGATTTTTTGAGGATTAAGGTAAATAATGAATAATTTTTACAATAACAAAAATTATCAGGTGCTATTATATTATTAGATTTTTAATTGTTACTAACGACGAATCATTTGTCAAAATAAACAAGAAAACTTAATCAAAATTAAAAAAAAAATAAAAAATGAAATTCATTTCTCGGATTCGGACCCCAAACAATCTGTGCCTTACGTTATTAGGGCGTCGCGTGAACGTCTGCGCCACGGCCGCTTGCACTTGCTTACGTGTTAAAAGCCTTATTAGAAATTCACGTACAATAGGTTTAAAAATAATAATTTTTTTGGCTTTATTAAAATGACTTTCTTTGTACTATGATTGTGGAAATGTTCATTGGTAACACAGTTATAATATTCGGCACTTAAATTTGGATGAAGTAGTATTAGGGAGATAATATTCACCGAAAACCGATTTTATATGTATTCTCCCTATGTCCCACTCGGTCGTGGAAACCCTGTTTATAGAACTTTTACTATTTGATATTTTGAGCTTGTTTATAAGTGGTTCCCCTATCAAGAGACTTTTGTTATATTTTCCTAATTTTCAAAATACGGACTGACTTGGTAAGATTTTCTAAATACAATCTAATATTCTCTTAAACACCACGCACAAAATTATACTAATTTCTGACGTTCCCTTACATTACTTCGCTCGCAAAGCTAATAGGATTATCCGCAACGTAGTCTTTTCTCATTCCACCCTTTAATAAAATGTTGTTCATGCTCATTTCAGGAGAATAGACCATAATCTAATTTCATCGGCGTCTGTAGACCGTCTGCACACCCCAGGCTAACTCATTTTCATTTATGCAGCTTTCTATTAGCTCTACAGTCATCCGACGATCGTACGAGCATATTGGCAAGCTCACAACGTCGAACAAACGGGGTCAGCCTGTTCAGGCAACACGTAATATATACAAGAGGATATGACGTCCTTTGCGATGCCGGTACCCGGTATTCGCTTATTGGATTTTACTGGCCTGCATCGCTTCGTGGGGAAGCAAAAAATCGTTTGCTAATGACGTCAGTGCGGCATTAGTTTGTATATAGTACGAGTTTCCTGCTTACCACCGGTTAGGATGGTCGGTGGTTTGATGACGGTGGATTGTATGTTAGCATGTAGCAATTTATAAATTTACATTAATAGAACGGAGAGGCTTATTTCAGTCCAACAATATTGCTAAACGTGATCTCGTCGAAATTAGAAACATATTTTTAATATGTGCAAATATGCCTGTAGATAGTTTTGCTGTCGCAGAAATATTTTTAATTTGCGAAACGATGGCTGAAATTATGTTGTCTTTTTTAATAGTAATTGACGATCAATAATACATACATACATAGATCGCTAGTCATAGTTAAAAATAAATCGAATTATAGTTATCGTAGAACGGGGCAAATTCGATTTTGTAATATTAATAATTACATCCGATGACAATATTTTCATCCCCTTATTGGTTTAAGTAAACGCAATACACATCCTCGTGGAGTTTAGTACCACTAACGTGTAATATCTGACAGTGCCTCCGTAGGTATGCACTATTATATGCTTTTGCCTAGAAAAATTAACATAAAAGTTGATCATAACATTGTGTTCAATATGACAAGAATTTTTACAGATAGGTAAAAATTTGCAGATCTGTTAAACCATTTCATAAAGTATATTGGTTCTCCATACCCTATGCCTTAGTATCTGTTTCAAAATACCTTCAATACTAAAGCAACAAATTTCAAAAATATATCGTGGTGTGAAATTATTAATTAATTATTCCAGCGGGGTCTTATTTTTATTATAACTGTAATAGTTCCTCTTTACTTAAAGCAAGAAAAACCGACATTAAAACAAGAACTTAGAATGGCAAAATTATAAAAACTCTGCTGAACAAAGCATGAAAATTGCCTTTGAAAAAGTTGTAGATCATGACTGGAGGAGTTGGGAGAGAATGGGATTTCCCTTGGTGCTGTTAAATGTTTGACAGGCAAAGAAATACTTTTTAGATAGCCAGTGCCGCACTATGGCTAAATTTAGAAATAATATGGAAGGTTGAGATTGGGTATACACTCTGCTGCGAAAATACAGGCAGGAAATATCGTAGAAATTAGCAACGAACGTTACAAAATTTTGTGCGTATCATAGCAAATTATAATTGATCATACTAGACAGGGTTACAGTAGCAAATATACTTCATTACAATGGGATGAACCTGCAAGATGACCGAGAAGAAGTTGCTATTCCGTGGAGAAACTAAAACCCAGAACGAATTCATATGTTTGTCATTTATAAGTCAGAAGAGAAGAGGTTACAATGGACGGAAAGATCTAAAAAAGCTCAGCAAGTTACAACGAAAGATACTGCGCATCAGTTTCTCGTTTTAGCCGTTCTGGACGCAAAGAAACATAGAAAGCACATCGAATTCTAAAAATTAATTAATTCTCTAACTATAGAAAAGAGCAATAGCAAGGACTGTGGTAATTACTGGGGCACGACGCCACTAAGTACCGAAAAAAAAATCCCTCTGAGTATAAGAAGTGTGAAAAATGAACCAACGTTATAAAAGATCCACAGACGATTCTGGTATAATAAATACATTCAAGATGTAGTTATCCATAGAACTTTGACAAGATGTATTAAGCTATTAAGTAAATTAAGAGAATAGAACAAACAGAGGTTATGATACAAGTTTTAATCATAATTATTAACACAAATAGTTAAAAGTAAAATTGAAACATTTACCAAACGCTGCAAGTCTTCCTGTATAATTTTTGGGTGTTAAATACGTTTAATAGCCTTGCTAGAACACTATTTCGCCGTTTATAATGATGCGTAATTAATCACTTTGCCGCCATTAGCGAATGATAGATCGATCGGAATATAATTCTCCGAGAATGTCAACGTCTCCTCGGAGATTAAGCTTCGGCTCTCAGCGATCTCTCACAATACTGGGCAGCCGCCTAACCACTGCGTTTATTGACTCGTGTAATATAATTGTCGTATCCTGATAATTGTGCCAAAATCAACAGAAAGTCACTGCGTACAGCTGCATCTATCTAACTCAATCAATACTCAAGGAAGATATAACCAGAGAAAGTCGTATCCTCCTCGCCTTAAGAGCTCGAGAATATTTTAACGTAGATAAAATATAGCATTATTAATATACAAATATATGACTGTAATTGTGGCATTATGTATGCTAAACACGCTACAATATAATTTTTTTAGTTTTAATACTAATTTGTTTCTCAGTAAACATAATTTGGTATGCAGCGTCTACTTGTTTATGGAACTCTAAAATTAGAATATATAGGTACATATTGAATAAGCCAGTCAAAATATAGTGTCAATTCACCTACGGAGAGCATTGTGTATTACATTATATTACTATTAAATTGTGGATGTATTGTAGGTTTAATAACATCCTCCACGATTTTTGTGGGTCATTAGCATGCTTAACATCATATTTGCATAACCTAGAAAGCGAAGAAAGTGAAATTGATACTTTAGGCGTATCATCATATAAACCTTCATTTAGCTTTTATTTTTTTAACATACCATAATAGATTTAGAATTCTTACTTTCAATAATATTTATTTATAAATCTAAATCCTTTATAGTTTGAATTCTGTTGTAATGCATTTACTCCTTCATCAACTACTATAATCAAATTTAAAGAAAGAAGGTGAGGAATACCAGTTTTGAATCATTTGCCGAATCAAACCATATTCAGTGTATAAAACCTATATCTAGTTATAAACAATTTCTTACATCTCTGCATCAAAGGAAGGACTTCAATGAAAAAATCGACCGTAGTTTCTTTAATGCATCATGATTTATAAAACAAGAAGGATTGTTTCAGGTTTACCTTTCACGTTAAAATTATATGATAATTGTACAAATATTCTACATATAAACAACTAGGTTAACATACATTCTCCTCTAGTAAACATTAAAAGAAAGTTGTTCAGAAATTGTTAGATAGGAAATCAAATGAGCTACAACTAATGTAAAGAGAAAACTATTTCACACTTTCGTTTTCGTGTGTCAAACTTATCGAAATGTATAATGCGATTACATAGCAGTTACACAGTGTTGCAAGCAAATTAGTTCATCTACATATTCTCTCTCTAAAATTACTGTTATTAAATTAACTCAATAAAAGTCTTTATATAAAATTGTTAGATGTTTCCAATAATTTAGATCTTATAATTTCCTTTGTTCTGTAAAGATAATTGAAAAATATGAATAATGTTATATTTGTTTATTTCTACTTTTACTCTTTCTAATTGCTTAATATTTAGAATTGTAGCATGTGTTTCAACATTCAATCATCAAATTATAAGCGCCTACCTTCTGTTTTATGTGTTCAACAACGTATTGCATCTTGATAAAAATCGATGAAATTTTAAATACACCGCATGAAAAACTTCATAACTACCAATGAATTTTAATATTTCTTCAATTGAAAGGTTCATAACAATCATATCAGAATTTGTACAAAGCTTTAGAGTTTGAATATTTCACGCTTTACTCAATACCTTGCTGTATTTGATGATATTTGTTTTATGTTAGTTGCCGAGTATAAAATAAAAAATACATACTTCATACTAGGTGTAAACTTACATTAGAAACACAGAGATATTTTCTGGGCTTCAATGTTTCCACATACAGTGTAGCTACCAGCATCACCTTTTTACCTCCTTCACTAGAATGGAACTTAATCAAGTTTTCAGATACTAGCTCCACCATGTACTTGAAAAAACAAAACTACCTGTAATCGAATGTAGGCTTTCACGGCCACTGTTCCATAAAGATGTTTCTTTCGGGTATTGCCGTGGTTGTTGTAACAAACTTGACGTTTCGCTGATCATACTGTCAGTTTCTTCAGAAGTTCTCTAAATACTGATGTTGATGTCTTCTGCTCCTTGTTATATAGCCCGTCCCTGTTCCGCTTCAGTGATGCGTATCCGTTCGAGTCCGCTGTACCGTATCCGTTATCGTTCTCTGATCCGTGTCCGATGCTTCTCCTCGATTCGTGTTAGATGATCTCGGATGCGTCCTCGTTGGTCCTTGCTACTTCGGGTTCTCCAGCGCTAACTTCCATACCTTACTCAATCTGTATCCGTCTTCTCGGTTGAAGTTGTTCGGATTTTTCATTATTTCCAGCTATTCTCTCACTATCCGTGGGTAGTAGTGATTGCTTTTGGCTAGTATCTTCACGTCATTGTAGTCGATTACGTGACTGCTTCCGGTGTGGTAGTGTTCAGCTACTGCAGATTTTCCAGTATTTCCCTGTTCGACATCTCTGCGATGCTCTTTTACTCTGCACTGTATACTGCGCCCGGTTTGTCCAATATACGATTTCCCGCAGTGGCATTGAAGTTCGTAGATGCCTTTAGCTTGTAGTCTCGGTATGGAGTCTTTGTTGGATGGAAGTAGTTCTTTTATTTTCTTGACTGTGCTGAACCTGACGTTGACGTTCTTCTTCTCCAAGGTTTTCTTCAGTCTGTCCGTGACTCCAGCAATATATGGCAGGTGTGCGTATCCTACTGGCTTTAGTTCTGAGTCATCCTTCTGTTTCTGTTTGGCTCCGGCTAATCTCCGAATCTCCTGTAGTTTGTAGCCGTTCTTCTGGAGTGCATCTTTCACATGTTGAATTTCCTCGGTTTTGTTGGTAGCATCACTAATCATTTCCGCTCTATGTAGTAGTGTAGTGACAGGGATCTTCTCTGTTGTGGATGATGATGTGAGGTTGCGTGTAGATATCGGTCCGTATGCGTCTTCTTGCGGTATACTCCATGTCCCAATTTTCCACTGCCGTTGCGTTTTACCAATACATCCAGAAACGGTAAGCAGCCATTCTCTTCTAACTCCATCGTAATATTGATGTTGGCATGTTGTCTGTTGATGTGTTCCTTGAATGCGTGTAGATTATCCATACCGTGAGGCCATATCACGGTGGCTGCTTACCTTTTCTGGATGTATTGGTAAAACGCAACGACAGTGGAAAATTGGGACATGCAGTATATCGCAAGAAGACGCATACGGATCGATATCTACACGCAACCTCACATCATCATCCACAACAGAAAAGATCCCTGCTAGTTAGCAGTTTTGGTTATCCTACAAAGGTCTTGCTGGTGTAACTTGACGTGACAGTATTTTTAGTTAGTGTTTTTAAACCGATCATGGTGACAAATTGAAGCAGTCCCCAAAATGGACAGTTCTTAAACACGTCGTCATAGGAGATTTCACTTTGGACTGGAATTCTACTGGGTCGTTAGTATAGACTTCTTCAGTTGAAGTCAGTTTTGACAGCATTTTCTTAAGTTCACCAGTAATTTTTTCCATAATGTAACATAATACTTCTAAGGTAGTTGAGAACAGATCGATCTAAAGACTAATTCATCATCACAGTGTCATTTGACGACTTTGTGGATCTGTCCATTGTATTTAGGTGTAGGTGGTAGATGATCACATCAGACTCTATAAATATTTTGCTGAACTTTGATCCAGCATACGTGATGAAATTTGTTAAACAAATATCGTGTTTACATTATCCTGTAACGCCTAATTCTATATTCAAACAGTCGTCATTGTCGAACCTTAATGACAACCATCAACATTGAAGATCATCCAAAGTTGGAATTTTAGTAAAAATGTGATTCTAATGAATATTTAAATCGTTTTATCTACAATCTCTCACTACTATGATTTTGTTTTAAGTTGGTATGTAATTATTATTCAACAAAGAAATCAACACAAAATAGTCAGACAATTCAATTATTCTATTAAAGTCGTATTCTGCCAATTTATGAACTAGTCTAATTTTCTATGGATACTATTTCACCTTTTTAAAAATGTTAGTGGTCGATGATTTGTTGTTTAATTTGTTAGCTAGATATCGTACTGTAACTTGCTAGTTGAAAGTTGAACATTGAAGTCCCACATCTTACTGAACAATTTCATTTACTTGCGCTTTTCCTGGCATCCTGTCAGCAAAACCTATCATGATCAAAATTTCGAACCTCCAAACCCGATAGAAACATTTTCAATTAATCAAAAACTTGCCGATTACTCGCACATGGTTCTCCCCGTATGTTTCGCTAAAATTGTTTGTTTGACGAAAACTGAATTGGTTTGTGGCTTTGTGGGTGCGCTGTATATAGGGTCAAAAGTGCAGATTTCTAAATTACGCAATCCGAACAGAAAGCCTATCTATATAAATACATACATCGGCTTCTACGATACGATTTCTCAAGAGTAGAATGTGAACTGTACAGAAACCGGCGACCTCTAAAAATACCACAGATCACGAATACATACATATGTAAAGAGTTAATTAACAAGTACGGGATGCTGTTTAATCTCACCAAAATACGAAAGCACAACTTCTACACCTTCACTAAATTCGTCATTTACCCAGAAATACACAACTAACGTAGTAGATTGTATATAAATTAGACGTCAGGAATTTAATTTGATGTCGGAAATACAAAAGTTTTCTATATTCTCATATGTCGTTTCCGTAGTTGAAATGGCAACTTCGACGAGATAACGGTCTTTTGTAACGATTGACAGGATAGTTGTAAATGGGAGATGTATATTTAGACGTTGAGAATATAGAGAATCTCATATCTGCTATAAATAACTAGCTGAGGTAACAGTAAAATCCAATCAGGTTTTGTGAAAAATATTCAATGCTACATATAGAAAAGAAGTTAATACGAATTACAACGTAAAAGTTTAATTTATATCTATTAAGTACCTTGCCTGATTGCCTATATTTAGCAATAATCATAGGTAATAATAATAATAATAATAATAATATATGCCTTCGCATCCCCAACAGCGTGCGTCAATTGCAGGCAATAGTTTTACCTTTCCGCATTTACCATGAAATTTAGGAAACTACAGCAAACTAAATTTAGAAAAAAGTACAAGAATTGGAGGAGGACCATGAGGAAGTTTACCCGTATTAGCTAAAATGATCCTTTCCATCCAAGCCTGTTATGGAATTATTTCGAAAAGCAAGAATAGTTATAAAAAATCATAGAAACCGTTTGAAAGCAGATAGAACTCAAATAATTTTGTGTTTAAATTCCAACGGTTCCTAAATATCAATTTTGAAACCGCTTGTCAGTCGTCTATCACATATTGACGTTGGTCTTATGGAAATTGTAATGGGTGAGCACATATTTTTCCTAGTTTTAAGATTTAAATTATCAAAATCGAATTAAATTTTCTAGTATTATGAACTAAAATTAACCTGCACTATAAAACTGATTCAAATTGTACCTGTGCATTTGAGTGTTTATAGCAACCTGATAATAATATTGCTGTTGCATATTTATCTTGTTCTTTGTCAATTTACAATTAATTTTCTGCTGTGTTCTGCAGTAATGTTTTATTAGGTAACTATAATAAGTATTTTGTTATGTAACACTTTACTATTGTAATCTACCAAACAACGGTTATAAAGAAATATAATAAATTCGATTTAGACTTCAGTTCTAAGTTTTCAACATTTTTAGTTTCTTCATTAATTCTAAGAAATAATCGCCAGTGTTTCGTTTTATCTCGTCTCGAAATAATAAATTGTAGTTTCTACTTTTCTGGCAAAACTTGATTCATATTGTTGTGATTGTCATCCATTTAATAAATAAAAATAAGAACAGTCATTCAAGAAAACCCTTTCCAATGTTCTAGAGCTGTACGTGAAAAAGTTACTACAAAATTATAAGTCATTGTTTTAGAAGAAAATTACAACACTAACCAACCTACACATCGTCCTCTAAAGAAATAAATAATCTGCATACCGCAACAGGAACTTCCTACATGAGCGATATTCAAAAATAGTTCATCAAACACCGCGGTGAATACGTAAAAAGATGTGACTGAATGAATGTGTGGTATATTTACATTTCTGATTCAAACCCGTGTGCTATTTAAAAATAAAACTTAAACATCTACCACAAAATGCAAAAATATATTTTTACAAAATTATTCACCAACTTCTGATAGAGCGGACGTGCATATCATATAGGAAGGAATGATTGTGATAACTTGATTAATTTTCTTCTGACAAATAAAATAACTTATTTTCTTTGAGATATCTAATCTATTCTACCTGAACAATATAGTAGGTGATACCTTGACACATCCAACGACGTAACACTATTTAAAAAAATCAATAAAATGATTCTTCATCATTCACTTAATAATATGGAGCCTGGAAAGCTAAAAAATACTGAACTTGAAGTCGTTTCAGTGCTGATTTACTGAAATATCAACAATGTGATGAAATCAAGTAGTTCTTCTAATTTCCCTGCTTAGCTTCTTATATATGTAGATGATGTAGATCCTGAATATATTTTAGCTTGGTTAGTACCCATCATGACACAAATACATATCCTCATACAAAGTTCTGAAACGAGATTGGGTTGCTCATATTAATTTGCAAATCAACCGCATAGAATACTGCGCCTAGCACGACTGTAACTTTGATATTTACTTTTTCGTCTCTTATATCACTTTTATGACTCCTTTATTTCTTTTTTGACAGTTTGTGCATAACCTTTTCTATTTCATGTAAATAATTATTATTTAAAAATATATCAGTGCGAGGAAGAGTTTCTCAATTTTAATTCTTATCATTAAAACTAGTACATAGGTACATATGTATATAATTTATTCAGACACGTTATTAGAGATAAAGTTATCGTTAGAACAATGCTATCTACTGCAGATCATCATATATACTCTCTTTAGCGACAATTTCCGAAAAAGGCCGATTTATGATCAACCATAACTTTGAAGATAATTTTTACATTTTATTGCCCAAATCAGAGATAATCTGTTTTCTTGCTTTTACTTTTTTTTATGTGTGGTAGGTGCTTAATTGCAGTGACTCCGTAAGCTGTATTTACTTGCGTGGCTATCATTGCAACTCTCGCGGTGTAGTTTTGTATGTGTAAATTGTGTTCAAATGGCTTTGTGACAGCATCGTATTGCTTTTAATAATGCCGCACTGTTAACGGTGAACGGTAAGTCGATCCGGATTTCAACCCTCTGAAAAAATGTCACCGTCCCTCCATAGAATCGAAACCCGGCTATTATCGTCTTGCCACAACGATAGTCAGCCGTCTAACCACTGCGGCTTTCGACCCGACATTAATAGTAATAATAATATATACATATCGCTATTGACCACAATATGCGGTATTAGCTTTGTCAACATACATTCTTGTAAAAATATATGTATAAAAATATATAAAATAAAAAAAAAATATATGTATAAAATAAATTTACAATTTTGACAAAAAATATGAATACACTAAAGTACAAACTTAAAACATCATAAATTATTAAAAATGTAATCGACAAGATATTCGGAAAATGTGTAATAACATTTTTCCACTACTAGCGTTAGAAAACGTCATTATTTGGTATGTTTTCGGGCCGAGAAGATGAATTTTAATTAAATGTTTATTCATTTGTTTTTACAGACTAACATGTTCTCTATGGATATCTTAAATTAAACATTTATCGGAACGGCTTATTATATTACATTATTATTGAGAAAGCGGTTAAATATGCTAGTAGTATATAAACCACGGCAGAGAAGATTTTTCTCAGCCTCTTAGCCATTATGAGAAAAATGTCTTCTCTCCCTTGGTATATAATTACTATTATTTAGGAGGCACTGTTTTACCGACCTTTTGAATAATTTTAAATTTTTGATGTCTCTAATACTGTGTGCGAGTCCGCACTCATACAATGCGGATTTATGAGCCGCAATTCGCAACATTTCAGAATCTCTGGTCGACATTTCTGAGTACACATCTCTATTTTTTTTTAAACATAGAACTATTTGTATATGCAAATACAATCAACACATACAGCGTTAGTAAAAAGTCCCGGAACGGTCGAATAACTTTGTTATTTGAAAATTATGATTTCTGAAATTTGGTATGGGGGTATAGTTAATATAAATGCATTTTATGCAATACAGTTTATATTTTTTTCACTTCCGGTTTAATCGGCAATACGTCCAACTTTTTTTTTTAACGGAACGCCCAGATTTTTTTAACACTTTTCAATGCAAAATAAAGAACTACGTTCGGAAAGTATTTTTATTCACAAGAAAACAGTTAAAAAATTAAGAAAGTGTCCTAATACTGAAAAATCAAGATACCTGTCTATTCAGGTTGCGATTACAATAATTGTTCAAAATGCTCTCCATTTACAATTTGACAAAAATGTAAACGGTCAGTAAAATTTCTATTGAATTGAATTTAAAATTTCTTATTGAATTTTGTATTTGTTCTGGAGTGATGCGATTGGCTTCTTGAACTATTCTCTCTTCCAATTGTTCAAGATTATGGGGACAATTTTTGTATACTTGACATTTCAAGTGACCCCAAAAGAAAAAATCTAATGGCGAGAGATCTGGCAAACGTGCTGGCCATTCGATTGCTCCTCTACGTCTGATCCAACGTTCCGGAAAAATTTCATTTAAATAATCGCGGCTATTATGGGCAAAATGGGGGGAACTCCATCTTGTTGAAACCAAACTGTGCATTAGGGTGATCACCTATGTTTGGATTTGGAAAGAGGGCCGCAAGTGCTGGAACAACCTCATTTCGGAATAAATTTAAGTAGACGTTGCCAGTTAAATTTCTTCTTATAAAGGATGGTCCTATGATGTTGTTTCCAACAAGACCAGCCCAGACATTCACCTTTTGAGGACGCTGTATATGGACTTATTGAATCCAATGCGGATTTTCAATCGACCAGTAGCGACAATTATGTCTGTTCACAGTGCCGTTGAGACAAAACGTTGCCTCATCTGAAAAATGATGTGAGTTAAAACATTAGGCTGCTGCTCGATCAATTCCGTCATTGTTTCGCAAAATATAGTCTACGATCTGGATCATCTTCAGTTAACTCATGGACGGGATACATTTTACAAGCTTTCATTCTTGCTGGTTTAAGAAGCTTATGAGCAGATTTTTGAGAGATCTCATGAATTTGACCTAATTCTGTTGCGGACACGTGATGATTTTCTTCCACTGTAAGTAACACATTCAAACTAGTTTCTTCATCTGTTGCTGTTAATGGACGTCCCCTTCTAGGTAAATCCTTTACCTGACGAAAGACTTCAAACTTTTGAATTATTCGGCATACCGTACTTTTACTAATGTGACGATCCGGATAAACAGTATTAAACAAAATACGAACCTTCTTCAAAAGAACGCGTTGATCACCGTACCCACGCATCATTAATATCTCAATTCGTTCTGATTCGGTAAGTTTTACTGCCATTTTCAAATGTGTCAATGTCTAAAATAAGTAAATTTATAGCGATGCAAAAGTTAAAACGCTTTTAAAATTGTCAAATGTGACGGCACAAAGAATGCAAACACTAAACAACAACTTTTTTCAAAGGTACCTTGTTTTTTCTGTATTAGGACACTTTTTTAACTGTTTTCTTGTGAATAAAAATAAACATCTTAATACTTCCTGAACGTAGTTTTTTATTTTGCATTCAAAAGTGTTAAAAAAATCTGGGCGTTCCGTTTAAAAAAAAGTTGGACGTATTGCCGATTAAACCAGAAGTGAAAAAAATATAAACTGTATTGCATAAAATGCATTTATATTAACTATACCCCCATACCAAATTTCAGAAATCATAATTTTCAAATAACAAAGTTATTCGACCGTTCCGGGACTTTTTACTAACGCTGTATGTATGTATGTATACAAGCAGGGAAGTAGAAGAAGGTCCGGTTTTTTTAACAATGGCGTACATGTAGTTTGGGCGGGCTGCTTAAGTATTGCGCGAACAATACGTTTTTGCCTATGAAATAGATTAATAAAATTTGCTGCACAGCCCCAAAATATTAAGCCGTATCGAATTCCGGAATAAGTAATACGTCCGCGTAGTAGAACATTTTTAGCACATCGACGTCAACTTGATTGCGTGTATTTAGGATTGCATAGTACTGTTCATTCGCTTATATCATTTTATATCATTGACAAGGACCAACTCAATTGATCATCAATGGTGACACCCAGAAGCCTTACAGTGGTGTTTTGTTTTTTGAAGTGACCGACAGCTTTTTTGATAAATTTATCATCAAATCATAGGGGTTGCTATTTGCAATATTCAAAGTAGAATTTATAGTTAAAACAATATCTTTCTCACAACAATATCTATCTCAAATTTATTTAACTAATATTTCTCAATTTTGATTATCTATTCTGGAGATACAGAAGCCTTATGACAGATTGAAAAGAATGGATAAAGCAACATCATACTTATGATTTTTATAATGATTATACATACAGTGCTATTATTTTACTATGCAACATATCCGTATGTTGCATTTTAAAATAATCGAGTCAAAGCATTATACGATAGGCAACCCATTATAAATACATACTACCCTAGGTCAAGAATAATTATTGTTTAGTGTCAATTGAAATACGTCAAATATTATTATTATTTTCTCTATTGTGCCATTATCTAAGTTACAACACTTTCACAAATGTATTCCAAGAAGGAAAAAATTCAAATGTGCTTATGGTATCAAAACCATCAAAGTCTACAAATGGTGAGCGACTTATTTTCTGTATTTCCCCATAGACCAATACCTACACGTTCGACAATTTTAAGAGTGTATAGATTTAAAACAGAAGGACGTGTCGCTGACCATAAAAAAAGAATAGAACGAAAACAGTGTTAACGGAAGAAATGAAATTAAACATTCACCTTCAAGTGTGCGCAATGTACTTAAAATTGAAAAATTTTCGGTGTTACAAATTGCAAAACCATCAACAGCTATTTGAAATTGACAAAATTTCTCGAACTGCGTTTTGCGAAAAAATGTTTGATTTACTAAACCAAAATGAAGATTTGTTATGCAAAATTTGTTTTACTGATGAAACTACGTTTTATTTAAACGGGAAAGTTAATTCACAAAATTATAGGTATGATGGTTGATTTTTATGTTTTTACAAAGTCGTTGTAAATTATTCTTACAGGTATTGGGCGCACAGGAATCTTCATATACAAATTTGTACACACGTACAATATAATGAAAAGGTTAATGTCTGGTTGGGAATAATAAATAATAAATTGATTGGTCCCTTATAAATGGTATTTTAAATTCTAATGCTTATTTGAACCTTTTGCGAAACTCAATACTTCCTGAAATTCGGCAACTTGCAATACAAAGTTGTTGGTATCAACACGACGGAGCTCTACCACATTCAACAGTTGAAGTAAGAAACTTCCTAATTGAAAAATTTTCCTGATCGCTGGATTGGAAGATACGGGCCGATAGATGGCCAGCAAGATCCCCAGATTTAGCTCCAAACGATTTTTTGGGTTACTTCAAATCAAAAGTATATACGCATATACCATTATATTAACAACACAGG
>CM043018.1:110805144-110910470 GCA_023690525.1 Holotrichia oblita | reverse complement strand
TCTATCTCTTTTCAACGTCAACTTATGCTTCTGTACTATAGGCATCAACTGCTAACCAACGTTTTAATATTTATGCTGTATTTGCTCATTTCATTATAGCGTGTGAATAAGGAATGCCATGCATTCTAGGATATTTTTACATCACAAACTAGAGAACCTCCAACTAAGTTTTTTTTTGTATAAATTATTAATTAATAAATTCCATTGATAGAATATTTATTACATATACAGAAACTTTTCATTCGCACAAATAAAATGACAGCAATGCTGAACCCTTGTTCTTGTTTTAGCTTGGATATTCTGTTAACGAAAATTGAAAGGTTATTGTATAAGTAACGGGTAGTTCAGTGCACCGTTTGCCGTTTTCTGCAAAAAAAAAACAAGTATCGTTGTCGTATACGCCAAATTTTATTGACAAAAAACAGTACTCTATAATAGCTTCGATTTGGTCATTTGAAACAAGATGAAAATAGTAGTATTAGAAAATTTCATTTTAGGAATGGAACTAGAATGTTTTTCTGGCGTATGATCGTATGTTTTGCCCATGTCGTTTCACCACTTATATGAGTAATTCATTTTGTGTACACATAACGAGGAGAACTTTCGTAAGAATAGACACATAAGTACATAACAATATGACAATAAGTTATACATCCCTCTACACAAAAACAGCTTTATATGAGCGTATTGTATACTACAGGTGTGTAACTTATTTTAAGAAGTTCTTCACTGGATCTCTTGGTGCAGAAGTATAACACTAAACACTTTAACCCACTGAACACCAAACAAGTATTAACTAAAACACCGACGCGTTTCAACAGCAATGCTGTCATTATCAAGGCGATAATAAAACTACAGTTTTATTAGTTTAAACTTGTTTGGTGTTCAGTGGGTTAAAGTGTTTAGTGTTATACTTCTACACCAAGAGATCCAGTGAAGAACTTCTTAAAATAAGTTACACACCTGTAGTAGTTTTAGTTAAAACTTGTTTGGTGTTCAGTGGGTTAATGTGTTTAGTGTTAAACTTATTTTAATTTACTGCCACCGGAAATCAAATTGGCTACTTCAATTAACGAGTTTAAACAACTTTTAGAGTCTTTGGTATATGAGAACAGCTTTTATTTCGCTAACTAGCATGTGACCTAGTGCACTTCCCATTGTATTGTTTGTATATTGTTTGCGTGTAGTTTGTTTAATTAATGTTTACTAATTTTATATTTTTTATATTTACATATTATATCTGATCAGATTTCTTTAAAATTTTTTCACACATCTATAGTATTATATTTACATACGTATATTGACAATATCTATGTTGTTTATCAACTTTTGACAATAAAATATTATTATTATTAAACGGGTAGATAGCTGCAGTGGTTAGGCAGCTGACTATAATTGTGACGGAACGATAGGAGCCGGGTTTCAATTCTCCGGAAGGAGTGTGACATTTTTCTCGAAGAATTGAAATCCGATTGACCTACGATTCGTTGTTAAGAGCAAATTAATTAAGAGCGCGGCATTGTAAAAAGCGATATAATGCTGCCACAAGGCTATTTGAATACAATTATACACACTCAAAAACTACACCGCGAAAGTTGCAGTGATGGTCAAACAAGCGATACAGCTTAAGAAGTCACCGCTACTAAGCACCCAGTACACATAAAAAAATTATTATAAATGCATATTCGCAGAAGATGCTGTATTGTCAGGATTACGCTTAATTGAACTCAAGTACATATGGAAGATATTGGAGGAGCATCACAAATCACAAGAGGACGATCAACGTTAGGAATTGACCTTGGCTTCTACAATCTCCAGATATCCACTCAATCGACTTCCGCATTTTTTATTTGATTAAAAGATCAGATCGAGGAAAGTTTCACAATCTGACTGAACCAAAATACAATCGGAACTCCGAAGATTTATCGATCTTAATGCTTTGCCATGCATCCATAGGTAATGTAGTACTGTAAGTAGTGCACCTACACTTGTATATTTTCTCGTAACTGTGTGTATATTTTGAGATAGAGATCTGTTTCTCTTTCTATTTGTATATTTAAAACGGTTCAAATAACAAGGGTGATATAATTAACACTGATGTATTTATATGGGTGCAATTGAGCACTGATTGGAACTGAGAGATTATGTTAGTTGTAATAAAGCTTCCTTTAGGGTTTCTTTCATGTAATAGTATTTGATACTTTGATATCAATAGCAATGCAAGCGATAAGCGTTTTAAATTACATTTATATATTAGATACCTACGTTTTTTAGAGAAGATATATACGTATCACTAGTATATTATATTCAATAAGAAGCAATAAAGCTATATTATAATGCAATATTTTAATTGTTAATTTGACTTGGTGGAGGTAACTTTTTAATTACTAATCAATAAATATTACATAGTGAAGAACACGTTTTTATTTGATTTAGCAGTTAAATATAAATATATTACTTTTTATTAAACCACTACAGTTATTAAATAGTAAAGCATCAATTGCACAAACTGAATAACACATAAAATAACTGAGCTGAAAATTATATTTTCACCAACATAGCAGAGTTCTTGGCTAGTTTTAGAAAGTATCCACTTTCGTATAAATTAGTTATAATGAATGGTTGAAGTAGAAACTCTCAAGAATATATAAAAAATATCAAATATACATACAATACTCTACTTTTACTGTTACTTTGGCTTTACGAAATCGTTAATTTCTAATGTACTGCAGTGGTTCAAAACTTAAAGTTTACCCCAAAACAAATCGAAATACATAACCTTTACAACAGATAAAATTAACTTTGTAAATTATATTTAGGAATAAAGTATTTGACATGGAAAGAAAAGCTGCTTCAAATGAAGCTTTGACTGTTACAAAAATATTACTCCAATATTTTGCTTGAGTAATTTTGGAGGGTGCTTTTCATCTTTGGGAAACAATGAAAAACGGGGTATTATATAGTTCGTCCCGTGTCTTCCACTATAAGAATAACGAATATAAGAAGATACTTTCAGTTAAGTACAAAAGTAGCAGACTAATCAAATTTAATGGAGTGTAGAATAACGCACATAAGTTTATGAATGACATTTTTATGTTTATGTAGCTAGTTGTAATTTAAGTAATGTTAACATCGCAAAAAATGTGCATAATTTTAATTAAGGAGAATACAACTAAGCATAACAACACACTCAAATATATCAACTAAATTATTTCGAACGTAATTTAAGCGATTACATCCTGTAAAGTCTATTTCAGTTGTATTACTTTAGTCGATGTAGATAAATGCATTCGGTTTTTTTTGCATAATTGATAGAAATCGTTAGACTTTTTATAATAGAGCTTTAGTGCAAAATTTATGTGAGTAAAATTTGAAAGGAAATTGTGTAAAACACAGCTTGCGGGTAAGTCATTTTACAACACTTACTTAATTTTTGGTGTATATATGTATGTATTAACCCTACAAGAACGATAATGGTATTCAAAATATTCATGTATTTTGTCGAATACTATGCAAAAGTGTACTGCAATCATATTGTAGTTAGCAGCGTTTTAATGTAATTCTGAGTTTGGTATTAAAAAAGCAAACATTATCAGCAAAACATTTATTTGTGTCATTGTGTACGATACAATGATTACTACTTAGTTAGTTTCTAATAGTGTTATATTTCCTTCATTTTGTAGTACTACGAGTGGATATTAATTGTGCGGAGGCGATAGAAAGACCAATAGCAGTTAGTGCGAACAATGATTTTGCAAACGAAGCAGATACAGTCTTTTAGTAATATCCAATTATCGATCGATAACGAGTGCTATTAGACTTGCTAAATAAGTAATATAAGCGTGTACAAGGCGGTAAACAAGGATTAATCAATTTTAATGTCGAACAAAGCAGCGTATTACTTCAGTTTCTTTTCATGTAATTGGAAACATGGTAACTTTTTGATTGGTTTGTAACTAGATTGTAGATATTATTTACAACCAATTAAATTGGAAGGTTCCAATTAGTATGCTGTAAAATCATATGAAAAAAGGATTGTAATTAATACACCATCTAGTTTAATCTAAATATAACATTGTAAGCGGTAGTTTGCACAGAATGCGACTGAAATAGAATGAAAAGTGAAATGTTCAAAGGAAGGTTGCACATATGTATTTAGAAATCAAATTTTTCTAGAGATATATGAACACGTATTATGTTAGTTACAACGATAACAACTGAAATGATACTATTTACTAACTTACAGCTGTACTTTATAAAAAATGACAATCGATAGTTAAACAAATTAGTTTAATTGTGAAGTAACATGAAGTAAGAAGTATCCGCATAATCCTATTGATATACATTAGTGTACCGTATGAACTAAGTTTAACATTTAACATAGGTACTCATCCGCACACAGACAGCAATTTAACGGAATTTGTCTCGATATTATATTGCATTTCTTAGGAGTTATGAAGTTTGGAACAAACAGGAGAGACAAGAAAATTTTTCAGCAGGTAACTCTCGAAAACGTTGTAGTGAAACCAGGGTATTATTAAATGCAATTTACTCCATGCATGATTATATTGAGTATTTCGATATACACCCTCGTAACTCCTTTTTTGTTTATTTAACATGATTAATTGTTATTTAAATGAATTTGTACTTTAGAAGAAATACCTACAGAATTGAAACAAATTCAGGTTTTTTTCAAATTATCGTTGTTTGTGCTATTTGTGAACATTTGTTTTCAAAAAAAAATTCTTATTGAAAGTTGATAGTTATATACTCCGAGAATCTAATTGTAAAACATTTTTACTCTTTTTATTTTTCAAAAATCTTTGTTTCTTTTTAAGCAAAACTTGCATAACTAAAGAAATGTATTCTAAAACTCACTACTGTGATATGCGGGATATACAGTACCGTGCAATCGAATTAGGACCACTGCGTAAAATTTAGTGTTTTCAACAGAACTTTCCTAAAAGAGAATAAAATTTAGATATTTTAGTTATAAATATATATTCATTTATTACTGATAAAGATTTCATTGGAACGTAAAATAGTAACAAACATTAATATTTCGTTACCCACCTCTTACCACCTCTTGCTTTGATAACGACAGCAATTCTTTTAGGTATACTTCTTATGCAGCCAACGGCGATTTCTCTGACATCTGTGAGTTCGACATCGTTTGTTCAAGTTTCTTTTCCTTTAAAATATTAACGGTTGTCTTTGGTAGAGTATACACACGACGTCTCAACTAGCTCCAGATATTTGCTATCGGATTCAAATGCGGGGAATTACTTGACCATGACAATACCCTAATATTTTCTATTTTCATAAGATTGTGAATGGTTTTGGCTCTGTGGCATGGTGCACCATCGTTCATAAATATATACGAATCATTATCTGTTCGTAAGCTATGCATGGTCTAACATACTGCTCTACAACTTCCTGATACTGAATTTGGTTCATCTCCCATTAACCAAATACAATGGTCCAAAGTCTTTTGTTGGTATATATGACCATATCCTTATAGCAGGCGGGTGCTTTACAGTCCTGATCACAGCACTTTCTAAAAATCGTTCAAACGGCCTTCTCTTAGCGAAGCGAACGTTTTTAGTGACAGCTCCTACGTGAGACTCGTCGCTGAACACGACCTTTAAAAAATATATATTGAATACTTTATTATGAAGTATGAGTATTATGAGTTGCAGTAACTTCTTAGGCTTGTTTGATCACCAAGCAACTCTTGCGGTATAGTTTTTGCGTGTGTAAAATTCAAATGGTCTTGTGACAGCAATACATCGCCTTTTGTAATGCCGCCCTGCTAATCACTTTGTTCCTAATAGCGAGTGATAGGTTGATCTGAGTCCAATTCTTCGAGAAAAATGCCACCGTCTTTTCGAAGAATTGAAACCCGGCTCCTATCGTTCCGCCACAATGATAGTCAGCTGCTTAGCCAGCTGCAAGAGCGAGTGCTACAGAAGTTAAAAAGAAGGATTTTAAATTTACCGAAAAATAAAATAAAATTGTCAGGCATCGGAATGTTTAACGAAACAATACCGTAACGAAAACAATCAATCGTTAAATCATTCAACAGATTACTACTATTATATCTGTAATAAATAATAACACTGGTCTACAACCATTTTGGTGCTGGAGATTTTAGACCTGATTGTAAGTATGTCTTACATGGCGATATCAAAAATGTTACCTGTTTTTTTTCTGTCAGCTCTAGTTCCCGAGATAAAAAAAAACACAAATCATGATAATATATATATATTATTGACATTAAACATGAAGAAATTGTCTTTTGAGTGAATTTCTAGAATGAAACTGACTTGGGCAATCTCGCATGATTCTCTCCACATATCTCTCCACATCATTCATACAACTCTCAAAATTAGTGGTGCCTTTTATCAATTTACGTATTTGAGGTCCATCAAAGATACCTGCTTTTAGTTTTCAGTACTTAAACCAGGAAATTTGTGAGAAGTATACTGGAAACATTGACCATTTCTATCCAGAGCCTTAACAAATTGCTTCATTAGTCCTAATTTTATATGCAATGGCGGAAGAATAATTTTTTCTCTTGAAACTAAGAGTTCATTTATAACATTTCCTTCCCCAACAACAAGAGCATCTCTCACAGGCCAATTTTTTGCAGTCCAATGACGTGATTTAGTTCGACTGTCCCAGAGACAAATAAAACATGGGTATTTCGTATAACCACTCTGTTGACCCAATAAAAAATTAAACATCTTCAAGTCGACGCAGATTACCCAGTTATGTTCAATATGTTTTATTTTTTGTAAACGAATTTAAATTACCTCATATTTTTCTTTTAGACATGCTGAGTGAGCAATTGGAACGGGAGCATATTTATTTCCATTATGTAGAAGAACTGCTTTTAGATTTCGTTTACTACTGTCAATAAAGATACATTGGGCATTGAGAATGGCATTGGGCTAATAGATCGTTAAACACATGAAAGTCAGCAAATCACACATTACAGCAATACACAAAATTTTTATCAGATGACAAAAACTGCAATAACTTTCCCTCTCTCGTGCGATATGTAGACACTCGAACATCTGAGGAAAGACAACTTTTTTTCTTTTAATCTTGACGCTAGTAACTCAGCACGTTCCTTCAAAAGATCTAAGTCTCTGATGAGGTCATTCAGCTAATTCTACGAAATTGACTTAGGATCTTTGTACTGAAGAAATATTGGGGTATTTCCATTTATGGTGATTGTTTTTGTTGACGCCCACTATATTAATCTTACAAAAGTAACAGTCATCATAATGATTTTTTTGTTCTCGCCATATCATAGGCACTCCAAACTTCAAACACTTACGTGTCCCTTTCTCGCATTGTTGCAAATGTTCAACGCATACTTTACAAACACTATGAGGCACCTACACTTTATCTTGGTGTCGAATTTCAATACCGAAGTAAGCAAAATACAAACGACGCACAGTGTTTGTAATCGATTTACGCTGATTTTTCAGTATGTATTCACCACAAACATAACAAAATATATCAGGATCGTTAACACAACATCTGGACGTACTAGCCATAATGAAATAGTTTTTTTTTTTTTTTTTTTTTTTTTGAGTGAGGAAAAATGCCTAAACGCACCATCAGGGACGAGACCCGTCCCCGGTGTGTGGGGCTCGCACCCACTAAAAAACCTCACTTTGTCAGGTGTAGAATCCATCCCGGAACCGCTGGTCGCATTACTTCAGGATGGCACCTCGTAGTTAGCCTCGGTCGGCTGCCTCCATTGCTTGGGTCTCTCTCTTCTTCTCTTTCAGCACTTTCTCGACGAACGTGGCGATCTTCTGCCAGCGGTCGTGTCCGGACAGCATCGTTTGCACGACGTTATCCGGCGTTAAAGGTCCTACTTCGTCTTGTAGAGCGTCTCTATAGTCACTCCACCTCTCGCATTCGAAGAAGGTGTGGTGAGCATCATCTTCCGCAGAGTCGTGATACTGGCATGTCGCGTTCTCTGCTATACCCATTCGAGCCAGGTATGCGTTGAAATACCCGTGTCCGCTAAAAAACTGGGTAAGGTAGTAATTTACCTCGCCGTGGTCTCGGTCCATCCAGTCCGTTAGGTTGCGGATGAGTCTGGCCGTCCACCGTCCTCTCGTGTCGTTCTGCCAGCGCTCTTGCCAACATTGTCGTGTGAGCGCTTTAGCGTCCGCTCTTGCTTGTCGTGCACCGACGTCTCGTCGTGTCTCGTAGACTCTCTTCTTTTCTTGAGCCAGTAAGTCTATCGGGGTTACTCCTGCGATCACGAGCACCGCCGGTTCGGAAACCGTACGGTATGCGCTGGCGATCCTGAGTGCTCCCCGTCGCTGTACTGAAGCCATCCGCTTTCTGTACTTGTCCTGCCGTAAGGTGTCAGCCCAGATCTCGCTTCCATACAACAGTATGGAATGGGTGACGGTCATTAGCAGCCGGCGTTTACTCGCCGTCGGTCCTCCTACGTTGGCCATTAGTCGGCTCAACATCGTCGTTACTTTAGCGGCCTTATCGCTCGACGACTGAATCTGTTGCCAGAAGGTCATCTTGCTGTCGAGCCGCAGTCCGAGGTACTTCACGGAAGTTGTAGTGGTTATGACTTCCGTATCCACCGTCATCTCGATCTCCCTAGGGATTCGTCTCCTGGTCAGTAGAACGACCTCGGTCTTCTCCGTTGCCAGGGTCAGGCCGTGTTCGTCCATCCATGTGGTGACTCTTCTCATTACCTGGTTGAGCCTTCTCTGGGCATCCGCCTCGTCACGCGCTAGGATGACTGCCGCTACGTCGTCTGCGTATCCTATCAGATACGCATCTTGCGGCAGCTCCATTCGGAGGATCCCGTCGTAGGACACATTCCATAAGTCGGGGCCCAGTATGGAGCCCTGCGCCGTTCCCGCTGTTATCTTCTTCGTGCACGGCCCGCCTGCGGTATCGTAGACCAGCTTCCTGTCGCTAAGGTAGCTGCGTATCATCCTAAGTAAATAGGATGGCGTGTCGAACGTGTTCTGCAAGGAGTCAAGAATGACGTCCCATCTCGCCGAGTTGAAGGCGTTTCTTACGTCCAATGTGACGAGCATCACCAGGGGTCTCGAGTAATGATTTCCCCGTTGAGCGGCTTCGAAGGTTTCCACTACCTGCGCTACGGCGCCAACGGTGGAGTGACCCTTCCTGAAGCCATGTTGTCTCTCGGACAGGCCTCCCGCGTCGTCTATGCTGCTCTCCAGTCGCGTTTTGAGCAGTCTCTCTAGTAGCTTTCCAGCCGTGTCCAGCATACATAGCGGTCTGTATGCCGATGCCGTGGTCGGGTCGCCCTTGCCTTTGCTTATCAGCACTAGTCGCTGTACCTTCCATCTCTTGCAGAAGGATCCTTCTGTTAAACAGCGGTTGTACATGTTCAGAAGCAGATCTGGGCAGACGCGCGCCACAATCTTGAGAGCTTCCGTCGGAATTCCGTCGGGTCCAGGTGCCTTCCGGTTTTGTAGGGAGTTCGCCGCCCTTGACAGTTCATCTCCGCTAAAAAGCGGGATGTCGTTCAATAGCTCGTCCTCCATTTCCGCAGTTCTCTCCGGATGAGTAGGGAACAACGTGTCAACGATGTTCCGCATCCGATCTCGTTCAAGGACTGGATTCGCCGTCTTCGTCGTAAGCTTTTGCATGACGATCTTGTACCCAAGGCCCCATGGGTCGTTGTCAACGTCCTGCCGCAGCTCCTCCCACTTACGTTTCTTGCTCCTGTAGATGGCGTTCTTGAGATCTCTCTTGGCGTTCCTAAAGTCCTCGGACTCTAGTTCTGCCGCGTTCGGATCTCGTCGTCTTACTCTGGTTATTCTCCGCCTAAGCTGTAAGCATCTTTTCCGGAGAGTCGCGATCTCGTCGTTCCACCAATACGCTGATCTTCTGTTGTATATCTTTCTGCGCGGCATAGAGGCGTCGCAGCCGCGACATATCAGGGCCATGGTCGCGTCCGCAATTGTCTCCGCCGAACCGGTACATTCCATGACGGCATCCTTTCCTCGAGCGATTGCATGAGCCAGTGCGTTTTCATCCAGTTTCGCTACGTTCCATCGAGGACCGGGCGGAGCAGGATTTCGCCTGATCGGCTGCTGTCTCGTCACGTTGTAGCTTATGTACTGGTGGTCACTTCCGGTGTAGTCCTCCATGACTCGCCAGTCCACGATGTCCCGCACAATGTCCTCCGAGGCCAATGTGATGTCCGGTATCGTCTCTCCGTAGCCTGGTCTTCTGAACGTGGTGGTGTCTCCGACATTTACCACGCTGAGTCCGAGTCTGGCCGCCATGTCCAATATACGCCTCCCTCGCGAATCGGTGTATTCCATACCCCATTCCACGGCTTTGGCGTTGACGTCTCCTCCTAGAATAATGGACCCTGCCATGTCTCGAAGGTCGTCTTCCAGGTTGTCAAGCTTGCCCTGAAAGTCCGCTATCGGCTCGTTGGGTGTGAGATAGCAGCTCACGTAGGTGATGGTGCCGCTCTTTACCCACACGTATCCCTTTCGGCCTCCGTGGTTGTCGACCATGACGCTGTTCGTGTCCGGGATCCATATAGCTGCAGTGCCGAGTGTGTCCCTGTACCACCCGGTGCATTCCTTATCCCGGTATTGTTCACTGATAAGCAGCAGATCTACTCCGGTGTCCAGTTGTAGTTGGATGAGGAGATCGTCTGCTGTTCTGCTTCGGTGCATGTTGCCTTGTAGGATTCTGGTCATTGGCTCTTCTTTGCCTGATCTAATGCCTTTCTGAAGGAGGGACATGCGCCGGACCCAGGGACATGGCTGCGTGTCGCGGTGTCTCCCGTGCAGAGGAAGCATTTTGCTTTGTTTTTGCAGTCCTTCCGTTGGTGGCCTTTTTCTCCACAATTGATGCAAAGGCCTTGTGTTCTTCTGTCTGGTCCGGGACAAGTAGCCTGTCGATGTCCGTAGCCGAAGCAGCGGAAGCACCTGACGACTTCTACCCTGCGTCTTATTCTGCTGTTTATCCAGCCGATCTTTATTCTGGGTGTATCCAGGAGCTTAAGGGCTTGACGCTGGCTCAGTTGGACGATAGCCATTCTCAGCTCTCTGCTATTCGCGTTGGTGAGGCTGATCTTCACGTCGCCGTCACTGATTCCTAACTTCGCTTTGACTGCTGCGCAGACTTCCTCCGTTGTCGTTAAGCAGTCTAGATCTCTAAATTCTAGCGTCTCCTTGGGCTCTAGGGTGCTGATATTCGCCTTCTCGCCCAGGATATTCTTCAATGCGCTGCTGAAGCCTGCTGTGTCTTTGCTGCCGGGTCCTAGTTCCAACAGCATATCTCCGGCGCGTGTTTTCCGCACCGCCTTAATCTCGGTGCCTGTCTCTTCTGGTTTCGCGTTGCTGCGCAGCTCTCGCAGTACGTCAGCATACGACTTCCCTTGCGCAGGTTTTACTAGAAGCGCATCCAATCGAGGCTTCGTGTTCCGTTTCTTCTGCTTGTTCTTCTTTAGCTGTTTCTGGTCGGTACCGTCGTCCTTTCTCTGACCACCGGCTATCTTCTGCTGCTGTTTGCTGTCAGAAGCTTTTGCAGCTGCCTTCTTCTCTTCTTGAGCTTGCTTTCTCCTGCCTGCTCGGTCCTTCATCCACACGTTCTCGGAGGGATGCGCTTCCTTCTTCTCCACGTTCTTGTTGCCCGTAGCAGAAGTAGCCTGCGTCTTGGTAGCAGGCTCTGACGCCTTTGGCGCGTGCTCTCTTGCTTGCAGCTCGGCCTTCTTCCATCGCCTCCTGCAGTCAGAGATCATATCCACTGCTTCTTCTAGCTCCTTCAAGCCGTTCTTCACATCCATCGAGACGTTCTTCTGCCTGCCGATAGCTGCCTTCATGGTCTTGATGACACTTATGCACTTCTGCAATTGCTCCTCTTCGCGGCATCGCAGTTTGCAGATAACCTCTTTTGAGGACGACATATCTGCAGCTGATGTCGTGTCGTCACTGCTACCTCCTGGTTGTACGATGTTAAATGTCGTCAGATTATCGTAATCGGCGACCTAACGTGCTGCGCCGTTGGTGTCTTGAAGGTACCGTTGGGGCTCTCTTCTGTGCTGTTCTTCGGCGTTCTCCATATGCCATAATGAAATAGTAACACAAACTTTATCGATGTTATTGTAATAATGACTATTTACGAACAAGACCATAACAAGACCGACAACCATTCAAAATGAGGGTAGTAGGTAAGCTAGAGCTGATGAGTTAAAATGACGTACCTATGTCAATATACTGTACATTACCTACTTTATCGACAATACAAACAAACAGAGATGCACCAAAAAATAGTATATTATTTTATACGGAGGAAAAGTAATACTTTTCATTAGTGAAGCTGCTAATAGAGAGCAAGACATGAAAAGTAACTTTTCCTCCGCATAAAATATGCTATTTCTTCTTCAAACGTCGGCAAATTTATGCAAAAATATCTATTTTTAATTGAAGATAAGCGGGTTTGGTAGGATATTTGATAGACCGATGATTAGGTCCGAGCTGTTCCTATAGTAACTCATCATAAAAGTGTCAAGTGGACACTATAACATTGAAATTAAACACGAGCGCGCCATGAAAAGTATCACTTTTCCTCCATATAAAATAATATACTATTTTTGTAGGCCTCTGTAATATATGCTATTTTTCCAATATTTCTTGGAAATGAGTGGCGATACAAGAATTTATTAGCTATCTTTATTTATAAATATTGACTCACTACACTATCATTGTTGTATAGTTTAGGTTAGGATTCTTTCTTCGTTAGCGCCATGATAATAAAAATTGCAGTTGCTATTGCAAGGTCGTCGGCGTTTGAACAGAAAATTGTTACTAAGAAAATTTATGAATTAGCATGAGTAGGATTCATTTACAAACTCCAGCGAAAATGACGAATGAGTGAACAAGCATCACTAATCGCACGTACACGCATATTCTGTAGGCTTTGATTGGAGATTTACTATATGGACTGTAACGAGCTGGACAAATCACGCATCGCGCATTAACAAATCACGAGTACACGAATAGCGTATCGAGAGCTTTACTTATCTGTGTTCAAGAAATTCCTACAGATTGTTCACGTCAAGCAGCAAAAAAAATCTGGTTTAAATTGCACTTTTTTATATGCACTATCTAATGAGTTGTTTGTTTCTTTTCAAATATTACAATGGTCGTAATATTTACTTTCCCTATTGTCGTTACTTAATATTCTACGAGGTACTATTCTTCTCTAATAAAATACATGTAAACAATAATTATAGAACAACTGTTTTGTAAGCTCACATTCCTTTAACAATGTTAAATTGAGTGAGTATATGTAACAATAACAACAAAAAATATATTACAATCACAGTAAGGGTCGTAAAACTAAATTCCATTCCTAATTACAACATTACAGCCGGCATATTTGTATTCACTGCGTTCTGGGTTTATAGTTTACTGTTATTTTATTATTACCCTGGAGTTACGAATAAATTATTTTTATACATGTTTGAACCGGATATATTCTTATATGTTTTATATTGACAAAGTATTATGAAGTACCGATGTGTTATGGAGCTGTACTAATCTACATAGGAGGAAAAATAGGAAAATGCAAGGAAAAAGTGAACATCAGGTATAAACATCTGTTATATACAAGTCGAAAATGAAAATTTCTTCTTTACATTTTTCGTGTCCAAAGTAGGCTAATAAAGAAGCGGAAATACTTAGACAGCATATAGAAGCGTTTCCCAACGTTTCCTTAGGCGGTGCTAGCAGAGCAAATAGTGGCTATCTGTTATATACTACTTACATATTATTAACTGTCCTATAAACAAATAGATTAATACTGAACAAGACCGCCTTATGGCTAAAGAGAGGAAAGAATGCGATATCCACGATCCTGGAAACGAAATGTTGTAAAACAAGAGCACCTTAGGCGCACAATATGTAAATTACGAAGGGAACATAGTCACCGAAAGAAGAACAGGACCGTCATGTAATTGTCGTATGCAGTGTTTTGTAAAATTTCACTTGGTGTATACCAATCAAAATCTAGAGAGTCTTAGCCCAATTTGGGACATTCGAATTTTAAGAAACTCAGAAGTTTATAACAATATTAATTTATTCATTTTAATACTTACTGTAGATAATCATGAAGTCAGAAGATGCGACAACAATTGGAGATATTAACTTAGATACCGGCAAAACTATACAAATGCCAGACGATCGCAAAAAGAAGGTAACATTACTCTAGTGTTCTCCATTCTTTGCAGATGTCCCCACCAGTGTAGTTGTCGTTGTTCAATGAAGTCCATTATCGACTGTATCCCCAGTTCCTCTCGTATTTGTGAATTTCTCATTCTATCCTTTCTAGTTACGCCTCTCACTCTCCTAAGATATCTCATTTCTGCCGCCTGGATTTTGTTTTTCTGTCTATTATTTAGTACCAATGATACACATCCGTATATGAACACTACTCTGTAGACTGCTTTGAATACTTTTTATCTTAGTGTTGCGTGATATTTCTTGTTTCATAATGAAATTCTTATACATTGCGCAATACAATTTGGTTGCCTTTTTGATTCTTTCATTAATTTCTGATTCATTCTTCACAGTGTTTTCTATCAGAACGCCTAAATATCGAAACTCATTTACTTGTTGAATGTTTATTCCTTCAATTTGGATATTTAGCTATTCTTTATCTGTGGTCATTACTTTTGTTTTATTTTTATTTATGCTCATTCATTTTTGCTTAAGTGTTTCGTTCCATATATCTATACTATTTTGTAGATTGTTTTCGTTCTTTCGTTCGTTGTTTCGTTAGTATCCTCTCCAGATTTCTGTACCCAATATGATTTTTGTTTCGTCTGTATTGAGCACTGTTACATCGTCTATACATACGGTGAACAGTACAGGACTTAATCCTCCGCCCTGCCTTAACCCATCTTGGGTTACAAATTCTTCGGATCTCATGGGACGTGTTTACTTATAATAATTGGTGATTGTAGAGGTAAACGGGGCTCCCTCCTGGGACCTTACGGAAGGACTAAACTCGAAAAGGGGCGTGTCAAAAGACGCCTGAAGGATTTTTCTGTGCCTTAGGCTAGGTTTCCTTGCGATTAGATGCTAAATTTTCCCGATGTTTTCAGATTAGTCGGAAATTCGCGTTTATCTCCCGAACGGTTGACGCTACGCCAAAACTATCTATGTCCGAATATATTCTTCTCGGCGAGTACTTGGATATTTTCGGGAAATTTTTTTTTTCCGATTAAAACTAAAATCTTTTTGCGTCGCGGCGGCGACGTCCGATTTAGCGTCGCCTTGCAGGTCGTCTCCAGCGAATTGCCCATGTGAACAATATCGATCGTCAAAATTTCAAAATTCCAACGCCCTTCTAAACGGCTTATTTTTTTGATTTTCCTCTGCCAAACTCGATTTTAGAAAATATATTATTCATATACGCGTATATAAGATACCCTTTCATACGAGCGCCGGTGGCGTGATGCTTAGGTATTCGTCTTCGAATCGGATGGTACTAGGTTCAAACCCCCTTCTACGACGTATCTGTTTTTTTTTTATTTTGTTTATAGAGGAATATAGTTAAAATTTATTTTTCATTTACGACAAGGAACAAAAAATAAAAAAATAGGAGTTACTGCGAAAATATTCTATTTTTAATTAAATGTATAATTAAATAATATTTCATTATTTTTTTTACTTTAACCTACACATGCTCACAGAGGTAAGGGAGTCTTCTTTGATACCATCTTTTTATTTCCACAAATATATATTTACGAAAACAATAATGTACAAACAAGAAATGAAATAATAAATTATTACGACGATTTCCAAAATTTCAATGTTCCAACGCCTTTCTAAACCGCTTATTATTTTTTGATAATTCTCATCGTTACTTATACTAAAATCGTATATAGTTCAGTGTATTATCGAGATTATACTACATATATATATATCTACATATTTTCGAAAGAGTCAAAAAGTCTTTTTTGCATACATTTTTTTTTATTTCTCTCCAGCGCGTCTTTAAGGGGGTCAATTTTTTTTTCTCCGCTCTCCAATGTACAGGGGAAATTGAATGTCAATATTTTAGGGAACGATTTTTTAGTCTATTTTAAAAACAAAACTTCATATGAACGTGTGACCTAAACGTCTGTCAAAGTAGGCAGCTGAAATTCCGTACGAACGCCACTGGCGGAATTAAAAAAAAATGTGGAACAGTCAATAATGCCTCTTGATACATACTACACGTATACCACGTTTCATTAAAATATCTAAAGTGGTATTACAGGAATTAATAAAAAACTATTTATTTTCGAAAACTTTATCACCCTGTATCTCAAAAGTTAAGACCTTTAGGTCATATGTTCATATGAAGTTTTCTCTTTAACATGACGAGTAGTATACGGTCCTGCGACGTCCAGCAAAAAAAAAAAAAACTATTTATTTTCGAAAACTTTATCACCCTGTATCTCAAAAGCTAAGACCTTTAGGTCATATGTTCATATGAAGTTTTCTTTTTATCATGACGACTAATATACGATCCCGCTACGTCCAGCAAAAAAAAAAACTATTTATTTTCGAAAACTTTATCACCCTGTATCTCAAAAGTTAAGACCTTTAGGTCATATGTTCATATGAAGTTTTCTCTTTAACATGACGAGTAGTATACGGTCCTGCGACGTCCAGCTTTAACATGACGAGTAGTATAAAAAAAAAAAAAAACTATTTATTTTCGAAAACTTTATCACCCTGTATCTCAAAAGCTAAGACCTTTAGGTCATATGTTCATATGAAGTTTTCTTTTTATCATGACGACTAATATACGATCCCGCTACGTCCAGCAAAAAAAAAAAAAACTATTTATTTTCGAAAACTTTATCACCCTGTATCTCAAAAGTTAAGACCTTTAGGTCATATGTTCATATGAAGTTTTCTTTTTATCATGACGAGTAGTATACGATCCCGCTACGTCCAGCAAAAAAAAAAACTATTTATTTTCGAAAACTTTATCACCCTGTATCTCAAAAGTTAAGACCTTTAGGTCATATGTTCATATGAAGTTTTCTTTTTATCATGACGAGTAGTATGCGATCCCGCTACGTCAGCAAAAAAAAAATCGTTCCCTGAAATATGGACATTCATTTTGGAAAGAGCCTGTATAGCGGGTTTTATTAAATCAAGACGGCCATACTCCGCTCTTTTACTTATAATAATTGGTGATTGTAGAGGTAAACGGGGCTCCCTCCTGGGACCTTACGGAAGGACTAAACTCGAAAAGGGGCGTGTCAAAAGACGCCTGAAGGATTTTTCTGTGCCTTAGGCTAGGTTTCCTTGCGATTAGATGCTAAATTTTCCCGATGTTTTCAGATTAGTCGGAAATTCGCGTTTATCTCCCGAACGGTTGACGCTACGCCAAAACTATCTATGTCCGAATATATTCTTCTCGGCGAGTACTTGGATATTTTCGGGAAATTTTTTTTTCCGATTAAAACTAAAATCTTTTTGCGTCGCGGCGGCGACGTCCGATTTAGCGTCGCCTTGCAGGTCGTCTCCAGCGAATTGCCCATGTGAACAATATCGATCGTCAAAATTTCAAAATTCCAACGCCCTTCTAAACGGCTTATTTTTTTGATTTTCCTCTGCCAAACTCGATTTTAGAAAATATATTATTCATATACGCGTATATAAGATACCCTTTCATACGAGCGCCGGTGGCGTGATGCTTAGGTATTCGTCTTCGAATCGGATGGTACTAGGTTCAAACCCCTTCTACGACGTATCTGTTTTTTTTTATTTTGTTTATAGAGGAATATAGTTAAAATTTATTTTTCATTTACGACAAGGAACAAAAAATAAAAAAATAGGAGTTACTGCGAAAATATTCTATTTTTAATTAAATGTATAATTAAATAATATTTCATTATTTTTTTTACTTTAACCTACACATGCTCACAGAGGTAAGGGAGTCTTCTTTGATACCATCTTTTTATTTCCACAAATATATATTTACGAAAACAATAATGTACAAACAAGAAATGAAATAATAAATTATTACGACGATTTCCAAAATTTCAATGTTCCAACGCCTTTCTAAACCGCTTATTATTTTTTGATAATTCTCATCGTTACTTATACTAAAATCGTATATAGTTCAGTGTATTATCGAGATTATACTACATATATATATATCTACATATTTTCGAAAGAGTCAAAAAGTCTTTTTTGCATACATTTTTTTTTATTTCTCTCCAGCGCGTCTTTAAGGGGGTCAATTTTTTTTTCTCCGCTCTCCAATGTACAGGGGAAATTGAATGTCAATATTTTAGGGAACGATTTTTTAGTCTATTTTAAAAACAAAACTTCATATGAACGTGTGACCTAAACGTCTGTCAAAGTAGGCAGCTGAAATTCCGTACGAACGCCACTGGCGGAATTAAAAAAAATGTGGAACAGTCAATAATGCCTCTTGATACATACTACACGTATACCACGTTTCATTAAAATATCTAAAGTGGTATTACAGGAATTAATAAAAAACTATTTATTTTCGAAAACTTTATCACCCTGTATCTCAAAAGTTAAGACCTTTAGGTCATATGTTCATATGAAGTTTTCTCTTTAACATGACGAGTAGTATACGGTCCTGCGACGTCCAGCAAAAAAAAAAAAACTATTTATTTTCGAAAACTTTATCACCCTGTATCTCAAAAGCTAAGACCTTTAGGTCATATGTTCATATGAAGTTTTCTTTTTATCATGACGACTAATATACGATCCCGCTACGTCCAGCAAAAAAAAAACTATTTATTTTCGAAAACTTTATCACCCTGTATCTCAAAAGTTAAGACCTTTAGGTCATATGTTCATATGAAGTTTTCTCTTTAACATGACGAGTAGTATACGGTCCTGCGACGTCCAGCAAAAAAAAAAAAAACTATTTATTTTCGAAAACTTTATCACCCTGTATCTCAAAAGCTAAGACCTTTAGGTCATATGTTCATATGAAGTTTTCTTTTTATCATGACGACTAATATACGATCCCGCTACGTCCAGCAAAAAAAAAAACTATTTATTTTCGAAAACTTTATCACCCTGTATCTCAAAAGTTAAGACCTTTAGGTCATATGTTCATATGAAGTTTTCTTTTTATCATGACGAGTAGTATACGATCCCGCTACGTCCAGCAAAAAAAAAACTATTTATTTTCGAAAACTTTATCACCCTGTATCTCAAAAGTTAAGACCTTTAGGTCATATGTTCATATGAAGTTTTCTTTTTATCATGACGAGTAGTATGCGATCCCGCTACGTCAGCAAAAAAAAAAAAGAAAAAATCGTTCCCTGAAATATGGACATTCATTTTGGAAAGAGCCTGTATAGCGGGTTTTATTAAATCAAGACGGCCATACTCCGCTCTTTTACTTATAATAATTGGTGATTGTAGAGGTAAACGGGGCTCCCTCCTGGGACCTTACGGAAGGACTAAACTCGAAAAGGGGCGTGTCAAAAGACGCCTGAAGGATTTTTCTGTGCCTTAGGCTAGGTTTCCTTGCGATTAGATGCTAAATTTTCCCGATGTTTTCAGATTAGTCGGAAATTCGCGTTTATCTCCCGAACGGTTGACGCTACGCCAAAACTATCTATGTCCGAATATATTCTTCTCGGCGAGTACTTGGATATTTTCGGGAAATTTTTTTTTTCCGATTAAAACTAAAATCTTTTTGCGTCGCGGCGGCGACGTCCGATTTAGCGTCGCCTTGCAGGTCGTCTCCAGCGAATTGCCCATGTGAACAATATCGATCGTCAAAATTTCAAAATTCCAACGCCCTTCTAAACGGCTTATTTTTTGATTTTCCTCTGCCAAACTCGATTTTAGAAAATATATTATTCATATACGCGTATATAAGATACCCTTTCATACGAGCGCCGGTGGCGTGATGCTTAGGTATTCGTCTTCGAATCGGATGGTACTAGGTTCAAACCCCTTCTACGACGTATCTGTTTTTTTTATTTTGTTTATAGAGGAATATAGTTAAAATTTATTTTTCATTTACGACAAGGAACAAAAAATAAAAAAATAGGAGTTACTGCGAAAATATTCTATTTTTAATTAAATGTATAATTAAATAATATTTCATTATTTTTTTTACTTTAACCTACACATGCTCACAGAGGTAAGGGAGTCTTCTTTGATACCATCTTTTTATTTCCACAAATATATATTTACGAAAACAATAATGTACAAACAAGAAATGAAATAATAAATTATTACGACGATTTCCAAAATTTCAATGTTCCAACGCCTTTCTAAACCGCTTATTATTTTTTGATAATTCTCATCGTTACTTATACTAAAATCGTATATAGTTCAGTGTATTATCGAGATTATACTACATATATATATATCTACATATTTTCGAAAGAGTCAAAAAGTCTTTTTTGCATACATTTTTTTTTATTTCTCTCCAGCGCGTCTTTAAGGGGGTCAATTTTTTTTTCTCCGCTCTCCAATGTACAGGGGAAATTGAATGTCAATATTTTAGGGAACGATTTTTTAGTCTATTTTAAAAACAAAACTTCATATGAACGTGTGACCTAAACGTCTGTCAAAGTAGGCAGCTGAAATTCCGTACGAACGCCACTGGCGGAAGCAAAAAAAAAAAAAATGTGGAACAGTCAATAATGCCTCTTGATACATACTACACGTATACCACGTTTCATTAAAATATCTAAAGTGGTATTACAGGAATTAATAAAAAACTATTTATTTTCGAAAACTTTATCACCCTGTATCTCAAAAGTTAAGACCTTTAGGTCATATGTTCATATGAAGTTTTCTCTTTAACATGACGAGTAGTATACGGTCCTGCGACGTCCAGCAAAAAAAAAAAAAACTATTTATTTTCGAAAACTTTATCACCCTGTATCTCAAAAGCTAAGACCTTTAGGTCATATGTTCATATGAAGTTTTCTTTTTATCATGACGACTAATATACGATCCCGCTACGTCCAGCAAAAAAAAAAACTATTTATTTTCGAAAACTTTATCACCCTGTATCTCAAAAGTTAAGACCTTTAGGTCATATGTTCATATGAAGTTTTC
Source organism: Holotrichia oblita (assembly GCA_023690525.1). NCBI lineage: Eukaryota > Metazoa > Arthropoda > Insecta > Coleoptera > Scarabaeidae > Holotrichia > Holotrichia oblita. The sequence goes on along the minus strand of CM043018.1, from coordinate 110,889,339 downwards.
TCTTTAACATGACGAGTAGTATACGGTCCTGCGACGTCCAGCAAAAAAAAAAAAAACTATTTATTTTCGAAAACTTTATCACCCTGTATCTCAAAAGCTAAGACCTTTAGGTCATATGTTCATATGAAGTTTTCTTTTTATCATGACGACTAATATACGATCCCGCTACGTCCAGCAAAAAAAAAAAACTATTTATTTTCGAAAACTTTATCACCCTGTATCTCAAAAGTTAAGACCTTTAGGTCATATGTTCATATGAAGTTTTCTTTTTATCATGACGAGTAGTATACGATCCCGCTACGTCCAGCATATGTTCATAAAAAAAAAAACTATTTATTTTCGAAAACTTTATCACCCTGTATCTCAAAAGTTAAGACCTTTAGGTCATATGTTCATATGAAGTTTTCTTTTTATCATGACGAGTAGTATGCGATCCCGCTACGTCAAAAAAAAAAAAAAAAAAAATCGTTCCCTGAAATATGGACATTCATTTTGGAAAGAGCCTGTATAGCGGGTTTTATTAAATCAAGACGGCCATACTCCGCTCTTTTACTTATAATAATTGGTGATTGTAGAGGTAAACGGGGCTCCCTCCTGGGACCTTACGGAAGGACTAAACTCGAAAAGGGGCGTGTCAAAAGACGCCTGAAGGATTTTTCTGTGCCTTAGGCTAGGTTTCCTTGCGATTAGATGCTAAATTTTCCCGATGTTTTCAGATTAGTCGGAAATTCGCGTTTATCTCCCGAACGGTTGACGCTACGCCAAAACTATCTATGTCCGAATATATTCTTCTCGGCGAGTACTTGGATATTTTCGGGAAATTTTTTTTTCCGATTAAAACTAAAATCTTTTTGCGTCGCGGCGGCGACGTCCGATTTAGCGTCGCCTTGCAGGTCGTCTCCAGCGAATTGCCCATGTGAACAATATCGATCGTCAAAATTTCAAAATTCCAACGCCCTTCTAAACGGCTTATTTTTTTGATTTTCCTCTGCCAAACTCGATTTTAGAAAATATATTATTCATATACGCGTATATAAGATACCCTTTCATACGAGCGCCGGTGGCGTGATGCTTAGGTATTCGTCTTCGAATCGGATGGTACTAGGTTCAAACCCCTTCTACGACGTATCTGTTTTTTTTTTATTTTGTTTATAGAGGAATATAGTTAAAATTTATTTTTCATTTACGACAAGGAACAAAAAATAAAAAAATAGGAGTTACTGCGAAAATATTCTATTTTTAATTAAATGTATAATTAAATAATATTTCATTATTTTTTTTACTTTAACCTACACATGCTCACAGAGGTAAGGGAGTCTTCTTTGATACCATCTTTTTATTTCCACAAATATATATTTACGAAAACAATAATGTACAAACAAGAAATGAAATAATAAATTATTACGACGATTTCCAAAATTTCAATGTTCCAACGCCTTTCTAAACCGCTTATTATTTTTTGATAATTCTCATCGTTACTTATACTAAAATCGTATATAGTTCAGTGTATTATCGAGATTATACTACATATATATATATCTACATATTTTCGAAAGAGTCAAAAAGTCTTTTTTGCATACATTTTTTTTTATTTCTCTCCAGCGCGTCTTTAAGGGGGTCAATTTTTTTTTCTCCGCTCTCCAATGTACAGGGGAAATTGAATGTCAATATTTTAGGGAACGATTTTTTAGTCTATTTTAAAAACAAAACTTCATATGAACGTGTGACCTAAACGTCTGTCAAAGTAGGCAGCTGAAATTCCGTACGAACGCCACTGGCGGAATTAAAAAAAAATGTGGAACAGTCAATAATGCCTCTTGATACATACTACACGTATACCACGTTTCATTAAAATATCTAAAGTGGTATTACAGGAATTAATAAAAAACTATTTATTTTCGAAAACTTTATCACCCTGTATCTCAAAATTTTCGAAAACTTTATCACCCTGTATCTCAAAAGTTAAGACCTTTAGGTCATATGTTCATATGAAGTTTTCTCTTTAACATGACGAGTAGTATACGGTCCTGCGACGTCCAGCAAAAAAAAAAAAAACTATTTATTTTCGAAAACTTTATCACCCTGTATCTCAAAAGCTAAGACCTTTAGGTCATATGTTCATATGAAGTTTTCTTTTTATCATGACGACTAATATACGATCCCGCTACGTCCAGCAAAAAAAAAAAAAACTATTTATTTTCGAAAACTTTATCACCCTGTATCTCAAAAGTTAAGACCTTTAGGTCATATGTTCATATGAAGTTTTCTCTTTAACATGACGAGTAGTATACGGTCCTGCGACGTCCAGCAAAAAAAAAAAAAACTATTTATTTTCGAAAACTTTATCACCCTGTATCTCAAAAGCTAAGACCTTTAGGTCATATGTTCATATGAAGTTTTCTTTTTATCATGACGACTAATATACGATCCCGCTACGTCCAGCAAAAAAAAAAAAAACTATTTATTTTCGAAAACTTTATCACCCTGTATCTCAAAAGTTAAGACCTTTAGGTCATATGTTCATATGAAGTTTTCTTTTTATCATGACGAGTAGTATACGATCCCGCTACGTCCAGCAAAAAAAAAAAAAACTATTTATTTTCGAAAACTTTATCACCCTGTATCTCAAAAGTTAAGACCTTTAGGTCATATGTTCATATGAAGTTTTCTTTTTATCATGACGAGTAGTATGCGATCCCGCTACGTCAGCAAAAAAAAAATCGTTCCCTGAAATATGGACATTCATTTTGGAAAGAGCCTGTATAGCGGGTTTTATTAAATCAAGACGGCCATACTCCGCTCTTTTACTTATAATAATTGGTGATTGTAGAGGTAAACGGGGCTCCCTCCTGGGACCTTACGGAAGGACTAAACTCGAAAAGGGGCGTGTCAAAAGACGCCTGAAGGATTTTTCTGTGCCTTAGGCTAGGTTTCCTTGCGATTAGATGCTAAATTTTCCCGATGTTTTCAGATTAGTCGGAAATTCGCGTTTATCTCCCGAACGGTTGACGCTACGCCAAAACTATCTATGTCCGAATATATTCTTCTCGGCGAGTACTTGGATATTTTCGGGAAATTTTTTTTTTCCGATTAAAACTAAAATCTTTTTGCGTCGCGGCGGCGACGTCCGATTTAGCGTCGCCTTGCAGGTCGTCTCCAGCGAATTGCCCATGTGAACAATATCGATCGTCAAAATTTCAAAATTCCAACGCCCTTCTAAACGGCTTATTTTTTTGATTTTCCTCTGCCAAACTCGATTTTAGAAAATATATTATTCATATACGCGTATATAAGATACCCTTTCATACGAGCGCCGGTGGCGTGATGCTTAGGTATTCGTCTTCGAATCGGATGGTACTAGGTTCAAACCCCTTCTACGACGTATCTGTTTTTTTTTATTTTGTTTATAGAGGAATATAGTTAAAATTTATTTTTCATTTACGACAAGGAACAAAAAATAAAAAAATAGGAGTTACTGCGAAAATATTCTATTTTTAATTAAATGTATAATTAAATAATATTTCATTATTTTTTTTACTTTAACCTACACATGCTCACAGAGGTAAGGGAGTCTTCTTTGATACCATCTTTTTATTTCCACAAATATATATTTACGAAAACAATAATGTACAAACAAGAAATGAAATAATAAATTATTACGACGATTTCCAAAATTTCAATGTTCCAACGCCTTTCTAAACCGCTTATTATTTTTTGATAATTCTCATCGTTACTTATACTAAAATCGTATATAGTTCAGTGTATTATCGAGATTATACTACATATATATATATCTACATATTTTCGAAAGAGTCAAAAAGTCTTTTTTGCATACATTTTTTTTTATTTCTCTCCAGCGCGTCTTTAAGGGGGTCAATTTTTTTTTCTCCGCTCTCCAATGTACAGGGGAAATTGAATGTCAATATTTTAGGGAACGATTTTTTAGTCTATTTTAAAAACAAAACTTCATATGAACGTGTGACCTAAACGTCTGTCAAAGTAGGCAGCTGAAATTCCGTACGAACGCCACTGGCGGAATTAAAAAAAAATGTGGAACAGTCAATAATGCCTCTTGATACATACTACACGTATACCACGTTTCATTAAAATATCTAAAGTGGTATTACAGGAATTAATAAAAAACTATTTATTTTCGAAAACTTTATCACCCTGTATCTCAAAAGTTAAGACCTTTAGGTCATATGTTCATATGAAGTTTTCTCTTTAACATGACGAGTAGTATACGGTCCTGCGACGTCCAGCAAAAAAAAAAAAAACTATTTATTTTCGAAAACTTTATCACCCTGTATCTCAAAAGCTAAGACCTTTAGGTCATATGTTCATATGAAGTTTTCTTTTTATCATGACGACTAATATACGATCCCGCTACGTCCAGCAAAAAAAAAAAACTATTTATTTTCGAAAACTTTATCACCCTGTATCTCAAAAGTTAAGACCTTTAGGTCATATGTTCATATGAAGTTTTCTTTTTATCATGACGAGTAGTATGCGATCCCGCGACGTCCAGCAAAAAAAAAAAAAAAAAAAAAAAAAAGAAGTCCACTCAACGACTTTGACAGGTAAACATTGAAATTCCTAACAAATTTCCTCTCTTCTAAAAATTACGAGATTTATTTAATATTTGTACCTTAACACCTATACAGTTACCCGTAAGGACGTATTTGTTACTGTAATACGTAATCCGACAGCTTTTTAATATACCTAATCAAGGCCGTTAGAAATTTTTTCTTTTAAACTATTTACACTGCGAGAAAGCGCGCAATTTGAATATTATGGAATAACTTAAAACATGCTGCCTCTCTATATATACAGATATATATGTCATGATAAACACATTTATCAATATTCTATTAGATACACATTTCACCTATAAATAATATATTCCGTTATTATTAAATAAAAAACTTGAAAGAAATATTGAATTTTAAGCGTTCATAACTTCATTACGTAAAATAAGTAAAGAAATACTACAAAATTTGAACTGTCAAGACGGACTTTTTGTTCTGCGTTTACATCGAGATCATGAGTTGTTGATTTTTCGGTAAAACATTTTGTGATTGTCATTAAGATAATATATACATATAGTATTGAGATTAATTAAATAATCGTAGATATAACTGCACTTTACCAAATAACTTCATTGTATCTTAATAGATGGCAGCATATCTGAGGTATACATGTTTAGTGCAATGTATCAAGCGCTCAATTTGAATATTATGGTATTTCTGAACACATGTTATCTCTTCAAAAATATAAGTATATACGTCATGTTAAAAACGTTTGTCAATATACTAATAGATACACATTTTACCTATAAATAATATATTCCGTTATTATTAATAAAAATAGTTGAAAAAATACATCTAACGCGAAACGCGAAAAGTCAAATTGTAATCGTCAAAACCTCATTACGTAATATAATGGAAAAAATACTACGTGACGTCATTTACTTATTACCAAAAAAATATATTTCAAAATTAAATACGTTAAAATACGTCTACGTACAAAATACCATCTTTAATAACTAGAGCAATAATCATTAGGCGGCCCTCATAATAAATCGTTGACGTTAGCGCGTCTGCGATCAAAATTTGAACTGTCAAGACGGATTTTTACACTTAGAAGGTTATAGGGTTTATTAGTTCTTTTCATATTACTACCGGGAAAATTTAATTTCTTCCCAACGATATTAAAAATATTGATAAACACATTTGTCAATACTCTGTTTGATAAAATGTATAAATTGTAGAATGATGACTTAAATTCATAATTCAGCAAGTATACAGGGTAACTGCTAATGAAGCGACCATACTTTACAGTTATGTAAAATAACGAGCGTTTCTACATAGAATGCCATTGATTTATTAAAATAGTCCGTGAAAAAAATCGATTAAAAATAAAATAAGTATGCACATTGCTTTCATACTGCTCAATTCGTATAACATTTTTTTTTTTTTTCATTTTAGTAGTTCATTAGCTGGGACACCTCGACATATTCTGTCGGGTTAAGATTAGCGGAAATGCTGGTCGGTGGGCCGGAAGAGTTCAGTCTAAATTCGAATACTTGGGATGGGTCAGCTTAGACCAAACTCGAAGAGTTTGGGTGGGGTCAACTAGTTATTATAGAATTCGTGTTGTTCTTATATAATCTTTGGATATTTCGAATTGTTTTTTTATTTACTCCCCTTTCTCAGAGCGCTTTCCATATTTCGTATCTTACCACTTTATCAAACGCTTTTTTTAAATCAATAAATGCGAAATAGGTCCTTTTCCCTTGTTGCAATCTTTTTCAAATATTTGTTTTAGTATAAATATATGATCTTACGTGTTTATTCAAGGTCTGAATCCACTTTGTAACTCTGATAGTAATGGTTCGATTATCGGTCTGAGCCTATTGTTAATTAACTGCTCATATATTTTGACAACTGTACTTAGTAACGTTATGCCTCTGTAATTATTACAATCTCTATAATTTCCCTTTTTGTGAACCGGTGTTAATAGTAGTACTTCCCAATCTGCTGGTATGTTTTTGTATTTCCATGCCATATTAATGATTTCTAGAAGTATCTTTGTTCCTGCTTTACCAATATTTTTAATAATTTCTGTCACTATTTTGTCATTTCCGGGCGCTTTTCCACTTTTGAATTTTTTTATTACATCAGTCAATTCTTCCAGAGTAAATTCTGTATCCTCATCTGATATATTTCAGTGGAATCCTTCAGTATTCTTTCCATCTGTCCATTACCTCTCTTTCATCCGCGATTATTTCTTGTTGTTTATTATACATATATGTATGTATGCTTCCATCATCTATTGATTTTTCTTCTCTGCCAGATTTCAAAACTGTATAGAATAGTTTTTGATTACTTTTGCTATCTCGCTCCATTCTATCGCCAAATTCTTTCCATTTATTTGCTTTTGCTATTAACACTAGTTCTTTTACTCTTTTCCTTGTCTTTGGTACATTGTGTATTGTTTTGTTTTCATATTTGACATTTTCTCCACAATTCCTTTTTATTTTTAATTCCTTCAGCAGTCTGCTTCCTTGTGTTACATTTTTTATATACTCCGCATATCTTGCAGGCAGCTTCTACGATTATTTGTTTGAACTTATTCTATTTTTCTTCTAGATTATCCACATTTGTTTTCTCTAACTTCTCTTTAATATTTTTTTGTACTAATTTTTCATAATTTCTCGCTATTTCTTGTTCCTTTAATTTACATGTCTTTATTGGCGTGACTTCTATTTTTTTTTATTTTAGTTCCGTTGTTACGGTTGTTTTCTGGTTCTTCTTTAATTCTATCTACAACTAAATAATGGTCACTGTATATCTTCGCTCCTCTCCTAACTTTCACATATTCTTCTTCTGTTCACCCTTTCTACGAGCACATAGTCAATTATAGATTTTTCATCTCTATTGTGTTGCACGCGTGTATATTTGTGAATATCCTGATGCTTGTAGAATGAGTTAGTTATTACGAGATCATGGTTTATACAAAAATTCAATATCCTTTTTCCATTATCATTTCTAATTTCCTCTTCGTGTTCTCCTACAACTACTTTATATTTGTCGTCCTTTTTTCCTATTCTGCCATTAAAGTCCCCCGTGCTAAACAATATTCCTTTGGCCTCATCCATTACTAATGTCAGCTCTTCCCAGAATTTGTATTTTTCTTCTACATTATCATTGTCATTAGGACCATAGACTGTTATTATTGTCATTACCTTTTGTTTAACGTCTTTTAGCTTCACTACTAATAATTATGTGATGTAAAGGTGCTATAATTCAAGCACGTCCACCGTTTGTAACTAGATAGCAAGTTAACATCTTCTAATTACCGATTTGCGTAGGTATATATGTATATTCAACCAATAAGATTATACGTTGAGCGTAGATTTTCACAACCGTTGTTTACTATGTTGAAGTCTTCCGGATGTTGTCGCGTAGTTAAGTAGTTTAGAAACCTTCTGAGGAAGGTTTCTAAAGACAGTCTTTAGAAGAAACTGACAGCATGATCAGCGAAACGTCAAGTGCAAACATATCTACGCGATAACACCCGGAAGACATAGAAGTGAACATAGTAACATCATACGTGATCGAAAGAATGCATTGGTAGAAGACCAATACATTTTTTAACAGCGATGAGTATTCAGATTTTTTAACATAACATACAAACCATCTTCGGTAAAAATGGATAACGGTGGTCCAAGCACTCTATATCTTCCTTTTTCTAATATTTTTTTTTTATCATTAACTTGCTAGCAATTTGGTATGCCTTATTTTGCTAATGAAATACTCGATTGAAATATTTCTTACTTTAAAACTATAAACACATTATTGAATCAAGAAAAGAGAAAGGAAGTAAAAATTAATTTATTAATACTCAAAGGTCTATCTCTAAGGTATCTATATGTATTATTGATACCATCAAATGGAACTCGTAATAACATGAAATTCAGCAATTCAAATGTTGCAATTGGATTTTTTTTTCTTTTATAATGCCTGATTTATAATATAATAACATGCAATTTGAATATGCTACATTAATCCTTTAATTATTGACTAGATAAAACACATATAACAAGATACACGTTTCCGTTATCCTCGTAATTTAAGTCTGTACAAAATGTTAATGCGCCTAAGTGACATTCAAACGCTTAATAAGAACGAACAGCGTAGCAATTCACATTAACTTCATTAGTTTTTATAACGTGACAGTTTAGTTAACAAGAACAAGTAACAGAACGCAATTTTAACACACAATTATGAGCATAATTTTGCATAATGTGGATACATTCGTTGTATTGTACTTAAGTTTTAATGACATTTACAAAGTAAATGTGAGAGGAAATGTGCGTATTTCTTTGTCTGCGTAAGTTCACCAGGCGTTAGCTTCCAATGTTGTTATTGTTACGCAAAAATAAATGACACATAAGTCAAGTTCATATGGAAAATATTTTTTTATTTGGTTGAAAGCTGTAAATAATAAATTAAGTATACTACAATTGCTGGAATGGAATAAGGACTCATTAAGATTATAATTAGGCTGAGAAAATTGTGCATAATTTTTGTATTGGTTTATGTATATGATAAAAGACTATCATAGGAGTTTTCGAGGCATTAATTTGAAGGTTGAAAACAATATCTGTTTATCATAAGGTTTTTTAAAAATAAGCATAATTGAATATTTATCTTTCAATATACATATTACGTTTCATTTCCATGTGAATGAAATGTACAAGTTATAAATATTATTCTAGGAGAATTTAAAACAATTTTAGTTGTACTTTTACATTAGGTTTTGAAGCTAAAAAGTGCTATATAATTCTACCGCTTATGTATTATAAAAATTTCGGGTAAGTAAGTCACATACGTATATTACATAATGCTCTCACTTAAAAGTATTTTGTATATTGAGCAAACTTAGCTTAAATTCGATTGAAACTAGGCCCAAATAAGTATGTCGAAATATGATTTACACAAAATTGTAACAAATCAATTTCTCGTGATCTATCATATTTTTGGAAAAATATTACATTACACGGTGATCTTCCAACTGCGTTAATATATCTAAGATTTAAATATTAAATTTTGAAAATTTTGAAAAGGCAGTTTCTTGTTGACACCAATAATATAAAAGGTATGAGAATACTGCAAACCCACAATTGCTAGGTACTTTTACAAATGAATTATAATTAGAGTGGACGAATTCGGAGCGAAAGCAGGGGCGTCACTAACGCATTGGTTCCCGCGTGCCTCGTCGCACATACGATTACTTAGTATGTTGCCCACGGTCATCGTGTGTGCATGTATAATAGTAGCAGGAAAGTGTATTATTTTAAGCATCAAATTACATACATTTTAGATTTTATTTTATACGTGTAATCGAGAACGTTTCATAATCTAGAAAAACCGTCTTAAATTTTTTTTGTATCTAACATAATAACATCAGTATCGTTCATGATAGTATATCTCTAGATATTAGGTAATAATATTTCGCATACGGGAACCAATTCGTTAGTCACGCCTGTGCTTTCGCTCCGAATTGGTCCACTCTAATTATAATTATTTATCAATTTGTATACATTAAATATTTGTTTCTAAAATTAAGCTAAAGCGTTTACGGACTTATTAATACATACTGCCGTAATCTGAAAAGAATGAATTGAAAATCATCCAAAACACCTAAATACATATTTCTCACCTCGATAGTTTGGCAAACTGTAAAAATTCATTTATGGTGATTTTGAGTTAAAAAACGATGTGTTTATTTTGTGACAAAACGATTTTATTTCAACTAAATAATAATAAATTAATTTAAAAACCTTAGTAATTTTGATGTTACTATAAAATCAGTAATTAATTTTGTGAAATCCAGTTGGCCAAAGAGTGTAAAAATTTTTTAGATATGAATGGACGGTTGAAAATTATGTTTTCCTTTGGAACAATAGAATAGTTCTACTGGAGCAGCTTCGAAGTCGTCACAAATAAGAGTTGTTAAAATGAGAAGTTTGGCTAGATAATAATTCTTTTTGCGAGAAATTAACCGCGATTCTACGACAAATAAAAACAATCCACCTAAAGCGATTTTATACCCGTAGAGATGGCCTTCTAAGGCTGTTTTCCCCGTATTCATATCTATTTTATCGGTCCCTAACTTAATAAATACATGATACATGTTTATAATAGTAGATAAACTGACCGGCAAAACAAACCGCCAACCCGTCTACTCTACGTTTTCTCATATTGCACGAATTGTAAATGAGTACTTAATCCTGTGTGGCATTCGCACATTAAACTAGCCTCCATGTAGACAAGATCTCAATCCTATTGAGCATCTTTGAAGAAGAATTCGAAGTAGTTCCATAAGACTACACAAGAATAAAAAAATTAACTAATCGAATGTCGCAACGATTACGCGAACGCAACTGAAGCTCACCGAGGACATACGCGTTATTAGTTTTAGATCAGGACTAAAAGTCACCAATTTTATTTTTAGGAGTTGAGAGAAAAATCTTGTCCATACTGTTTTTCTTCTTTTGTAAAATTAAATTTATTTCTGTCATAAATTACACTATTACTTCAAAAAAATGCGTATGTTGCGCAGACAATGAATAGTTCTTGGATTCAGTCTCTGTAGAAACTTAAAACGATTGTAGAGTTGATTTTGCAAAAAATTTCAGGTGGGCACTTGTTGTGCCGTTCAGTTTAGTAATTCGAAAAGTGTCGAGATATTTTCAAATAGCACACAGTAAACAGGACTTTGTAGGCAGACCAGAATGGGTCTCATTACAATAGCTTTTAAGCTAGTTAGATACCTTGTTTTCTTTTGTAGAAAATTATATATCTTCAATTTACGCGACTTGGTAGCAGATATTGGACCATCACTTTTACACACTTTTAAATAATGTCAGTAGGTATTTGGTTCTAAATTACATTGTAGCAATTGTGTTTATTTCATATTACTGTAATTTATGCAGAACTGGGGCCTTAAACTAAGGACATTTTTATATTTTTGGTATATGTAGAACGATTGTAGTAAATACACTGTTGTTAGTTTTTCTTTAGATTAATAATCATATTTATGAAGAAAGGTCTTTCTAAACTAGTCAAATATTCGTTTATTTTTGCCTATTTTGGCCAAGATTATATTGTAGAACCAGCTTCACTTTAATTAGTAATTAAAACTGTTTAGTGTGAGATGCAAAGGACTGTCATTCGCTCATAGAGTGTAGTTTTTTGTATTATATAGTGCGTAAATCCACTACGTCTTCTTATTAAACTATTTTTGAGTTTATGCAATACTACGTAAACTGAATGTAAACAACCCCACTAGCTCTAGGATCATCTTCTTTACGTTTAGTTAACGTTGTGACAGTTGTTACTTCCCCTCTAAGTACTACGAATTTCTAGAGATGGAATTAATCAAGGTCGTCTTCTTAGATTTTCGCAACCAAATTCCATCCGCTAAATTACTAAATAATAATAAGAAAGAACAAACCTTATTTAATCTTATTTCATTATAGTGGAACAAAAATATTTGTCGAACATAATCATTTTCTAAACGTTTGTAAACTATATACCCAATGTATCTACAAATTGCTGTATCAGAATTTTGTATTCTTTTACATTTTAAATAATCCCAAAATTCAACGACTGTTGTGAAGGCTTTTGTTACCAATTCACCAACTAGGAAACCATGTAAACACGTCCTTACTATCGTTAAAAAAGGAAAGGAGTTATATTTTTTAAACGCTAAAGTAATCCAAGTAGGGATTGCTGAAGTAAGTTGTCTCTCTGGAATTACAGTTTACAATTACATATATTCAAGCATTTCTTTGCAAATTAATTAAAAATATATAAAATTTAATTGGGATGGTTTTTGCGACTATTATTACTTTCATATCCTTTTTGTTTACTTTTATTTCGAGTCCGGTATTTTATTGTATATGTTCATAATGTTTGCAAATCGTTTTCACAGTTTGTTATGATTACTATATTGTCTGCAAATGCACGTTCAGATATTTATATAATCTATAAACAGCATTTTCACTTTTTAACAATTTTTTTTTAGTTACTTTGTTGAAGTATGTATATTAATAGAGCTGAACGTAAACATGTCTTCAAAATACATTTATTGTATATTTATAGTAGTATAAATAGTTATTCTTAAACCACTTATCATGATTGTTTCTAAAACTTTAACAAGGGAATACCAACAACTCGAAAATTTAGATTTGGATGACACTTTACAGATCGCTTTGTTTTTATATATTTGTACTCTGATGTCTTGTAATTAATTAGCGGACTAACATTATTATTTCTATAATATTTGCTTTACTTTTTGAGATCTCAAAGTATCGTCGATATATATACAGGGTGTGGCGCGAAGAGTTTTGATTAGAAGTTTTTGGGGATGTAGTAATAGGCGAAATGTAAAACTATAATATTACACTATCGATAATGCTGATTTTAAATATAATATTTTCATGAATGATCTACTTCCGGTACACCGGAAGTACATACCAACTCGCTTATTTTAAATAGAACATGGTATTTTTTTATTTTATTTTTCAATTCTCTATCAAATTTTGAATAAATTTCATGTATCATGTCCTATACTAAAAATTAGGAGTAATAGTTTTTGATATTTCAATTTTTTTTAATTTTTCTAGAAAAACAGTCCCAAATAAATCACGATATTGCTGCAAACAAACACGCTACTGACTTAAAATTTGATATGGCGAATTGCAAGACATCACTACAGTGCCTCGTCCTTTGAAATGTAAATTTTTTTATACAGGGTGTTTTCCACATACCACTCAATTCCAATAACTTAAAACAATTATAACTCGCTTATTTCAAATACAACACCTTGTATATTATATCAAATTTCAATTCCCATCTTCATTCTCATTTAATTGATACTAGCATTCCTTATACCTACATAAATCTAACCGGTTTTGAGATATTTTATTATTTTATTTAACAATAACGAAACAACATTAATAAAGCGTAGGCCGTGGCTGTCAAAGATGTGACAACTTAATAGTAAATTGTCTATGTATGCATTGGATATGTTTTCACACTTTTCTTCAAAAGTTCATGTTTTATAGCAAGCAATGGCAAATTTAGCTTACAAATGACGATTTTTTAAAACTTATCATTAATTACGCCGAGTGTAGTATTAAGCGGACGTATCATATTTTTACAGAAAGGTACCCAGAAAAACCAAACGTAACTAATGATACCGTAAGAAGATTGGTTAGAAACTGCTCTCAATTTGGTCAATTTAAGTGTAGTTAATAAAAAGAAACCAATTTAATGAAATATTAGATGACGTTATTTTTAAGTAGATAGTTAAATAAATCAAAATTGGTTAGATTTAGGTATAGGAAATTAAAATAAAAATAGAAATGAAAAACTCATATAAAATACAGAGTAATGTATTTCAAATAAGCGAGTTATAATTAATAATAATAATAATAATAATAATAATAATATTTATTGTCATAAATTACACATGTAACATAGACATTGTCAATTATTTCAAATTATTTCAAATTGTTGGAATTCAGTGGTATATGTAAAACGCCCTGAATTAAAAATTAATATTTTAAATAAATATTTTACGAGCTGACACATGTTAGTAAAGTCATAATTCGCTCTGACAAAGTTTGAATCAGTAGTCTTTTGATTACAGGAGTATCGTGATTTATTTGGACTGCGTTTTTCTAGAAATCATTAGTAGGCATCATCGGCTACTTTTGTTTTTTCTGGGTGTCTTTGTGCAAAAATACGCCGCCACGTCCGCTTAATAATTCTATTACTTTCGCCGTAAATAATGATAAAATTAAAAAAAATCGTCATTTGTAAATGCTAAATTTGCCATTGCTTGCTATAAAACTTGAACTTTTAAAGAAAAGTATGAAAACATATTTAATGCATACATAGACAATTTACCATTAAGTTGTCATATTTTTGTCAGCCACGGCCTACGCTTTATTAATGTTGAAATATTAAGTTTTGTTAGTGTTAAGTAAAATAATAAAATATCTCAAAACCGGTTAGATTTAGGTATAGGGAATGCTAGTAACAATTAAAGGAGAATGAAGATAGGAATTGAAATCTGATATAATATACAGGGTGTTGTATTTGAAATAAGCGAGTTATAATTGTTTGAAGTTGTTGGAATGGAGTAGTATGTGGAAAACACTCTGTATAAAAAATTTTACGTTTCAAAGGACGAGGCACTTTTTTTATTTATTTTTACTTTGTTCCATTTAATATATTACAAAATACATTGGAAACGTCAAGTGTTTCATTACAACACTTTAGTGATGTCTTGCAATTCGCCATGTCAAATTTTAAGTCAGTAGCGTGTTTGTTTGCAGCAATATCGTGATTTATTTAGGACTGTTTTTTTTCTAGAAAAATTAAAAAGAATTGAAATATCTCAAAAACTATTAGTTTTTAGTATAGGACATGGTACATAAAATTTACTCAGAATTTGATAGAGAATTGAAAACTAAAATAAAAAATACCATGTTCTATTTAAAATAAGCGAGTTGGTATGTACTTCCGGTGTACCGGAAGTAAATCATTCATGGAAATATTATATTTAAAATCAGCATTATCGATAGTCTAATCTTATAAAATTTTAAATTTTGCCTATTGCTGCATCCCCAAAAACTTCTAATCAAAACTCTTCGCGCCACGCCCTGTATATATTATACATTATACCTATATTATATTATACAGGGTCGCTGATATGTATGGAAACGGTCGATTATTGGGTAAAATATACGAGATACCGGAAAAAGTTAAATACAAAAGTTTTAGGGTACTTAAATGCTTATTAGTTAATAATAATTTTAGGTATACAGGGTCGGTGGTAAAGTCGTGGCACGTCAAAGTTACATTTTTTTTTATGAAACCACCTGTATATTATTAGATAATTCAATTCCTATTCTAGTATTCTTATGCACGCAGAGGGCCACCATAGCATCAATAACTGAATATCAGTCATTCCCATAGGAGAACAAGAGATATACAAAGTGGACTACAGTAATATCATATCCTAAAGAAAATCATTCTACCAGATTCAGTGAGTGTGATATACATACATACGTAAAGCACAAATGTTGGAGGAACTAAACAACAATGTTCGTAAAAATATGTATAGCCAAAATAATACCGCCAATGTGCAACCAAAAATAAAAGGGTTTTGTCATAATCAAAATATAGTATAAGAAGTATAAGAAGATTTCTAGAATTTTATATTACCTTTTGTTCGCGTGAATTTTTATGTTTTGGAGGGTTGGCAGTGCGCAGGGGAGAAGAGAGTGTAAAAGAAAGAATGAACGCACGTAGTTCGATCACAATAAAAAAGCAATACAAATAAAATTACAAAGGTGTTTTATTGACTAACATAAGTGTAAGGGTTGAGTTACAAGGCGGACAACACACCCAAGATATCAACATTGGTCCTTCGAGCCGGATGAAAATCAGTAATACAATAAAGAAGTGGAATCTACATAACCTAACAATTAGTAAGAAATCGCGCCAAGCAGCAGAACATTCAAGTACACGCGCACCGAAGATAACGATACGTGACGATACGCAAGCGGAATCCTATCTCTTTCCCACACTCCGAGTAAGTACATTTTTCTCTCTCTCTTTCATACGAACGATACGCATAACGATGACGGACGCTACTCACACCACTCATACGCAGACGCAACTAAAAACGTTGAGATACAAACGAGGTGCGTTAAAAACACAATTGACATTATTTCAAAAGTATTTAAACGGGTTAGATAAAAGCCAACTAACTGAAACAGACAAACAAAATTTAAAGCTAAGAACAACAAAGATTGAATCGATTTACGATAATTTTCAAAATATACAAATAGAAATAGAACTTATTAATGTTGAGGAAGACGTAGATCCATTGCCAGAGGATTGTGAGAGGGAATCATTTGCAAATCTGTATTTTGAACTATTAGGATTAGCTAGTGCTATTTTATCAAATGATAAGCAAGACATTCAATCAGATATTAGTACAGACTCTGCGGTGCTTCCACAGTCTCTTCCCAATATGCATAAGGTTCACGTAAAATTACCGACAATCAGTTTACCAACTTTTGATGGTTCATTTACGTTGTGGCGGGAATTCTTTGATGCGTTTAATGCGTTGATACATACAAATAATAGTTTAACGGATGTACAAAAACTTTCTTATTTGAAATCTTGTTTGAAGAATGAACCTGCAGATCTTGTAAGAGCATATGAAACTCTTCAAGAAAATTATGCTATCGCGTGGACAACATTACAAAAAAGGTATAATAATAAGCGCAGAATAGTAAATAATCATGTACAGATATTAATAGACATACCTAAAATAACTAAAGAATCACATGTAGCATTAAGGCAATTAATCAATGTAACAGAAAATCACATTCAATGTTTAAAAGCATTAGGTCAGCCGATAGATAAATGGGATGCAATTATTGTACCCATAATCGCAGGAAAATTAGATTTTTTAACTAATAAGGAATGGGAACAGAAGGTCAATACAGAAACCGAAAGTTATGAACAGATGCCAACAATCACAGAATTTTTAGAATTTTTAAACAATAAACAGAACACATTAGAAGTAATTTCAAAAAGAAGAACCGATTCAGACAGTAAATTTGTTAATACTAAGCATACTAGAACGTTTACGGCGGTAAGTATTACATGTACATATTGTAGCAAAGACCATAGCATTCAGGTTTGTCAAGAATTTTGTAAACTTAATGAAAAGGAAAGAAACAATAAGGCTAGAGAGCTTAAACTTTGTATAAATTGTTTAAGAAAGGGTCATTTCATTCAAGATTGTTTATCTAAAACGACATGTAGAAAGTGTCACAAAAAACATCACATGTTACTACACAAACCACAGCTGAATCAACAAAGTGATAATACGAAACAGGCATCAATCGAAACAAGTGACACGGTAACTACTTGTTCCGCTGGACTAAGAGAAACAAAATCGCAAGTCTTACTGTCAACAGCTATGGTACATGTTCAAAACGCGCAAGGTCATGCTAACGAAGTTAGAACATTGCTTGATTCTGCATCACAGTCGAATTTTATCACTGAGCACATGTGTCAAATACTCAAGTTAGAAAAAGAGCCAGTGAATGTCACAGTAAGTGGAATAAGTAAAGGGTTAACAACTATTTTACATAAAGTACAAGTAAAATTGAAATCTATACACAGCAATTACAATATCCAAGTTTGTTGTTTAGTTTTGCCGAACATAACAGACAACATGCCATTGCAGTCATTTAGCAAGCATTTAATTAAAATACCAACCAATATTAAACTGGCCGATCCAAGTTTCAATAAATCGGGAAGTATAGATTTATTATTAGGTGCAAGTATATTTTGGGACTTATTATGTATCGGTCAAATACGGGAAAAGAATGGTCCAGTTTTTCAAAAAACAAAACTAGGGTGGATAATTTCTGGGACCTTAACAGGAATTACACATAACAGCAACAATGTAGCACTCGTTACATTGAACGAGTTAAACGACAAAGTACATAAATTTTGGGAAGCTGATGAATTTTTATTGAAGTCAAAGTCGTTAACGCAGGAAGAAGCATATTGCGAAGCATACTTCAATAAAACCACACAACGGACAGAAGAAGGAAACTTTATGGTAAAAATTCCGTTCAAGGAAGATCCAAACAAATTAGGAAACTCAAGGCAGATAGCACAAACCAGGTTTTACCATTTAGAAGCGCAATTAAAGAAGGATGTAAACCTGAAAAAAATGTATGTTGATTTCATGAATGAGTACGAAGATTTAAACCACATGACGAAACTGGTATCAAGTCCCGAAAATGCAATATTCCTTCCACATCACGGCGTACTCAAGGAAGCAAGCGATACAACCAAATTACGCGTGGTGTTCGATGGGTCATGTAAATTTAAGAAAGGGTTATCTTTAAATGACGTGCAATTAACAGGGCCTACGATACAAGATGAACTCTTTGCACTTCTAGCACGGTTCAGGACTTACGCATTTGTTGTAACAGCAGACGTCGAGAAAATGTATCGACAAGTATGGATTCACGAGACCGATCGAAAATATCAACAAATACTATGGCGTGAAAATACCAACCAAGAATTACAATGTTATCAATTGAATACCGTGACGTATGGTACCACATCTGCACCGTACCTAGCAATTCGTTCATTGTATCAGCTGGGATTAGATTATCAAGAAATCTATCCAAGAGAAGCGAATATAATAAAACACGACTTTTATGTGGACGACCTTTTAACAGGAGCAAATACTGAAGAGGAATTATTGTCGATAAAGAACATTGTTGAAAGCATTCTGGAAACGGCAAATTTTAAACTGAGAAAGTGGACCAGTAATGTAAAGGAGATTGGCAATGAAAATAGGAAAGAAGAAATTGCAGTGAATGAACAGCTGCGAAAAACTCTAGGCATAGGATGGAATCCAAACGCTGATGAGTTTTTCTATAACATAAAGGATATTAATACGACATTTAAGGTCACAAAAAGGACAATCCTAGCAACAACTGCTGAACTGTTTGATCCGCTAGGATTATTAGCTCCCACAACTGTAATAGCAAAATTTATACTACAAGAATTATGGCAATTGAAACTCGATTGGGATGAAAGTGTACCGTTAGATTTATACACTAAATGGTTAAGTTATAGGAACAGATTGAAACAACTCAACGAAATAAAGATACCCAGATACGTAATCCTAAGAAACTCCACCAAAATAGAGATGCATACATTTAGTGATGCATCTGAAAAAGGATATGGTGCATGTATTTACCTTAAATCATACAGTGAAGAGAAAATTCATATTAGTTTATTAGCTGCCAAGACACGGGTAGCTCCACTCAAGCATGTTACTTTACCACGGCTAGAATTATGTGCAGCTGTAATAGCAGCCCAACTGGCAAACAAATTTAAGAACATTCTTAACATACCAATACACAAAGAATACTATTGGTGTGATTCACAAATAACTCTACATTGGATACAGTCATCTGAAAATAAGTGGAAAACCTATGTCGCAAATCGAGTATCAGAAATACAGCAATTAACAAACCACAACGATTGGCACTACGTTAGATCTTGTGATAATGCAGCAGATCTGTTAACACGGGGCATTTTACCTAACCAACTACTCACATTGCATTTGTGGTGGAATGGGCCAAATTGGTTATCCAATAGAGAAATCGAATTTCCACATCAAACACTGACTACCATAAATCAAGATTTGCTTGAAATACGGGCGTCAGAAAAGCATTTATCTCAGGTATCTTGTCTTACTGTAGAACCAAACAATTTAATTAACAAATACTCTTCATTAACAAAATTAAAACGTATCGTAGCATTCTGTGTACGTTTCAAGCACAATTGTCTTGTAAAATCTGTTGAAAGGAGCTTCGGCCCATTATCAACAGAAGAATTAGATAACGCATTCATGAAACTAATCAAAATGGCACAATCTGAGTGTTTTCATAAGGAAATAGGTGAATTAATTAAAACCGGTCAGGTGGCGAAGAAAAGTAGCATATTAGCTTTAACGCCATTCTTGGATTCACAAGGAATATTAAGGGTAGGTGGTCGACTACAGTTATCAAATTTTTCTTATAGTAAGAAACACCCGATTTTATTACCAAAAAACCATCATCTCACACACCTTATCTTTAAACAAGAACACGAAACGCTCCTACATTGCGGTCAAAGCCAACTTTTGGCATCGATTCGTGAAAATTTCTGGCCAATTAATGGAAAAAATCAATCAAAGTTTATAGTTAGAAATTGCATTAAATGTTACAGGTATCAAACAAAGCAAACGAGTCCATTAATGGGAAATTTACCCAAAGAAAGGCTAGCTATGAATACTTATCCTTTTCACTATGTAGGAACAGACTATGCTGGTCCGTTTTTATTGAAAAACCACAAGGGCAGGGGCAGTAAGATTTCAAAAAGTTATATTTGTTTATTTATTTGTTTTAACACCAAGGCTATTCACTTAGAATTAGTCACAGACCTATCAACAAACGCATTTCTCGCAACATTACGTAGATTTATCGCACGACGTGGTAAACCATCACACATATATAGTGATAACGGTACTAACTTCGTCGGGGCGCAGAAAGAGTTACTCAAATTAGGTGAATTTATACAAGAAAATTGCGATACATTAACTGAGTCTTTAAGTAACGAAAATATCAAATGGAGTTTTATTCCTCCACGATCCCCCAATTTTGGTGGTCTATGGGAAGCGGGCGTAAAAAGCGTAAAACATCACTTAAAACGAATTTTAACTGATACACCATTGACGTACGAAGACTTTTCCACCATACTAACGCAAATAGAATCCATTGTCAATTCAAGACCTCTTACGCCAATGAGTGACGATCCAAACGACTACGACGTATTGACTCCGGCACACTTCCTTATCGGCAGATCCTTTTCTACTATTCCCGATCCAAGTACAAAAGATATTCCTATATCAAGAATGGACAGGTTCCAACATTTACAGTCTATGGTTGGACACTTTTGGAATAAGTGGTACAAGGAATACGTATCAGAGCTGCAAGTCAGAGGACGATGGAAACAAGGAACCAGTAACCTTAAACTGGGACAGTTGGTGCTCATCAAAGATGACAACACACCTCCAGCAAGATGGAAGACAGGGCGAATCATCGAGCTGCATCCGGGCAAGGATGGCGTCGTACGAGTAGTGACCATAAAATGCAGTGTTGGTGAAGTCAAAAGACCTGTTAACAAATTGTGCACACTACCAATTGCGCAGAGTGGCAACCATGAAGAGACCAAGCCTAGCGAGCAAGGAGAAGAAAGCGAGGGGCAAATTTCATTAAATACGAATATGTAATTAGATATTAAGGTATTTCCATTGTCATGCTTATTTTGATAGTGGTATGAATCAAGGTTTTAAGATTTTACCATATTGTTGATGTACACATATATTAATTATATTATGTTTATTCTTATTTTGAACTCTTGTAAGACTTCAAGGCGGGCGGCATGTTCGCGTGAATTTTTATGTTTTGGAGGGTTGGCAGTGCGCAGGGGAGAAGAGAGTGTAAAAGAAAGAATGAACGCACGTAGTTCGATCACAATAAAAAAGCAATACAAATAAAATTACAAAGGTGTTTTATTGACTAACATAAGTGTAAGGGTTGAGTTACAAGGCGGACAACACACCCAAGATATCAACACCTTTATTGTCTAAAGGTACGCCTTGGATATATTGTACCATAAATAAAACAGGTTAGCAGGTTTGATGCGGACAGTTGCATCAAATAGTTTGAGGAAAATATTTTTAAATTTCTGATATTGGATTCTTTTTTAAAATACATCATTTACTTTCTAAATACTTCGAAGTTATTCGTGAACAACCGTATATAGTTACAGATTTTGAAGAAGGTCCGTTATAAAATAGCATTCAATTTAATCCTGTATTACATATAATACGTAAATGTTTGCAGAAACTGTATGACAAAAGATGAAAATGTAATTCAAAAACAAATTTCCGTAGAACTCACTGATTATTGCGCTCAACAATTGAACAAATATTACAATTACATTCAATTACCGCAAGTGTTAGGTACATACGTAGATGTTTATATAAAAAATCTATTGTTGTATGACGCGATAATATATAAAAAAATGTCAAATCAAATTTAACCGTGTAGGAGTTAAGTACAAATTATGGCTTTACGAATTATAAAACGAGAAAATAATTGGATAGTAAATTAGTTTTAAATTACATTCTTATAGTTATAAAGGCCAGTATCCTTTTTAGTATGAAGTTTCTATACCAACGTCAAAGTCAAGAATAAACCTTAAACTTTACCGGAGTTACGCTAGCGACAATAAATGAAAAAACAAATTTTGTTGTCGACCGGCTGAAAGTCATTAACAATGACCTTCCTAATATTTATTTAAAAATTCACTCAGCTTTGGTAAACATTAATTATTTAATATTCTTGCATAAATCACTGTAACACTTCGGTTGAAAAATATACACATGTACTTGCGTGAGCAGTATATTTTTCTGCACAAACAGTGGTTACATTTGTAACAATTTCCGTATATGGTGTCTGCTAAATAGCCATTAATCATATAGTTAGTAACATATGTTGTGAAACATATTGCCTGTGTTTTAGTATCGACATAACTATGATTAGTTAGAGTTTTTTACACATTTGCCGATACAACAATTCGAATACGTTTGAATTACATCTACTCTATTAAACACATAACATGTATAATATGTATAGATAAAATAATAGAGTAGATATAATATGTATCTCAATAAAATTGTGTACGAATTTATTCTATTTTATAATCACCTTTTGTTTATTCTTTCACATAAAAGCTTTCGATATGTTGCACTCAGCCGATTTACAAGATACACAATTTCTTCCACTCCATCTATCTTCATTGCAGGTGGTCTTGTCGTTATTGTTCTTGGAAGTTTTAATCAATTTGGCAAGTGCTTATGTTATCTTTTAAAGGTAAATGTTACATATCAGGAATGTCGTTATAATCTTGTAATGACTGTTTATGGCAATTGTAAGTACATTTAACTTTATTTTGGGGTGTAATGTAAGGGAGGCCTGAGCCTACATATCTTGCACATGCAATTTTCTATTCCTTTGATGTTGAGGGATCAGTATTTTGACTGTTATTTCTGCTTAATAGACATCAAAGGAATCTCGTCAACATAAAAACATAATGGGGTACTCTAACTTGCAATTTGCACTGAGACCAGTTCCCTGCTGTGAAGAATTGCCCAAAGCAAAACACAGGTTTTGGTAATGCTACCTTTGAACCAAGTTATTCATCTGAGCCTTATTTATAGAGTCAAGAAGGTCTTAATGATCTCATACGAGATTGAATGTTATCAGAAAAAAAAACAGTCTAAATTGCTTGGTTCATAGTAAAAAGGAGGGAATTATCTTCAAAAGTATATAAAATGGTATATATGTAATGCATTTTTTCCAACCGCCAATTAATTAAACATATTTTTATTTTAAAAAATATGTTGTCCGGAGGTGGAGTCGAACCACCGAGTATGACTATCGGGGCCCACTCGCAATAGCGTTGCGCTAAGGCGACGACTCTACTCCACTTATAATTTTTCACATACATATGTGAACAAGATGTAAGGCCTGGATGAAAAAATAAATACTTCGGTGTTAAAATATGTAAAATGGTTTTTGTTTAGCAATGTTTTTTTATCGAAACATTTGCTATTGAACACAAGCCAATAAAATAGCGCTTGCTCATTGATTCATTTAAAAATATTTTAAAAGCTGTGTTTCTAGATAACGGTAATAAATCCCCATCTGTACCTGTGGCTCACTCTGCTAATATGAAAAAGCATATGGAAATTTTAAATTTATCTTGAAAAACTTCAATATTGAGTGTGTGAATGGAATATTTATAGTGTCTTGAAGAATATTGAACAGTACTTACTGTCGCTTTTAAGCGAATGGGAGAGTAGCAACAAAAACCACTAGAAACCATTAGAAAAGAATCGCCGAAAAAATATACACCTACGGTGAGAAATAACCCAATCATCAAAACATTTTTAAACGCAGTTTTTGGAACCGACTTCAGTACTCGCCGCGAATTCTCTTTTGTGCCATCTATTGACTGAAAACGGATGCTTTCGAAGTGGTAATTTGAGTTTTGAAAAAAGCAAAAAGCCTCCCGGAGCATATCAGGGAAAGACGGTGGCTGTTCGACAAAATTTGTTGAATTTGTGACCAAATATTCGTCCACAATGAAAACCGTGTGACATAGTGCGTCATCGTGGTGCAAAATTCATGAGTTTTCTTTCCGCAAATTTGATCTTTTTCGACGAATTTGTTCTCTCAAACGCTGCATAATGCCCTCCATTCTTTATTTACTGTCTCACCTTCTGGCAAGAATTCCAACAACAGCGCGGTAATCGAAAAAATGGTCAATATGTCGTGTACTTTTGGTCGAACTTTGACGTGTTTTTTCTGTTTCGACTCAGTTGAAAGGCGCCATTCTGAAGCCTGTTGATTGGTTTGCATGTCCAGCTCATAAACTCATATCTCATCACTAGCTACAATGCGTTTTATGAATGTGAGGTCAGAATTGATTCGTTCTAACATGTCTTCGGTGAACTTTGAGTTTTTGCGCAAAATTCTACTCTTTCGGCACTAGTCGTGCGGCAACGCGTTTCATGCCAAAATGGTTCGGATTGATTTGTGAGACAGACATTTTATCGACTATCTCTCTCAAACTTAAACGATGATTTTTCCGTCACCATTTCCTTTACTTTAGCGATGTTAAGTTCAGTTGAAGACGTTGATGACCGTCTTCCACCACCTGGTGGATGGTGGCTTCCACCACTTTTCGACCGTTTTGAAATGCACTGTACCATTCTTATGCACGTGTTTTTGATAAAGTCGATATTTTGTGTTATTTGTTCGATATTTTTATCCATTGTAAAAATCGCGAAATACGGTTGAGATGAACTGACAAAATGGGCGCGCCGTAAACAAGCTAAATGATTAATGATGCTCAAACTTCGCATGAGTATAGAGGACAGTTATGCCAACTCGGCGATAGAAGGAATTTCGACAATTCCTTTAAGCGGGCTTTTTAAATGATTGATTCCCGGTACTTTCTTGACAGAATGTATGTGTTTATTTTCTCGATAGTTGTATTTAATCGGTAAATTTTATTACTTACACATTTTTCTTACACGTATTTCAGATATCATGGGAGATCGTGGGTATTATCAGTATTAGAAAATACATATGAAATATGAAATAATGACAAATAAATACCTTAATAATCAGGCTACCTGAAAATTGATGCTTATATGCGTATTTACCTTCAATACATGTGTTTGAGTTTGTATTTAATAATCCCGCCATTGTGGCGACCTCTGTAAAGTACATACCGCATATATTACGAGATTTTGTGGTCGTGCGCAGAACAATGTAGAACTAGAGAAGAAACACACGCCATAATTTAGGTATAGTTTGTTACAGTTTGTACGTTAGAAATAAATTAACATATTTTAAGACAACGGTGTTTATATTCAAGATGGTCCTTCGAAAGTAATAGTAACAATCAGCGCAAAATTAACAATACAACAACATGAATGTTATTGCTGGAAGTCTTGGTTTATTGCGTATTACTTCTTACCTAATGTGCCCTATTAAAAGTGTTAATCACATTTAATAGGTTGTGCAAACTGTTATTGACTTCATTAAAATTTACATAATTGTATATGTTTATATATATCAGACACACCATCTAAAGTATTAAATTCGTCCTCACAAAAACATTACATATATATTTATATTACCTAGATATATAAATATAAACCGCAATATATTCACGGCGTTTTATATTAAAAGGTATAAACATCTAAACTGTTTTTCAATTATTGCCACCCGTTAGGTACACAAACCTGCATCTATTTTATTTAATAAATATATAAATAGCGACTCCATACACTTCAAAATTTATTGCGCAATTAGTGCACGTACATAATTATTCATAGTATATAATGGTGTTTACTCATTTAACAAATAATGTCCTATTGTACACTATCCAATTAGCGACGGATTAGTGTTTATTTTACTTTTTCTGCTCAACTTTTTCTACTAGTTCTCTAACTTATGGTATTCATTTACGTAAAGTTTTCGTTTCCTTAGACTTTACTGTTTGATATCGTATGGTGATCGTGAAATTCATATTCATAGTTTTGCGCATAAGATTTCAATTAAAGTTCAGTCATCTTTCTTTTGCTGCACAGAGAGCAATGCTGCCTGCATTTCTCAAGCAGCGTTATTGAAGTATATGCATCCATTTTATTATACCAACGGTTGTCAATTTTTTTCTCTTTCTCAAGTAAGTTTAATAACCGAAAATAAGCGAACCCACTGTGTTGTCATTAGTCGGGATAAAGGAAAAAGCTAAGTAGTTCGAATGCGAATTTATAAAATTTGCAAACATTTCTGGTATCATTTACTAGCTAATTCTGCAGGGGTACAGTCGGAGAAAAAACAGTCCGTCCAGTGCGAGTGCAAGAGAAGATACCGTGGTTAGCCCCCCCTTTCGAAATGTATCGGTCGATAGGTAGGGCATAAGCGGCGAATATATATTCTCTTTTAGTTATTACATACTGCTTGCCGTTGTCGCATAATGTGCATCTCACGCAGCAGTAGTAGATACGGACAGATATGTTCATGACCTGACCTTGAAAGTAATCGTATAGTTTTCAAATTTTCGTTCGCATACCAATTAACCGTCTCAGGTATATTTACCCTTTCACGACTATTTAATGATACAGCGAAGCGTTATTTATATCAAACGCAATACTCCCTTAATTAGGAAGGTGTAATTGATATAAGGTGGATAATGCAATATTGCATATTATTTCAAAGTTCTTTTCATATATTTATTTACTTCTTTTTTCTTACTTCAGGATTTATACTAATCTTTCATACAAATGTAACTATGTCGGGTTGATAATTATAATATTAGTATTTATTGATGTTGCATTATGAATTTCTTATCTTAATTCTCTATACAATCTACACGTACTTAAGCCAAACATAATTTCAATAGTACAAATTGCAAATTTTGTTTGTCACAATCATAATTATCGATATTCCTTTACAATATTAAATTAAATAGAAATATTGACAATCAGTACTTTACTATTATTAAGGTAAATTAAATCATGTAACCCCGAATTCACTTAAATACTTATTACTGATCATTACGGTGTATTATTAGAACTAAGGTCTAAAGTGAAACAAGAATGCAAGCGGAACTCACTCTTGTTTTTACAATGATTTTTCTTTCATACAAATATAACTATCTCACGTTGATAATTATATTGGTATTCGTTAAGCACTCGTTGCTCATTAATGTTGCATTACGAATTTCTTTTTCTAATTCTCTGTGCATTCTACATGCAGTTAAGCCAAATATAATTTCAGTAGTGTAAATTGCAAATTTAGTTTGTCAAAATAACAATTATTAATATTACTTTACGATATCAAATTACATACAAATATAGATAATCAGAAGTTCACTATTATTAATATAATTTTAAATCATGTAACCTCTAATCCACCTAAATCGTTATTACTGTTATTAGAATAAAGGTCTGAAGTGAAACAAGAATGCAAGCAGAACCCATTCTTATTTTTCCAATAATTGGCTTCTTGAAAAACATTTGCAAGTTTTTTCTTCAATCATTGCTGAATTTTCTATTAACTGGACTATTATAATACACAGAGCGCATCGGCAGATGTGCTTTTTACGAAAAAATGCAAATATTATTAGGTAAAAGTCGCAAAGCACATATGTACTTATTTTTGCTACTGGTTCTGTTTATATATTTTCATGTGACAGAATTATGATTTCTACAAACATGCTATGTTAGTTTCTTTAAAACTCACACTTTCCTAGTATAACTTATCACATTTTATTATGATTACATGTAAAACTAATAAATGATGTAAGTAATGCCGCTCGCAAACCCATCATATGATATGGTTTTTAATCTAAACGGATACTTTATTTTCGCGTTTTTAGAAGCGATATTTTACTTAATCTTTGTTAATTTTTTTGTATATTTTTTGAAATTCTTTTACACTGAAGATACGTTTAACACGATGTTAAACCTGAAATTGAAAATCTAGTCAAATTTATTTTAAAAATATATGTTTTACCTGTTATACAAAAGAGTTAAATTTGTAAATTAAAATAAGGAGCAAATTTGCGAATGCTTAGAAACAATTTTAAATATTCGCACGTAACGAGTACTTTTGAAAACAGATCTTTGTGGTAGGTGCAGCAGCTATTATTTGTATATATTTTTACCGGAAGTAAACACTTTTGTTTATAATGCAGTTTGATTATTATTTTAGCCTATATTTTAGCCCCTTCTATGAGTATGTATATGTATGTGTATCTGTTACTTCAAATAATTTATTTTACTTAAAAATAACTTTAATTACTATTTTCTACATGTTTGTTATCCTCTGAAGATTAACTGTTATTTGACTAGTTATTACTTAATTTTTTATTATCATTTTATATAATAAATACCCCTTATGAATTAAATGAATTAAAAGGACTGTTTCGCCTGACATATGTACTGAGTAAAACTAAAATTATTGTATCATTAAATAGTCGTGAAAGGGTAAATATACCTGAGGCGGTTAATTGGTATGCGAACGAAAATTTGAAAACTATACG
This sequence comes from Holotrichia oblita, assembly GCA_023690525.1. Lineage (NCBI taxonomy): Eukaryota > Metazoa > Arthropoda > Insecta > Coleoptera > Scarabaeidae > Holotrichia > Holotrichia oblita. The sequence goes on along the minus strand of CM043018.1, from coordinate 110,860,468 downwards.
ATTGCTTTCAAGGTCAGATCATGAACATATCTGTCCGTATCTACTACTGCTGCGTGATATGCACCTTATGTGACAACGGCAAGCAGTATGTAATAACTAAAAGAGAATATATATTCGCCGCTTATGCCCTACCTATCGACCGATACATTTCGAAAGGGGGGGCTAACCACGGTATCTTCTCTTGCACTCGCACTGGACGGACTGTTTTTTCTCCGACTGTACGCTTATATGTCAATGCTTGTCTGTGAATACAGCAAAGAGTCCATTTAGTTTCCTGGTTGAACTCTACTCGCTGCAAAAAAACAGGATCGGTTTGCATCATTATTGGAGCGATATACATACATACAACCGAGGCAAATACATAGTTTATTCGATTTTTTTTAAATAATTATCATAGCGAAAAATGTTTTTCCTAATGTATAGGTTTTCATAGGTTTGGCAGGTTTGGCAAAGAGCACTCCTTCACACATCTTAAATGAAATTTAAGTATTGTCACATTGGCGTACTTGTCAAATTGGATCCAAATTAATTCTGTTAGTAGCAAAAACTGAAACACGCAGTGGTCTCACACTGCCCATTGCATTGTGTGTTTCTTGAATTAGAGAAGAATAGTATAACACTCGCTTCATTTATCTTATCACTTTGACGAATATAGCAGATCCCAGCAAGTTTTGTGATATATGGTAGACAATAACGCTGGAGATAAACAGCTACTCTGTTACTGTTTTGATATAAGCCTTTTTATACAGTTAGAAGCAAGTATAGGATTAATTTTTTCCCCATAAATCTCCAGGATTGTTTGGTTTATCAACTAAATGCAAGCTAGTTAATATTTTCTACGGTTCTTTCATTTGGTTCTAGCATCTATTCTTTGTTTGTATAGTATTCTAGACTTGCTAAACTTCTGTTGTCGTATGTACAGTACATGATCGCAAAAATCTCTATTATTTTTGATGTTATCGTAAAGTCTCATGATAAATGCTCGAACATGTCAATTTCTAATTTTAATGATACGGTTTCTGAATGAAATTTGAAGTAAAGAGGGTGATTCATGTAAAACTAGCACAAAGTAGATGATTTCTTAAATTGAACACCCTGTATATTTTTAAATTTTTGAAATCTCCTTAATGAACTGATTTTAAGAATATGTAACACTTATTACCTAAGTGGTTGATTACGTTAATTACAGGCACTAAGGCTATGAAAAATTTCATTAGAATTACTCTTACAGTTTAACGCATTAAACGTTCGAAATGTTCTGTATTTACTTGCTGGCAATAACCTAATCTATAGTAAAAAAAAGTATACTTTCTTAAGGCGATTTTTTTCTCCTACAATGCTTGTCGCCCAATGGCAGTACATATGTACATACCAGCGAAGAAAGGTACAAGGTAAAAAGTGCATGACTAAAACTTTTTCACCTAGCATTTCTTATAGCAATCTTTATAGGCCATTTAAAATAAGGTCAATACGACATTATCGTCTACAGTGATAGAGACATTTTAGTAAATTATCTCTTTTAAAAGACATTCTGTCCTATAAACAATGCAATATTTAACAGAAAGCCATCGTATAGAAACTTTCATGTTGATCGGTTACGGAGATAATAGGAGAAGTCGAGTAGAAGTTACTAATATCTTTAATCAGAAGTATCCTGAATTGTCCAAGATTTTGCAAGTAACCGTTTCCAAAATTCGTTCACAGTTTACAGAACTTGAACATGTCCGCCCGATAAAAAGATAACTCCTTTGTGTGAAAGTAGACATTTTATTAAGTGTTGCAGAGAATACAACAACAGGTTTACGCCAAATACGAGGGAGCGTTTTTATATTCGCGGAATGAGCGGGTTGTAGGGGGTTATTAGGCGCATTGGGGGCGTGGCCTGTGCAGCGACTCATAATTAATATAAATACGAAGTTTCATTGTTATTAGACAGTTAGTCTTTGAGCTATCGTCAACCAAGTAACATAATCAGGAGTAAAAAGTGAAATATGGAAAAAATCGAATATCGTGCCGTTATAAAGTTCCTTACCAGGCAAGTAAAATCAGTCGCGACCATAATGAATGAGATGTCATTGGTTTACGGCGACTCTTGTCCAGGAAAAACCATGGTGTACAAGTGGCATAGTTTATTTAAACAAAGAAGGGAATCCCTTGAAGACGACCCGAGGCCGGGCAGGAGCATTGAGGTGACCACACCAGCACTTATCCAAAAAGTTGAAAAAATTGTACTCGAAGATGCTCGACTAAAGAAGAAACAACTCTCAGAAATGGTTGAAGTATCAGATACAACAATTTTTAAAATCCTACACGATCATCTCGGCATGTCTAAGGTCAACGCAAGATGGGTGCCGAGAATGCTCACGCCGCCGCAAAAACAACAGCGCGTAGAGTGTTCGCGTGCATTTTTGGACCTCTGTAATGAAGACAAGGATGGTGTATTGAGTCGAATTGTTACTGGTGACGAAACTTGGGTTCATCATTATGAACCTGAGTCCAAACAAGACTCCACGCAGTGGCATAAAAAGGGCACAGCACCTCCCAAGAAATTTAAAGTGTCACAATCAGCTGGGAAATTCATGGCAACGGTATTTTGGGACTCGGAAGGAATATTGTTGATTGATTATAAAGATAAAGGTGTAATATGTAAAAATTGTCAGCTAGTGCTACCTCAGACTACTAAGACTATTGTGTCCAAGGGTGTTGTGTCAGAAGTGATTAGAATCATCTGCCTCTATTAGAAACTTAACGCCAAAAGTTTTTAAGCAGCAGCTCAGTCGTTTGTTGGCGGGAAGTGTTGTTTATACAGTCAATGACTTCTATAATATGCAATTTTGATATGTTTTGGATTGTATGGTTGTCTAGGGGTGTTTTTAAGATGTTTTTATTATATTTCTTTGTATATATATATATTATTATATTTATACTTTTTGACATGTTCTACACATTTAATGTATTTTACGGAACTAAATATATTTGTTTCTATAACCGGAGAATATTACGCTTCAATATTAGAGCGACTAAAAGAAGCCATTAAAGAGAAAAGACGGGGAAAATTGACGAAAGGTGTGCTGCTTTTGCACGACAACGCGCCCGTCCACAAGAGCCGCGTTGCGTTAGCTGCCCTGCATAAGGTGGGCTTCGAAATTGTGAATCACCCACCCTACAGCCCAGACCTGGCCCCGAGTGATTATTGCCTGTTTCCGAAAATGAAAAAAGGGCTGCAGGGTAAAAGATTTACTGCCGATGATGAAGTCAAGGAGGCAGTTTCGGCGTATTTTGCAGATAAAGAGAAATCATTTTTTTATGGGGGTATAAATAAATTAATTGAAAGATGTGAAAAATGTATCCGTCTTGCAGTTGAATATATTGAAAAAGAAAAATAATTTGGTTTTTTTTATTTCCACCCCTTATCTCCCATTCCGCGAATATAGAAACGCTCCCTCGTAGCTCGAGAAACTAATGTTAGCCATCCAGATGTGACAGATACCGATCTTACTTTATAGTGATATTACGTCACATAGGAGTAAAAGCGACGAATGAAATTTTGCATACGCACAGTTGATATTGTGTAGTTACACAACATTTGAAGTTCTTCTCTGTAACATTATACAGGTGGATTTTTTTTATGAAAAGATATATATTTTAGTAGATATTCTGATTCTACAAAAGATTCTCTTTTAATCCGTATTAGGTGTTCCTATACCTAAAATGGAAGGTGAATAAGTTATAACGATTTAATTAACCTCCGTACATAAAATGTTTAGATATGTCAATTTACTGAAGCAAGACGGGTTAGCTCATTTGTTTTACATACTTACTTGTCACTTATTTTCATTTTGTTAATCGTATTTTCGAAAATTCTTCCCATTGAATTATGGGAATAAAAGATCCTTTAGGCATAACACAATATGCTATTCGGAGAGCAACGACTAGAGGAATACGTCTCCAAATATAGAATGCCTCAATAGAAACAGTTGCCATGTCGAACCATTTAGATAACTTCTATTATTATTGTGTTATTATTATTGTTGTTCTTATAATTTTTCTACTGTACCGTTTATATTATCTTTTTTATAATTTTAAATTTACCTAATTTGTTATTACTAATTATTTAGACTTTTGATGTAGATTTACTTTATGTCAATTATTCAAATACCGTTTGTTGGGAGTAGGTATCTAGGAGAATTCTTAAATAATCTAAATTTTTTACTGATATTGTTCTTCCCATTGTTCTACGAACATATCTGTTGCTAAAACTTTTTATATCTTAAAAAGGCATTCTAACAACACTCTGTATAATGTTACAGAAAATAATTTTAAATGCTGTGTAACTATAACTAAATAATATCAGTTGCGCGTATGCAAAATTTCATTCGTCTCTTTTACTCCTACGTGACGTAATATCGCTATAAAGTAAGATCGGTATCTGTCACTTTTTTCTTTAATTTCGAATAATTCAGAAGGAATGGTATTTAGGTATAGGGTATGATACATGAAGTATGTGTAAAATTTATCATAGAAGCTGAGTTTGTAATTTATTTTATAGCATGGAAATGATATTTATTCAAAAATATGTTCACGTGATAGTTCATATTCAACCATATCCAGCTGCAAAATTTCGTTTTAATATTCCGTTCCGTTTGTATAAAACTTTAAATAGGCCATTCTCACCAATCAGCCTGTATATGTATATATATATAGGAGAACATTTCGAATGTTTAATAGGTTAAGAGGCCCGACTACCCTTTGACAGCTGGCGATGTTGCCACAGTTCATTTTTTTCATAATATTATGTTTTTATAATCTATTTAAAACGTATTTTAAAATCGGACTTGATACACACATGTGTAGACGTATTTTGAATGCTCATAGCAAATTTCAGTAATTAAATCTAAAAATTAATAGAGTAATCTCGATTCCCGTATCAAGGTAATGGCTTGTCACGGGAAAAGAAATTGTGAAGTTAATACCGAGTATTAATAGGCAAAATTGTGTATGTAGATGTAAAACATTTGTAGAAATATGTGTATCAAGCCCAATTTTCAAATTATATTGAAATAAAATCAAGCAAACGATTTATAGAATTATGTAGATATGGCACCGCTGTAAAATAATCAGCTGGTAGACGACCCTCTTAAACTGCAACAGTGATTTCAATAACATTTTTCATAGTCTCATAGTGTTAGTGTCTGCACTTAAATGTAATCAACCACTTAGGTCATAGGTATTAGAGGTCGTTAAAATTGGTTCATGGTTCATGAGACTTCAAAAATTAAGAAAACATATAGGGTGTTCAATTAAAAAAAAGTCATTTACTTTGGGCTGCACTTACATGAGTCATCGCGTATACTTCAAATTTCATTCAGAAGCCGTATCTTTAAAATTAAAAATTGACGTCTTCGAGCATTTTTCGTAAATCTGTATGATAACATCAAAAATAATTTTATTCCATAAGTGGTTACACTGTATATTCGTGTTGTTTTACTAAATAAGCTGAAATATCGTTTTTATTATATTATTTAGACTATAATTAGCCTATGAATAATGCACTTCAAATAACTAGACGTGTCTTGTGTTTTGAAGTTTGTTTTTATTGTTGTTTCTTTTTTATTAGGATATAGATAAAATCAATGTATTTTAAGTAGAATGTAATATAATACTCAACCTTGATATTTAGAGAAAGTACAATATTTATATGTTTTATAGCAACGAGGGCAAATTTTTGTGTAATTTACATAGCTAAAAACATGTCAGTCTAAAATAATAAATGCTTGTTGTCAGTTTGAGGTATTTGTTTTATATCCGCATGCTCATTTAGAGTAACTTTTTTAACACACATAATACGTTAAGTAAAGCGAGACTAACTAAGCTCAATAATAATAAAAAAGGTAATATTCCAAAGCTATTGATTAATTAATAGAGATGACGGTGACAGCGCCTATAAAATAGCTTATTAATAATCATATATGTACATATGTACCTATATGATGTAATATGTTTTCAAATAATTATGGGATCTCCGAAACTGACATTAATAAATTCCAGATTTTGGAATTGTATCCATTTCTTGGTAAACAAAAACGTGATTCGTTTGGATTTTTCTTCTGCGTATGTGGACGATGTTAGCAAAATGTGAAAACCGCTTCTATTCAAGAATTCCAAGAATATAATGCAACAACGGTAGCAGGGTATTATAATTGTGTAAAAATTGAAAATGTTTATCACTGCATTAACAAAAATTAATCTTATTTCAATAATGCCAATGTCGTCATATTTTAAAATTAATAACGATATAAATATTCAATTGTATGAAACATAAGGATTATTCAGTTTTTAAATATGAACGCAGCATTTTTGTCTATGGACATTCCACAAGAGAAATGACACAGAAATCATTCAATAATTTATTTATTCGTCTATATTGGCATTTATCTTTAATATTCAACTCCAACGTTATCAAATATTCAACAAAAAAAGTCACATCAGTTCAAGTGATGCAGTTTTATTTTAATCATGCTCTTTGAATATACATATACCCTTAAACAAATATTGTTAAATATTTGACTGAAGGTTTCTACTCTTAAAATAGTAATTGTTCATATTAAAATTCTGTTCTCAAAGAAAATAGTGTCTTTACTTTTGGAACAACTCTTTACGTATGTATTGTTGCCATAAGGAGTAAGTGCAGCATTCCTGCAGAACATCTGAGACAAAAAGTGTGTCTGGCTACGTTACCGGTGTATGAAGATGAATTAGCATTTTACAAATATTTTTGAAGTTTGATTATATATATATATTTTTTTTTTGAGTGAGGAAAAATGCCTAAACGCACCATCAGGGACGAGACCCGTCTCCGGTGTGTGGGGCTCGCACCCACTAAAAAACCTCACTTTGTCAGGTGTAGAATCCATCCCGGAACCGCTGGTCGCATTACTTCAGGATGGCACCTCGTAGTTAGCCTCGGTCGGCTGCCTCCATTGCTTGGGTCTCTCTCTTCTTCTCTTTCAGCACCTTCTCGACGAACGTGGCGATCTTCTGCTGCCAGTGGTCGTGTCCGGACAGCATCGTTTGCACGACGTTATCCGGCGTTAGAGGTCCTACTTCGTCTTGTAGAGCGTCTCTGTAGTCACTCCACCTCTCGCATTCGAAGAAGGTGTGGTGAGCATCATCGTCCGCAGAGTCGTGATACTGACATGTCGCGTTCTCTGCTTTACCCATTCGAGCCAGGTATGCGTTGAAATACCCGTGTCCGCTGAAAAACTGGGTGAGGTAGTAATTTACCTCGCCGTGGTCTCGCTCCATCCACTCCGTGATGTTGCGGATGAGTCTGGCCGTCCACCGTCCTCTTGTGTCGTTCTGCCAGCGCTCTTGCCAACATTGTCGTGTGAGCGCTTTAGCGTCCGCTCTTGCTTGTCGTGCACCGACGTCTCGTCGTGTCTCGTAGACTCTCTTCTTTTCTCGAGCCAGTAAGTCTATCGGGGTTACTCCTGCGATCACGAGCACCGCCGGTTCGGAAACCGTACGGTATGCGCTGGCGATCCTGAGTGCTCCCCGTCGCTGTACTGAAGCCATCCGCTTTCTGTACTTGTCCTGCCGTAAGGCGTCAGCCCAGATCTCGCTTCCATACAACAGTATGGAAGGCGTGACGGTCATTAACAGCCGGCGTTTACTCGCCGTCGGTCCTCCTACGTTGGCCATTAGTCGGCTCAGCGTCTTCGTTACTTTAGCGGCCTTATCGCTCGATGACTGGATCTGTTGCCAGAAAGTCATCTTGCTGTCGAGCAGCAGTCCAAGGTACTTCACGGAAGTTGTAGTGGTTATGACTTCCGTATCCACCGTCATCTCGATCTCCCTAGGTATTCTTCTCCTGGTCAGTAGAACGACCTCGGTCTTCTCCGTTGCCAGGGTCAGGCCGTGTTCGTCCATCCATGTGGTGACTCTTCTCATCACCTGGTTGAGCCTTCTCTGGGCATCCGCCTCGTCACGCGCTAGGATGACTGCCGCTACGTCGTCTGCGTATCCTATCAGATACGCATCTTGCGGCAGCTCCATTCGGAGGATCCCGTCGTAGGACACATTCCATAAGTCGGGGCCAAGTATGGAGCCCTGCGCCGCTCCCGCTGTTATCTTCTTCGTGCACGGCCCGGCCGCGGTGTCGTAGACCAGCTTCCTGTCGCTAAGGTAGCTGCGTATCATCCTAAGTAAATAGGATGGTGTGTCGAACGTGTTCTGCAAGGCGTCTAACATGACGTCCCATCTCGCCGAGTTGAAGGCGTTTCTTACGTCCAATGTGACGAGCATCACCAGGGGTCTCGAGTAATGATTTCCCCGTTGAGCTGCTTCGAAGGTTTCCACCAGCTGCGCTACGGCGCCCACGGTGGAGTGTCCCTTCCTGAAGCCATGCTGTCTCTCGGACAGGCCTCCCGCGTCGTCTATGCTGCTCTCCAGTCGCGTTTTGAGCAGTCTTTCTAGTAGCTTTCCAGCCGTGTCCAGCATACATAGCGGTCTGTATGCCGATGCCGTGCTCGGATCGCCCTTGCCTTTGCTTATCAGCACTAGTCGCTGTACCTTCCATCTCTTGCAGAACGCTCCTTCTGTTAAACAGCGGTTGTACATGTTCAGCAGCAGATCTGGGCAGGCGCGCGCCACAATCTTGAGAGCTTCCGTCGGAATTCCGTCGGGTCCAGGTGCCTTCCGGTTTTGTAGGGAGTTCGCCGCTCTTGACAGTTCATCTCCGATAAAAAGCGGGATGTCGTTCAATAGCTCGTCCTCCATTTCCGCAGTTCTCTCCGGATGGGTAGGGAACAACGTGTCAACGATGTTCCGCATCCGATCTCGTTCGAGGACTGGATTCGCCATCTTCGTCGTAAGCTTCTGCATGACGATCTTGTACCCAAGGCCCCATGGGTCGTTGTCAACGTCCTGCCGCAGCTCCTCCCACTTACGTTTCTTGCTCCTGTAGATGGCGTTCTTGAGATCTCTCTTGGCGTTCCTAAAGTCCTCGGACTCTAGTTCTGCCGCGTTCGGATCTCGTCGTCTCACTCTAGTTATTCTCCGCCTCAGCTGTAAGCATCGTTTCCGGAGGGTTGCAATCTCGTCGTTCCACCAATACGCAGATCTTCTATTGTGTTTTCTTCTCCGCGGCATAGAGGCGTCGCAGGCGCGACATATGAGGGCCATGGTCGCGTCCGCAATTGTCTCCGCCGAACCGGTACATTCCATGACGGCATCCTTTCCTCGAGCGATCGCATGAGCCAGTGCGTCTTCATCCAGCTTCGCTACGTTCCATCGAGGACCGGGCGGAGCAGGATTTCGCCTGATCGGCTGCTGTCTCGTCACGTTGTAGCTTATGTACTGGTGGTCACTTCCGGTGTAGTCCTCCATGACTCGCCAGTCCACGATGTCCCGCACAATGTCCTCCGAGGCCAGTGTGATGTCCGGTATCGTCTCTCCGTAGCCTGGTCTTCTGAACGTGGTGGTGTCTCCGACATTTACCACGCTAAGTCCGAGTCTGGCCGCCATGTCCAATATACGCCTCCCTCGCGAATCGGTGTATTCCATACCCCATTCCACGGCTTTGGCGTTGACGTCTCCTCCTAGAATAATGGACCCTGCCATTTCTCGAAGGTCGTCTTCCAAGTTGTCGAGCTTGCCCTGAAAGTCCGCTATCGGCTCGTTGGGTGTGAGATAGCAGCTCACGTAGGTGATGGTGCCGCTCTTTACCCATACGTATCCGTTCCGGGCCCCGTGGTTGTCGACGATGACGCTGTTCGTGTCCGGGATCCATATAGCTGCAGTGCCGAGTGTGTCCCTGTACCACCCGGTGCATTCCTTATCCCGGTATTGCTCACTGATAAGCAGCAGATCTACTCCGGTGTTCAGTTGTAGTTGGATGAGGAGGTCGTCTGCTGTTCTGCTTCGGTGCATGTTGCCTTGTAGGATTTTGGTCATTGACTCTTCTTTGCCTGATCTAATGCCCTTCTGAAGGAGGGACATGCGCCGGATCCAGGGACGTGGCTGCGTGTCGCGGTGTCTCCCGTGCAAAGGAAGCATTTTGCGTTGTTTCTGCAATCCTTCCGTTGGTGGCCTTTTTCTCCGCAGTTGATACAAAGGCCTTGGGTTCTTCTGTCTGGTCCGGTACAAGTAGCCTGTCGATGTCCGTAGCCGAAGCAGCGGAAGCACCTGACGACTTCTACCCTGCGTCTTATTCTGCTGTTTATCCAGCCGATCTTTATTCTCGGTGCTTCCAGCAGCTTCAGGGCTTGACGCTGGCTCAGTTGGACGATAGCCATTCTCAGCCCTCTGCTGTTCGCGTTGGTGAGGTTAATCTTCACGTCGGCGTCACTGACTCCTAACTTTGCTTTGACTGCTGCGCAGACTTCCTCCGTTGTCGTCAAGCAGTCTAGATCTCTGAATTCTAAAGACTCTTTGGGCTCTAGAGTGCTAATGTTAGCCTTCTCACCCAGGATCTTCATCAGCGCGCTGCTGAAACCTGCAGTATCCTTGGTGCTGGGTCCTAGTTCCAGCAGCATATCTCCCGCACGTGTTTTCCGGACCGCTTTAATCTCGGTACCCGTCTCTTCCGGTTTCGCGTTGCTGCGTAGTTCTCGCGGTACTTCGGCGTACGACTTTCCTTGTGCGGGTTTTACAAGAAGCGCATCTAGTCGAGGCTTCGTGTTTCGATTCTTGTGTTTGTTCTTGTTCTGCTTTTTCTGTCGGTACCGTCGTCCTTGCTCTGACCGCTAACTGTCTTCTGCTGCTGTTTGCTGTCAGCTTTTGCAGCCGCCTTCTTTTCTTCTTGGGCTTGTTTTCTTCTGCCAGCACGATCCTTCATCCATACGTTCTCGGTAGGATGCGTTTTCTTCTGTTCTACGATTTTATTGGCCGTAGCAAAAGTAGCTTGTAGCGTTGTAGGTGCTGGAGCCTCTTGCACGCGCTCGCGTGCTTGTACTTCGGCTTTCTTCCATCTGTTCCTGCAGTTGGAGATCATATCCACTGCTTCTTCTAGCTCCTTCAAGCCGTTCTTAACATCAATGGAGACGTTCTTCTGCCTGCCAATCGCTGTTTTCATCGTCTTAATGACACTAATGCATTTCTGCAGTTGCTCTTCTTCTCGGCGCCGAAATTCGGAAATCAGTGCGGTGTCATCACTGTTGTCTCATGGTTGCACAATGTTGAATGTCGTCAGATCTATTGTGACTGGCGACCTAACGTGCTGCGCCGTTGGTGTTCTGAATGTACCGGTGGGACTCTCTTCGACGTTTTTCTTCGGTGTTCTCTGGTTTAGTAAAGTAGCCATGATGAGTAGTTCGCCAGCGCTTCGTGTATGGAGGGGCGGGCCGAAAAAATCAGGAGCGGGTATACCCTCGGATCCTCGGATCCTACCCCAGTTCCCTGAGGCCTGACCTTCGCTTCACCAATCCCGGAATACACGGACGGACTGAAACTCGCCCGGGGCAATGCAGATTCCGACATCTTGCATCCACCATACACTACCTGATCAGGGCCCGAAGTGGCTGGTTCCTCACAATGCGTTGCGGATCCTCGTCGGCAGAGCAAGCTCACATCAGCCTACTCTCCAGCCGGATGAGAAGACCAGTCGGTTCGTCGACACTCCCGGAGTCGCCGCAACGCTTGCCGATCTACACCTGGGAACAGAAAGTTTGATTATATAGATACGTTAATAACTGCCTGATTGATTCATAACCGTTACACGTACGTTATACCTTAGGTGCTAACAGTAAGGTACGCCTATTACTATGGTAGCAAAATTATTTACATACATCTTTGTGGAAGCAAGTAATTGATTACGTCACATTGTCGAATGAAATTGATGTGTATAAACCGTAAATCGCAGTTATACCTTCCTACTCAAAGTAAAAACAATTTATTTACGTAACTGCTAACTGGAAATATAATTTTATATGTCCGCGAACAATTTCAAGAGCACCGTATTCAATAAACAGAATTTATTCCATGTTGATATGCCGTTGTATATCTAGGTTTATTTGACCTTGTTCCTATTGTTATCCAGGTTTCATTGCTACGGCTAGATATATTTTTCAGTGCTTAAGTACAGAATTAAACAGAACACAATGGCAACACGATTCGACTTTCTAATATGTATTTTAGGCCGAAACAAATGTAAAATGCCATTTATTCGTTATTTTTAGCTGAAGAAAAACAATCATTGAACGTGGTTACAATTTACCTTAAGTATTGTAAACAATGGCATATTTTATTCAAATCGAGGATTTATAACGGCAATTGTTTCTTTGTTATATCACAAAACGTTGAAACCTATTCCATAGGTTTGTTTTTGTATATGAATTTATAGCCAATGTGGTAAAAAGAGAATGCAATGTTGAACATCAAAAGTGTTATATAAATATAAATACGTAGTTTGAATGTATTTTTAGGAAACTATTCAGAGTATAGCACTTCAATTTATTAATATCCGAGAAAATGGAAGAACGAAATACTGTGTAATCTACAAATGATGGGAACTTTCAAACTGTATATGCGCAAATGCTTGCCGTAAATCTTGGAATCCCTTACCATAAGTCATCCTCCAACCTAATATACAACTTTGTTCGTCCTTGTTGTCCTAATATACAACATGTTCGTCGTGAGGGCCAAGTAAATGTTACGTTCAGTCACTACTGTGAGGATAGATGGTCCACTTTACTCCTGTTCAGAAAGTCTCAAAGTGTCATTCAACTTATAAATATTTTAAGTTTGTATAGATTGTACTTGTTTCGTTTATATTTTCTTCCATAAAAAGCACTTCAGCTGAAAATGTTTTCACAAGACCTTTCATATTATGTACCCATCTGAAGATTATACCATTGACGCTGTTTCCTTGGAATTGTGCAAATACTTTCTGTTTGCAAGGTACTAAATTTCCAATATCACTTCGACAATAATTAGTCTAAGAATACATTAGTAAACTCAGCTTTTTATAGGAAAAGATCAGTAAACCAATGTTTAAAACGTAGTAAAATTAGTTTTTCTGTTCTCAAAACCGTAATATAGTATATCCGTTAAAAGACTGAAAAAGTTGGTTTTGGATCGCCGGTCCAAACTGTCACTACGTTCCTGTTAACATGAGAAAGACAAGACATAATAGATACTCATTCTCCGAAATTGTGCAGTTGCAGTTGTGTGAAATTGTGTGCAATTACTCCGGAATGTGTTGTTATGTCAAAAATCAAATCAAGTAAAAATAATACATATGTATATTAAACACTTTACAATTTTTTAACCTAAACCTACTCTCCTCTTACCTTAAACTATTGTGTAAATAAAAAAAAGCTGTCGCTCTGTTCTTTACGGATAATTACGGAGACATAATTATCTTTCCAGGGGCTTTTACACTTTAAATGTTTTAAAGTTTTTATATGTCCTTCAGGGAAAAAACCTTTTTACTTTGTCTTCTCATTTCTTTTCGTCTCCTTTTGTCCTTCTATCTTTTTAATGTCTTTTCTTTTTTCAAAACTTTTGACTTTCTGTATTATTAATGTCTTTTCGTCTTTTTAAAAAGAACTTCTCCTTCTCTTTCACCTGACTTTTCTATGTTTTTTTTCAATCAACTCCCAAATCGTTCTTCTTTTTTCCTTATATTTCTTGGTCTCCTTTTTTTTAAGTTTTTCTAAATAGCAGTAGCATGTGTGTACGTGTAATTTTGACAATTCAATTCATCCCAAATTTACAGTGTTTAATATATGACTCTAACGAATTTTGTTGGAAATGATCGAAATGACATAACATGACAGTATTTTCAAAGCGATTCATTTACATTGTAAATGTCTTGATAAATAATGGCATAGCGTGAGATAACGTTGCGTAGGAGAAATGCGTTTCTACCTTGAGCGTCATGTAACTCTTGTTCTTCGTGTGCTATGGGGGTGATGACAATATTTCTAATAAAGAATATTATATGTAGGTAAAAAATTGATGATGTTGGCAACAATGAGTATCATTACTCCAATATTTGCTATTGACGTTAAAATTAAAAAAGAAACAAAATTGCATGGAGTTTCAGAAAGTCTATTCTGACGGTAGGGGTTTTCACATCTTTGATCATAGGTATAAATCACAATAATACTATGATTTATTTACCAACAGGACAAGCCCAAGTACAGGGAAAGTACAAAAAAAAACCAATAATGCGAATACAAGAAAGAAATAAAAGACATAGAAGTAAGTAAAAAATCATGTGTCATCATGATCATTACATCTATAAAATTTACAATTCAGTAAATAATGTTCAAGTTACTATCTTTACAATGTTTATAATTTCACAAATAAAATTATAATTGATATTACAAATAATATTGAAATTATTACGAATTATATATGTATATAAGTGATTTATTTATAACATTTATTCGGCTACAATTAAGATAGAAACTATATTCGTGGCAGGATGACAATCGTGGTATGTTAAAGTATATTTTACTCAACAGCCATTGCGAATCTATATTATTATGCAGTAAGTTATAAAGAAATTTAATTTTTATTTATTTATACTTAATATATTTCGTCTAGTAGCCAATGAGTCAAGGTTAAATCGGTTAAGCAGTAACATGTGCTCATAACCTCGATCATAACCATATAAAGACCAAATATTTCAGAAAACGCTTTATAACATTCTCAATATTCCTCGAATGCACTAGGTATGTCCTATCGCGAGCACTTTAAACGACTCAAACTGCCATAAAACGTATCTATTGTAGGCTTTCCTTACTCGGAGCAATATTTAGGTAAATATAACTGGGCAACTATAATAAGCCGTATAGCCGCAAGCCGGAGGGTAGACACTATCTAAAAGAAATTTAAGCGAAAAGAATTATGAATATATTTGACATGAATATGATGTACTGAGCGAAGGTAGACCGCACTCAAATTAATTGAATAAGAGAAAATGCCATCATTTTTCTCAGGGAAAATATTGATCTAACAACAATTATTGCAAAAATTATAAACTTACAGATTAGGACACGTAATTATGGAAAGAATTTAATATTATTTTATTAGTATGTGGTCAATGTTTTAATAGAAACAGCCGATAATAGATAACGTATAGAAATATTATGTGATTAACGTCCTTTTACAAGAAGTCTCAAATTAAACAAGGTATACTTCTAATACAAAAATATCTCTTATTTCTTAGCCTTTTGTGAAATTTTATTTAAAATGTCGGTTTTAATTGAAATAGTAGGTACTTATAATTTACTGACATTAATAATACAAAATTTGATGAAGAAATATAGTTGTTTATAGATGCACGTTATGGTTATATAAAAGAAGATTAATGATAATATTTGTCGGTGTTTGTTTTGCCGGATACTTAAGAACTTTAAACGTTTGTATAAATACGACAGTTGTATTAATTTAATAAGAATTTAAAGCCAATATTAGTTATTTCTTAGTTCAATTTGCACTACTGAAGTAAATTCAATATAATTTCTTTGTAAAACTAATTGTCAACCGTTAATTACCCGGAAAATGTTTAATTTAGACCTGTCAGATGCCGTGTAATACGTTTTCAATTGTCTCGTCCAATAAAATGTTCCTAAATCAACTGATAATTACCTTAGATATATTTCGCCCTATTAAAAAATTAATAGATATTCAGAAATAAATATTTGTTTAAATTGATATTTAATTTTAATCATTTCTTAATGTTTTGTAAACATTGTTTTTCCTTCATCAGATTTCCTATAAATACAATAGTAATATTATATATAAAAATATATTTTAAACTTGCACCACGTATGAATGTTCTAGACATAATATTAAACAGAGCGAATTTCGTCAATAAATACAAATCATATTATAATCATGAAGGATGTATTACAACCATCATAGGGTATATAATTTATTGCGAATCTTTCTACCTGCTTGTTATCGACCCCTAATTACAGTCGCCCAGTGCTACTTGTCAAATGTTTCGAGAAACTATATATTGTCTTTTTACGATAACAGGCGAGGCACGTCATCAATACACGTCACGCAGTGTCGCCAAATCTCTTGTTTACATTTCACATATAGGTTATGTTTAAAAGTCAACTGACATATGATTCGCGTTAGCAGGTCCTATTCAAAACTATAACTTTGTGAACAATATTTATAAATATTGTAAATTATAATTACAAATTTGCATAAAAAGATATGCTCTGGATGATTTATTTCAATAAAAACGTACAAAATGTATTAACATAGCAAGAAAAATAAATAGAACACAATATAAACTATATTAAAATAATGGCTGTCTATCAATCAGTTATTCAGAATCACTGAGATCAGTGGAGCTTTCGTCTGCACCTATATTGATTATTAAAGATCTAACTTCTTCTCGTTCAAACCCAACTTCTCTATCCCACCATTTCTGAATTTCTGTTTCGGTGTGACGAATGCTAGTTGACCAGCACGTTGAAGTTATTCCACCGAGAGCTTCCTGCCATAATTTTATGCAACCATCTTCAGTTCTTCCGTATTTGCCAATATTGTTATTATAATATCGTTTGCTAATACCCCATACTAATTCAATTGGATTAAAAATGCAATGGTATGGAGGTAGACGAAGTACTGCATGACCATATTTCATAGCTAGCTCATCGGCTTCATAAATAGATGGTGGTTTAAAACTGTAAATAATAATTATCAGTCATTATAAAAAGAAGTATTAATGATACTAACCGTTCAACTAAATCTAGCAATTGTAGCTTTAATGCCATTGAATCAAAGGTGATGTTGTTTGCATTCAGCCAGTTTATACTATCTAATTTTGTTGAGGCCGATGTTGGAGGCTTATTCTTAATTGTACTGTGATAACTTGCATTATCCATGACAATCATGGAAGGATTTTCTAAATTGCAGAGCAGTTGATTTTCGAACCAACGTAGAAAATTTTCACGGTTCATGTCACCATGGTAATCGGAATTTTTGCTATTCGATGTAAATATTAATTCAGCTCCAGGAATAAAGCCATCTTCATTTCCAGCATGTAATATTATGTACCTATTATAATATGACATAATAAAATTTCAACGTTAAAAAATAATAAATTATTACCTTTTGCCACCTACTTGTTTTGCTTTCACACTTTTGACATTTTCATCTTGCCATGTTTTTGAGGTACTTCCATCTTGAAAAATCCACGTTTCATCAAGAAATACAAACTGATAAGTACGTTCTTGTTTGATACGTACATATTGCTGTAGAAAATAAATCCGCTTTAAAGCAATATGAGGCAGCTCCATCAATGCCCGTTTCGGATCATCTTTCTTAAAATGAAACCCAATATTTTGCAACACCTTCCAAAGGGAAGTAGTACAACCATTAAAAGTATCGCTTCTTTTAAGTACCTTGTTCAAAGTACATAAAGTGATATGTTCTTCTAAAATTTGTATGAATGAAACAACGTAATAATTTGACATAAGGTAATAACTACTTACTGTCTCTATACATGTTATATATCGTGTTTCTAATCGCACACTGACTAAAATCGTCAACATTCACAACTGGTTTCTTTTTTTCTCTCTTCTTCTTCGGACTAGGTGGAATAATCCCTTGTTTTGTCATTGGAGAAATTTTATTAACTGTTGATATATGAACGTTTAAAGCATCTGCTACTCTCTATAAAATTTAAGGTTAAATACACAAACAAGAATATTATTTATTAAGATTACCTCTCGCACTGCATTCAGGCATCAAGGCAATAGTGTGGCACTGTTATCACGTTCTCTCTCGAAATACGTGATTAGAGACGCAATCAACTGCTTTGATTGCCTACTTAGCGGCTTAGGCATGGTTTTCTAGTTCTTAAAAGAACTTTTGTTTTAATAAAACGAGAATATAACGAAACTAAATAAAACGAAGACGAAAAATACGAAACAAACAGTGAAATTATGAATTAAATACGAATAATACGACAAAATTGAATAAGAAACACACGAAAAATACAAAGCAAGCAACACTCAAATGACAGATTACGAATGACAGCAGCTAAAATTGGAGATATAGCAACATAGCGCAGGACAGGCAACGTTTGCATAGAAAAAAATTCCTATGTATAGTATAGAAGAAATAGTTCTCTTTGGATATTTAGTATTGTATAGTAGGTAACTCCGATTTTACTGTTTATGACGTACCTCGTCTGTTATCGTGAAAAGATATACGGCCATAACGCTTGAAGTGTGAGTCGTTTAAAATGCTCGCGATAGTACATATATAGGATACCACAAACGAGATCCGTATTCAAGTTTTGATCTTAGAAACGAATTAAATAATAAAATAAGGCAGTTAATATTTTTAAAGCCTCTGCAGTTTCTGTATATAAATCCATAAGTACGATATGCACTAGCAATCATTTCATTAATATGGTAGGTAAAAATATAGCTTCGCATCAAACTACATATATACCCAAATCCTTTACAATCTCAGAAACGATCGAGTTTATTGTTGTGTATTCTATAGTCAAATTCTATAAGGGTATGTTTCTTCTTAAAAGATATGACTTTGCGATTATTAATATTAAGTTCCAAGGAGTTTCTTCGGCACCATCTGCTAACACTGTATAAATATCTACAATATCGTTAATGAAGATTGAAAATAAAAGTGGTCTCGAGTTGGGTCTCTGAGGGACACCACGCAAAGGAGTTGAAGGTCTCGATTTAGTATTCCGATATTCAAAATATTGTTGTCTATCAACCAAATATGATTCTATTAAGTTGGTGAGCGATGGAGAGAATCCAACTTTCAATAGTTTGTTTAACAAAACGTAGCGATCAGTTTGGTCAAAGGCCTTCTGGAGATCAGTATATGTATATAGTATCGCATCAACTTGACCTTGGCTATCCATAACCGCAGACACATACCGAGTAAAGCAGCAAAGGTTAGTGATAGTCGAACGTTTTGCCATGAATCCGTGTTGCTGCGGCGATATAATACTTTTAATAGAACTGTAGATGTTTTTGTACAGCACGCTTTCAAATACTTTGGAAATATTGCAGAATAGAGATGGGTGTCTAGTTATTAATGTCAGGCGGATCACCACTTAAACATTGGAGAAATACAAGAAGTGGCGCACCTGTACATATATAGACCCTATTGAAGTAGTTCGAGAAGACCTGAATTATACTTGCAGGAGAACTTAACTCATGTGTATTACATTTTATTACACCAGGTACACCAGTTTTACCATTTCTGGAGTGAACATATGACCATAGTTTTTTAGGATCCTGTATGAGAGAATCTTGGAAATTGTTTATGTAGTTATTAAAGGCAATATTTATAAGACTTTTAGAATAGGACCACCTAGGACATATGTAAGTAAAAATTGAAAGCAGGGAAGTCTTAGTTTTGAGGTATAATAGATTAAATCTTGAACGTATTCAAAATTTTTTGTTAAGTTATTATTCAGACTAAAATTTTACAACTTTGCCAAATTTAAACATAAAGTGCCTTTTCTAATAAAATAACACAGATCCCTATAGTGACCCTCGGTTAGCCTGTACAGCAATTGATTCGATTAAATTGTGTCACTAAACAAACCAATTTAAGTGATATTATTCGCTTCATTCTGATATATAGCTGTAGTTTTGATTCGTACGTAGAATTCTCATTTATATTTGTAGTCTTCGTTTCTGCAAATCAATATATGTAGTATTCTTACGCAAACAATGAATGAATGAACTTGACAAATTTACACACTTCACTAGTACGTTCCATGAAATTAATTCAAACAATGCAGGAATGTTACGAGTTCATAACCTAACTCAAGTTGAATGAATAATCAGTAGACTGTATAATACCGCATGAAATTGCGATTGTTTATTGTGAAACTGCGTGGTAGTTATGTTGACATCCTGAACAAAACCAGGTGAGGGGCGATTGATGTCATTTCTAAGAACTTTGTGTGTGCAAATCACGAGCGAATATTTTTTAAATATCGAAAAAATACAAGGAGTCAGCGTTTTATTTGTATGTTTAAATTTTGAAATGTGCAGAACTGGTGTTAAATATATGTATAAGATGGTATGAAAGTACTTAGAAAATTTAGTCACAGCTAATCGTTAGATAATTTTATTGCACATCAAATTCACAGTCCCTGGTTTTACTTTTATTGGGTGAAATGTCGGTAATAAACCGGATAGGACCCTTGTTCTGTTTACAAGTATTGAATTGATCTACTTCGGTCGGAATAAATTCTTACAACATTAAACCCTCAACTATAAAAGTTAGTTATTGCTTACGAGTTTTGTTATGCTACATATTTACCGTTTAAATGCAACAAACATTAATATATTGGCTTAGTTGATCAAATTTGGAGGCATAAATAATTACGATGAAGCTCGTTTAAGTGAGAGAATATAAATCGCATATAGATCGAAAAATAATTTATTGTGTCCAATACGGTTTAATACTTTTTATTACGTACAAACCAATTAAGCTACAACTGAACTGATTCGAGGATTAGTTGTTTTGTTTGTCTGTTTATATTTCGCTACCTGATTTAGTCCCGAGGAAATTCTATGGCTTTTCGATTCAATTTCTTTGTCTCCTATTACATAGTTATAATCCAGTAAATCTCCAGTAAAAAATCTCAACCTTAAAAGGGTCGTCCACCAGCAGATTATTTTACAGCGGTACCATATCTACATAATTCTATAAATCGTTTGCTTGATTTCATTTCAAAATAATTTGAAAATTGGGCTTTATACACATATTTCTACAAATGTTTTACATCGACATATACAATTTTGTCTATTAATATTCGATATTAATTTCACAATCTCTTTTCCCATTTACCTTGATAGAGGAATAGCGATTACTCAATTAATTTTTAGATTTAATTACCTACTGAAATTTGCTATGAACATTCAAAATACATCTACGCATTTGTGTATGGAGCCTAATTTTAAAATACCTTTTAAATAAATTATAAAAACATTATATTATGAACAAATTTAACTGTGGCAACATCACCAACTATCAAACGGTACTCGGGCCTGTTAATTGTATAATAACTCCGACAACGGATTAATTCCAACTCCATGTCCTCTAGTGGGCTAGGTTGGAAGTAGTACATGGCAAGGCACTGTACGACACAGATCCGTACAGCGGATACCGATCTAGCTCGGACAGTTAGTGGACTGTCATTTACGCAAGATGTCTCGATCCGCTAAGTAGTTCAATGGTGATTCCATATACGGCTTATCATATGTAATATATGAAAATGTTGATAAATGCCACAATACAAAAACCAAAAATACTAATAATATACGTTCGTGCTATGTTGCTGGAAATTATCTTGCAAACGAGTGTAATGAGAATAGATCAAGCATTAGAAGCGGACTATGTGGTTTCAACCCCCAGGTCTTATCAGCGCAACTCCGAATGTAAGATCTAAGTTCATTGCAATTTACATCTCAACCTCAATAGTATAATACCTCTGACAACGGACCAATGCCAACCCCATGCCCTCCAGTGGCCAAGGTCGAAAATAGCATTCCGCAAGGCAGTACACAACACAGGTCGGTACAGTATATGTATATCGATATAGCTCTGACAATTCTTGGATTGTCACTTTCGGATTCGGAGGAGACCTGAGAAGACACGGTACGTGGTCCGCTTCTAAGTCTTGCTCTCGCTTCATTGCATTAGTTTGCAGGGTGATTTCCATCAATATACCATGAATGAAATCACAAATGCAGTAATTTGCGTTTGTTGAAAAATTGCGATTCAAATGCAATGGATAAGATTATTAAACTATCATTCCTCCTGTTATCGTCTTTGTGTATCGTAAGCATCCTGTATCACAGTTAGTTCACTCCATCTTTTGCACCGAAAGTCATTCATACCGATGTACTATAAGAAAATATCTAAGATGTATTTATTTACTTGTCGAAAAATACTATATTAAATGTTTTATAGCTTTGTCATTTAAAAAGAGTCCTGGTCGCTACAGAAATAGTCGTCATATTATTTTGTATTAAATACAATACTGTCTTCTGCATGAAAGTGAAAACAATAAAAATGCCTGTTGGTGTCAATTGTAACTATATTTTGATATTTGGTAATGAAATTCTAGGCAAATATAATGATTAAAATATTGATCTCTCGATGTAGATTGTGTGTGATTTTTACAATTGAAATGAAAAGATAAAGTGCACTTCTGACCAATTTTTATATAATGTATTAGCTACAGTTTCGTGATTTTCGAAATCCATTGAAATTCAGATTAATTCTGAAAGTAGTTAATACAAAAAATAAACTAAAGAAATACTGATAAAAACAAATAAATTAAACTTGCCTTGTATTTAAGAATTAATCACTGTTCTGCATAAACTACATTTCTCGAATTTGTTGTGAGGAGAGAATTATCGCAAAGACTTGATATGGGCATGTTCAACACTTGCTAGTTAGTCTCTATGTTCCACTTTTTAAATTATTTTCTAGACAGCTGCAGTGCAGCCTTTAGTTTACGAATACAATTTTATCCATAAAGGACTCAATATTACATAAAAGAAACAATTACTTTCTTAACTATGTCGAAAGTTCACTTGAAAATGTCTGTAATTTGTTTAGGAATAAAATATTTGATACCGCAATGACGGCTACTTAAATGGTTGGTCATGGAGAGTTCTACATATTTCTCTAGGTAGTATGTGGAGTGTCTTCCGAACCAAGCAAGAAGATGAAAGGAAAGTTACTCAATTTGTGGAACTGCTCTAGCTTTTATCAGCCTGAATATATACACACTGGCAACCTACATACTCGTATGTACACACTTACCAAGCACTCCAAAGATCCATTGTAGTGGATTCAATTTATTTTTATTGTATGTCATTAATTCAGGGATTCTAGTTTACGTTTCTTGTTGGCATACTCTCACAGCTCCTTGGTATTCAGAGTTATGGACTAATGGTTATTGTAAGAGTTCTGCAGCTTTTGTAATAGTAACTTGCAATAGTAACTTGCTTTGCTTCTTATAACCTCTGCATTACATAACATTATAGTGGATAACAATAAAGATCCTATCAACACCATCAATTCCATAAACGACCAGTCGAAAACTAGAAGCATACTACAGTAAATTTAACTAATATACCCATTCCAGTCTAATAGGCCTATCCAGTAAATTATACAAGAGGTTTATTTAAAAAGCAGAAATTTGCTGAAATTTTTTATTTTGGATAATCTTATTAAGGTTGGATTTTAAACATTGCCCTTGAGGTGTTAGCTCAACTCTTAATAAATATATTGACACCTGGGTCTAGTATGAACATCTTGAGACATAGTTTTGAAATAGTGTTTTTTTTAATCTAATAATAATAATGTTCTAAGTATTCACTACGAAAAATACTTTCTGCGTCTTGTCGTCACCTTATTTTTTTTAATGTTGATATATAGAATTACGAAAATATATTTCAGTTTATCTAAAAGATCTCTTGGAATCGGAAAAGCTTGCAAACTAATTTATTAAGTGTAGATAAAACAGCAACAAGACTGTGACGACAAAGATGTGGAAACACATTTACTCGTAGTTTAAAAATAAATAAGTAATTAACCACAAGTTACAGCGATTATATTAAAACCGCAAATTAACCGTAGTCAACTTTTTGCACTTTTAAAACCAACAAACAACAAACAGTTCCAGGTAAAATCGTTTGAAATGTTTCCTTTTTAGCGAGTTTGCGTGTCAAGAACCTTTTCAATTCGTCGACAAGGTTTGTATAACGAGCTTGAGTTTTAGAATGCCGACAACTTATTTATACCGGCAACTACAGTTCAGTTCTCTACATATTTCTAGTGAATACAAGATTGTTTGTATAATTAGAAGTATATAATTGCTGTTTTGAGGCAAGGTAGTTTGTATTCCTTCGAGAATAGAATTCGAACGTAAAATCCGTTAACTCAGTTCATAAAATTATATCACCAAGTAATATATAAATTTGGGACGGTACAATTTGCTATATGGTATTCGATAGATGTAAGCTTTCTTTATACTCTGATATAAATGCGAAGTAAAGTAGAAAGGCGACCCGGAAAGGCACAAGGAGTATTTGCGATGTAAACAGTTCCTGGCTATCAATTTGATGGAATAGAGTGGAATCATGATTAATCGCTGAATTGACCTCTTTTCTTGAACACGTGACTTTATTTCAATGATTATCCTGTTTCAATGATCATCTTTCCTGTGCCTGTCATGCTTTTCTGCATTGTAGGGATGATATGAAAGATTCATCTTTGTTATAAGATTGCAAAAGCATAGATATATACAGCAAGGGTAAACCAGAAGGCAGCAGTAACCAAAGGACCCTTTTTACGCTGTCCTGCTCTTTATTTAGTTTCTTGAATTTCTTAGTGATATGTGTATTCGTAGTGGTAGGATGTAGATGGTAGGGGTCTATGTATTTGAAGGAGGAATAGCGGCATTCTTTAAAAACTCCGAGATACTCCTCGAGTAACAATTCGTTGTGTGGATATAATTGACAGCATTGCCACGCATGTGGAATGTAACAAAGCCAAAAGACACTTACCGTATAAAAACTGTTACTACACCACATATAGATAGTGAAATCGTTTCAATTCAATTCACCGCAAGCGATTGTTTATTTGAGTCGATTTCAAGAGGTTTTTTTAAGTGTGGTGGCTGGCTATCACTGTAACTGTCGCAGTGTAATTTTGTGTGTGTATATTGTGTTCAAATAGCTTTGTAACAGCATAATGCCGCCTTTTATAATGCCGCGCTGTTAATCATGCCCTCCCTCTCCCCCTCCAGCGAATAGTAAGTCGATCCGGATTTCAACTCTCTGAAATGAAATGTCACCTAACCACTGCGGCCATCGACCCGTTTTATGTGTTTGAATGTAATAGTTTTTTTTACGTTCGAATTGGACGAAAATAATTATTGTTTGAAAATGTTTACAGTAATTTGTTCTAACAGCACTTCAAGGGATAAACGTCATTTTTTAGGAATATATACAGATAAATATAAGGAATAAATGATTTTGCAGAATTTTAAACACTAGCGTGTCAATGAAGTCAAAGTACATATAGTATTTTTGAACAAAAATAAATATTTCGCTTGCTTGAGGATAATATTTCATTGATTCAATTTTAATATGTTACATATATTTTTAGAACTACAAGGACTAATTGATATCCATAATAGACTAATACAGTCTATAATTTGTATCGTTCATCGCACGATTAAGAAAATATTGTCGTCGATAATATGCGTAAGCATCATGTAGCAGGTAGACATACGAGGTATTGTTGTTAAAACATATTAGTATTAATTTATTCAAATGTATTCATAGGATATTAATTTTTTGTCAACATCTTTCGGTGGTATTAATAGAAGTAAATAATCAAACACAGGTGCTTGACTGGTAAACAGAACCGATGCGACGTCATTAATTCGCATCTGCTTGCGTGATTTAAAGTTTCATATATTTGATTACGTCAGAAATTCCTACGATTTTATAATTCTGTATCATCATGACGTTTGGTTAATGTTCTGTTTGTTTTTAGGTATTTCATTTAAATTAGAGATGATTCAGAAAACTACGTATACAGGATGGGGCACCACATTCGCCTCGGTTGATATACAAAAAACGGTAACACATATTTAAAATCTTGATATTGGAGCATGGGTTATTGGGAGCATTGGGAGCTGTTTTCTGACAACCGGAAGTAGGTATTCATATCCTGTTGATGTCATTGTCTATACCGGACTATATAGTGTACGTATTCTTGAGTTCATTTCGATAACTATTTTCAGGATCAAGCTATCGCAGATACGAAAAACACCGAATCGGCATAGTTTTTACGAAAACGTAAAATATCTCCGTAACTATTAGGAATAGGGGTAGGGTAGTTTATATAAAGTGGGAGTATTTTTTAGCGTACTATTCAAAAATGCCAAAATATATAGGGTGTCCCGTTTAAAATAACGGAGAAAATATATTTACCTACTTTTGAGACACTCTGTATAGTTAAACATATTTTTAGGATATGCAGAACATAAATTGAGATAAATTTTCTTTATAACTTTTTTGTCTATTTTCACAAGTATGGCAGATATCTAAGATCCACGTTGAAACGGGACACCCTGTACTAAAAATTTGGTTAAATCAAGGTACCTTTGACATGATGACAATAATTTCAGATATTAACTTTGTCTAATCATATTTATTGGAAACAAAATAAAAATTAATCAATAGATATCTTATTACATACAAATTTTCATCATAAACTTAATACAAAAGTAAACAAAGAAAACAACAAAAAAAAACAAAGAAACTAATGATTTAAATATCATTCAAACGCTAGTCCGTCATTTTCAATATATAGATAAGTTTAGATGTGATGATTAAGAGATCTCACCAACCGTGGAATATTCAAGGCTGCAAGCATACATACGGCTAATTGGCTAATCGCAAACCCGATATCGCTCAAAATATCTCCCGCTGTGTATGTGGTACAAATATGCCATGTTTATTTATTGTAGAACTTTTACCCGTACTTTTGAAAGACATACCTCTGAAAATCCGACAAAAGATGCAGCTACAGCTATATGGTGCATCTTCTTTCGGAGTTAATTGGATAGACACTACCCTAATAGGTAAGTAGGACGTGGTAATTCACAGAACTGATCTGCAAGATCCCCAGACCTAACGAGCCCAGATTTTTTCTTCTGGAGATATATATGAAGAACATTGTATACAACATATGTACCACAAATAAAACCTGACAATATGTAAATATTTCAACCAAGAATTTATTTATGTATAGGTATTGAAAATGAGTTATATTTGAATCATTAGTTTGTGTTTTCTTTTGTATTAAGTTTATGATAAGAATTTTTTGTATGTAATAAAACAGGTATTGGTTAATTTTCGTTTTGTTTCCAATAAATATGAAGCAATGTCCAATGCACCACTCCCTACTTTTCAAGAATAAATTAGACAAAATTAATATCTGAAATTAGTGTCATCATGTCAAAGCTACCTTGATTTAATCAAATTTTTAGTACATAATCGCTATTTAAAACACTAAATTGGCTTTTACATGCTCCAACAGAAAGATTTTAAATATTTGTTACCGTTTTTTGTATATCAACCGAGGTAAATGTGGTGTCCCACCCTGTATACCTGAAAAATGATCTTAAGTATTAATTATGAATTCTAGTTTCATCTTGAATCACGACCTATCGAATAACCGTCCGCTTCCGTATCGATTTCAAGGTGTTATGTATCGAACAACCATGGCCAACCAAATATGCTGGAAAAATTATTACAAATTATGATGGATTATCTTGCATTTCAACCAACCTATCCACATATCTAAACCAAAATCATCCTCGAAACCATTTATCATAAAAGTTGTTTTTAGTTGTTATTATCAAAACTACGCAAATATCAAATTTGCGGTTATTTTTTCCAGAATTGTTGTTGTGTAGATCCAATTTAATAGGGTTACAAGATGATATTTTTATTTTGGACGTCAGTTTGTGGTTTAGACTTGTTTACCTGTTATATTATATAATTCGCGTACAAATTCTACACTTAATAGGCTACAAGTTATTCCAAATTTTAAACCACAAAATGTTTAAAGGTTATGTGATTCACATAAACAAGCAAATACCCACGTGTTTGTAATGGATAACGATTAGCGCCAAATTCATAAATCCACAGCATTAAAGACAATAGCAAAGAAATAAGGAAACCTTAACATTTCACTTTATAATTAGCGGAATGTTTTGATATGCATATGTAACCTATGTACAACATACATATGTGCAACTAGCAAATACATCATGCGGTTTCAATTTAAAATTAAGATTTATTGCGAGAGTAAATAATTATAGTTTTTGCAAATACCATAAAATGTATCCATACGTATAAGTTATGTGTTTTTTATAGCTGCTTATTTACATCAAATTATAGTTTATAGCAAAACCATGGGACAATATTGTACTTCTACTATTAGTTAGATTCATTTTTTTAATAAATTATCTGCAATCTTAGGTGATTTATTATACTCGTATAATTGTGCACCAATGTTCTTATATTGTAACTATAACCAAATAGAAGGTTTATTTTTGACTATTAAAAGAAAATATAATAATAATAATATACAGCTTAAATAATACTTTTGTCAGTACCACTATATGGCAGTAGATAATTTAATTTCCTTGTAGTGAATCAAGAAACATATTCAGTTATCGAGATTGTTTGGAAATATTTGAAGGTGCAAAAATGGAGACGCTGTTCAATATTAAAGTCATATCTGATGATCAGCAAATAATGTACGATACAAGTGTAAAGACACTACTAATTGCAAACGCAGATACTTCATTTGAACAGTTGCAAAAAATTGACATTGCCTATAAAGATGTACAAAATGAATCCATTTGTGAATTCCAAGACAAACACGAGGCTTATATTCAAAATCTTTTTTACACCGACCAAATATAACGCGCTAAAACTATGCTAACTGAACAGTAGAAGGTTGAAGAAGTGTTCTGTGAATTTAGAAATTTAAATATGATGTTTTTGGGTCTAGATGATGGATGCTTGTGAGAAGATTGGACGAAATCATGGGTGATGCTCACAGTAGAATACAGAGGAACATGTTGTTGTCTGGAGATGCGTCTCTGAAACGGGGAAGATTATGCAAATTGAAGGAACGTTGAAGCAGAAGGCTACAAACACATTCTCGGCAAACCACTGTGACATCCAGCGTGCAATTAATCGGAAAAAACTTTGTCTTTATGGAAGATAACGATTCACAGGACAGTACATGTTAAGAAGTTGTGACGGATCCAAACTATATATGCAGCAGTATTATAATTTTTTCTGTGATTAATAAAAGAATACATTTTGCAAAACTGCCATTTTTACAATATTTATGAGAAGCATTGCCATATGTTGATTGATTGCTATCAAGGCAGGGCAGTCTCTAAATTATCCCTAACACTGCGGCCCACTTAGCCTATTGTGTTATTCCTGCCTTGATTCCGTTTTACTCAAACAGGTTAGTTCCCTCGATCAGGTTTAGAAGCCTATTTGGTAAATCTTTCTCCACTGGTAGATCAAATGCGCTTTGCAAAGTAGCCC
This sequence comes from Holotrichia oblita, assembly GCA_023690525.1. Taxonomy (NCBI): domain Eukaryota; kingdom Metazoa; phylum Arthropoda; class Insecta; order Coleoptera; family Scarabaeidae; genus Holotrichia; species Holotrichia oblita. The sequence continues at coordinate 110,831,327 of CM043018.1, read as the reverse complement.
TACGTTGACTTAGTGGCACGCATTCGAAGATGATATGAAAGGCTGTTTCCTCCTCCTCATTGCAGAGTCTGCATAGGGGTTCATCTTTATAGATCCCCATCTTGTGCAGATGACCTCTTAGACAGCCGTGTCCTGTTAATAGACATGTCACTGCCCTAAGCTGAGTCCTGTTTAATGCAAGTAAGTCAGCAGTTAGTCGTTGTGACGGTCGTTCCATCATCCGTTTGCTGTGTCTTCGTCCAGCTACATGGTTCCAATTTAGTTGGTGTTGTTTTATAATCCACTCATTAATTGCACCACGTACTGCATTCTTTGTGATACCCAGACCTGGCTCCGGCCCGGTGAATTTAATTTGGTAACCTTCCCTCGCTAGCTGGTCTGCGGTTTCATTGCCTGCTATACCCCTGTGTCCCGGCACCCACACCAAGGTGACCTTGTTGTCTCTGGCAAGGACAGTTAGGTTTTGCAGACACTCCCATACTAGTTTGGAGGCCATGTAATAAGATGCTAGAGCCTTTAAGGCTGCCTGACTGTCAGAGAGAATACAGATCGCCTGCATTGCCATATGTTAATTAAATTGGAAGCCATTCCAAATCAAGGGCAGTGTACTACTCTGAAGCTTACAATAATAGCAATAATACGATTCTGTGTTAAGAAGTTGTCACGGATCCCAACTATATATACAGCCGCATTATAATTTTTTCTGTTACCTACTAATAAACGAAATACTGCTGCAATTACTGCTGATGTCGAATCGACTTCCAACGTATTGTAATGGTTCTATCAATTTAGGCAGCTTAATATACATAAGAAAATAATATAAATATCAAAGTTGAACTTTTTCTCATTAATGAAAATTATTTCACCTTATTTCTTTCTTCTATAAATGTGCTGTTCCTCCACTCCGCGGTGATCCGTCATTCGAATGAAAAGATCTATTGTATCTCTTATCATCTTAGTTCTTGGCAAAATTATGTCCCAACAACAAAGGCCACTGTCGTTATCCTGAGTTCGTGTAGCTGATACCATGAAGACATTTTGTTTTTTTCTATGCATTACCGAGCAATCAATAAGAACACATGCAGTAGCTTCCTGAACGCTCTCACAATTTCTTCAATGAGGAGAGTCTATTTTACTAATACAAGACATGTTTTATACTGGTACAATAGTGTACGGTGACCAGTTAAAAATTCCTCTAAGTGATGCCAACCTCTTCTATCAAGATAGCCTTACGGAGTCAAGTTAATCATTTTGAACTAGGCCAGATTTTAGCTCTCTCACTATTGCGAATGGCCACCATAATTGTCCTAGTGAAGTTAAAAATAGGGAAATATTTCTTTACTGCTTTCGTAGTGTCTTACGAAATGTTGGGTAATTTCATTTTCTATGCTGTCGTATTACATTTTTTTTTATGTTTTTAATTTTTTCATATTAATTTTATATAAATAAATAGTAAAAGAATTATGGTCCTTTCTCACAATTTTCTTTAATAAAACCGTAGGCTACCGGTTTCGAACTGTTAGTTCATCTTCATAGCCAGAAAATAAATGACCTCTCAGGTTCAAAATGAATACATCACCAAAATGGGAATTGACTAATTGGTTAATTGACTAATTGGTTTATCTCTATAGTTAAAAGAATGTTAAAATATTAAAGTACAATATTATCTACAGACACGTTAAAATTTTAACTTGTCTGTAATATTGTACTTTAATATTTTAACATTCTTTTAACTATAGAGATAAACCTCTAAGAGGTCTTGTTATATAAAACAAGACATCTAAGATGTCTTGTTTTATGCAATTTTAACGTGTCTGTAATATTGTACTTTAATATTTTAACATTTTTTTAACTATAGAGATAAACCAGTTAGTCAATTAACCAATTAGTCAATTACCATTTTGGTGATGTATTCATTTTGAATCTGAGAGGTCATTTATTTTCTGGCTATGAAGATGAACTAACAGTTCGAAACCGGTAGCCTACGGTTTTATTAAAGAAAATTGTGAGAAAGGACCATAATTCTTTTACTATTTATTTAAACATTACTCACACAGAGTCCACCATGGAATCTCATTTAATTTTATATATTTTGTATTAACTCTCATCTAATAGGATCAACAAGCATCCATCACATTAGGTTTAAAAAAATCTTCATTGAGGTTTTGTTGTATAACGGATGATTATTTCTTGTAAATCCTTCAATTTAATTAGCTGCATCCTATATACATGAATTTCATATAGTCTCATGCGAAACTTAAATCTGGTGAACTGTGTAGAAATTCTGGAGGTCCTTTTTCTTCTAATCCAGCCACCGTCAAACAATTATCAAAAATTGCATCGTTGAGTTCTGTCGTCAGGTTCGAGTACCATTCGGTAAGATCTAATTAATACAAATATAAGTTGAATTATCAACGTTTTTTGTATGCTTTTCACAATAACAATGTGTTGTAAAATTTCATTAATTGGAATATATACAGGATGGTGCAACCAAGATGGAGTGGACTATTATAATTAAACAGTGACGAATTGCAAGAAACCTTTCTGAAATTTGATTGATCGCTATATGGGCTTCGTTTTAAAAATATTTTCTTTATACAGGGTGATCGAATCAATCAGTGACAAACCAAACTCATGTTTTTTAAATGAGACACTCGGTACTAAAGTATCACAATCGATTCAGCTAATTACTATAAGCAATATAATGTAACTTTAGTTCGATCTAAAACCCATAGTTACGGAGACAAAAGCGATTATATAGTTGAAAAAACGCTCTAATATCGTCTATTTTTTTATAAGAATCGCAAATGAATATTAAAAAACTAAGCGCATCACTAAATTTGCTAACTTCTTGAGTAAAATAATGGCCTAAATTCACCTTGTTATTCGCCATTATACAGGATGATCGAGTTTTGTAAATTCATTTCGGACTTAGTTTTTCCAAATAGATCACTCCGTATATTATTTTCATGTGGTAAAGACAATTACATCAGCTTTTCAAAATACCATACACGTTACCCTTTTGACGGATGGTTTTTAAGCACATTCACAGCAAATGCAATATTTTGAGATTTGTTACATTTAAAGATTTAAAGTCATCATGCAATGACACATGTAATTAATAATAAGCGAACCATAAAAAAATAATCAAAAATATTGGTAATCCAAAATTGTTAAGTATTACTACAGATAGATATTGAAATAATGCTCCGTGTAAACGGAGATACATTTAAAGCCAACCGGTAAATTATAATTTAACTTTTCGTAAAGTACGTGCCGAAATGTTGTCAAAACTACGCGTTTTTGAACAAATTTTGCGTAAATGCAATTTTTTGGGATTTGTTACGAATAGTTAAACTCATGCAGCTCGAGTATTTTAATAAAGATGATGTGAAACTTAGCAAGTGCATAGTAACTGTCATCCCTGTCAGACTTTTGTATTGCATTCAGTGGGGCTTTCTAGCAGCCAATATCAGCAATATCTACAGATTTGTCACCTCCATTTATAGTAAACATGAACAAAAATTTTTCTTTAACGATAGATTATATTTCCATATGAGTTTGACATCTGCCACCAATACTCAATCCAAATCGCAACAGTTTTGCCAAGTATTGCGTTTTAAAAAGAAATAAATTATAACATTAAGATGTAGATAGACAATAAGAAATTTCCAGTATGACACTATTAACAATAATAAACTGAGGAAGCAATGTAAAAAGGAATGCCCTTTCTAACATTACTATACAATGTCGTGTGTATCAGAATATCGGAACAGTTTAGACGAATGCATTATTAGAACTTTCAGGCATATTGGAGCATATACGGCAATGTTTTAACAGCAACTAATATCAGGCCCACTATTTGATAGATTTGTCTTCAATTGCATTGTTTCACAAACAAAAGTAATAAATTACAGGCGAAGATGCTACACGACAATGTTATATGACCGAACAAAATTTTGCTAGAGCAATTACCGTATTACATACTCGAAGAACAGATTTAATTTTTACTTGGAATTTATTTTCTTTCAAGAAACAAAATGAGATGTGTTTCATAATTTTTATTCGCGAATAATGATCTTCTATGAACACTAATATTTTCTTCAGCGTCATCGTCTTTAAGAGAGTAACAATGGTATAAAAGAAACATTACACAGTGCTAATTATCATTTAATAATGTCAAATCAATTCTACTGAGTCACTTAAATGAATAAATTTATATGCAATTGTGTAACATGCCTTTCTTTTCTAGATTTGCGGTTATTATCATGTCATTACTATATTTCATTCATTTATTACTGCTTTACTAAGCGTAAATTTCTTGGTATAACCACAAAGATTCATCTAAAACTGCTTGAAAATACATTAGGAATTACATAATCTCGTAGTAGTACAAAACAACAATCCTACAATTTATTAAGACATCACGTTTGTTGGCTTACTATCTCTATGTAGTTGTTGTTTATAGCTCAGGTAAGTTTACCAATATATGTATATTATTCTAATTGTATTTTAAGTAAATACGGAATACGGAAAAAGGTCAAAGGAAAGGAAAATTTTATTTTAAAAAGTACATCACTTATATACATGTATATTCCATACTCCGTTTAATATTATTTCGCATATTGTAATTGAAAAAGATACCTTTAATGCAGAGGTAGGAAAAGAATGTCTTTGTCAAGGATCAAAACTTAATTCCTTTGCTCATTTATAGGATTTCATTACCAGAGTGATTTAAACAAACACAATGAAGTGTTGTCTAACTAGCAATTTAAAATAGCTTTTCTTGGACTGTTTATTTACTCTAGACGTTGAAATGGGTACTCTTTCTTTAAAAATCTTTTTTGTATATTTAAATTATGCAGCACTTTAAAATAAAACTTGTTTCAACAACGTCAAGCCAGTTTTGAACGGGATAATTTCTAACTTCAAGAGGATGGAGGTTTATTTGGCTGTTATAGGTTGAAGCAATATATAATTTACAATTAAGAGTCCGCAAATCTTCTGTGATTTTATAGTGAATTAACTTTACATGTGATATGTATGTATGATATGAAGCTATTTGAGCGATTAACTTAGGAATTTCGCCCTTACAAAGCTTGTAGCATTTTACATCATTCTATACTATTGTTTAGTTTAGCCGTGATTGTATATAATATATTTAATTTGTATTCTGCGAAATGACCCCTGTAATATCTTCAGATCGCCATGACTGTTGTAATAAGATTCGATAACTGGTCCATTCATGTTGTAACGCCGCCAAGGCCATAAGCAGCTAACTACTTGCAGCACACCTTTATTATTGCTGTGTTGTTTTGGTATTGTTCGTCAAGTCAATTGCGATGACTTTCTGCGAATTGCTTTCTTTAAGTCCTTTAACTTCTTAAAAAACGCGTCGATAGCCAGAGTGGCTAGGCGGGTGACTATCGTTGTGGCGGGACGATAGGAGTCGAGTATCAATTCTCTGAAGGTTCCATGACTATTTTTGAGAGAGTTGAAATTCGCATCGATTTACCATTTGCTGTTGGGAGCAAAGTGATTAACAGCGCGGCATTATAAAAAAGACGATATGATGCTGTCACAAAGCCATTGGAACACAATTTACACACACGACACTACACCGAAAGAGTTGCATGATAGCCAGACAAGTATTACAGTTTACAGAGTCACTGCAACTAAGCACCCACCATACATAAAAAAAGGTCTTACTAATGATGCCTCTTCTTGTTCTAGAGTGTAACAATTCTTGTAAACATGCGTAATGTTTATGTATATTGATGCAAACATAACACTAAATCCAAGCTAAATATATAAACCAAATTCAACCTGGCACTCGGTAGAAATTTAACATTGAAAATAGTTTCCACATGGTGTTATTTGTACAAGAAACATGAAATTTTGCTTGCATACTCCGAAAAATTAAATACTGAAAACACTGAACACATTTTACTCACACTTATATCTGGCACGATTGTAATTTATGTTCTACTTCAATATTTATGTTCGAAAAACGTACGGATCGGATACATGTGTTTATCCTAACCAATTTCTTGTATTGATATAATATATGATATATGATGATATAAACATCTGTAAGTTTGTAGTTGCAATATTGAAGAAATATACACGACAATACATTGTAGTAAATATAACAAAATGTTTATAATTAATTATGTGTGATTGTGGTAATATGTACCTTGAATGTGATTGGACAAATAATATTAAATCTTGCCTGCCATTTTTCAGTCAATGGATTTGCATACACTGAGAAAAAACTGAAACTGAATTGAATATAAATGAGAAGACAAATAGTATGGCAATAAGGTAAAAAGTCTAATGCGGAATTAAGAAAAGAAACCCACGTCCCACTAGAACAAACTACACTAAGAAAATAGTCCAAATACTTAGAAATTTACACTATATAACAGTTAGTACAAATTTAACGTATGTTCGATATATTGTCTTCTAGAGAGAGGAGTAAGTTTGTTCAAGATTAATAAAAGTGTGGTTAACAAAGGCATATTTATACATATTACGCTTATAAAACAGTCTTTTTGAATAATTATCACTTTGGTAGTTAGACTATGTGCAAATAGATACCATTGTATGTATGTTGTCAGCAATAGTTATAAATCATATCAATTTCCAACTTTAAAAGTCAAATACCATTAAATTTGCTTATTGTTTCTGCTATAACTATCGAATGCGATAAGGACGTTCATAGCGATACAGTAGTGGATACTTGAGAGATTTGATTTTAGTTTCTTCATCTAGCGCAGGTTTAGTTTTTTAAACTTTCGCAGGGTTTGATTTTAACGTTCTACTTATAGAGTATGCATTTTTGTGGTATTATTTTAACCACAATTTTGTAGCATTTTCTTTAGTTTTAGGTTTCTGGTACTTTCTTAAGTATAATTTTGTGGTAATCATTATGACAACTTGTGGTAACAATTAACATAATTTTATGGTATTGGTTTTACTACAAATACGTATATGTAGTGTAACAAATACTATCTTAAAAACTAGAATAATATTGTATTTATTATAAATAACGGGTCGATGGCCGCAGTGGTTAGGCGGCTGACTATCGTTGTGAGAGGACAATAGGTGCCGGGGTTCGATTCTTTGGAGGCATGGTGCCATTTTTTCAGAGAGTTTAATCCCGGATCGACTTGCCATTCGCTGTTGGGAGCAAAGTGATTAACAGCGCGGCATCATAAAAGGCGATATGATGCTGTCACAAAGCCATTTGAACACAACTTACATACACCAAACTACACCGCGAGAGTTGCTTGATAGCCAGACAAGTAATACAGCTTACGGAGTCACTGCAACTAAGCACCCACAACACATTAAAAAAAAGTAATAAATGCGATGATTGATATTGGTACTATTGGTATAGAAATCACGGTTCTGGTATACTACATTTGTAGTATAGGTATATCACTGCATATTTCTTTGAGTGTAGGTAATCGGTTGATTCATCCATATTTCTCTAACAGTACCACGAATGCGGAAAAATATCTGGTTTTCAATCAATTTAAAAAACACGCACATACTTCTTACGTTGAAGAATTCTTCTGTTACTACTAAGTACGATGAAAGTATTATTGTACTTTGGTATTAAGTGTCGACAGTTGGAATGGGATGAAATCTACAGGAACCAAGTGACATCAATAATTGATATCTGCATTCTCTCTTACGTTCCCTGGTTACTGCAACCCTTCTTGCACAAGAATCGTTGGACTTTTTAACAAATAATGTTCTCATCTCTACAAATGTTACCTTCTAGACGTCGTATTATTATTTCGTATTGCCAATGAAAACTTTCCAGTGCATAGTAACATATGCATGTATTCTTTGAGTTTAAAAAAATTAGCACTGCTCAAAAGGATTTCTTCCTAGAAAAACAGTGTTAAAAATTTTAATATGAAAATTTGCAAAAATATTTATCAGCTAGTTGAATAGTTGGCCAAAATTAAAATTGCAAATATTTTTAAGAATGATATATTTCTAAAACAACTATTTACCAGACCATAGCTCTAGGTAAAGAAGGTGTACTTTGTTCAGATTTGCCACAAAGTTGATAACAGTAGGGATTTCCTAAAATTCCCAAAGTAGAGTGATTGAAAGTACAGGCCATAGATTGGGCACATCTTGTCTGAGACTAAGAAGAAACTTTTGTGTATTCTCTCTCTTGAATATTCGTGAAAGTGTAATTTAATTTGTTAATATAAGTATAATTAATTTTCTTGTTACAAGTCGTTCAGTTAAATTTTGTTTTAAGGTTTTATTAACGTTGAAACCTCCAGAAATATACATTATATGGAGCAGTGCGTCTGTATGTTCTTATTGGGGGAAGGACGGGGAGAGGAGGCAGGCGAGGAGTAGACTTCCTAGACCACTGCTAGATGGTCAGTAAATTCTTGCCTGTTTCCTGTTCGGTGATACTGTACCAATAGTTACACTATTTGCCGTTTATAGTTTGTGCTTACATTTAACTTAACAACATTCTCGGTTAACTGAGATTGGGTGTTGACACTTCTCTAGCAGTAAGCAGTCAGTTTTTTGGTGCTTTCCTTATGTCTAAGAGCCTAGTATAGTTTAGTAGTGTTCCCCAAACTCAGCAGTTATAGTATGCCGATTCACAATTAGTTCTGATGTGACATTGTGGGATTCCAACTAATACGCTATTGATCACTATGTTTGTAGTATGGCAGCGTACCAATCAAATCCAAAGTATTCCATGTGCCCGATCTTACCCAATGACTCGAGGCAAGATCTATTTACAAATTATAGTAGCATATTTGTATATATAACAGTAGGTCTATTATCTTTGCCTCATTTGTCTACTATCTCTACCTACTGCTCCAATTTTGTTTAATTTGATGAATTCAAAGATGGATTATTCGGTTGTGATTTTAAGTCAAGAAATTGATTCCGAATGATTTCACTTGGAGTTGGTAAAAAGGAGTCCGATACATAAACCTTGTTTTAAAAACATCAATTGATTTTATATACCTTACAAATAAGAATCCTATATCTTTTGCATAATAGTATCATTTTTGTTTCTTACAAATTTTCACAAGAAGTTCAAGATTTCAACAAGATTCAATCACAAATATTTTATATTTTTTGGGTTGTATTTTTCACTTGTAGAATATTTCTTTTTAACGGTTACGAAGGAATATTTTTAATGAAAAAATTGTTACCGTGGAAGTCATGAAGGTTGTGTGATTACATAGAAGATAATGAATTACTTGTATTATACACGTATAGGATATGCAATTTAACAACCGACTTTCGTCATTACAATTGATGACGTATTATCCCAACATGGTCGCCATGTATAAGCCATGTAACACATATTATATTGACTTGACAGTTAGTAGCACAAATTAGGTATATGCAAGTATTAAATCTCAACGTCAAATGACAAATGTCAAATAAAATGCTCGCACAACCGGCAACGTTCTAATTATAGAAATCCTACACGGACGAAATGTCACTAGATTTAGCACACAATTGTAATATACAACTGTAACTCAATGTGAGCTTGTGTTGGTATGAACTTTATGAAATTGATGACGAAAGTCGGTTGTTAAATTGCATAGCCTATATACAGGGCAATCCAAATTAAGTGTTCACCATTGGTAACTTTGTTATTATTACAGATACAAGATTGTTTAAATTACCAAACTTGTAGTACTTTTAACGCTCTTTAAGATGGAAGAATGTTGTAGCTTGCTTTCTTAACAATTTGAATACCTTTTTTTGTGTTGAGAATACTGTTATATATATGTACCTAATTTCATGATGTTAAAAAAGTAGTCAGTTGACAATTTTCTTTCTATGTAAGATCTTTGTACTCTGTTGCTATAGCACTATATATTTAGTAAAAACTCATTAAACAGTTGCTTTGTATTTATTTATTAAAAGCACGAAAAACTCTGTTTCAACAGGTTATGGGCCCAGTTATCCCATAAATAAAGTAATTGAAGTGAAAACGTAAAATAACAGTTGTTTGTTAAATTGTTTAATGATTATTGGTTATATGGAAATGGCAGGAACTCTGGAAGAACGAACAAAAATTCCGTTATTTGATGTAAGTAATTTTAACAATTGGAAATTTCGAATGGAGATCCTACTGGAGGAGTTGGAATTATTGGAACTAATTGATGAACCGTACACACAAAAAGTAAAGTTTTTAGCAACAGATACGGCTGATGTTAAGGCAAGTAAAGAAGCTGATTTGCAAAAATTAAAGAAGAAAGATAGGAAATGTAGACTGCAAATTGTGCAAAGAATAGCTGATACGCATCTAGAATATGTGAAAGATGCGGAAAGTGCATTCGAAATGTGGTCAACGTTACTCAAAACCTTTGAACGCAAAGGAATAGCCAGACAGTTACTAATCAGGAAATCTCTCCTGACTTTAAAATTTGTAAATACTCAGTCAATGGAAGCACATTTCCTTAAATTTGACACATTGATTAGAGAATTACGTTCTACAGGTGCTAAGTTAGAAGAATTAGACGTAGTGTGTCATTTGTTATTGACAATGCCAAGTGAGTACGATACTATTGTTACAGCACTTGAAACACTGTCAGCAGAGAAATTGACCTTAACATTTACGAAAAATCGACTCTTGGAAGAAGAATCGAAGAAAAGTTGTTCTAAACAAAAAACGAAAAGTGAAAATCAACAGAATATTGCATTTGTAACGTCAACCAAACGAAATACACCCAGAAGTAATATAGAAAAGTTTAAATTTAAGTGCTACAATTGTGGTATAGTTGGTCATAAGAGATCTGAGTGTCGGAAACCTCAAAAGAGGAATGATTTTAAGAATTCCAATGCTGAAGCAAAAGCAACAGTGTCTAAGCCAAGTGAAGAAGAAGAATGTTATTCTTTTCCAGCAATGAATGGAAGTGTTGAAACTCAAAGTATAAATTGGTTTTTGGATTCAGGAGCATCTGAGCATTTGATACAAAATGATCAATATTTGGAAAATGAACGGTTATTAGAAAAGAAAATAAAGATAAAGAGTGCCAAGTCTGGACAGTTTCTACAGGCAGAAAAGATGGGAGATATACAAATAAGAACTGTTGTTGGTGAGTCTGAAATACCTATTATGATTAAAGATGTTTTATTTGTTCCAGGCCTTGAATTAAACCTATTATCTGTACGTAAACTTGAAATGAATGGCCTAAAAATAGTTTTTGAGAATGGCAAAGGACAAATAATGAAGGGGACAAAGATTTTAGCTACCGCCTAAGAAACGACAAGTTGTATGAGTTACAACTTTCGACAACTACTGCTCATGTTTGCTATGTTAGTGACAACAAGGCAAAGCTGTGGCATAGGCGGTTAGGTCACATGAGTATTGGAAATATGAGGCAATTACAGAAAGTGGCTGATGGAGTAAGTTATAATCTAAAAGATATGGAAGACAAAATTTGCTCGACTTGCATAGAAGGGAAGCAGTGCTGCTTACCACACAACAAAATACATGTAAAAGCAAAACGCCCACTAGAACTAATTCATAGTGATGTATTTGGACCTGTTAATCCTGAATCTTATGATGGAAATCGATATGTCTTGGTATTTATAGATGACTTTATACATTTTTCAGTTGTCTACCTATTGAAGAATAAAGGAGAAGTCTTTAAGTATTTTAAAATGTACGAGGCAATGGTAACAGCTCATTTCGATAAGCGGATTAGTAGGTTTCGATGTGACAACGGACGTGAATATCTCACAAATGATGTCAAACATTTTTTTGTGAAGAAAGGAATTCAAATGGAATGTACAATTAGGTATACACCACAACAAAATGGCTTGGCGGAACGAATGAACCGAACAATAACAGAAAAGGCACGTTGTATGCTATTAGAATCAAAACTTGAAAAAGATATGTGGACCGAAGCAGTCGTCACAGCTACATATTTGATAAACCGAAGCCCCACACGAGTACTCGACGGAAAGACTCCAGCAGAATTATGGTTTGGAGAAAAACCTAATTTGATGAAATTAAAAGTGTTTGGTAGCTTGGCTTATTTACATCTACCCAAAGAAATAAACAGTGGGAAGTTTACTTCAAGAACTATGCGATGTATTTTTGTAGGCTATTGTCCAAATGGCTATAGATTATGGAATCTAAAGGAAAATAGAATTATGTATGGAAGAGACGTAGTATTTGATGAAACAAAAGGTGTTAAGGATATGGAGTGTAGCTTCTCAGAAGAAGAATATGATAAAGAACGATATGAAGAAAACGAAATAGAAGAAAGCACACCAAATGGTGAAACTTGCAGATTAGTAAAAGATGAGGAAGCTATTCAAAGTGAAAACATCACAGAAGGAGACGAAGCATTTCAAAGAAGTTCAAGATCAAGGAATCGACCACAATATCTTGACGACTATGTAACATTAGCCTTACATGCAGAACATTATGTGGAAGATATTCCACAAAGTTTCCAAGAAATACACGATAGAGAAGATAAGGAAAAGTGGAATGAGGCAATGAAAGAAGAAATAAATTCTCTTAAAAGTAATAATACATGGACACTTACAAAACGTCCACCTGGAAAGAAAGCAATATTAAATAAATGGGTCTTTAAAATAAAAAGAGATGAAGAAGGAAACATTGACAGATACAAAGCCAGACTAGTGGTCAAAGGTTGTTCACAACGGAAGGGATTTGACTACACAGAAACGTATGCACCAGTAGCCAGGTTAGTAACCATAAGAGTACTACTTTCAATAATCAATAAGAAGGAATTATTTGCAATACAACTTGATGTGAAAAATGCGTTCTTACATGGAACTCTTAGTGAAGAAATATATATGGTACAGGCTGAAGGTTTCAATACCAAAGATGAAAATCTTGTCTGTCGCTTAAACAAAGCGTTGTATGGTCTAAAGCAAGCGCCTAGAGCATGGAATAATCGATTTCATACATTAGTTACAAAAATGGGTTTTACAAGATCACAGTATGACATGTGTCTATATTTGAAACTTACCCAAGAATTGGTATTGCTATACGTTGATGACATAATATTAACTGGAAATGACGCAACAGAATTGAACTCGATTAAAAATATGCTAAGTTTGGAATTTAACATGACAGATATGGGGAAGCTAAAAGCCTTTCTTGGCGTAAAAATCGATATAAGATCTGACGGAATATTCTTATCTCAAAGAGTTTACCTTAAAAATTTACTGAAACGTTTTGGAATGGAAAATTGCAATCCAATACGAACACCTTTTGAAAAAGGCCAAACCCAAATCAACCAAGATGAAGACATTGTAATGGAAGAAAAACCTTACAGGGAGCTAGTAGGTTGTTTGAGCTATTTGATGCTGAATACCAGACCGGACATTTGTGCCGCAGTTAACTATTACAGCCGTTTTCAAAATATGCCTACAGAATCGCACTGGAAAGGATTGAAGAGGATTCTACGTTACCTATGTGGTACCATGAATATTGGCTTGTTTTATGGCAAAACTGAAAAGAATATTTTAGTTGGATATGCAGATTCCGATTGGGCGAGTGATATAAGTAGGGAATCTACCACCGGTTACTTATTCAAAGTTTTTGGATCAACAATATGTTGGCAAACAAAGAAGCAAACTTCGATTGCTTTATCGTCCACAGAAGCGGAATATGTTGCTCTAGCTATGGCCGCTACTGAATTCGTATGGCTGAAAAACTTATTAAAAGAATTTAATATTGAAACAGGAGTCGTGACTATTTATGAAGACAATCAGTCCTGTATTCACCTGCTACAGAAGTTTGAACACCAACGTTTAAAGCATATAGATGTAAAATACAACTTCATCAGAAATTTTGTACTCGCAGGAGAAATTAAAGTGCAATATATGTCTACCAGAGAACAGACAGCTGACTGCCTTACGAAACCTTTACCAGCACCGCAATTTGAGAAGCTAAGAAGTGCCATGGGGATGTGCAATGTACAAATTATTTGATCTTCAAATTGAGGGGGAGTGTTGTAGCTTGCTTTCTTAACAATTTGAATACCTTTTTTTGTGTTGAGAATACTGTTATATATATGTACCTAATTTCATGATGTTAAAAAAGTAGTCAGTTGACAGTTTTCTTTCTATGTAAGATCTTTGTACTCTGTTGCTATAGCACTATATATTTAGTAAAAACTCATTAAACAGTTGCTTTGTATTTATTTATTAAAAGCACGAAAAACTCTGTTTCAACAAAGAATAAAAAATAAATGAGCAGCGCGTTTTCGAGTTTTGCCGAAAAATATGTTTTTTTTTTCAAATGGAAACCCCTGTATATTATATCATTTTCTGCTAGAACTTTAATATTTAAACAAAAAATCTTATAAGAAATTTTTTACTGGGATTAAAAATACTTGAGTTATAATGACTAAATGAAAACAGCTAAGCAATTCGAGAAGTTCGGAAGCGTGTACAAAAATGTATTGAACAACAAGGTGGTATTTTTGAACATCTTCTATGAAAAAATCAGTAATTTTTATTTTCTTTTAATGATAAGTTAATGTATAAAATAAAGTTTATAAAACTTATTTAGCTGTTTTCGTTTATTCATTATAACTCAAGTATTTTTAATCGCAGTAAAAAATGTCTTATAAGATTTTTTGTTTAAAAATTAAAGTTCTAGCAGAAAATGATATAATATACAGGGGTTTCCATTTGAGAAAAAACATATTTTTCGGCAAAACTCGAAAACGCGCTGCGCATTTGTTTTATTTATTCTTCCATCTTAAAGAGCGTTAAAAGTAGTACAAGTTTGCTAATTTAAACAGTCTTGTATCTTGAATAATAACAAAGTTATCAATGGTGAACACTTAATTTGGATTGCCCTGTATATGTACATATATGAATTATAGCGTAGCTTGCCTAGACAGTGAGATCTAAAATTATATCCTAAGGAATTCTATGAAATACATTTGCTGTTCTGGAATTTGTGCCAGGTATACAATTATACAGTACACTGGTCCCTGTACTTAGGTCCATAAACCAATTCACAACATAGCAATAATAAAAGGATTATATTTTTTGTTTCCTGCCAGTAAGCTGTTAACATCTAACATACGATTTTTCAAAAATATGGCATTTAAAACTACATGAATTTGTATTAATACCTCTAACGACCCTACAAATATAGCGGTTGACGTGAAATTAAACTATCTAACGCAAATGAGCGAAAATAACTTGATAAACTTCTACAACAAACTTTTAAAGAATAAGCTTGTTTGTTTATCCACGACTTGTCGAAACTTAGCTTAAATGTATTGAATTTTGCGCCAAGATTCGCGGTTAGACTACCGAGAAATAGAACTAAAAATTATGTATACTAGATTGCCAAGGATCTCTTTCCAGGCTGTTTCGTTATAGTATAGGATACAATGCATAGTGCATACATATGTTACGCGTGTACAAGCGACGCCCTTTGAGAAGGGCTTTGTTGGTAATGTTGGCAGTAAAGAGTTTCTTGCTAGTTGCGCGATGGTATGCATCTGTGTCCTTCGGTGATTTATTCTTAGGTAGTGATTTTTCTATATGTTCTGTTTTGTTATTGCGTGCTGGTACTTTTTAGGTTGTTTGTTTATGTGTGGTGGGTGCTAGTTGCAGTCTCTTCTTAGATTGTATCGCTTGTACGATTGCCATGGAACTCTTGTTGTGTAGATTGTGTGGGTGTGTATATCGTTGTTTATAATGCCTCGCTTTTAATCACTTTGCTTCTAAAGGCAAATGGTAGATCGATTGGAATCCAATTATCCGAGAAAAATGTCACTATCCTCTAAGAGATTTGAACGCTGACGCCTAGCATTCTGCCATAACGATAGGCAGCCGTCTAACCAGTGCGACCCATTTTAATCATTTTATCCGAAATTTTTGCAAATGCCTTCGCAGCAGTCTATGTGAAATTCTGTCTTCTGTAGATACACAGCGATTTTTGTTTAGCAATAAATTATCCACATAAATATGATGTATAAAGGTACAATAGCAAAATTTAGCAAAGAAACTGAGAATTTCGTAGAGAGATCACCTTCGAGTTGATTCGGAGCATTTCGAGCATCGAAAGAGATGTATGAACGAAGATAGGCATACGCATTTCTAACTTCATATTTCGAAAAATTGATTTGGTATTGTTTCTTTTTCGTTTTACAACAGGTATATTTAATTATAATGTTAAATTACATGAGTTGTCAATAAATATCTATTAGAGTTCAAATTATTTTGTAGTGCTTTTAGCTGTAATTACTTACAGGGGTTATTAGTGACGTAAATTGAGTAAGTTTTCTATCACATGCTATGTAACTAGTTTTATATTCGTTTGTTAATATTAAATACTTGTTGACCTTGAAGATAATTGATCGGTGTAATAGATTGTGCAAAGTTTGTCAAACACATTTTCATCATTGCGATTTCAAACAAAAGTTGCAACATAAATAGTCTTAGACACTAATTTCTGTTTTCTTATAAGTGTAGAATCAAGGTACTTAAGAGTAAGCACAAACAGAACACAAAAGTGTGAAACGTATACATCCCTCTGCCGGAGATTTGGTACTTAAGAGTATTGGTTATATTAATGTAATATAATATATAGTTAATATAGTAACTTATATAAGGAACAGCTACACGTGCGAAATATGCATTCAGGGTTGTATGAAAGAAACTTTTCAAAAGTGTGGTATACAAATTTTAAGATGTGTTTCTATAATTACAGGTCCAAAATATTGCAGTTGCTCCAGTTGTTTTTCATTACAATTGCAGATATACATATGTGCAACAACTTATTGAGTAATATGTAACTAAGCACACACCTAAACAAATATGTTTTTGGAATATAAACGCAGCACATAGCATTCAAGTTTAAAAAAGCAATATTCGCATCAATAATATATAATATGCGGTCGACGTTACAATGATGTGTAGCACGGTGCGGTGTACCAAAACTTATAATGTAGCTTACAGCGCTATTCTTATATATTTATGTATTTTAAATTATTAAAATGTCGAAGACGTAATACTGCAATGCAGTTTCCAAGGATTGCAAGTTCTTTTGTGGTCCCAAAAACTTTGAGCTTGACATACATGATTACTGAACTTTTCACATGTAGGTATAAGTTACACAATAGCTACGAAAATAACATATTGCAATTAAATAATAAAAATTATGTATGCTACGTGGAGATAAATTTCTACAGAATATTCAGAATTTTCGTATCCTCAACCTTTCCAATGTGTCAGAAGACATGAGTAGTTATAAAAAAATGGTTTTGTATTTATCATTATTTAGTGTATTACTATTATTTATTTGTAAGTAAAACAATCAACTTTTTAACAAAAGTGAATTCGTTCTTTCTTCCCAATTTTCTGTTCTCATCTTTATACTACTTACATGTTACACTATGTTATTTCTAATTATAGTATACATAAAAAACTTTTGGAAAGCATCAAAAACTAAAATCTAATTCAAGTTGTATCTCTCATATACATATGTTTTTGTGTGTTATGTATTTAGAGTACATAGTATAACATCTAACATATACCGTATATAATGGTGATTGAATTTTAATGAATAGTGTATGCACCCCATTAGAATACCCGGAAACCGTTACCGCAACACTATCCGGATCATGCGATTCATGTAATCAGAGCTGATTTCGTAATTACGAAGTAGAGTTGCCCCCGTTTCTTTGTCGAAAGAAATGTAAGACATGTAATTCAATAGAGTTCTTGTTGTTAATAATAACTTGTTGAAATATTTCGGCAATATCCAAATAAAATCCAAAGACTATTGCAATGATAAGCGTAGATATTATCATTGATACATAATTTGAACAAAAGAAACTAACAAATGTAATGCCTCATAATTAACTATCTATTTTATTTTTTTATCCAGAGATTGTTATTATGCAGGAAGTTAATAAAAAAATGTATACTTGTTGATAAGTGGCAGTAGACGTCAATTATTTTCAGGATATAGGACATTACTTTTGTCGATTTGTATGATCAATTTATAAAATTGATTCTATTTCTTAAAATGATGATATAAAATAAACATCATCAGCATCTTGGATATTGTCGTCTACACATTCAAGTTTCCCAGTCGGTATTACACAAATTTAATCCAGACATGTTGTCAAAGCCATATTTGTAGGCGAAGTACTGATGACGAAATTTTTAATTTCTATAATCTCCACGAACTGGCAGATGAAAATCCACATAGAATTCAAATTTTTGTGATAAGTAGAGCTGTTGCAACGTCCTCAGCTTGCTCGCCGAGACTACCCACTGGAGCTCTTGCTGTGTAAATTGTGTGGGTAAATATATTTTATATTTTCTTTTTAGTAATTTAACCGTTATATTTTACTGTTTTAAATTTTCATTCTTTTGGGTATACTGTTCTTTTCGATTTGTTTATTTAATCAATGGAAAACATTGCTGGAAAATTCGCTTCTGTTCTTCTTTTCCTAATTTAATGATCATTTTACTGTATTGCTTACACCTTCCTACTATTTCCAGACCAAATTGTTTTTCTAACTTCTGCTAAAATTCTGCTTTTTCCCGCTGTTGTGCCTTGTTTCACCCAGGCAAATTTAGATTCAGTTAAGGAAAATTTAAAACAGTAAATGTATTTTAAAGAATTTTTTGCAACGTAGCCTCGCCTTAAATAATGTTGCGCTTTTAATTATGGCCACAAGCGAATAGTAGATGAACCAAAGTGCTGGAACGTTGTCATAAGCGTCACTGAAAAGATTCGAACCCCGGCTCATTTTTCTGCGACTATCAAACTGTCACGAATTGAAAATTGACTGTTTTCTTGATGTATTTCACTTATCGAACAGGTTTAAAAATGAATCCTACCGAATGTGCCGGAGGTACTTGTACTTGTTGTATTGTTGGTCTTTGGCAAGAGATGGCTCCTACGGATATTTTGTTTTGGAATATTTAAAACTTTGTTTGTGATACAAAAGTTAATACAAAACACTTTAGATGTCTACTACCAACCAAGAAATGAATCTGTTTTTAAGGAAACGACCACAATTTGAACAACTTTTGTAACTTTGTATATCTGGAAAACTATCGATTAACGAACTTGGGTTTGCCAGGTTATTGTGAAGTTTTTTTTAATAACAACCTGTCTGATACGTGGACGTGATTGTACTTAAACGATTCGGTTTGATTAAGCCGGCGCACTATATGCACATTATTCACGAGTTCATTGGCATTAACTGTTTCAATATAAGGATAATTGTGGGTTTTATTAATTTTCTTCTTAATTTGATTTCACATAAAGATCTCTGCAAAAATCACTATGACGTAGATACTCGAGTGCGTTAACAATGTCATGCAGAATTTCGTTGAGAAATATTTGTATGAAGTTGATGTTAATTTAACACATCCTGTTTGTTCCACACCAGTTTCCAAATTTAATTCATTTCGGTTTTACATTACGTTTTATATTTCTTTTATTGAATTGAATAAATAGGTGGTTATCTACTATAGTTGAATAAATAGAATAGTAGAAGTAAGAATCTGTATTAAATAGAAATACTGATAAAACCGATCTTACTGCACGGATGCAAGCTTAGAGTAGACGGTGGTCCACCAAATTACATAGAAAACGTATTTTGAAAAATGATCTTCGAAAACCACAAGCAATACAGGCTAGGAATCCGTTGCAGTTACAGAGCTGTATTTAATGATAATAAATTGTCTTTATTGAAACAGTGATTACTCAGAAAAAATAACAAACAATGGTGAACAAGACTTTATCAGTACCGTACCCTCAACACGAGATTCATTAGGTATAAACAGCTCCAAGTTGAACCTGACATTACGTTGCGTAAAAACTCGGTGCAGAGTATTGTAATAAAGAAAACAAAAATGATTGCATGCGTGTGATGACGCATTGCCAAACATACACATAAACGATAACTATAGTGGGAACGACCAACAGAGACAAGAAGTTCATAAAATTGCAACTAAAACAGTACAGAGTGTAGAACAAATTTGAATCGTTTAATATTACAATATGCAGAATGAGAATGATCTTTCTTTGAGGGTATGGAAGTATACCTAAGTCCACGAAAATGCATTGTAATACAATCTTTTTCAAATTAAATGCGAGGTTTTCAGCTGGGGATGTATATTTAATAAACTTTAAACATTTCAGAATGGAAATTTAATTAGCTTTAAAGTAAAGCTTATACTAAATGAAAATTCGTACTTAGCTTCTAAATTTTATTTTATTATACAGGTACGGTGGTAATGTTAAATTTAGTGACACAGTGCGATAGTCTACAGTTCTCTTCTGTTGTTTATATTTCGTCATCCTATATCAAACCATTTATGAAACATGTCGATATTTACCATTACCATGAATAAAATCCCAACCACGCGTTCTGGACTTTATGGATACGATATTTAATTGCGTAGTCGAAAATTAAAACACTATAGAACATACATATCTCATACCATTCTTTACATATTTTTATTTAGAATTGATCTGAACGAATATAATTTTTTGCGATTCCAATAAGCTGTTTTTATGCAATCATGAACTTGGTCTTTTAATCGAAACGAATTATCAATTGCTTTAGTTATAACTGGAATCCTAGAATTATCAGTTTTTGATAGACCGAATTACTTACAGCCTTACATTATTCTGAAAAAAATTTGCTTATGCGCGTTACATGACAGAATAGATGAGGAATATAATAAGAATAGAACCGGTCTTAGTATGGCGCTTGGTGGCATTTCCTGATGTATTGTAAGTGGTTGGCAGACATAACCTAAATTTGTCAAGAATTCCATCGAAGAACGATGAAAACGTTTACCAACTAAAATGTTTGTAGTAGTATTATGGTTTATGATATCGAAGGTCTTAGAATAGTCTAGAAGTACTAGTATAGTAATCACTGACGCAAATTAACACAGTAGTACAGCTGTAACTAGCTCGAAAGCCCGACTCTATCTTTTTAAAAAAGTGTATGCTCTTCACCATAATTCTTTGCTTAAATTTCAAGCACACGCTCAAGAACATTACTCATAATTGGTAGTAAACTAATACGACAGGACGTAAGTCCTTTAATTCATTAACTTCAACAGTTATTGGTAAAAAAATGTTTCCAAAATGTGGAAATATATTTTTCAATGATGGACCATATGGGGAATAATGTGAGGAATATAAGAATACAACATGGTAACACTATTTCTGTTACAACCAAGGGACTTATTGCTTTCTAAAACATCTCACTAATTCTCAGTTATAAGTTTGACGTTAAAGACTGGCAATATTTTGAGGCTATAAAATCCACATTGTGTGGGATGCTATTTACGAAATAATGATTAATTCTGTCAGCTAAGTAATCCCCAGTAGTTCTTTTGACAAAACCCAAGATGATTTTTGTTAGATTACAGCAATTTATTGACTCCTGAACAGGAGACAAAATCAAAACTCTTTACGATAGCAAACGTAGTCGATATCCATATGTGGATACATGTATTATCAACTTCTAACATTTAGCTAGATAGTAATTATACACTCTTGACACCAAACATTTATAAGCTATAAAACTACATCTATTATCGAAAAAATGCACGCTGTAATATACGTATTATTAAAACTAACTTGTTTGAAATTCTCTCGCTCGATGATTCTTTATTTTTTGTCATAAATTATATCATTTGTTAAATGCATAATGAATTTCTAGGATTACAGAAAATTAAAATATTGAATCACTGTATTAGTAAGTAATCAAACCACGTACAATGTGAAGAGAACGTAGGATATCCGCTTGACAATAAAGAAAATCTAGAGAAACGATGACGGAATCGATACACTAATACCTCATTAAATTAAATTCATAAAATTTCAATAACAATCGCAACTAAACGTGCTTATTATATTACTATACACATTATGAAGCATAAATATGTTTCAGGCAAAAAATCATTCTCACTTCACCAATTTACTACAAACCGTAAGTTAAAAGAGAATCAGCGCTCTGTTCCGATCGCAGTTTGCAAACTATTTTTAAGCAGTGAACACCGTATCCTTGATATCTTTTGCATATCGTCTTCCGAGTTAGAATTCAAATTATAATTTTTATATAATACGTCTTATAACACGTTTAATATTTGCATACGTGACGGTTTCTTCGTTATATATGCATCGATTATATATCCTTGGTACTGATTCGTAATAAGATATTTTTCTGTTATTTTCAATTGTCCGTCGATAGACGGCTGAGTGACTTGGGGTTCGCCTTCCAGTCGGAAGATTGAATATATATAAATGTAGTACGAGCCAGTCGTTTGTTATCAGACCACAAACGGTTGATGCGTGCGGGCTGCGTCGACGTACAAAACTTTTTCCGAAGGAAGCTTTCAGTGCGCGTTTCGCATCCGATCAACTTTTAACTATTTCTGCTACAAGAAGATAAAGGAACATTTTCAAAAATGGCTGTGGAAATGCCGACGTATCTTGTTCAAGAAAAGTTTGCCAAGTTGAAATTTTCCGAATATGTGGTAAGTAGATTTTTTTCTTTAATCTATGTAGAGTTAAAGATTGTTTCATATTTTGTAAAATGTTAAAACAATAGCTTCGGAGTGTCGACATTTTTGAAAAAGAAATAGTTGGCCAATTAAATTTGTTGTAATTATAGGATCTTTATCGTATAATACACTTTGCAAATTTAGAAATACTTTTGTTTAAATAATTGGCACCAAATATAGTAGATTTAGTCGTAAATAGTACAGCAATTTAAATTAACGAAATTTCAATGGGCTCATAGTAACCGATAAAAATAAAGCAAAAATATAAATACAAAATGATTTTTAATTCTTCTTAAACTTAATTCCACCAATTTGTTCAATGGTGATAATGAATCTCATTTCACTTCGATATCTACGATGTAAGTTCGTTGATGCGGGTGTAATGCCTATTGACAGATATGTTACCAATATTCATCACAGATTTCAAACATTTATTAGAACTACTTAGAGAAATTAGTAGTAGTAGATTGGATCGGCTATACATTATCGCATTTCTCTCATTTTATAAACTATAAAAGTTACTATGCTGCGTAGTCCCGGAATTTTTAGTTGATGATTTTTGTAGAAAAGTAAAATTATGAGTACGTATACTGTGTGCGTACGGGACTACCCACTCGACGTGGGCACATTGTATAAGCTAGGCACAATATACGACTACTCGATGAGTCATCAGTTGTCAATAGATACGCTGTATAAGGGTTCTCTCGTAAACTGTTTTCAAAACCAGGTCAAAACCAGGTAAGGTGGTTTAAAAGCCGGGTCAAAAACAGCTTACTTGGTTTTAATATGGTTCTGAAAACAGCTTACGAGGAGGTCCCTTATGGTGAGTCATCAGGTGGTCATATATTGTACCCGGCTTATACAGCGCGTTACGTCGAGTGGATCAGATATATTCATAGATTTGATCATTTTCAAAGTGTAATTGATTAACAGAAAGTGAGAATTAAAAATATACATAATATTTTAGAATATTTCGTCAAGTTCATTTTCATTGTTATGGCTAGAAGATTTCTTGGATTATTACAGCAGTAGCCATGATGATTTGAGCCATCAACCAAGTAATTTTAGAACAATCAGCAGATATACTTTTAATTCTGTCTTAATTTTCCGTTTTTTTTTCTTAATTATTTTCAAAATTAATGCTTATTCAGGATGCTCATTGGTAGTACTTTCCTTCTATTTTGCATTCGGTTTTTGTCTGGGTTAATAGCGGCGGTTGTCAGCCTTTTTGTCAGGATATTTTAATATTAATACTTAATTTTAAGCTTCACAAACTACTTTTTTTGATCATATATGTAAAAGAGTCAGTTCTATGTAGAAGTAAATTTAGAAATTTTCCAAAATTGGTACTACTATCTTTTTATTCGCTTTTTTGCAAAATAAGGTTTATCGCAACGGAATCTATACAATACTTTCCATATAGTGATAGTCTTTTTATCTGTTCCACAAATGTCATTAATTCCGTTTAGATGGAATTGCTATTCAATTATTCTAATGTCGTTACATACGTTACACACCTCTTAACACTTTCTTCACTGGACTAGTAGCGCAGTGGCTAGTACTACGCCCGCACTAGAAGGTTTTTCATATATCTGTGTCGGGTATTGGTCATATTGTAAGTGACTTAATTTATAAGACAGTGTAAACATTTTTGGAAGCCATGAGGCAGCTTCAAAACGTAATGTCTTGTGTGTGTGTTTGTGTACTACTGCTTACTGTGGTACTCCAACACAAACGCGTAGTAAAGTGTGGTTCGTTGAAGATGTAAACTAGCCAATGTTATCTCAAAGATCTGTTGGGAATGAATACTTTCTCTTGAACGAGCCATTTAGTGATATGTGCAATGCTGAAACTCGAAGCAAATTTGATACAAGGGTGACATTATGCTAGAATATCTTTATTAGTACATATATCTAGTTCGAATTTTTACCACCGCATTCCAAATTTACAATAGAAACATTACTATTCTCTTTCATCAAATTCGTAAATAAACATTCCCTGTTTAGCATATAACCTTGCAATATGAGTATCAGTATTACACGTGTATTTTATGAGGCCATTCCTTTTATATTCTACTTTGTTTAGTAATTTTGTTCGAAAGTTGTTGGTAATTATGACAGATCACAAATATAAACATCCAAGGACGTAGTTTGATTTAAATATGTATTATAGATTAATAATTTTCAATTGCTATTTATTCTTTTTATTTATTTCTACAAACAAAGAATAACAAAACATATTATTTTTCAATATAATATTTACTTACTAACTATTCAAAATGTACACACATCCTAAGAAATATGGAAGGATTTATTTATTAAAATTATCGCCGTTTACCCCACTAATTTCCTTTCTATTCTACATCATATTAATTTTATCTAAAAGATTTAAATGTAAAAGCAATTTTAATTACTTTTACGGTACAAATATATTAGCTCTTAATTTAATCCATTAATCTTCTAGCCCATGCAATAGCTATAGTAATACACACTTTGTAGCCAATTCTACTAAATGATGAACAGATAATTTTGCTTCGCCACCTACTATAAATCCTTTTTTCTAAAGAATCCGCGAATCAAAAATCCGCACTTTTAATGGTCGACGGGGTTTTTACCTGAAATCTTACGGAAACTGGTTGGTAGATTGTATTCCTGTTCATACACTACAGAAGAATTTAATCAAAACTTGAGAATCTTGGGTTTGTGGTATTGTCACTTGGAAGTCGACACTGCCAACTTGAGAAACATTAAATAGTAAAGTAATAATTAAGATTACTAAAATTTAAGTGAATTAATTTATTCTTAATAAATAGAAGTAGATTATCGTTATTAAAATATCTGAAAACTTCTCGGTACCTCAAATAATAATCATTTCATGATTATTATATTAACGCTGTTTACTTCACTTTGTACCACGTGTCCACGAAACTACAATATTAAAGCGTGTAATATTAAATATTACCGCGAACTTTGTAGTTACATTGTTTTTATTCGCGACTTCCTTAGAAATTGCGAAATAAGATTAGACTATGTAACTACATTTATAGTATGTTATTTATAGGAGAGCCTTGCTTCATGTATGGATTTTTGCCAAAAAATTAGTTTCTATCAATAAAATAAAAAGGCAACATAAACATACATGCTGTGCACGCGTCTCAACAGTTGCGATTTTTAAAATAGTATAAAACAGATAAACCGGTTCTTTTTATACAATAAGTCGCACAGAACTGAATATCCATTAATTTTTTTTATCAAATACTGTTGACTTGGAAATTTTTTTTGAGTGTTCATTCATTATTTCCTCACCGATAAATCCATTTTGGTAATAAAAAATTCTCAAGTTCATTTATCTACAGTTTCCTCTTTAACGTCTCATTTACAGTAACTCTAAACGGAGTTGCTATAATATTCTGAATCTACAAACTTCAGATAACTGTTTTTTTTAAATTAAATTTGATCTGACGTTGTTTTGGTTTCTGTATCTCTTGTCTTTTTTAGATTAATACGGTATGTATTTTACTTGTCTTAAATACATACTCTCTGATAGCTTTCCACTTGTTGGTTAATAGAATTAAAATCAACTAAAAATCAATTTATTCCAGTATA
>CM043018.1:110390826-110804644 GCA_023690525.1 Holotrichia oblita | reverse complement strand
CATTCAGCTAATTCTACGAAATTGACTTAGGATCTTGTACTGAAGAAATATTGGGGTATTTCCATTTATGGTGATTGTTTTTGTTGACGCCCACTATATTAATCTTACAAAGTAACAGTCATCATAATGATTTTTTTGTTCTCGCCATATCATAGGCACTCCAAACTTCAAACACTTACGTGTCCTTTCTCGCATTGTTGCAAATGTTCAACGCATACTTTACAAACACTATGAGGCACCTACACTTTAGCTTGGTGTCGAATTTCAATACCGAAGTAAGCAAAATACAAACGACGCACAGTGTTGTAATCGATTTACGCTGATTTTTCAGTATGTATTCACCACAAACATAACAAAATATATCAGGATCGTTAATACATCTGGACGTACTAGCCATAATGAAATAGTAACACAAACTTTATCGATGTTATTGTAATAATGACTATTTACGAACAAGACCATAACAAGACCGACAACCATTCAAAATGAGGGTAGTAGGTAAGCTAGAGCTGATGAGTTAAAATGACGTATGTCAATATACTGTACATTACGTACTTTATCGACAATACAAACACACAGAGATGCACCAAAAATAGTATATTATTTTATACGGAGGAAAAGTAATACTTTTCATTAATGAGGCTGCTAATAGAGAGCAAGACATGAAAAGTAACTTTTCCTCCGCATAAAATATGCTATTTCTTCTTCAAACGTCGGCAAATTTATGCAAAAATATCTATTTTTAATTGAAGATAAGCGGGTTTGGTAGGATATTTGATAGACCGATGATTAGGTACGAGCTGTTCCTATAGTAACTCATCATAAAAGTGTCAAGTGGACACTATAACATTGAAATTAAACACGAGCGCGCCATGAAAAGTATCACTTTTCCTCCGTATAAAATAATATACTATTTTTGTAGGCCTCTGTAATATATGCTATTTTTTCCAATAGTTCTTGAAATGAGTGGCGATACAAGAATTTATTAGCTATCTTTATTTATAAATATTGACTCAGTACACTATCATTATTGTATAGTTTAGGTTAGGATTCTTTCTTCGTTAGCACCATGATAATAAAAATTGCAGTTGCTATTGCAAGGTCGTCGGCGTTTGAACAGAAAAATTGTTACTAAGAAAATTTATGAATTAGCATGAGTAGGATTCATTTACAAACTCCAGCGAAAATGACGAATGAGTGAACAAGCATCACTAATCGCACGTACACGCATATTCTGTAGGCTTTGATTGGAGATTTACTATATGGACTGTAACGAGCTGGACAAATCACGCATCGCGCATTAACAAATCACGAGTACACGAATAGCGTATCGAGAGCTTTACTTATCTGTGTTCAAGAAATTCCTACAGATTGTTCACGTCAAGCAGTAAAAAAAATCTGGTTTAAATTGTACTTTTTTATATGCACTATCTAATGATTTGTTTGTTTCATTTCAAATATTACAATGGTCGTAATATTTACTTTCCCTATTGTCGTTACTTAATATTCTACGAGGTACTATTCTTCTCTAATAAAATACATGTAAACAATAATTACAGAACAACTGTTTTGTAAGCTCACATTCCTTTAACAATGTTAAATTGAGTGAGTATATGTAACAATAACAAAAAAAAATATATTACAATCACAGTAAGGGTCGTAAAACTAAATTCCATTCCTAATTACAACATTACAGCCGGCATATTTGTATTCACTGCGTTCTGGGTTTATAGTTTACTGTTATTTTATTATTACCCTGGAGTTACGAATAAATTATTTTTATACATGTTTGAACCGGATATATTCTTATATGTTTTATATTGACAAAGTATTATGAAGTACCGATGTGTTATGGAGCTGTACTAACCTACATAGGAGGAAAAATAGGAAAATGCAAGGAAAAAGTGAACATCAGGTATAAACATCTGTTATATACAAGTCGAAAATAAAAATTTCGTCTTTACATTTTTCGTGTCCAAAGTAGGCTAATAAAGAAGCGGAAATACTTAGACAGCATATAGAAGCGTTTCCCAACGTTTCCTTAGGCGGTGCTAGCAGAGCAAATAGTGGCTATCTGTTATATACTACTTGCATATTATTAACTGTCCTATAAACAAATGGATTAATACTGAAGAAGACCGCCTTATGGCTAAAGAGAGGAAAGAATGCGATATCCACGATCCTGAAACGAAATGTTGTAAAACAAGAGCACCTTAGGCGCACAATATGTAAATTACGAAGGGAACATAGTCACCGAAAGAAGAACAGGACCGTCATGTAATTGTCGTATGCAGTGTTTTGTAAAATTTCAATTGGTGTACACCAATCAAAATCTAGAGAGTCTTAGCCCACTTTGGGACATTCGAATTTTAAGAAACTCAGAAGTTTATAACAATATTAATTTATTCATTTTAATACACTGTAGATAATCATGAAGTCAGAAGATGCGACAACAATTGGAGATATTAACTTAGATACTGGCAAAACTATACAAATGCCAGACGATCGCAAAAAGAAGGTAACATTAGTCTAGTGTTCTCCATTCTTTGCAGATGTCCCCACCAGTGTAGTTGTCGTTGTTCAATGAAGTCCATTATCGACTGTATCCCCAGTTCCTCTCGTATTTGTGAATTTCTCATTCTATCCTTTCTAGTTACGCCTCTCACTCTCCTAAGATATCTCATTTCTGCCGCCTGGATTTTGTTTTTCTGTCTATTATTTAGTACCAATGATACACATCCGTATATGAACACTACTCTGTAGACTGCTTTGAATACTTTTTATCTTAGTGTTGCGTGATATTTCTTGTTTCATAATGAAATTCTTATACATTGCGCAATACAATTTGGTTGCCTTTTGATTCTTTCATTAATTTCTGATTCATTCTTCACAGTGTTTTCTATCAGAACGCCTAAATATCGAAACTCATTTACTTGTTGAATGTTTATTCCTTCAATTTGGATATTTAGCTATTCTTTATCTGTGGTCATTACTTTTGTTTTATTTTTATTTATGCTCATTCACTTTTGCTTAAGTGTTTCGTTCCATATATTTATACTATTTTGTAGATTGTTTTCGTTCTTTCGTTCGTTGTTTCGTTAGTATCCTCTCCAGATTTCTGTACCCAATATGATTTTTGTTTCGTCTGTATTGAGCACTGTTACATCGTCTATACATACGGTGAACAGTACAGGACTTAATCCTCCGCCGTGCCTTAACCCATCTTGGGTTACAAATCCTTCGGATCTCATGGGACGTGTTATTATAGAATTCGTGTTGTTCTTATATAATCTTTGGATATTTCGAATTGTTTTTTTATTTACTCCCCTTTCTCCGAGCGCTTTCCATATTTCGTATCTTAACACTTTATCAAACGCTTTTTTTAAATCAATAAATGCGAAATAGGTCCTTTTCCCTTGTTGCAATCTTTTTCAAATATTTGTTTTAGTATAAATATATGATCTTACGTGTTTATTCAAGGTCTGAATCCACTTTGTGACTCTGATAGTAATGGTTCGATTATCGGTCTGAGCCTATTGTTAATTAACTGCTCATATATTTTGACAACTGTGCTTAGTAACGTTTTGCCTCTGTAATTATTACAATCTCTATAATTTCCTTTTTTGTGAACCGGTGTTAATAGTAATACTTCCCAATCTGCTGGTATGTTTTTGTATTTCCATGCCATATTAATGATTTCTAGAAGTATCTTTGTTCCTGCTTTACCAATATTTTTAATCATTTCAGTCACTATTTTGTCATTTCCGGGCGCTTTTCCACTTTTGAATTTTTTTATTACATCAGTCAATTCTTCGAGAGTAAATTCTGTATCCTCATCTGCTATATTTCAGTGGAATCCTTCAGTATTCTTTCCATCTGTCCATTACCTCTCTTTCATCCGCGATTATTTCTTGTTGTTTATTATACATATATGTATGTATGCTTCCATCATCTATTGATTTTTCTTCTCTGACAGATTTCAAAACTGTATAGAATAGTTTTTGATTACTTTTGCTATCTCGCTCCATTCTATCGCCAAATTCTTTCCATTTATTTGCTTTTGCTATTAACACTAGTTCTTTTACTCTTTTCCTTGTCTTTGGTACATTGTTTATTGTTCTGTTTTCCTATTTGACATTTTCTCCACAATTCCTTTTTATTTTTAATTCCTTCAGCAGTCTGCTTCCTTGTGTTACATTTTTTATATACTCCGCATATCTTGCAGGCAGCTTCTACGATTATTTGTTTGAACTTATTCTATTTTTCTTCTAGATTATCCACATTTGTTTTCTCTAACTTCTCTTTAATATTTTTTTGTACTAATTTTTCATAATTTCTCGCTATTTCTTGTTCCTTTAATTTACATGTCTTTATTGGCGTGACTTCTATTTTTTTTATTTTAGTTCCGTTGTTACGGTTGTTTTCTGGTTCTTCTTTAATTCTATCTACAACTAAATAATGGTCACTGTATATCTTCGCTCCTCTCCTAACTTTCACATATTCTTCTTCTGTTCACCCTTTCTACGAGCACATAGTCAATTATAGATTTTTCATCTCTATTGTGTTGCACGCGTGTATATTTGTGAATATCCTGATGCTTGTAGAATGAGTTAGTTATTACGAGATCATGGTTTATACAAAAATTCAATATCCTTTTTCCATTATCATTTCTAATTTCCTCTTCGTGTTCTCCTACAACTACTTTATATTTGTCGTCCTTTTTTCCTATTCTGCCATTAAAGTCCCCCGTGCTAAACAATATTCCTTTGGCCTCATCCATTACTAATGTCAGCTCTTCCCAGAATTTGTATTTTTCTTCTACATTATCATTGTCATTAGGACCATAGACTGTTATTATTGTCATTACCTTTTTGTTTAACGTCTTTTAGCTTCACTACTAATAATTATGTGATGTAAAGGTGCTATAATTCAAGCACGTCCACCGTTTGTAACTAGATAGCAAGTTAACATCTTCTAATTACCGATTTGCGTAGGTATATATGTATATTCAACCAATAAGATTATACGTTGAGCGTAGATTTTCACAACCGTTGTTTACTATGTTGAAGTCTTCCGGATGTTGTCGCGTAGTTAAGTAGTTTAGAAACCTTCTGAGGAAGGTTTCTAAAGACAGTCTTTAGAAGAAACTGACAGCATGATCAGCGAAACGTCAAGTGCAAACATATCTACGCGATAACACCCGGAAGACATAGAAGTGAACATAGTAACATCATACGTGATCGAAAGAATGCATTGGTAGAAGACCAATACATTTTTTAACAGCGATGAGTATTAAGATTTTTTAACATAACATACAAACCATCTTCGGTAAAAATGGATAACGGTGGTCCAAGCACTCTATATCTTCCTTTTTCTAATAATTTCTTTTTATCATTAACTTGCTAGCAATTTGGTATGCCTTATTTTGCTAATGAAATACTCGATTGAAATATTTCTTACTTTAAAACTATAAACACATTATTGAATCAAGAAAAGAGAAAGGAAGTAAAAATTAATTTATTAATACTCAAAGGTCTATCTCTAAGGTATCTATATGTATTATTGATACCATCAAATGGAACTCGTAATGACATGAAATTCAGCAATTCAAATGTTGCAATTGGATTTTTTTTTCTTTTATAATGCCTGATTTATAATATAATAACATGCAATTTGAATATGCTACATTAATCCTTTAATTATTGACTAGATAAAACACATATAACAAGATACACGTTTCCGTTATCCTCGTAATTTAAGTCTGTACAAAATGTTAATGCGCCTAAGTGACATTCAAACGCTTAATAAGAACGAACAGCGTAGCAATTCACATTAACTTCATTAGTTTTTATAACGTGACAGTTTAGTTAACAAGAACAAGTAACAGAACGCAACTTTAACACACAATTATGAGCATAATTTTGCATAATATGGATACATTCGTTGTATTGTACTTAAGTTTTAATGACATTTACAAAGTAAATGTGAGAGGAAATGTGCGTATTTCTTTGTCTGCGTAAGTTCACCAGGCGTTAGCTTCCATTGTTGTTATTGTTACGCAAAAATAAATGACACATAAGTCAAGTTCATATGGAAAATATTTTTTTATTTGGTTGAAAGCTGTAAATAATAAATTAAGTATACTATAATTGCTGGAATGGAATAAGGACTCATTAAGATTATAATTAGGCTGAGAAAATTGTGTATAATTTTTGTATTGGTTTATGTATATGATAAAAGACTATCATAGGAGTTTTCGAGGCATTGATTTGAAGGTTGAAAACAATATCTGTTTATCATAAGGTTTTTTAAAAATAAGCATAATTGAATATTCATCTTTCAATATACATATTACGTTTCATTTCCATGTGAATGAAATGTACAAGTTATAAATATTATTCTACGAGAATTTAAAACAATTTTAGTTGTACTTTTACATTAGGTTTTGAAGCTAAAAAGTGCTATATAATTCTACCGCTTATGTATTATAAAAATTTCGGGTAAGTAAGTTACATACGTATATTACATAATGCTCTCACTTAAAAGTATTTTGTATATTGAGCAAACTTAGCTTAAATTCGATTGAAACTAGGCCCAAATAAGTATGTCGAAATATGATTTACACAAAATTGTAACAAATCAATTTCTCGTGATCTATCATATTTTTGGAAAAATATTACATTACACGGTGATCTTCCAACTGCGTTAATATATCTAAGATTTAAATATTAAATTTTGAAAATTTTGAAAAGGCAGTTTCTTGTTGACACCAATAATATAAAAGGTATGAGAATACTGCAAACCCACAATTGCTAGGTACTTTTACAAATGAATTATAATTAGAGTGGACGAATTCGGAGCGAAAGTAGGGGCGTCACTAACGCATTGGTTCCCGCGTGCCTCGTCGCACATACGATTACTTAGTATGTTGCCCACGGTCATCGTGTGTGCATGTATAATAGTAGCAGGAAAGTGTATTATTTTAAGCATCAAATTACATACATTTTAGATTTTATTTTATACGTGTAATCGAGAACGTTTCATAATCTAGAAAAACCGTCTTAAATTTTTTTTGTATCTAACATAATAACATCAGTATCGTTCATGATAGTATATCTCTAGATATTAGGTAATACTATTTCGCATACGGGAACCAATTCGTTAGTCACGCCTCTGCTTTCGCTCCGAATTGGTCCACTCTAATTATAATTATTTATTAATTTGTATACATTAAATATTTGCAACTTCAAACCAATATTAGTTTCTAAAATTAAGCTAAAGCGTTTACGGACTTATTAATACATACTGCCGTAATCTGAAAAGAATGAATTGAAAATCTTCCAAATCCCCTAAATATTTCTCACTTCGATAGTTGGCAAACTGTGAAAATTCATTTATAGTGATTTTGAGTTAAAATACGATGTGTTTATTTTGTGACAAAACGATTTTATTTCAACTAAATAATAATAAATTAATTTAAGAACCTTAGTAATTTTGTTGGCCAGTTGGCCAAAGAGTGTAAAAAATTTTTAGATATGAATGGACGGTTGAAAATTATGTTTTCCTTTGGAACAATAGAATAGTTCTACTGGAGCAGCTTCGAAGTCGTCACAAAAAAGAGTTGCTAAAATGAGAAGTTTGGCTAGATAATAATTCTTTTTGCGAGAAATTAATCGCGATTCTACGACAAATAAAAACAATCCACCTAAAGCGATTTTATACCCGTAGAGATGGCCTCCTAAGGCTGTTTTCCCCGTATTCATATCTATTTTATCGGTCCCTAACTTAATAAATACATGATACATGTTTATAATAGTAGATAAACTGACCGGCAAAACAAACCGCCAACCCGTCTACTCTACGTTTTCTCATATTGCACGAATTGTAAATGAGTACTTAATCCAGTGTGGCATTCGCACATTCAACTAGCCTCCATGTACACAAGATCTCAATCCTATTGAGCATCTTTGAAGAAGAATTCGAAGTAGTTCCATAAGACTACACGAGAATAAAAAAATTAACTAATCGAATGTCGCAACGATTACGCGAACGCATAGTTTTAGATCAGGACTAAAAGTCACCAATTTTATTTTTAGGAGTTGAGAGAAAAATCTTGTCCATACTGTTTTTCTTCTTTTGTAAAATTAAATTTATTTCTGTCATAAATTACACTATTACTTCAAAAAAATGCGTTTTTTTGTAGAAAATTATATATCTTCAATTTACGCGACTTGGTAGCAGATATTGGACCATCACTTTTACACACTTTTAAATAATGTCAGTAGGTATTTGGTTTTAAAATTACATTGTAGCATTTGTGTTTATTTCATATTACTGTAATATATGCAGAACTGGGGCCTTAAACTAAGGACATTTTTATATTTTTGGTATATGTAGAACGATTGTAGTAAATACACTGTTGTTAGTTTTTCCTTAGATTAATAATCATATTTATGAAGAAAGGTCTTTCTAAACTGGTCAAATATTCGTTTATTTTTGCCTATTTTGGCCAAGATTATATTGTATGTAGAACCAGCTTCACTTTAATTAGTAATTAAAACTGTTTAGTGTGAGATGCAGAGGACTGTCATTCGCTCATACATAGAGTGTAGTTTTTTGTATTATATAGTGCGTAAATCCACTACGTCTATCGTTAAAAAAGGAAAGGAGTTATATTTTTTAAACGCTAAAGTAATCCAAGTAGGGATTGCTGAAGTAAGTTGTCTCTCTGGAATTACAGTTTACAATTACATATATTCAAGCATTTCTTTGCAAATTAATTAAAAATATATAAAATTTAATTGGGATGGTTTTTGCGACTATTATTACTTTCATATCCTTTTTGTTTACTTTTATTTCGAGTCCGGTATTTTATTGTATATGTTCATAATGTTTGCAAATCGTTTTCACAGTTTGTTATGATTACTATATTGTCTGCAAATGCACGTTCAGATATTTATATAATCTATAAACAGCATTTTCACTTTTTAACAAATTTTTTTAGTTACTTTGTTGAAGTATGTATATTAATAGAGCTGAACGTAAACATGTCTTCAAAATACATTTATTGTATATTTATAGTAGTATAAATAGTTATTCTTAAACCACTTATCATGATTGTTTCTAAAACTTTAACAAGGGAATACCAACAACTCGAAAATTTAGATTTCGATGACACTTTACAGATCGCTTTGTTTTTATATATTTGTACTCTGATGTCTTGTAATTAATTAGCGGACTAACATTATTATTTCTATAATATTTGCTTTACTTTTTGAGATCTCAAAGTATCGTCGATATATATACAGGGTGTGGCGCGAAGAGTTTTGATTAGAAGTTTTTGGGGATGTAGTAATAGGCGAAATGTAAAACTTTATAATATTACACTATCGATAATGCTGATTTTAAATATAATATTTTTATGAATGATCTACTTCCGATACACCGGAAGTACATACCAACTCGCTTATTTTCAATAGAACATGGTATTTTTTTATTTTATTTTTCAATTCTCTATCAAATTTTGTATAAATTTCATGTACCATGTCCTATACTAAAAATTAATAGTTTTTGATATTTCAATTTTTTTAATTCTTCTAGAAAAACACAGTCCCAAATAAATCACGATATTGCTGCAAACAAACACGCTACTGACTTAAAATTTGATATGGCGAATTGCAAGACATCACTACAGTGCCTCGTGCTTGGAAATGTAAATTTTTTTATACAGGGTGTTTTCCACATACCACTCAATTCCAATAACTTAAAACAATTATAACTCGCTTATTTCAAATACAACACCTTGTATATTATATCAAATTTCAATTCCTATCTTCATTCTCATTTAATTGATACTAGCATTCCTTATACCTAAATCTAACCGGTTTTGAGATATTTTATTATTTTATTTAACAATAACGAAACAACATTAATAAAGCGTAGGCCGTGGCTGTCAAAGATGTGACAACTTAATAGTAAATTGTCTATGTATGCATTGGATATGTTTTCACACTTTTCTTCAAAAGTTCATGTTTTATAGCAAGCAATGGCAAATTTAGCTTACAAATGACGATTTTTTAAAACTTATCATTATTTACGCCGAGTGTAGTATTAAGCGGACGTATCGTATTTTTACAGAAAGGTACCCAGAAAAACCAAACGTAACTAATGAGACCATAAGAAGATTGGTTAGAAACTGCTCTCAATTTGGTCAATTTAAGTGTAGTTAATAAAAAGAAACCAATTTAATGAAATATTAGATGACGTTATTTTTAAGTAGATAGTTAAATAAATCAAAATTGATTAGATTTAGGTATAGGAAATTAAAATAAAAATAGAAATGAAAAACTCATATAAAATACAGAGAAATGTATTTCAAATAAGCGAGTTATAATTATTTCAAATTGTTGGAATTCAGTGTAAAACGCCCTGAATTAAAAATTAATATTTTAAATAAATATTTTACGAGCTGTGACAAAGTTTGAATCAGTAGTCTTTTGCTTACAGGAGTATCGTGATTTATTTGGACTGCGTTTTTCTAGAAATCAGTAGTAGGCATCATCAGCTACTTTTGTTTTTTCTGGGTGTCTTTGTGCAAAAATACGCCACCACGTCCGCTTAATAATTCTATTACTTTCGCCGTAAATAATGATAAAATTAAAAAAATCGTCATTTGTAAATGCTAAATTTGCCATTGCTTGCTATAAAACTTGAACTTTTAAAGAAAAGTATGAAAACATATTTAATGCATACATAGACAATTTACCATTAAGTTGTCATATTTTTGTCAGCCACGGCCTACGCTTTATTTATGTTGAAATATTAAGCTTTGTTAGTGTTAAGTAAAATAATAAAATATCTCAAAACCGGTTAGATTTAGGTATAGGGAATGCTAGTAACAATTAAAGGAGAATGAAGATAGGAATTGAAATCTGATATAATATACAGGGTGTTGTATTTGAAATAAGCGAGTTATAATTGTTTGAAGTTGTTGGAATTGAGTAGTATTGGAAAACACTCTGTATAAAAAATTTTACGTTTCAAAGGACGAGGCACTTTTTTT
This sequence comes from Holotrichia oblita, assembly GCA_023690525.1. Taxonomy (NCBI): domain Eukaryota; kingdom Metazoa; phylum Arthropoda; class Insecta; order Coleoptera; family Scarabaeidae; genus Holotrichia; species Holotrichia oblita. The sequence continues at coordinate 110,793,582 of CM043018.1, read as the reverse complement.
ATTTATTTTTACTTTGTTCCATTTAATATATTACAAAATACATTGGAAACGTCAAGTGTTTCATTACAACACTTTAGTGATGTCTTGCAATTCGCCATGTCAAATTTTAAGTCAGTAGCGTGTTTGTTTGCAGCAATATCGTGATTTATTTGGAACTGTTTTTTTTTCTAGAAAAATTAAAAAAAAAATGAAATATCTCAAAAACTATTAGTTTTTAGTATAGGACATGGTACATAAAATTTACTCAGAATTTGATAGAGAATTGAAAACTAAAATAAAAAATACCATGTTCTATTTAAAATAAGCGAGTTGGTATGTACTTTCGGTGTACCGGAAGTAAATCATTCATGAAAATATTATATTTAAAATCAGCATTATCGATAGTCTAATCTTATAAAATTTTAAATTTTGCCTATTGCTGCATCCCCAAAAACTTTTAATCAAAACTCTTCGCGCCACACCCTGTATATATTATACATTATACCTATATTATATTATACAGGGTCGCTGATATGTATGGAAACGGTCGATTATTGGGTAAAATATACGAGATACCGGAAAAAGTTAAATACAAAAGTACTTAAATGCTTATTAGTTAATAATAATTTTAGGTATACAGGGTCGGTGGTAAAGTCGTGGCACGTCAAAGTTACATTTTTTTTAATGAAACCACCTATATATTATTAGATAATTCAATTCCTATTCTAGTATTCTTATGCACGCAGAGGGCCACCATAGCATCAATACCTGAATATCAGTCATTCCCATAGGAGAACAAGAGATATACAAAGTGGACTACAGTAATATCATATCCTAAAGAAAATCATTCTACCAGATTCAGTGAGTGTGATATACATATGTACATACGTAAAGCACAAATGTTGGAGGAACTAAACAACAATGTTCGTAAAAATATGTATAGCCAAAATAATACCGCCAATGTGCAACCAAAAATAAAAGGCTTTTATCATAATCGAAATATAGTATAAGACGTATAGGAAGATTTCTAGAATTTTATATTACCTTTATTGTCTAAAGGTACGCCTTGGATATATTGTACCATAAATAAAAAAGGTTAGCAGGTTTGATGCGGACAGTTGCATCAAATAGTTTGAAGAAAATATTTTTAAATTCTGGTTCTAATTACTCTTTAAATTACCATTGGATTCTTTTTTAAAATACATCATTTACTTTCTAAATACTTCGAAGTTATTCGTGAACAACCGTATATAGTTACAGATTTTGAAGAAGGTCCGTTATAAAATAGAATTCAATTTAATCCTGTATTACATATAATATGTAAATGTTTGCAGAAACTGTATGAAAAAAGATGAAAATGTAATTCAAAAATAAATTTCCGTAGAACTCACTGATTATTGCGCTCAACAATTGAACAAATATTACAATTACATTCAATTACCGCAAGTGTTAGGTACATACGTAGATGTTTATATAAAAAATCTATTGTTGTATGACGCGATAATATATAAAAAAATGTCAAATCAAATTTAACCGTGTAGGAGTTAAGTACAAATTATGGCTTTATGAATTATAAAACGAGAAAATAATTGGATAGTAAATTAGTTTTAAATTACATTCTTATAGTTATAAAGGCCAGTATCCTTTTTAGTATGAAGTTTCTATACCAACGTCAAAGTCAAGAATAAACCTTAAACTTTACCGGAGTTACGCTAGCGACAATAAATGAAAAAACAAATTTTGTTGTCGACCGGCTGAAAGTCATTAACAATGACCTTCCTAATATTTATTTAAAAATTCACTCAGCTTTGGTAAACATTAATTATTTAATATTCTTGCATAAATCACTGTAACACTTCGGTTGAAAAATATACACATGTACTTGCGTGAGCAGTATATTTTTCTGCACAAACAGTGGTTACATTTGTAACAATTTCCGTATATGGTGTCTGCTAAATAGCCATTAATCATATAGTTAGTAACATATGTTGTGAAACATATTGCCTGTGTTTTAGTATCGACATAACTATGATTAGTTAGAGTTTTTTACACATTTGCCGATACAACAATTCGAATACGTTTGAATTACATCTACTCTATTAAACACATACATACATGTATAATATGTATAGATAAAATAATAGAGTAGATATAATATGTATCTCAATAAAATTGTGTACGAATTTATTCTATTTTATAATCACCTTTTGTTTATTCTTTCACATAAAAGCTTTCGATAGGTTGCACTCAGCCGATTTGAGCCGAAGATATACAATTTCTATGTTGTCCGGAGGTGGAGTCGAACCACCGAGTATGGCTATCGCGGCCCACTCGCAATAGCGTTGCGCTAATGCGACGACTCTACTCCACTTATAATTTTTCACATACATATGTGAACAAGATGTAAGGCCTGGATGGAAAAATAAATACTTCGGTGTTAAAATATGTAAAATGGTTTTTGTTTAGCAATTTTTTTTTATCGAAACATTTGCTATTGAACACAAGCCAATAAAATAGCGCTTGTTCATTGATTCATTTAAAAATATTTTAAAAGCTGTGTTTCTAGATAACGGTAATAAATCCCCATCTGTACCTGTGGCTCACTCTGCTAATATGAAAAAGCATATGGAAATTTTAAATTTATCTTGAAAAACTTCAATATTGAGTGTGTGAATGGAATATTTATAGTGTCTTGAAGAATATTGAACAGTACTTACTGTCGCTTTTAAGCGAATGGGAGAGTAGCAACAAAAACCACTAGAAACCATTAGAAAAGAATCGCCGAAAAAATATACACCTACGGTGAGAAATATCCCAATCATCAAAACATTTTTAAACGCAGTTTTTGGAACCGACTTCAGTACTCGCCGCGAATTCTCTTTTGTGCCATCTATTGACTGAAAATGGATGCTTTCGAAGTGGTAATTTGAGTTTTGAAAAAAGCAAAAAGCCTCCCGGAGCATATCAGGGAAAGACGGTGGCTCTTCGACAAAATTTGTTGAATTTTGACCAGATATTCGTCCACAATGAAAACCGTGTGACATAGTGCGTCATCGTGGTGCAAAATTCATGAGTTTTCTTTCCGCAAATTTGATCTTTTTCGACGAATTTGTTCTCTCAAACGCTGCATAATGCCCTCCATTCTTTATTTACTGTCTCACCTTCTGGCAAGAATTCCAACAACAGCGCGGTAATCGAAAAAATGGTCAATATGTCGTTTACTTTTGGTCGAACTTTGACGTGTTTTTTCTGTTTTGACTCAGTTGAAAGGCGCTATTCTGAAGCCTGTTGATTGGTTTGCATGTCCAGCTCATAAACTCATATCTCATCACTAGCTACAATGCGTTTTATGAATGTGAGGTCAGAATTGATTCGTTCTAACATGTCTTCGGTGAACTTTGAGTTTTTGCGCAAAATTCAGGTCTTTCGGCACTAGTCGTGCGGCAACGCGTTTCATGCCAAAATGGTACGGATTGATTTGTGAAACAGACATTTTATCGACTATCTCTTTCAAACTTAAACGATGATTTTTCCGTCACCATTTCCTTTACTTTAGCGATGTTAAGTTCAGTTGAAGACGTTGATGACCGTCTTCCACCACCTGGTGGATGGTGGCTTCCACCACTTTTCGACCGTTTTGAAATGCACTGTACCATTCTTATGCACGTGTTTTTGATAAAGTCGATATTTTGTGTTATTTGTTCGATATTTTTATCCATTGTAAAAATCGCGAAATACGGTTGAGATGAACTGACAAAATGGGCGCGCCGTAAACAAGCTAAATGATTAATGATGCTCAAACTTCGCATGAGTATAGAGGACAGTTATGCCAACTCGGCGATAGAAGGAATTTCGACAATTCCTTTAAGCGGGCTTTTTAAATGATTGATTCCCGGTACTTTCTTGACAGAATGTATGTGTTTATTTTCTCGATAGTTGTATTTAATCGGTAAATTTTATTACTTACACATTTTTCTTACACGTATTTCAGATATCATGGGAGATCATGGGTATTATCAGTATTAGAAAATACATATGAAATATGAAATAATGACAAATAAATACCTTAATAATCAGGCTACCTGAAAATTGATGCTTATATGCGTATTTACCTTCAATACATGTGTTTGAGTTTGTATTTAATAATCCCGCCATTGTGGCGACCTCTGTAAAGTACATACCGCATATATTACGAGATTTTGTGGTCGTGCGCAGAACAATGTAGAACTAGAGAAGAAACACACGCCATAATTTAGGTATAGTTTGTTACAGTTTGTACGTTAGAAATAAATTAACATATTTTAAGACAACGGTGTTTATATTCAAGATGGTCCTTCGAAAGTAATATAACAATCAGCGCAAAATTAACAATACAGCAACATGAATGTTATTGCTGGAAGTCTTGGTTTATTGCGTATTACTTCTTACCTAATGTGCCCTATTAAAAGTGTTAATCACATTTAATAGGTTGTGCAAACTGTTATTGACTTCATTAAAATTTACATAATTGTATATGTTTATATATATCAGACACACCATCTAAAGTATTAAATTCGTCCTCACAAAAACATTACATATATATTTATATTACCTAGATATATAAATATAAACCGCAATATATTCACGGCGTTTTATATTAAAAGGTATAAACATCTAAACTGTTTTTCAATTATTGCCACCCGTTAGGTACACAAACCTGCATCTATTTTATTTAATAAATATATAAATAGCGACTCCATACACTTCAAAATTTATTGCGCAATTAGTGCACGTACATAATTATTCATAGTATATAATGGTGTTTACTCATTTAACAAATAATGTCCTATTGTACACTATCCAATTAGCGGCGGATTAGTGTTTATTTTACTTTTTCTGCTCAAGTTTTTCTACTAGTTCTCTAACTTATAGTATTCATTTAAGTAAAGTTTTCGTTTCCTTATACTTTACTGTTTGATATCATATGGTGATCGTGAAATTCATATTCATAGTTTTGCGCATAAGATTTCAATTAAAGTTCAGTCATCTTTCTTTTGCTGCACAGAGAGCAATGCTGCCTGCATTTCTCAAGCAGCGTTATTGAAATATATGCATCCATTTTATTATACCAACGGTTGTCAATTTTTTCTCTTTCTCAACTACGTTTAACAACCGAAAATAAGCGAACCCACTGTGTTGTCATTAGTCGGGATAAAGGAAAAAGCTAAGTAGTTCGAATGCGAATTTATAAAATTTGCAAACATTTCTGGTATCATTTACTAGCTAATTCTGCAGGGGTACGCTTACATGTCAATGCTTGTCTGTGAATACAGCAAAGAGTCCATTTAGTTTCCTGGTTGAACTCTACTCGCTCCAAAAAAACAGGGTCGGTTCGCATCATTATTGGAGCGATATACATACATACAACCGAGGCAAATACATAGTTTATTCGATTTTTTTAAAATAATTATCATAGCGAAAAATGTTTTTCCTAATGTATAGGTTTTCATAGGTTTGGCAGGTTTGGCAAAGAGCACTCTTTCACACATCTTAAATGAAATTTAAGTATTGTCACATTGGCGTACTTGTCAAATTGGATCCAAATTAATTCTGTTAGTAGCAAAAACTGAAATACGCAGTGGTCTCACACTGCCCATTGCATTGTGTGTTTCTTGAATTAGAGAAGAATAGTATAACACTCGCTTCATTTATCTTATCACTTTAACGAATATAGCAGATCCCAGCAAGTTTTGTGATATATAGTAGACAATAACGCTGGAGATAAATAGCTACTCTGTTACTGTTTTGATATAAGCCTTTTTATACAGTTAGAAGCAAGTATAGGATTAATTTTTTCCCCATAAATCTCCAGGATTTTTTGGTTTATCAACTAAATGCAAGCTAGTTAATATTTTCTACGGTTCTTTCATTTGGTTCTAGCATCTATTCTTTGTTTGTATAGTATTCTAGACTTGCTAAACTTCTGTTGTCGTATGTACAGTACATGATCGCAAAAATCTCTATTATTTTTGATGTTATCGTAAAGTCTCATGATAAATGCTCGAACATGTCAATTTTTAATTTTAAAGATACGGTTTCTGAATGAAATTTGAAGTAAACAGGGTGATTCATGTAAAACTAGCACAAAGTAGATGATTTTTTAAATTGAACACCCTGTATATTTTTTAATTTTTGAAATCTCCTTAATCAACTGATTTTAAGAATATGTAACACTTATTACCTAAGTGGTTGATTACGTTAATTACAGGCACTAAGGCTATGAAAAATTTTATTAGAATTACTCTTACAGTTTAACGCATTAAACGTTCGAAATGTTCTGTATTTACTTGCTGGCAATACCCTAATCTATAGTACAAAAAGTATACTTTCTTAAAGCGAATTTTTTCTCCTATAATGCTTGTCGCCCAATGGCAGTACATACATACCAGCGAAAAAGGTACAAGGTAAAAAGTTTTACGTGCATGACTAAAACTTTTTCACCTAGCATTTCTTATAGCAATCTTTATAGGCCATTTAAAATAAGGTCAATACGACATTATCGTCTACAGTGATAGAGACATTTTAGTAAATTATCTCTTTTTAAAAGACATTCTGTCCTATAAACCATGCAATATTTAACAGAAAGCCATCGTATAGAAACTTTCATGTTGATCGGTTACGGAGATAATAGGAGAAGTCGAGTAGAAGTTACTAATATCTTTAATCAGAAGTATCCTGAATTGTCCTAGATTTTGCAAGTAACCGTTTCCAAAATTCGTTCACAGTTTACAGAACTTGAACATGTCCGCCCGATAAAAAGATAACTCCTTTGTGTGAAAGTAGACATTTTATTAAGTGTTCAACAACAGGTTTACGCCAAATACGAGGGAGCGTTTTTATATTCGCGGAATCAGCGGGTTGTAGGGGGTTATTAGGCGCATTGGGGGCGTGGCTTGTGCAGCGACTCATAATTAATATAAATACGAAGTTTCATTGTTATTAGACAGTTAGTCTTTGAGCTATCGTCAACCAAGTAACATAATCAGGAGTAAAAAGTGAAATATGGAAAAAATCGAATATCGTGCCGTTATAAAGTTCCTTACCAGGCAAGTAAAATCAGTCGCGACCATAATGAATGAGATGTCATTGGTTTACGGCGACTCTTGTCCAGGAAAAACCATGGTGTACAAGTGGCATAGTTAAGGTAACAAGGTGGCAACAAGGAAGGGAATCCTTTGAAGACGACCCGAGGCCGGGCATTGAGGTGACCACGCCAGCACTTATCCAAAAAGTTGAAAAAATTGTACTCGAAGATGCTCGACTAAAGAAGAAACAACTCGCAGAAATGGTTGGAGTATCCGATACAACAATTTTTAAAATCCTACACGATCATCTCGGCATGTCTAAGGTCAACGCAAGATGGGTGCCGAGAATGCTCACGCCGCCGCAAAAACAACAGCGCGTAGAGTGTTCGCGTGCATTTTTGGGCCTCTGTAATGAAGACAAGGATGGTGTATTGAGTCGAATTGTTACTGGTGACGAAACTTGGGTTCATCATTATGAACCTGAGTCCAAACAAGACTCCACGCAGTGGCATAAAAAGGGCACAGCACCTCCCAAGAAATTTAAAGTGTCACAATCAGCTGGGAAATTCATGGCAACGGTATTTTGGGACTCGGAAAGAATATTGTTGATTGATTATAAAGATAAAGGTGTAATATGTAAAAATTGTCAGCTAGTGCTACCTCAGACTACTAAGACTATTGTGTCCAAGGGTGTTGTGTCAGAAGTGATTAGAGTGTACAATCATCTGCCTCTATTAGAAACTTAACGCCAAAACTTTTTAAGCAGCAGCTCAGTCGTTTGTTGGCGGGAGGTGTTGTTTATACAGTCAATGACTTCTATAATATGCAATTTTTATATGTTTTGGATTGTATGGCTGTCTAGGGGTGTTTTTAAGGTGTTTTTATTATATTTCTGTGTATATATTTATTATTATATTTATACTTTTTGTCATGTTCTACACATTTAATGTATTTTACGGAAGTAAATATATTTGTTTCTATAACCGGAGAATATTAGGCTTCAATATTAGAGCGACTAAAAGAAGCCATTAAAAAGAAAAGACGGGGAAAATTGACGAAAGGTGTGCTGCTTTTGCACGACAACGCGCCCGTCCACAAGAGCCGCGTTGCGTTAGCTGCCCTGCATAAGGTGGGCTTCGAAATTGTGAATCACCCACCCTACAGCCCAGACCTGGCCCCGAGTGATTATTACCTGTTTCCGAAAATGAAAAAAGAGCTGCGGGGTAAAAAATTTACTGCCGATGATGAAGTCAAGGAGGCAATTTCGGCGTATTTTGCAGATAAAGAGAAATCATTTTTTTATGGGGGTATAAATAAATTAATTGAAAGATGTGAAAAATGTATCCGTCTTGCAGGTGAATATATTGAAAAAGAAAAATAATTTGGTTTCTTTATTTCCGCCCCTTATCTCCCATTCCGCGAATATAGAAACGCTCCCTCGTAACTCGAGAAACTAATGTTAGCCATCCAGATGTGACAGATACCGATCTTACTTTATAGTGATATTACGTCACATAGGACTAAAAGCGACGAATGAAATTTTGCATACGCACAGCTGATATTGTGTAGTTACACAACATTTGAAGTTCTTCTCTGTAACATTATACAGGTGGATTTTTTTTTATGAAAAGGTATATATTTTAATAGGTATTCTGATTCTACAAAAGATTCTCTTTTAATCCGTATTAGGTGTTCCTATACCTAAAATGGAAGGTGAATAAGTTATAACGATTTAATTAACCTCCGTACATAAAATGTTGAGATATGTCAATTTACTGAAGCAAGACGGGTTAGCTCATTTGTTTTACATACTTACTTGTCACTTATTTTCATTTTGTTAATCGTCTTTCTTCCCAATGAATTATGGGAATAAAGATCCTTTAGGCATAACACAATATGCTATTCGGAGAGCAACGACTATAGGAATACGTCCCCAAATATAGAATGCCTCAATAGAAACAGTTGCCATGTCGAACCATTTAGATAACTTCTTTTATTATTGTGTTATTATTATTGTTGTTCTTATAATTTTTCTACTGTACCTTTTATATTATCTTTTTTATAATTTTAAATTTACCTAATTTGACTTTTGATGTAGATTTACTTTATGTTAATTATTCAAATACCGTTTGTTGGGAGTATCTAGGAGAATTCTTAAATAATCTAAATTTTTTACTGATATTGTTCTTCACCATTGTTCTTCGAACATATCTGTTGCTAAAACTTTTTATATCTTAAAAAGGCATTCTAACAACACTCTGTATAATGTTACAGAACAGAACTTTAAATGCTGTGTAACTATAACTACATAATATCAGTTGCGCGTATGCAAAATTTCATTCGTCTCTTTTACTCCTACGTGACGTAATATCGCTATAAAGTAAGATCGGTATCTGTCACTTTTTTCTTTAATTGCGAATAATTCAGAAGGAATGGTATTTAGGTATAGGGTATGATACATGAAGTATGTGTAAAATTTATCATAGAAGCTGAGTTTGTAATTTATTTTATAGCATGGAAGTGATATTTATTCAAAAATATGTTCACGTGATAGTTCATATTCAACCATATCCAGCTGCAAAATTTCGTTTTAATATTCCGTTCCGTTTGTATAAAACTTTAAATAGGCCATTCTCACCAATCATCCTGTATATGTATGTAGGGTTATGTATCGTTGTCTAGGGTTGAACGAATAAGCGCCCAGTATTTTAACGAATGTATATTGAATAAAATAACAGAACAATACAAACTGGGTATTAATACGTGAACGGCACAATAAGTAAACGTCGCCAAATAAACTTTAAGGATAAACTATAAATATATTTCACGTTATTTTACGTCGTCATTTGTTGCGTCTGTCACCCTTACTCGTCTATACTATATTATGAATACCTTTCATTCTGCGCACGCGTTCTTCCCGGTAATTTTCGTCGCGCCGACGCAACATGGCGGAATACAAAAGAAATTAAATAAATACGTTAACTATATAAAAGCCTATCCTACATGTATATATATATCGGAGAACATTTCGGACATCATGTTTAATACGTTAAGAGGCCCGACTACCCTTTGACAGCTGGCGATGTTGCCACAGTTCATTTTTTTCATAATATTATGTTTTTATAATCTATTTAAAACGTATTTTAAAATCGGACTTCATACACACATGTGTAGACGTATTTTGAATGCTCATAGCAAATTTCAGTAATTAAATCTAAAAATTAATAGAGTAATCTCGATTCCCGTATCGAGGCAATGGCTTGTCACGGGAAATGAAATTGTGAAGTTAATACCGAGTATTAATAGACAAAATTGTGTATGTAGATGTAAAACATTTGTAGAAATATGTGTATGAAGCCCAATTTTCAAATTATTTTGAAATGAAATCAAGCAAACGATTTATAGAATTATGTAGATATGGTACCGCTGTAAAATAATCTGCTGGTAGACGACCCTCTTAAACTGTAACAGTGATTTTAATAACATTTTTCATAGTCTCATAGTGTTAGTGTCTGCACTTAAATGTAATCAACCACTTAGGTCATAGGTATTAGAGGTCGTTAAAATTGGTTCATGGTTCATGAGACTTCAAAAATTAAGAAAACATATAGGATGTTCAGTTAAAAAAAGTCATTTACTTTGGGCTGCACTTACATGAGTCATCGCGAAATTCAAATTTCATTCAGAAGCCGTATCTTTAAAATTAAAAATTGACGTCTTCGAGCATTTTTCGTAAATCTGTATGATAACATCAAAAATAATTTTATTCCATAAGTGGTTACACTGTATATTCGTGTTGTTTTACTAAATAAGCTGAAATATCGTTTTTATTATAGATATTATTTAGACTATAATTAGCCTATGAATAATGCAGTTCAAATAACTAAACGTGTCTTGTGTTTTGAAGTTTGTTTTTATTGTTGTTTCTTTTTTATTAGGATATAGATAAAATCAATGTATTTTAAGTAGAATGTAATATAATACTCAACCTTGATATTAAGAGAAAGTACAATATTTATATGTTTTATAGCAACGAGGGCAAATTTTTGTGTAATTTACATAGCTAAAAACATGTCAGTCTAAAATAATAAATGCTTGTTGTCAGTTTGAAGTATTTGTTTTATATCCGCATGCTCATTTAGAGTAACTTTTTTAATACACATAATACGTTAAGTAAAGCGAGACTAGCTAAGCTCAATAATAATAAAAAAGGTAATATTCCAAAGCTATTGATTAATTAATAGAGATGACGGTGACAGCGCCTATAAAATAGCTTATTAATAATCATATATGTATGTATGTACCTATATGATGTAATATGTTTTCAAATAATTATGGGATCTCCGAAACTGACATTAATAAATTCCAGATTTTGGAATTGTATCCATTTCTTGGTAAACAAAAACGTGATTCGTTTGGATTTTTCTTCTGCGTATGTGGACGATGTTAGCAAAATGTGAAAACCGCTTCTATTCAAGAATTCCAAGAATATAATGCAACAACGGTAGCAGGGTATTATAATTGTGTAAAAATTGAAAATGTTTATCACTGCATTAACAAAAATTAATCTTATTTCAATAATGCCAATGTCGTCATATTTTAAAATTAATAACGATATAAATATTCAATTGTATGAAACATAAGGATTATTCAGTTTTTAAATATGAACGCAGCATTTTTGTCTATGGACATTCCACAAGAGAAATGACACAGAAATCATTCAATAATTTATTTATTCGTCTATATTGGCATTTATCTTTAATATTCAACTCCAACGTTATCAAATATTCAACAAAAAAAGTCACATCAATTCAAGTGATGCAGTTTTATTTTAATCATGCTCTTTGAATATACATATACCCTTAAACAAATATTGTTAAATATTTGACTGAAGGTTTCTACTCTTAAAATAGTATTTGTTCATATTAAAATTCTGTTCTCAAAGAAAATAGTGTCTTTACTTTTGGAACAACTCTTTACGTATGTATTGTTGCCATAAGGAGTAAGTGCAGCATTCCTGCAGAACATCTGAGACAAAAAGCGTGTCTGGCTACGTTACCGGTGTATGAAGATGAATTAGCATTTTACAAATATTTTTGAAGTTTGATTATATATATATATTTTTTTTTGAGTGAGGAAAAATGCCTAAACGCACCATCAGGGACGAGACCCGTCCCCGGTGTGTGGGGCTCGCACCCACTAAAAAACCTCACTTTGTCAGGTGTAGAATCCATCCCGGAACCGCTGGTCGCATTACTTCAGGATGGCACCTCGTAGTTAGCCTCGGTCGGCTGCCTCCATTGCTTGGGTCTCTCTCTTCTTCTCTTTCAGCACCTTCTCGACGAACGTGGCGATCTTCTGCCAGTAGTCGTGTCCGGACAGCATCGTTTGCACGACGTTATCCGGCGTTAGAGGTCCTACTTCGTCTTGTAGAGCGTCTCTGTAGTCACTCCACCTCTCGCATTCGAAGAAGGTGTGGTGAGCATCATCGTCCGCAGAGTCGTGATACTGACATGTCGCGTTCTCTGCTTTACCCATTCGAGCCAGGTATGCGTTGAAATACCCGTGTCCGCTGAAAAACTGGGTGAGGTAGTAATTTACCTCGCCGTGGTCTCGCTCCATCCACTCCGTGATGTTGCGGATGAGTCTGGCCGTCCACCGTCCTCTTGTGTCGTTCTGCCAGCGCTCTTGCCAACATTGTCGTGTGAGCGCTTTAGCGTCCGCTCTTGCTTGTCGTGCACCGACGTCTCGTCGTGTCGCGTAGACTCTCTTCTTTTCTCGAGCCAGTAAGTCTATCGGGGTTACTCCTGCGATCACGAGCACCGCCGGTTCGGAAACCGTACGGTATGCGCTGGCGATCCTGAGTGCTCCCCGTCGCTGTACTGAAGCCATCCGCTTTCTGTACTTGTCCTGCCGTAAGGCGTCAGCCCAGATCTCGCTTCCATACAACAGTATGGAAGGCGTGACGGTCATTAACAGCCGGCGTTTACTCGCCGTCGGTCCTCCTACGTTGGCCATTAGTCGGCTCAACATCGTCATTACTTTAGCGGCCTTATCGCTCGATGACTGGATCTGTTGCCAGAAAGTCATCTTGCTGTTGAGCAGCAGTCCAAGGTACTTCACGGAAGTTGTAGTGGTTATGACTTCCGTATCCACCGTCATCTCGATCTCCCTAGGTATTCTTCTCCTGGTCAGTAGAACGACCTCGGTCTTCTCCGTTGCCAGGGTCAGGCCGTGTTCGTCCATCCATGTGGTGACTCTTCTCATTACCTGGTTGAGCCTTCTCTGGGCATCCGCCTCGTCACGCGCTAGGATGACTGCCGCTACGTCGTCTGCGTATCCTATCAGATACGCATCTTGCGGCAGCTCCATTCGGAGGATCCCGTCGTAGGACACATTCCATAAGTCGGGGCCAAGTATGGAGCCCTGCGCCGCTCCCGCTGTTATCTTCTTCGTGCACGGCCCGGCCGCGGTGTCGTAGACCAGCTTCCTGTCGCTAAGGTAGCTGCGTATCATCCTAAGTAAATAGGATGGTGTGTCGAACGTGTTCTGCAAGGCGTCTAACATGACGTCCCATCTCGCCGAGTTGAAGGCGTTTCTTACGTCCAATGTGACGAGCATCACCAGGGGTCTCGAGTAATGATTTCCCCGTTGAGCTGCTTCGAAGGTTTCCACTACCTGCGCTACGGCGCCCACGGTGGAGTGTCCCTTCCTGAAGCCATGCTGTCTCTCGGACAGGCCTCCCGCGTCGTCTATGCTGCTCTCCAGTCGCGTTTTGAGCAGTCTTTCTAGTAGCTTTCCAGCCGTGTCCAGCATACATAGCGGTCTGTATGCCGATGCCGTGCTCGGATCGCCCTTGCCTTTGCTTATCAGCACTAGTCGCTGTACCTTCCATCTCTTGCAGAACGCTCCTTCTGTTAAACAGCGGTTGTACATGTTCAGCAGCAGATCTGGGCAGACGCGCGCCACAATCTTGAGAGCTTCCGTCGGAATTCCGTCGGGTCCAGGTGCCTTCCGGTTTTGTAGGGAGTTCGCCGCTCTTGACAGTTCATCTCCGCTAAAAAGCGGGATGTCGTTCAATAGCTCGTCCTCCATTTCCGCAGTTCTCTCCGGATGGGTAGGGAACAACGTGTCAACGATGTTCCGCATCCGATCTCGTTCGAGGACTGGATTCGCCATCTTCGTCGTAAGCTTCTGCATGACGATCTTGTACCCAAGGCCCCATGGGTCGTTGTCAACGTCCTGCCGCAGCTCCTCCCACTTACGTTTCTTGCTCCTGTAGATGGCGTTCTTGAGATCTCTCTTGGCGTTCCTAAAGTCCTCGGACTCTAGTTCTGCCGCGTTCGGATCTCGTCGTCTCGCTCTAGTTATTCTCCGCCTCAGCTGTAAGCATCGTTTCCGGAGGGTTGCAATCTCGTCGTTCCACCAATACGCAGATCTTCTATTGTGTTTTCTTCTCCGCGGCATAGAGGCGTCGCAGGCGCGACATATGAGGGCCATGGTCGCGTCCGCCGAACCGGTACATTCCATGACGGCATCCTTTCCTCGAGCGATTTCATGAGCCAGTGCGTCTTCATCCAGCTTCGCTACGTTCCATCGAGGACCGGACGGAGCAGGATTTCGCCTGATCGGCTGCTGTCTCTTCACGTTGTAGCTTATGTACTGGTGGTCACTTCCGGTGTAGTCCTCCATGACTCGCCAGTCCACGATGTCCCGCACAATGTCCTCCGAGGCCAGTGTGATGTCCGGTATCGTCTCTCCGTAGCCTGGTCTTCTGAACGTGGTGGTGTCTCCGACATTTACCACGCTGAGTCCGAGTCTGGCCGCCATGTCCAATATACGCCTCCCTCGCGAATCGGTGTATTCCATACCCCATTCCACGGCTTTGGCGTTGACGTCTCCTCCTAGAATAATGGACCCTGCCATTTCTCGAAGGTCGTCTTCCAAGTTGTCGAGCTTGCCCTGAAAGTCCGCTATCGGCTCGTTGGGTGTGAGATAGCAGCTCACGTAGGTGATGGTGCCGCTCTTTACCCACACGTATCCGTTCCGGGCCCCGTGGTTGTCGACGATGACGCTGTTCGTGTCCGGGATCCATATAGCTGCAGCCGAGTGTGTCCCTGTACCACCCGGTGCATTCCTTATCCCGGTATTGCTCACTGATAAGCAGCAGATCTACTCCGGTGTTCAGTTGTAGTTGGATGAGGAGGTCGTCTGCTGTTCTGCTTCGGTGCATGTTGCCTTGTAGGATTCTGGTCATTGACTCTTCTTTGCCTGATCTAATGCCCTTCTGAAGGAGGGACATGCGCCGGATCCAGGGACGTGGCTGCGTGTCGCGGTGTCTCCCGTGCAAAGGAAGCATTTTGCGTTGTTTCTGCAATCCTTCCGTTGGTGGCCTTTTTCTCCGCAGTTGATACAAAGGCCTTGGGTTCTTCTGTCTGGTCCGGTACAAGTAGCCTGTCGATGTCCATAGCCGAAGCAGCGGAAGCACCTGACGACTTCTACCCTGCGTCTTATTCTGCTGTTTATCCAGCCGATCTTTATTCTCGGTGCTTCCAGCAGCTTCAGGGCTTGACGCTGGCTCAGTTGGACGATAGGCATTCTCAGCCCTCTGCTGTTCGCGTTGGTGAGGTTAATCTTCACGTCGGCGTCACTGACTCCTAACTTTGCTTTGACTGCTGCGCAGACTTCCTCCGTTGTCGTCAAGCAGTCTAGATCTCTGAATTCCAAAGACTCTTTGGGCTCTAGAGTGCTAATGTTAGCCTTCTCACCCAGGATCTTCATCAGCGCGCTGCTGAAACCTGCAGTATCCTTGGTGCTGGGTCCTAGTTCCAGCAGCATATCTCCCGCACGTGTTTTCCGGACCGCTTTAATCTCGGTACCCGTCTCTTCCGGTTTCGCGTTGCTGCGTAGTTCTCGCGGTACTTCGGCGTACGACTTTTCTTGTGCGGGTTTTACAAGAAGCGCATCTAGTCGAGGCTTCGTGTTTCGATTCTTGTGTTTGTTCTTGTTCTGCTTTTTTCTGTCGGTACCGTCGTCCTTGCTCTGACCGCTAACTGTCTTCTGCTGCAATTTGCTGTCAGCTTTTGCAGCCGCCTTCTTTTCTTCTTGGGCTTGTTTTCTTCTGCCAGCACGATCCTTCATCCATACGTTCTCGGTAGGATGCGTTTTCTTCTGTTCTACGATTTTATTGGCCGTAGCAAAAGTAGCTTGTAGCGTTGTAGGTGCTGGAGCCTCTTGCACGCGCTCGCGTGCTTGTACTTCGGCTTTCTTCCATCTGTTCCTGCAGTTGGAGATCATATCCACTGCTTCTTCTAGCTCCTTCAAGCCGTTCTTAACATCCATGGAGACGTTCTTCTGCCTGCCAATCGCTGTTTTCATCGTCTTAATGACACTAATGCATTTCTGCAGTTGCTCTTCTTCTCGGCGCCGAAATTCGGAAATCAGTGCGGTGTCATCACTGTTGTCTCCTGGTTGCACAATGTTGAATGTCGTCAGATCTATTGTGACTGGCAACCTAACGTGCTGCGCCGTTGGTGTTCTGAATGTACCGGTGGGACTCTCTTCGACGTTTTTCTTCGGTGTTCTCTGGTTTAGTAAAGTAGCCATGATGAGTAGTTCGCCAGCGCTTCGTGTATGGAGGGGCGGGCCGAAAAAATCAGGAGCGGGTATACCCTCGGATCCTCGGATCCTACCCCAGTTCCCTGAGGCCTGACCTTCGCTTCACCAATCCCGGAATACACGGACGGACTGGAACTCGCCCGGGGCAATGCAGATTCCGACATCTTGCATCCACCACACCTGATCAGGGCCCGAAGTGGCTTGTTCCTCACAATGCGTTGCGGAGCCTCGTCGGCAGAGCAAGCTCACATCAGCCTACTCTCCAGCCGGATGAGAAGACCAGTCGGTTCGTAGACACTCCCGGAGTCGCCGCAACGCTTGCCGATCTACACCTGGGAACAGAAAGTTTGATTATATAGATACGTTAATAACTGCCTGATTGATTCATAACCGTTACACGTACGTTATACCTTAGGTGCTAACAGTAAGGTACGCCTATTACTATGGTAGCAAAATTATTTACATACATCTTTGTGGAAGCAAGTAATTGATTACGTCACATTGTCGAATGAAATTGATGTGTATAAACCGTAAATCGCAGTTATACCTTCCTACTCAAAGTAAAAACAATTTATTTACGTAACTGCTAACTGGAAATATAATTTTATATGTCCGCGAACAATTTCAAGAGCACCGTATTCAATAAACAGAATTTATTCCATGTTGATATGCCGTTGTATATCTAGCTTTATTTGACCTTGTTCCTATTGTTATCCAGGTTTCATTGCTACGGCTAGATATATTTTTCAGTGCTTAAGTACAGAATTAAACAGAACACAATGGCAACACGATTCGACTTTCTAATATGTATTTTAGGCCGAAACAAATGTAAAATGCCATTTATTCGTTATTTTTAGCTGAAGAAAAACAATCATTGAACGTGGTTACAATTTACCTTAAGTATTGTAAACAATGGCATATTTTATTCAAATCGAGGATTTATAACGGCAATTGTTTCTTTGTTATATCACAAAACGTTGAAACCTATTCCATAGGTTTGTTTTTGTATATGAATTTATAGCCAATGTGGTAAAAAGAGAATGCAATGTTGAACATCAAAAGTGTTATATAAATATAAATACGTAGTTTGAATGTATTTTTAGGAAACTATTCAGAGTATTGCACTTCAATTTATTAATATCCGAGAAAATGGAAGAACGAAATACTGTGTAATCTACAAATGATGGGAACTTTCAAACTGTATATGCGCAAATGCTTGCCGTAAATCTTGGAATCCCTTACCATAAGTCATCCTCCAACCTAATATACAACTTTGTCAATCATGTTCGTCGTGAGGGCCAAGTAAATGTTACGTTCAGTCACTACTGTGAGGATAGATGGTCCACTTTACTCCTGTTCAGAAAGTCTCAAAGTGTCATTCAACTTATAAATATTTTAAGTTTGTATAGATTGTACTTGTTTCGTTTATATTTTCTTCCATAAAAAGCACTTCAGCTGAAAATGTTTTCACAAGACCTTTCATATTATGTACCCATCTGAAGATTATACCATTGACGCTGTTTCCTTGGAATTGTGCAAATACTTTCTGTTTGCAAGGTACTAAATTTCCAATATCACTTCGACAATAATTAGTCTAAGAATACATTAGTAAACTCAGCTTTTTATAGGAAAAGATCAGTAAACCAATGTTTAAAAGGTAGTAAAATTAGTTTTTCTGTTCTCAAAACCGTAATATAGTATATCCGTTAAAAGACTGAAAAAGTTAGTTTTGGATCGCCGGTCCAAACTGTCACTACGTTCCTGTTAACATGAGAAAGACAAGACATAATAGATACTCATTCTCCGAAATTGTGCAGTTGCAGTTGTGTGAAATTGTGTGCAATTACTCCGGAATGTGTTGTTATGTCAAAAATCAAATCAAGTAAAAATAATACATATGTATATTAAACACTTTACAATTTTTTAACCTAAACCTACTCTCCTCTTACCTTAAACTATTGTGTAAATAAAAAAAAGCTGTCGCTCTGTTCTTTACGGATAATTACGGAGACATAATTATCTTTCCAGGGGCTTTTACACTTTAAATGTTTTAAAGTTTTTATATGTTCTTCAGGGAAAAAAACCTTTTTACTTTGTATTCTCATTTCTTTTCGTCTCCTTTTGTCCTTCTATCTTTTTAATGTCTTTTCTTTTTTCAAAACTTTTGACTTTCTGTATTATTAATGTCTTTTCGTCTTTTTAAAAAGAACTTCTCCTTCTCTTTCACCTGACTTTTCTATGTTTTTTTCAATCAACTCCCAAATCGTTCTTCTTTTGTCCTTATATTTCTTGGTCTCCTTTTTTTTTAAGTTTTTCTAAATTGCAGTAGCATGTGTGTACGTGTAATTTTGACAATTCAATTCATCCCAAATTTACAGTGTTTAATATATGACTCTAACGAATTTTGTTGGAAATGATCGAAATGACATAACATGACAGTATTTTCAAAGCGATTCATTTACATTGTAAATGTCTTGATAAATAATGGCATAGCGTGAGATAACGTTGCGTAGGAGAAATGCGTTTCTACCTTGAGCGTCATGTAACTCTTGTTCTTCGTGTGCTATGGGGGTGATGACAATATTTCTAATAAAGAATATTATATGTAGGTAAAAAATTGATGATGTTGGCAACAATGAGTATCATTACTCCAATATTTGCTATTGACGTTAAAATTAAAAAAGAAACAAAATTGCATGGAGTTTCAGAAAGTCTATTCTGACGGTAGGGGTTTTCACATCTTTGATCATAGGTATAAATCACAATAATACTATGATTTATTTACCAACAGGACAAGCCCAAGTACAGGGAAAGTACAAAAAAAAACCAATAATGCGAATACAAGAAAGAAATAAAAGACATAGAAGTAAGTAAAAAAATCATGTGTGGTTATACATCTATAAAATTTACAATTCAGTAAATAATGTTCAAGTTACTATCTTTACAATGTTTATAATTTCACAAATAAAATTATAATTGATATTACAAATAATATTGAAATTATTACGAATTATATATGTATATAAGTGATTTATTTATAACATTTATTCGGCTACAATTAAGATAGAAACTATATTGGTGGCAGGATGACAATCGTGGTATGTTAAAGTATATTTTACTCAACAGCCATTGCGAATCTATATTATTATGCAGTACGTTATAAAGAAATTTAATTTTTATTTATTTATACTTAATATATTTCGTCTAGTAGCCAATGAGTCAAGATTAAATCGGTTAAGCAGTAACATGTGCTCATAACCTCGATCATAACCATATAAAGACCAAATATTTCAGAAAACGCTTTATAACATTCTCAATATTCCTCGAATGCACTAGGTATGTCCTATCGCGAGCACTTTAAACGACTCAAACTGCCATAAAACGTATCTATTGTAGGCTTTCCTTACTCGGAGCAATATTTAGGTAAATATAACTGGGCAACTATAATAAGCCGTATAGCCGCAGGCCGGAGGGTAGACACTATCTAAAAGAAATTTAAGCGAAAAGAATTATGAATATATTTGACATGAATATGATGTACTGAGCGAAGGTAGACCGTACTTAAAATAATTGAATAAGAGAAAATGTCATCATTTTTCTCAGGGAAAATATTGATCTAACAACAATTATTGCAAAAATTATAAACTTACAGATTAGGACACGTAATTATGGAAAGAATTTAATATTATTTTATTAGTATGTGGTCAATGTTTTAATAGAAACAGCCGATAATAGATAACGTATAGAAATATTATATGATTAACGTCTTTTTACAAGAAGTCTCAAATTAAACAAAGTATACTTCTAATACAAAAATATCTCTTATTTCTTAGCCTTTTGTGAAATTTTATTTAAAATCTCGGTTTTAATTGAAATAGTACTTATAATTTACTGACATTAATAATACAAAATTTGATGAAGAAATATAGTTGTTTATAGATGCACGTTATGGTTATACAAAAGAAGATTAATGATAATATTTGTCGGTGTTTGTTTTGCCGTATACTTAAGAACTTTAAACGTTTGTATAAATACGACAGTTGTATTAATTTAATAAGAATTTAAAGCCAATATTAGTTATTTCTTAGTACAATTTGCACTACTGAAGTAAATTCAATATAATTTCTTTGTAAAACTAATTGTCAACCGTTAAGTACCCGGAAAATGTTTAATTTAGACCAGACAGATGCCGTGTAACACGATTTCAATTGTCTCGTCCAATAAAATGTTCCTAAATCAACTGATAATTACCTTAGATATATTTCGCCCTATTAAAAAATTAATATATATTCAGAAATAAATATTTGTTTAAATAAATAAAATGATATTTAATTTTAATCATTTCATAATGTTTTGTAAACATTGTTTTTCCTTCATAAGATTGCCTATAAATACAATAGTAATATTATATATAAAAATATATTTTAAACTTGCACCGCGTATGAATGTTCTAGACATAATTGTTAAAGACTCAAAAACATTTAAAACAAGCATTCTTTTTATTTTACATATATTTGCTATATATTCAGTATTTTGTTAAATTAATATGTCTCAATCTCACGCTTAATGTAATATAATATAAATAAGCAAAATCATGATAACGAATTAATAGAAACAAGAGCCACCGATAGGATATAATTCTAAAAATGCTAAGCTTCGGAGCTATCGAAACTACGTCGTAGCGATGAAAAGAAGCGCGCGCCAACCCGTATTACAGAGATGACGTGATTTGACTTTGCGCGGTTTGTTAATGGTATAGCCGCCCACGGACTTGCCTGCGCTGATCGCGATACGCATACGAGTGTGGACTCGTTGGATTCATTGCGTTCAGCACACGAACCGTGGTTCTTGGAATCGTCACTATTATGAGGGGTCAGTGGATAGAGCATAGTAAAAGGCGCAAATAGACGCATATGAAAATATATACGAGAAATTCTATATTCCTGGACGTAGTTTTGAGTTGTATCGTGTTTTACGCGGTAGTGATAAACTATTGAACTGATTATTCACTTTCTCCCTAGTTCAGGAATCGCTCCGATAAATATATCCTTTTGGCTCGTTAAATACAAGAAGTACATAAAGTACACATTTCAAATAGCGTTTAATACGCAGGAAAGAGAGACATTATTTGTAAATATTATTTTATATGCTTATACATTATATGAGAATTATTATTTTGTGTCTTTCATGTACAAAGAACTGGAATTTATGTTTTATTTTTATTTCTTTATTACAATATATGTATTAAAATAAACTTACTCGTTTATTGTGAAAAACCCTTACACTAGTAGTATTTCTCCAGCAGCTAGGTCCAATAAAACAATTGGACCGTAACAATAATATCAAACAAAGCGAATTTCGTCAATAAATACGAATCATATTATAATCATGAAGGATGTATTACAACCATCATAGGGTATATAATTTATTGCGAATCTTTCTACCTGCTTGTTATCGACCCCTAATTACAGTCGGCCAGTGCTACTTGTCAAATGTTTCGAGAAGCTGTATACGGCCATAACGCTTGAAGTGTGAGTCGTTTAAAATGCTCGCGATAGTACATATATAGGATACCACAAAAGAGATCCGTGTTCAAGTTTTGATCTTACAAACGAATTAAATAATAAAATAAGGCAGTTAATATTTGTAAAGCCTCTGCAGTTTCTGTATATAAATCCATAAGTACGATATGCACTAGCAATCATTTCATTAATATGGTAGGTAAAAATATAGCTTCGCATCAAACTACATATATACCCAAATCCTTTACAATCTCAGAAACGATCGAGTTTATTGTTGTGTATTCTATAGTCAAATTCTATAAGGGTATGTTTCTTCTTAAAAGATATGACTTTGCGATTATTAATATTAAGTTCCAAGGAGTTTCTTCGGCACCATCTGCTAACACTGTATAAATATCTACAATATCGTTAATGAAGATTGAAAATAAAAGTGGTCTCGAGTTGGGTCTCTGAGGGACACCACGCAAAGGAGTTGAAGGTCTCGATTTAGTATTCCGATATTCAAAATACTGTTGTCTATCAACCAAATATGATTCTATTAAGTTGGTGAGCGATGAAGAGAATCCAACTTTCAATAGTTTGTTTAACAAAACGTAGTGATCAGTTTGGTCAAAGGCCTTCTGGAGATCAGTATATGTATATAGTATCGCATCAACTTGACCTTGGCTATCCATAACCTCAGACACATACTGAGTAAAGCAGCAAAGGTTAGTGATAGTCGAACGTTTTGCCATGAATCCGTGTTGCTGCGGCGATATAATACTTTTAATAGAACTGTAGATGTTTTTCTACAGTACGCTTTCAAATACTTTGGAAATATTGCAGAATAGAGATGGGTTTATAGTTATTAATGTCAGGCGGATCACCACTTAAACATTGGAGAAATACAAGAAGTGGCGCACCTGTACATATACAGACCCTATTGAAGTAGTTCGAGAAGACCTGAATTATACTTGCAGGAGAACTTAACTCATGTGTATTACATTTTATTACACCAGGTACACCAGTTTTACCATTTCTGGAGTGAACATATGACCATAGTTTTTTAGGATCCTGTATGAGAGAATCTTGGATATTGTTTATGTAGTTATTAAAGGCAATATTTATAAGACTTTTAGAATAGGACCACCTAGGACATATGTAAGTAAAAATTAAAAGTAGGGAAGTCTTAGTTTTGAGGTATAATAGATTAAACCTTGAACGTATTCAAAATTTTTTGTTAAGTTATTATTCAGACTAAAATTTGACAACCTCGCCAAATTTAAACATAAAGTGCCTTTTCTAATAAAATAACACAGATCCCTATAGTGACCCTCGGTTAGCCTGTACAGCAATTGATTCGATTAAATTGTGTCACTAAACAAAGCAATTTAAGTGATATTATTCGCTTCATTCTGATATATAGCTGTAGTTTTGATTCGTACGTAGAATTCTCATTTATATTTGCAGTCTTCGTTTCTGCAAATCAATATATGTAGTATTCTTACGCAAACAATGAATGAATGAACTTGACAAATTTACACACTTCACTAGTACGTTCCATGAAATTAATTCAAACAATGCAGGAATGTTACGAGTTCATAACCTAACTCAAGTTGAATGAATAATCAGTAGACTGTATAATACCGCATGAAATTGCGATTGTTTATTGTGAAACTGCGTGGTAGTTATGGTGACATCCTGAACAAAACCAGGTGAGGGGCGATTGATGTCATTTCTAAGAACTTTGTGTGTGCAAATCACGAGCGAATATTTTTTAAATATCGAAAAAATACAGGGAGTCGGCGTTTTCTATGTATGTTTAAATTTTGAAATGTGCAGAACTGGTGTTAAATATATGTATAAGATGGTATGAAAGTACTTAGAAAATTTAGTCACAGCTAATCGTTAGATAATTTTATTGCATATCAAATTCACAGTCCCTGGTTTTACTTTTATTGGGTGAAATGTCGGTAATAAACCGGATAGGACCCTTGTTCGGTTTACAAGTATTGCATTGATCTACTTCGGTCGGAATAAATTCTTACAACATTAAACCCTCAACTATAAAAGTTAGTTATTGCTCACGAGTTTTGTTATGCTACATATTTACCGTTTAAATGCAACAAACATTAATATATTGGCTTAGTTGATCAAATTTGGAGGCATAAATAATAACGATGAAGCTCGTTTAAGTGAGAGAATATAAATCGCATAGATCGAAAAATAATTTATTGTGTCCAATACGGTTTAATACTTTTTATTACGTAGAAACCAATTAAGCTACAACTGAACTGTTTCGAGGATTAGTTGTTTTGTTTGTCTGTTTATATTTCGCTACCTGATTTAGTCCCGAGGAAATTCTATGGCTTTTCGATTCAATTTCTTTGTCTCCTATTACATAGTTATAATCCAGTAAATCTCCAGTAAAAAATCTCAACCTTAAAAGGGTCGTCTACCAGCAGATTATTTTACAGCGGTACCATATCTACATAATTCTATAAATCGTTTGCTTGATTTCATTTCAAAATAATTTGAAAATTGGGCTTCATACACATATTTCTACAAATGTTTTACATCTACATATACAATTTTGTCTATTAATATTCGATATTAACTTCACAATCTCTTTTCCCATTTACCTTGATAGAGGAATAGCGATTACTCAATTAATTTTTAGATTTAATTACCTACTGAAATTTGCTATGAACATTCAAAATACATCTAAGCATGTGTGTATGGAGCCTAATTTTAAAATACCTTTTAAGTAAATTATAAAAACATTATATTATGAACAAATTTAACTGTGGCAACATCACCAACTATCAAACGGTATTCGGGCCTGTTAATTGTATAATACCTCCGACAACGGATTAATTCCAACTCCATGTCCTCTAGTGGGCTAGGTTGGAAGTAGTACATGGCAGGGCACTGTACGACACAGATCCGTACAGCGGATACCGATCTAGCTCGGACAGTTAGTGGACTGTCATTTACGCAAGATGTCTCGATCCGCTAAGTAGTTCAATGGTGATTCCATATACGGCTTATCATATGTAATATATGAAAATGTTGATAAATGCCACAATATAAAAACCAAAAATACTGATAATATACGTTTGTGCTATGTTGCTGGAAATTATCTTGCAAACGAGTGTAATGAAAATAGATCAAGCATTAGAAGCGGACTATGTGGTTTCAACCCCCAGGTCTTATCAGCGCAACTCCAAATGTAAGATCTAAGTTCATAGCAATTTACATCTCAACCTCAATAGTATAATACTTCTGACAACGGACCAATACCAACCCCATGCCCTCCAGTGGCCAAGGTCGAAAGTAGCATTCCGCAAGGCAGTACACAACACAGGTTGGTACAGTATATGTATATCGATATAGCTCTGACAATTCTTGGATTGTCAC
The DNA here is from genome assembly GCA_023690525.1 of Holotrichia oblita. NCBI lineage: Eukaryota > Metazoa > Arthropoda > Insecta > Coleoptera > Scarabaeidae > Holotrichia > Holotrichia oblita. The sequence goes on along the minus strand of CM043018.1, from coordinate 110,768,000 downwards.
TCTCGGATTCGGAGGAGACCTGAGAAGACACGGTACGTGGTCCGCTTCTAAGTCTTGCTCTCGTTTCATTGCATTAGTTTGCAGGGTGATTTCCAACAATATACCATGAATGAAATCACAAATGCAGTAATTTGCGTTTGTTGAAAAATTGCGATTCAAATGCAATGCATAAGATTATTAAACTATCATTCCTTCTGTTATCGTCTTTGTGTATAGTAAGCATCCTGTATCATAGTTAGATCACTCCATCTTTTGCACCGAAAATCATTCATACCGATGTACTATAAGAAGATATCTAAGATGTATTTATTTACTTGTCGAAAATTACTATATTAAATGTTTTATAGCTTTGTCATTTAAAAAGAGTTCTGGTCGCTACAGAAATAGTCGCCATATTATTTTGTATTAAATACAATACTGTCTTCTGCATGAAAGTGAAAACAATAAAAATGCCTGTTGGTGTTAATTGTACTATAACTATATTTTGATATTTGGTAATGAAATTCTAGGCAAATATAATGATTAAAATATTGATCTCTCGATGTAGATTGTGTGTGATTTTTACAATTGAAATGAAAAAATAAAGTGCACTTCTGACCAAGTTTTATATAATGTATTAGCTACGGTTTCGTAATTTTCGAAATCCATTGAAATTCAGATTAATTCTGAAAGTAGTTAATACAAAAAATAAACTAAATAAATACTGATAAAAACAAATAAATTATACTTATCTTGTATTTAAGAATTAATCACTGTTTTGCACAAACTACATTTCTCGAATTTGTTGTGAGGAGAGAATTATCGCAAAGACTTGATATGGGCATGTTCAACACTTGCTAGTTAGTCTCTATGTTCCACTTTCTAAATTATTCTCTAGGCAGCTGCAGTGCAGCCTTTAGTTTAAGAATACAATTTTATCCATAAAGGACTCAATATTACATAAAAGAAACAATTACTTCCTAAACTATGTCGAAAGTTCACTTGAAAATGTCTGTAATTTGTTTAGGAATAAAATATTTGATACCGCAATGACGGCTACTTAAATGGTTGATCATGGAGAGTTCTACATATTTCTCTAGGTAGTATGTGGAGTGTATTCCGAACCAGGCAAGAAGATGAAAGGAAAGTTACCCAATTTGTGGAACTGCTCTAGCTTTTATCAGCCTGAATATATACACACTGGCAACCTACATACTCGTCTGTACACACTTACCAAGCACTCCAAAGATCCATTGTAGTGGATTCAATTTATTTTTATTGTATGTCATTAATTCAGGGATTCTAGTTTATGTTTCTTGTTGGCATACACTCAGCTCCTTGGTATTCAGAGTTATGGACTAATGGTTATTGTAAGAGTTCTGCAGCTTTTGTAATAGTAACTTGCAATAGTAACTTGCTTTGCTTCTTATAACCTCTGCATTACATAACATTATAGTGGATAACAATAAAGATCCTATCAACACCATCAATTCCATAAACGACCAGTCGAAAACTAGAAGCATACTACAGTAAATTTAACTAATATACCCATTCCAGTCTAATAGGCCTATCCAGTAAATTATACAAGAGGTTTATTTAAAAAGCAGAAATTTGCTGAAATTTTTTATTTTGGATAATATTATTAAGGTTGGATTTTAAAAATTGCCCTTGAGGTGTTAGCTCAACTCTTAATAAATATATTGACACCTGGGTCTAGTATGAATATCTTGAGACATAGTTTTGAAATAGTGTTTTTTTTATCTAATTAAATAATAATGTTCTAAGTATTCACTACAAAAAATACTTTCTGCGTCTTGTCGTCACCTTAATTTTTTTAATGTTGATATATAGAATTACGAAAATATATTTCAGTTTATCTAAAAGATCTCTTGGAATCGGAAAAGCTTGCAAACTAATTTATTAAGTGTAGATAAAACAGCAACAAGACTGTGACGACAAAGATGTGGAAACACATTTACTCGTAGTTTAAAAATAAATAAGTAATTAACCACAAGTTACAGCGATTATATTAAAACCGCAAATTAACCGTAGTCAACTTTTTGCACTTTTAAAACCAACAAACAACAAACAGTTCCAGGTAAAATCGTTTGAAATGTTTCCTTTTTAGCGAGTTTGCGTGTCAAGAACCTTTTCAATTCGTCGACAAGGTTTGTATAACGAGTTTGAGTTTTAGAATGCCGACAACTTATTTATACCGGCAACTACAGTTCAGTTCTCTACATATTTCTAGTGAATACAAGTTTGTTTGTATAATTAGAAGTATATAATTGTTGTTTTGAGGCAAGGTAGTTTGTATTCCTTCGAGAATAGAATTCGAACGTAAAATCCGTTAACTCAGTTTATAAAATTATATCACCAAGTAATATATAAATTAGGGACGGTACAATTTGCTATATGGTATTCGATAGATGTAAGCTTTCTTTATACTCTGATATAAATGCGAAGTAAAGTAGAAAGGCGACCCGGAAAGGCACAAGGAGTATTTGCGATGTAAACAGTTCCTGGCTATCAATTTGATGGAATAGAGTGGAATCATGATTAATCGCTGAATTGACCTCTTTTCTTGAACACGTGACTTTATTTCAATGATTATCCTGTTTCAATGATCATCTTTCCTGTGCCTGTCATGCTTTTCTGCATTGTGGGGATGATATGAAAGATTCATCTTTGTTATAAGATTGCAAAAGCATAGATATATACAGCAAGGGTAAACCAGAAAGCAGCAGTAACCAAAGGACCCTTTTTTACGCTGTCCTGCTCTTTATTTAGTTTCTTGAATTTCTTAGTGATATGTGTATTCGTAGTGGTAGGATGTAGATGGTAGGGGTCTATGTATTTGAAGGAGGAATAGCGGCATTCTTTAAAAACTCCGAGATACTCCTCGAGTAACAATTCGTTGTGTGGATATAATTGACAGCATTGCCACGCATGTGGAATGTAACAAAGCCAAAAGACACTTACCGTATAAAAACTGTTACTATAACACATATAGATTGTGAAATCGTTTCAATTCAATTCACCGCAAGCGATTGTTTATTTGAGTCGATTTCAAGAGGTTTTTTTAAGTGTGATGGATGGCTATCACTGTAACTGTCACAGTGTAATTTTGTGTATGTATATTGTGTTGAAATGGCTTTGTAACAGCATAATGCCGCCTTTTATAATGCCGCGCTGTTAATCATGCTCCCCCTCCCCCTCCAACGAATAGTAAGTCGATCCGGATTTCAACTCTCTGAAAAAATGTCACTTAACCACTGCGGCTATCGACCCGTTTTATGTGTTTGAATGTAATAGTTTTTTTTACGTTCGAATTGGACGAAAATAATTATTGTTTGAAAATGTTTACAGTAATTTGTTGTAACAGCACTTCAAGGGATAAACGTCATTTTTGAGGAATATATACAGATAAATATAAGGAATAAATGATTTTGCAGAATTTTAAACACTAGCGTGTCAATGAAGTCAAAGTACATATAGTATTTTTGAACAAAAATAAATATTTCGCTTGCTTGAGGATAATATTTCATTGATTCAATTTTAATATGTTACATATATTTTTAGAACTACAAGGACTAATTGATATCCATAATAGACTAACACAGTCTATAATTTGTATCGTTCATCGCACGATTAAGAAAATATTGTCGTCGATAATATGCGTAAGCATCATGTAGCAGGTAGACATACGAGGTATTGTTGTTAAAACATATTAGTATTAATTTATTCAAATGTATTCATAGGATATTGATTTTTTGTCAACATCTTTCGGTGGTATTAATAGAAGTAAATAATCAAACACAGGTGCTTGACTGGTAAACAGAACCGATGCGACGCCATTAATTCGCATCTGCTTGCGTGATTTAAAGTTTCATATATGTATTTGATTACGTCAGAAATTCCTACGATTTTATAATTCTGTATCATCATGACGTTTGGTTAATGTTCTGTTTGTTTTTAGGTATTTCATTTAAATTAGAGATGATTCAGAGAACTACGTATACAGGATCGGGCACCACCCTCGCCTCGGTTGATATACAAAAAACGGTAACACATATTTAAAATCTTGATATTGGAGCATGGGTTATTGGGAGCACGTTCTAAAATTATTTTGAAATATACAGGATGTTCCAAAAGAAAGTTACACATAAAAGTTACCAAAATTTAAATGGAACACCATGTATATTATTGCATATTTCGACGAGGCAGATTAAATAAAGGCAAGCTACTGTCATATTCCCTATACCTAGGTACAACAGTTTCTGAGATATTTAACAATTTTTGAAAATGTAGATCAATATTTAGAATGAGTACTTGGCGTAAGTATTTAAGTTACGTGTTTCAAGTTGTATTATTTCATTAGCACAACCATTACATCTAATGTCAAAATAAAGATGCTTTTTAAAAATTATAGAGGCTGGTTAAAATCTAACCTTTACTGTGGGTACCATTAATGCTCAATAACTTACCTTATTTTAAATAGAACAGCCTGTATCTAACATCGTAATTCGATTTTAATTTTATTTGTCTTTTAATCTTATAATCGAATATGTACAAGATGTCCCGTTTCAACGCGGATCTTAGATATCTGCCACATTTATGAAAATAGACAAAAAAGTTATAAAGAAAAATTATCCCAATTTATGTTCTGCATAACCTAAAAATATCTTTAACTATACAGAGTGTCTCAAAAGCAGGTAAACACATACTTGCTCCGTTATTTTAAATGGGACACCCTATATAGTTAGGCATTTTTGGATAGTAAGCTAAAAAATATTCCCACTTTATACAAACCACCCTACCCCTATTCCTAATAGTTATGGAGATATTTTACGTTTTTGTAAAAACTATCCCGATTCGGTGTTTTTCGTATGCCGCGATATCTTGATCCTGAAAATAGTTATCGAAATGAACTCAAGAATATGTAAACTATATAGTCCGGTATAGACAATGACATCAACAGAAGATGAATACCTACTTCCGCTTGACAGAAATGATTCAACGCATTTCCGGAACTTCGTCTCCAGATAACTTCATTTTTTTTAATGGCACCCTATATATTTTGTTAGATCGATAGATTCCTCATTCCAATACCTTTCCATTCATGTATATAAAGTACCATGTTTTATACTTTTCAAGATATTTCATAGTTTTTACGCAAGCTACAAAAATGTTGTCTCCAATTTCGAGGTAACCTTGAAAATATTTTAAAAACAAAAGAGTATGCATACAAAATGTTCATCAATCATTAGAAACAAAAAGAAATTATAATAAATGTTAAAAATTATGCCTTTTTCTCTTACCGAAATATTAATTTTTCTTTGAAAATTGATTTTAACTCTCCTCGACATTTCAGGAGTTATTGATGTAAAAGCTTATACATTCTTTCTCGCATATTTTGTTCAATACTCGGTGGCGTTCGGTGTACTGTCTTTCATGTATGCCCATAAGAAGAAAAGATATTTCTTTAAGTTAGGTAGAACCGGAAGTAGGTATTCATATCCTGTTGATGTCATTGTCTATACCGGACTATATAGTGTACGTATTCTTGAGTTCATTTCGATAACTATTTTCAGGATCAAGCTATCGCAGGATACGAAAAACACCGAATCGGGATAGTTTTTACGAAAACGTAAAATATCTCCGTAACTATTAGGAATAGGGGTAGGGTAGTTTATATAAAGTGGGAGTATTTTTTAGCTTACTATTCAAAAATGCCAAAATATATAGGGTGTTCTGTTTAAAATAACGCAGAAAGTATGTGTTTACCTACTTTTGAGACACTCTGTATAGTTAAAAATATTTTTAGGTTATGCAGAACATAAATTGAGATAAATTTTCTTTATAACTTTTTTGTCTATTTTCACAAGTATGGCAGATATCTAAGATCCACGTTGAAATGGGACACCCTGTACTAAAAATTTGGTTAAATCAAGGTACCTTTGACATGATGACAATAATTTCAGATATTAACTTTGTCTAATCATATTTATTGGAAACAAAATAAAAATTAATCAATAGATATCTTATTACATACAAATTTTCATCATAAACTTAATACAAAAGTAAACAAAGAAAACAACAAAAAAAAACAAAGAAACTAATGATTTAAATATCATTCAAACGCTAGTCCGTCATTTTCAATATATAGATAAGTTTAGATGTGATGATTAAGAGATCTCACCAACCGTGGAATATTCAAGGCTGCAAGCATACATACGGCTAATTGGCTAATCGCAAACCCCATAACGCTCAAAATATCTCCCGCTGTGTATGTGGTACAAATATGCCATGTTTATTTATTGTAGAACTTTTACCCGTACTTTTGAAAGACATACCTCTGAAAATCCGACAAAAGATGCAGCTACAGCTATATGATGCATCTTCTTTCGGAGTTAATTGGATAGACACTACCCTAATAGGTAAGTAGGACGTGGTAATTCACAGAACTGATCTGCAAGATCCCCAGACCTAACGAGCCCAGATTTTTTCTTCTGGAGATATATATGAAGAACATTGTATACAACATATGTACCACAAATAAAACCTGACAATATGTAAATATTTCAACCAAGAATTTATTTATGTATAGGTATTGAAAATGAGTTATATTTGAATCATTAGTTTGTGTTTTCTTTTGTATTAAGTTTATGATAAGAATTTTTTGTATGTAATAAAACAGGTATTGGTTAATTTTCGTTTTGTTTCCAATAAATATGAAGCAATGTCCAATGCACCACTTTTCAAGAATAAATTAGACAAAATTAATATCTGAAATTAGTGTCATCATGTCAAAGCTACCTTGATTTAATCAAATTTTTAGTACATAATCGCTATTTAAAACATTAAATTGACTTTTACATGCTCCAACAGAAAGATTTTAAATATTTGTTACCGTTTTTTGTATATCAACCGAGGTAAATGTGGTGTCCCACCCTGTATACCTGAAAAATGATCTTAAGTATTAATTATGAATTCTAGTTTCATCTTGAATCACGACCTATCGAATAACCGTCCGCTTCCGTATCGATTTCAAGGTGTTATGTATCGAACAACCATGGCCAACCAAATATGCTGGAAAAATTATTACAAATTATGATGGATTATCTTGCATTTCAACCAACCTATCCATATATCTAAACCAAAATCATCCTCGAAACCATTTATCATAAAAGTTGTTTTTAGTTGCTATTATCAAAACTACGCAAATATCAAATTTGCGGTTATTTTTTCCAGAATTGTTGTTGTGTAGATCCAATTTAATAGGGCTACAAGATGATATTTTTATTTTGGACGTCAGTTTGTGGTTTAGACTTGTTTACCTGTTATATTATATAATTCGCGTACAAATTCTACACTTAATAGGCTACAAGTTATTCCAAATTTTAAACCACAAAATGTTTAAAGGTTATGTGATTCACATAAACAAGCAAATACCCACGTGTTTGTAATGGATAACGATTAGCGCCAAATTCATAAATCCACAGCATTAAAGACAATAGCAAAGAAATAAGGAAACCTTAACATTTCACTTTATAATTAGCGGAATGTTTTGATATGCATATGTAACCTATGTACAACATACATATGAGCAACTAGCAAATACATCATGCGGTTTCAATTTAAAATTAAGATTTATTGCGAGAGTAAATAATTATAGTTTTTGCAAATACCATAAAATGTATCCATACGTATAAGTTATGTGCTTTTTATAGCTGCTTATTTACATCAAGTTATAGTTTATAGCAAAACCATGGGACAATATTGTACTTCTACTATTAGTTAGATTCATTTTTTAAATAAATTATCTGCAATCTTAGGTGATTTATTATACTCGTATAATTGTGCACCAATGTTCTTATATTGTAACTATAACCAAATAGAAGGTTTATTTTTGACTATTAAAAGAAAATATAATAATAATAATATACAGCTTAAATAATACTTTTGTCAGTACCACTATATGGCAGTAGATAATTTAATTTCCTTGTAGTGAATCAAGAAACATATTCAGTTATCGAGATTGTTTGGAAATATTTGAAGGTGCAAAAATGGAGACGCTGTTCAATATTAAAGTAATATCTGACGATCAGCAAATAATGTACGATACAAGTGTAAAGACACTACTCATTGCAAACGCAGATACTTCATTTGAACAGTTGCAAAAAATTGACATTGCCTATAATGATGTACAAAATGAATCCTTTTGTGAATTCCAAGACAAACACGAGGCTTATATTCAAAATCATTTTTACACCGACCAAATATAACGCGCTAAAACTATGCTAACTGAACAGTAGAAGGTTGAAGAAGTGTTCTGTGAATTTAGAAATTTAAATATGATGTTTTTGGGTCTAGATGATGGATGCTTGTGAGAAGATTGGACGAAATCATGGGTGATGCTCACAGTAGAATACAGAGGAACATGTTGTTGTCTGGAGATGCGTCTCTGAAACGGGGAAGATTATGCAAATTGAAGGAACGTTGAAGCAGAAGGCTACAAACACGTTCTCGGCAAACCACTGTGACATCCAGCGTGCAATTAATCGGGAAAAACTTTGTCTTTATGGAAGATAACGATTCACAGGACAGTACATGTTAAGAAGTTATGACGGATCCAAACTATATATGCAGCAGTATTATAATTTTTTCTGTGATTAATAAAAGAATACATTTTGCAAAACTGCCATTTTTACAATATTTATGAGAAGCATTGCCATATGTTGATTAATTGATTGATTGCTATCAAGGCAGGGCAGTCTCTAAATTATCCCTAACACTGCGGCCCACTTAGCCTATTGTGTTATTCCTGCCTTGATTCCGTTTTACTCAAACAGGTTAGTTCCCTCGATCAGGTTTAGAAGCCTATTTGGTAAATCTTTCTCCACTGGTAGATCAAATGCGCTTTGCAAAGTAGCCCTACGTTGACTTAGTGCCACGCATTCGAAGATGATATGAAAGGCTGTTTCCTCCTCCTCATTGCAGAGTCTGCATAGGGGTTCATCTTTCTAGATCCCCATCTTGTGCAGATGACCTCTTAGACAGCCGTATCCTGTTAATAGACATGTCACTGCCCTAAGCTGAGTCCTGTTTAATGCAGGTAAGTCAGCAGTTAGTCGTTGTGACGGTCGTTCCATCATCCGTTTGCTGTGTCTTTGTCCAGCTACATGGTTCCAATTTAGTTGGTGTTGTTTTATAATCCACTCATTAATTGCACCACGTACTGCATTCTTTGTGATACCCAGACCTGGCTCCGGCCCGGTGAATTTAATTTGGTAACCTTCCCTCGCTAGCTGGTCTGCGGTTTCATTGCCTGCTATACCCCTGTGTCCCGGCACCCACACCAAGGTGACCTTGTTGTCTCTGGCAAGGACAGTTAGGTTTTGCAGACACTCCCATACTAGTTTGGAGGCCATGTAATAAGATGCTAGAGCCTTTAAGGCTGCCTGACTGTCAGAGAGAATACAGATCGCCTGCATTGCCATATGTTAATTAAATTGGAAGCCATTCCAAATCAAGGGCAGTGTACTACTCTGAAGCTTACAATAATAGCAATAATACGATTCTGTGTTAAGAAGTTGTCACGGATCCCAACTATATATACAGCCGCATTATAATTTTTTCTGTTACCTACTAATAAACGAAATACTGCTGCAATTACTGCTGATGTCGAATCGACTTCCAACGTATTGTAATGGTTCTATCAATTTAGGCAGCTTAATATACATAAGAAAATAATATAAATATCAAAGTTGAACTTTTTCTCATTAATGAAAATTATTTCACCTTATTTCTTTCTTCTATAAATGTGCTGTTCCTCCACTCCGCGGTGATCCGTCATTCGAATGAAAAGATCTATTGTATCTCTTATCATCTTAGTTCTTGGCAAAATTATGTCCCAACAACAAAGGCCACTGTCGTTATCCTGAGTTCGTGTAGCTGATACCATGAAGACATTTTGTTTTTTTCTATGCATTACCGAGCAATCAATAAGAACACATGCAGTAGCTTCCTGAACGCTCTCACAATTTCTTCAATGAGGAGAGTCTATTTTACTAATACAAGACATGTTTTATACTGGTACAATAGTGTACGGTGACCAGTTAAAAATTCCTCTAAGTGATGCCAACCTCTTCTATCAAGATAGCCTTACGGAGTCAAGTTAATCATTTTGAACTAGGCCAGATTTTAGCTCTCTCACTATTGCGAATGGCCACCATAATTGTCCTAGTGAAGTTAAAAATAGGGAAATATTTCTTTACTGCTTTCGTAGTGTCTTACGAAATGTTGGGTAATTTCATTTTCTATGCTGTCGTATTAGATTTTTTTTTATGTTTTTAATTTTTTCATATTAATTTTATATAAATAAATAGTAAAAGAATTATGGTCCTTTCTCACAATTTTCTTTAATAAAACCGTAGGCTACCGGTTTCGAACTGTTAGTTCATCTTCATAGCCAGAAAATAAATGACCTCTCAGGTTCAAAATGAATACATCACCAAAATGGGAATTGACTAATTGGTTAATTGACTAATTGGTTTATCTCTATAGTTAAAAGAATGTTAAAATATTAAAGTACAATATTATCTACAGACACGTTAAAATTTTAACTTGTCTGTAGTATTGTACGTTAATATTTAGCATTCTTTTAACTATAGAGATAAACCTCTAAGATGTCTTGTTATATAAAACAAGACATCTAAGATGTCTTGTTTTATGCAATTTTAACGTGTCTGTAATATTGTACTTTAATATTTTAACATTTTTTTAACTATAGAGATAAACCAGTTAGTCAATTAACCAATTAGTCAATTACCATTTTGGTGATGTATTCATTTTGAATCTGAGAGGTCATTTATTTTCTGGCTATGAAGATGAACTAACAGTTCGAAACCGGTAGCCTATGGTTTTATTAAAGAAAATTGTGAGAAAGGACCATAATTCTTTTACTATTTATTTAAACATTACTCACACAGAGTCCACCATGGAATCTCATTTAATTTTATATATTTTGTATTAACTTTCATCTAATAGGATCAACAAGCATCCATCACATTAGGTTTAAAAAAATCTTCATTGAGGTTTTGTTGTATAACGGATGATTATTTCTTGTAAATCCTTCAATTTAATTAGCTGCATCCTATATACATGAATTTCATATAGTCTCATGCGAAACTTAAATCTGGTGAACTGTGTAGAAATTCTGGAGGTCCTTTTTCTTCTAATCCAGCCACCGTCAAACAATTATCAAAAATTAGATCGTTGAGTTCTGTCGTCAGGTTCGAGTACCATTCGGTAAGATCTAATTAATACAAATATAAGTTGAGTTATCAACGTTTTTTGTATGCTTTTCACAATAACAATGTGTTGTAAAATTTCATTAATTGGAATATATACAGGATGGTGCAACCAAGATGGAGTGGACTATTATAATTAAACAGTGACGAATTGCAAGAAACCTTTCTGAAATTTGATTGATCGCTATATGGGCTTCGTTTTAAAAATATTTTCTTTATACAGGGTGATCGAATCAATCACTGACTAACCAAACTCATGTTTTTTAAATGAGACACTCGGTACTAAAGTATCACAATCGATTCAGCTAATTACTATAAGCAATATAATGTAACTTTAGTTCGATCTAAAACCCATAGTTACGGAGACAAAAGCGATTATATAGTTGAAAAAACGCTCTAATATCGTCTATTTTTTTTATAAGAATCGGAAATAAATATTAAAAAACTAAGCGTATCACTAAATTTGCTAACTTCTTGAGTAAAATAATGGCCTAAATTCACCTTGAAGTTATTCGCCATTATACAGGATGATCGAGTTTTGTAAATTCATTTCGGACTTAGTTTTTCCAAATAGATCACTCCGTATATTATTTTCATGTGGTAAAGACAATTATCAGCTTTTCAAAATACCATACACGTTACCCTTTTGACGGATGGTTTTTAAGCACATTCACAGCAAATGCATTGTTTTGAGATTTGTTACATTTAAAGATTTAAAGTCATCATGCAATGACACATGTAATTAATAATAAGCGAACCATAAAAAAATAACCAAAAATATTGGTAATCCAAAATTGTTAAGTATTACTACAGATAGATATTGAAATAATGCTCCGTGTAAACGGAGATACATTTAAAGCCGACCGGTAAATTATAATTTAACTTTTCGTAAAGTACGTGCCGAAATGTTGTCAAAACGACGCGTTTTTGAACAAATTTTGCGTAAATGCAATTTTTTGGGATTTGTTACGAATAGTTAAACTCATGCAGCTCGAGTATTTTAATAAAGATGATGTGAAACTTAGCAAGTGCATAGTAACTGTCATCCCTGTCAGACTTTTGTATTGCATTCAGTGGGGCTTTCTAGCAGCCAATATCAGCAATATCTACAGATTTGTCACCTCAATTTATAGTAAACATGAACAAAAATTTTTCTTTAACGATAGATTATATTTCCATATGAGTTTGACATATGCCACCAATACTCAATCCAAATCGCAACAGTTTTGCCAAGTATTGCGTTTTAAAAAGAAATAAATTATAACATTAAGATGTAGATAAACAATAAGAAATTTCCAGTATGACACTATTAACAATAATAAACTGAGGAAGCAATGTAAAAAGGAATGCCCTTTCTAACATTACTACACAATGTCGTGTGTATCAGAATATCGGAACAGTTTAGACGAATGCATTATTAGAACTTTCAGGCATATTGGAGCATATACGGCAATGTTTTAACAGCAACTAATATCAGGCCCACTATTTGATAGATTTGTCTTCAATTGCATTGTTTCACAAACAAAAGTAATAAATTACAGGCGAAGATGCTACACGACAATGTTAGATATATCACCGAACAAAATTTTGCTAGAGCAATTACCGTATTACATACTCGAAGAACAGATTTAATTTTTACTTGGAATTTATTTTCTTTCAAGAAACAAAAGTAGATGTGTTTCATAATTTTTATTCACGAATAATGATCTTCTATGAACACTAATATTTTCTTCAGCGTCATCGTCTTTAAGAGAGTAACAATGGTATAAAAGAAACATTACACAGTGCTAATTATCATTTAATAATGTCAAATCAATTCTACTGAGTCATTTAAATGAATAAATTTATATGCAATTGTGTAACATGCCTTTCTTTTCTAGATTTGCGGTTATTATCATGTCATTACTATATTTCATTCATTTATTACTGCTTTACTAAGCGTAAATTTCTTGGTATAACCACAAAGATTCATCTTAAACTGCTTGAAAATACATTAGGAATTACATAATCTCGTAGTAGTACAAAACAACAATCCTACAATTTATTAAGACATCACGTTTGTTGGCTTACTATCTCTATGTAGTTGTTGTTTATAGCTCAGGTAAGTTTACCAATATATGTATATTATTCTAATTGTATTTTAAGTAAATACGGAATACGGAAAAAGGTCAAAGGAAAGGAAAATTTTATTTTAAAAAGTACATCACTTATATACATGTATGTATGTATTATTCTTATGTCTATATTTATATTCCATACTCCGTTTAATATTATTTCGCATATTGTAATTTAAAAAGATACCTTTAATGCAGAGGTAGGAAAAGAATGTCTTTGTCAAGGATCAAAACTTAATTCCTTTGCTCATTTATAGGATTTCATTACCAGAGTGACTTAAACAAACACAATGAAGTGTTGTCTAACTAGCAATTTAAAATAGCTTTTCTTGGACTGTTTATTTACTCTAGGCGTTGAAATGGGTACTCTTTCTTTAAAAATCTTTTTTGTATATTTAAATTATGCAGCACTTTAAAATAAAACTTGTTTCAACAACGTCAAGCCAGTTTTGAACGGGATAATTTGTAACTTCAAGAGGATGGAGGTTTATTTGGCTGTTATAGGTTGAAGCAATATATAATTTACAATTAAGAGTCCGCAAATCTTCTGTGATTTTATAATGAATTAACTTTACATGTGATATGTATGTATGATATGAAGCTATTTGAGCGATTAACTTAGGAATTTCGCCCTTACAAAGCTTGTAGCATTTTACATCATTCTATACTATTGTTTAGTTTAGCCGTGATTGTATATAATATATTTAATTTGTATTCTGCGAAATGACCCCTGTAATATCTTCAGATCGCCATGACTGTTGTAATAAGATTCGATAACTGGTCCATTCATGTTGTAACGCCGCCAAGGCCATAAGCAGCTAACTACTTGCAGCACACCTTTATTATTGCTGTGTTGTTTTGGTATTGTTCGTCAAGTCAATTGCGATGACTTTCTGCGAATTGCTTTCTTTAAGTCCTTTAACTTCTTAAAAAACGCGTCGATAGCCGGAGTGGTTAGGCGGGTGACTATCGTTGTGGCGGGACGATAGGAGTCGAGTATCAATTCTCTGAAGGTTCCATGACTATTTTTGAGAGAGTTGAAATTCGCATCGATTTACCATTTGCTGTTGGGAGCAAAGTGATTAACAGCGCGGCATTATAAAAAAGACGATATGATGCTGTCACAAAGCCATTGGAACACAATTTACACACACGACACTACACCGAAAGAGTTGCATGATAGCCAGACAAGTATTAAGCTTCATTTACATAGAGGGTAGTGGGAGTTGTAGTGTAAGAGTAGTGGAGTGCCGAAGTTAGTTTTCATGTATTTAAACGAGAGCATTTACATAAACAGTGCGACAGTAACGGTAGTGGAGAAGTAGTGCCAAAGTTCGCAAACTCCAAACATTCCCACTACACTACCGATACTTATACCAACGCGTCTGCGCAGAACAATCTACCGATAACAGCTGTTTTGTTGTGTTTACATTTGACTATACATCCATTACCAACTATCGTCGTTACGCATGCGCAACAAAGCAGTCGCATCGCCACTACTTTTCTTATGTAAATGCATTTCTGCACTACAATACACCTTCCACTACTCTTACACTACAATTGCCACTACCCTCTATGTAAATGAAGCTTAAGCACCCACCATACATAAAAAAGGTTTTACTAATGATGCCTCTTCTTGTTCTAGAGTGTAACAATTCTTGTAAACATGCGTAATGTTTATGTATATTGATGCAAACATAACACTAAATCCAAGCTAAATATATAAACCAAATTCAACCTGGCACTCGGTAGAAATTTAACATTGAAAATAGTTTCCACATGGTGTTATTTGTACAAGAAACATGAAATTTTGCTTGCATACTCCGAAAAATTAAATACTGAAATCACTGAACACATTTTACTCACACTTATATCTGGCACGATTGTAATTTATGTTCTACTTCAATATTTATGTTCGAAAAACGTACGGATCGGATACATGTGTTTATCCTAACCAATTTCTTGTATTGATATAATATATGATATATGATGATATAAACATCTGTAAGTTTGTAGTTGCAATATTGAAGAAATATACACGACAATACATTGTAGTAAATATAACAAAATGTTTATAATTAATTATGTGTGATTGTGGTAATATGTACCTTGAATGTGATTGGACAAATAATATTAAATCTTGCCTGCCATTTTTCAGTCAATGGATTTGCATACACTGAGAAAAAACTGAAACTGAATTGAATATAAATGAGAAGACAAATAGTATGGCAATAAGGTAAAAAGTCTAATGCGGAATTAAGAAATGAAACCCACATCCCACTAGAACAAATTACACTAGGAAAATAGTCCAAATACTTAGAAATTTACACTATATAACAGTTAGTACAAATTTAACGTATATTCGATATATTGTCTTCTAGAGAGAGGAGTAAGTTTGTTCAAGATTAATAAAAATGTGGTTAACAAAGGCATATTTATACATATTACGCTTATAAAACAGTCTTTTTGAATAATTATCACTTTGGTAGTTAGACTATGTGCAAATAGATACCATTGTATGTATGTTGTCAGCAATAGTTATAAATCATATCAATTTCCAACTTTAAAAGTCAAATACCATTAAATTTGCTTGTTGTTTCTGCTATAACTATCGAATGCGATAAGGACGTTCATAGCGATACAGTAGTGGATACTTGAGAGATTTGATTTTAGTCTCTTCATCTAGCGCAGGTTTAGTTTTTTAAACTTTCGCAGGGTTTGATTTTAACGTTCTATTTATAGAGTATGCATTTTTGTGGTATTATTTTAACCACAATTTTGTAGCATTTTCTTTAGTTTTAGGTTTCTGGTACTTTCTTAAGTATAATTTTGTGGTAATCATTATGACAACTTGTGGTAACAATTAACATAATTTTATGAACACTAAACACTTTAACCCACTGAACACCAAACAAGTTTTAACTAAAACACCGACGCGTTTCAACAGCAATGCTGTCATTATCAAGGCGATAATAAAACTAAATTAAAATAAAATCTACAAAAACAGGTAACCTAAATGTTATGCACGGTCAATCCGATACGCATCATTAATTTCCGATTAACGAAAACAATGACGAATACGGTATAGGGCCATTGTCACAATTCATTACACATGACTTATTTTTATATATTTCTAAACTTTCGAAAACATTTAGAAACTTACAATTGTTTATTTGTCTAATTAATTTAACATTCGTATGATCGATGTTGTGATCTGTTTCAAAAATGTGTTGGGCAACGCTCGATTTCTCAATTCTATTAAATCTAAGATGAGCCATATGCTCTTTGAATCTAGTTGAGACTGCTCTCCTGGTTTGCCCAATATATTTTTGATTACAATCTTTACAATTGATTTCGTAAATACCTGACTTTTCTAGAGGTTGTATTTTATCTTTAGGGGTACCGATGAGACTTCGTAAACTAGTCCCAGAACTGTAAACTATTCTGAGATCTAGCTCTTTGAAGATTTTACTCAAACCTTTAGTGATAAAGGGAGCGTAAGGGAGGGTCACAACGGGTGAAGCTTTAACATCCTCTCGAAAAGTCGTAGATTCTTTCACAGTTTTCTTATAATTAAACTTCCTAATTAACTTATAGATATACTGAGGCTGGAAACCATTACACTTGGCCGCATCTTTTATAATTTTAAGCTCTTTCTCATACCTCGCCTTGTTCAAGGGAAAAGTGAGAAGTCTGTGGACCAAAAAATTCAGGCTTGCCATTTTGTGTTGAACACAATGATGGGAGTCTGAGATATTGTTTACCTAAAATCCACAAACCTGGCAAGTCGGTAAGGCCAATTGTTTCGGCAATTGACGCACCGACTTATAAGGTTTCCAAATGGCTGACCAATGAATTTAATAATTTACCAATACAGCAACCTAGTTTTGCAGTAAAAAATTCGTTAGAATTTATTAAAGAAATTCAAAATATTCAGTTGCTCGAGGGTAAAGTATTGATTTCATTTGATGTTAGTTCTCTCTTTCCTAGTGTACCGATTCCAGACACCTTGACATACCTCGAGGACTTGTTGCTTCAAAATAGTTTGAGTCAACAATGTGTCCAGGAATATATTCGCTTAACTGACATCTGTATGAAATAGAACATTTTTCAATTCAACGGGGGTTTTTATGAACAGCTGGAAGGAACGGCAATGGGTAACTCCTTGTCGCCCTTTTTGGCTAACCTTTTCATGAGCCGTTTTGAAAAGGACTTAGAATCTGAGAGCGAATACTTTCCTAGGATTTGGTTGAGGTATGTGGATGATATTTTCGCTATATTTGACACTAAAAAATGTAATATTGACGATTTTCTCAATAGATTAAATAATCGGTTCGAAACCATAAAGTTCACTTGTGAAAGAGAAGAAAACGGTCAGCTACCCTTTCTAGATACTTTAGTAATTAGAAATAACAATAGATTAGAGTTTGACGTGTATAGAAAGGAAACCAGTACTCAGCATATCTATAAGTTAATTAGGAAGTTTAATTATAAGAAAACTGTGAAAGAATCTACGACTTTTCGAGAGGATGTTAAAGCTTCACCCGTTGTGACCCGCCCTTACGCTCCCTTTATCACTAAAGGTTTGAGTAAAATCTTCAAAGAGCTAGATCTCAGAATAGTTTACAGTTCTGGGACTAGTTTACGAAGTCTCATCGGTACCCCTAAAGATAAAATACAACCTCTAGAAAAGTCAGGTATTTACGAAATCAATTGTAAAGATTGTAATCAAAAATATATTGGGCAAACCAGGAGAGCAGTCTCAACTAGATTCAAAGAGCATATGGCTCATCTTAGATTTAATAGAATTGAGAAATCGAGCGTTGCCCAACACATTTTTGAAACAGATCACAACATCGATCATACGAATGTTAAATTAATTAGACAAATAAACAATTGTAAGTTTCTAAATGTTTTCGAAAGTTTAGAAATATATAAAAATAAGTCATGTTTAATGAATTATGACAATGGCCCTATACCGTATTCGTCATTGTTTTCGTTAATCGGAAATTAATGATGCGTATCGGATTGACCGTGCATAACATTTAGGTTACCTGTTTTTGTAGATTTTATTTTAATTTAGTTTTATTATCGCCTTGATAATGACAGCATTGCTATTGAAACGCGTCGGTGTTTTAGTTAAAACTTGTTTGGTGTTCAGTGGGTTAAAGTGTTTAGTGTTCTACTTCTGCACCAAGAGATCCAGTGAAGAACTTCATAATTTTATGGTATTGGTTTTACAACAAATACGTATATGTAGTGTAGGAAATACTATCTTAAAAACTAGAATAATATTGTATTTAATATAAATAACGGGTCGATGGCCGCAGTGGTTAGGCGGCTGACTATCGTTGCGAGAGGACAATAGGTGCCGGGGTTCGATTCTTTGGAGGCATGGTGACATTTTTTCAGAGAGTTTAATCCCGGATCGACTTGCCATTCGCTGTTGGGAGCAAAGTGATTAACAGCGCGGCATCATAAAAGGCGATATGATGCTGTCACAAAGCCATTTGAACACAACTTACATACACCAAACTACACCGCGAGAGTTGCTTGATAGCCAGACAAGTAATACAGCTTACGGAGTCACTGCAACTAAGCACCCACAACACATTAAAAAAAAGTAATAAATGCGATGATTGATATTGGTACTATTGGTATAGAAATCACGGTTCTGGTATACTACATTTGTAGTATAGCTATATCACTGCATATTTCTTTGAGTGTAGGTAATCGGTTGATTCATCCATATTTCTCTAACAGTACCACGAATGCGGAAAAATATCTGGTTTTCAATCAATTTAAAAAACACGCACATACTTCTTACGTTGAAGAATTCTTCTGTTACTACTAAGTACGATGAAAGTATTATTGTACTTTGGTATTAAGTGTCGACAGTTGGAATGGGATGAAATCTACAGGAACCAAGTGACATCAATAATTGATATCTGCATTCTCTCTTACGTTCCCTGGTTACTGCAACCCTTCTTGCACAAGAATCGTTGGACTTTTTTAACAAATAATGTTCTCATCTCTACAAATGTTACCTTCTAGACGTCGTATTATTATTTCGTATTGCCAATGCAAACTTTCCAGTGCATAGTAACATATGCATGTATTCTTTGAGTTTTAAAAAAATTAGCACTGCTCAAAAGGATTTCTTCCTAGAAAAACAGTGTTAAAAATTTTAATATGAAAATTTGCAAAAATATTTATCAGCTAGTTGAATAGTTGGCCAAAATTAAAATTGCAAATATTTTTAAGAATGATATATTTCTAAAACAACTATTTACCAGACCATAGCTCTAGGTAAAGAAGGTGTACTTTGTTCAGATTTGCCACAAAGTTGATAACAGTAGGGATTTCCTAAAATTCCCAAAGTAGAGTGATTGAAAGTACAGGCCATAGATTGGGCACATCTTGTCTGAGACTAAGAAGAAACTTTTGTGTATTCTCTCTCTTGAATATTCGTGAAAGTGTAATTTAATTTGTTAATATAAGTATAATTAATTTTCTTGTTACAAGTCGTTCAGTTAAATTTTGTTTTAAGGTTTTATTAACGTTGAAACCTCCAGAAATATACATTATATGGAGCAGTGCGTCTGTATGTTCTTATTGGGGGAAGGACGGGGAGAGGAGGGAGGCGAGGAGTAGACTTCCTAGACCACTGCTAGATGGTCAGTAAATTCTTGCCTGTTTCCTGTTCGGTGATACTGTACCAATAGTTACACTATTTGCCGTTTATAGTTTGTGCTTACATTTAACTTAACAACATTCTCGGTTAACTGAGATTGGGTGTTGACACTTCTCTAGCAGTAAGCAGTCAGTTTTTTGGTGCTTTCCTTATGTCTAAGAGCCTAGTATAGTTTAGTAGTGTTCCCCAAACTCAGCAGTTATAGTATGCCGATTCACGATTAGTTCTGATGTGACATTGTGGGATTCCCACTAATACGCTATTGATCACTATGTTTGTAGTATGGCAGCGTACCAATCAAATCCAAAGTATTCCATGTGCCCGATCTTACCCAATGACTCGAGGCAAGATCTATTTACAAATTATAGTAGCATATTTGTATATATAACAGTAGGTCTATTATCTTTGCCTCATTTGTCTACTATCTCTACCTACTGCTCCAATTTTGTTTAATTTGATGAATTCAAAGATGGATTATTCGGTTGTGATTTTAAGTCAAGAAATTGATTCCGAATGATTTCACTTGGAGTTGGTAAAAAGGAGTCCGATACATAAACCTTGTTTTAAAAACATCAATTGATTTTATATACCTTACAAATAAGAATCCTATATCTTTTGCATAATAGTATCATTTTTGTTTCTTACAAATTTTCACAAGAAGTTCAAGATTTCAACAAGATTCAATCACAAATATTTTATATTTTTTGGGTTGTATTTTTCACTTGTAGAATATTTCTTTTTAACGGTTACGAAGGAATATTTTTAATGAAAAAATTGTTACCGTGGAAGTCATGAAGGTTGTGTGATTACATAGAAGATAATGAATTACTTGTATTATACACGTATAGGATATGCAATTTAACAACCGACTTTCGTCATTACAATTGATCACGTATTATCCCAACATGGTCGCCATGTATAACCCATGTAACACATATTATATTGACTTGACAGTTAGTAGCACAAATTAGGTATATGCAAGTATTAAATCTCAACGTCAAATGACAAATGTCAAATAAAATGCTCGCACAACCGGCAACGTTCTAATTATAGAAATCCTACACGGACGAAATGTCACTAGATTTAGCACACAATTGTAATATACAACTGTAACTCAATGTGAGCTTGTGTTGGTATGAAATTGATGACGAAAGTCGGTTGTTAAATTGCATAGCCTATATACAGGGCAATCCAAATTAAGTGTTCACCATTGGTAACTTTGTTATTATTAAAGATACAAGATTGTTTAAATTACCAAACTTGTAGTACTTTTAACGCTCTTTAAGATGGAAGAATAAAAAATAAATGAGCAGCGCGTTTTCGAGTTTTGCCGAAAAATATGTTTTTTTTTTTCAAATGGAAACCCCTGTATATTATATCATTTTCTCCTAGAACTTTAATATTTAAACAAAAAATCTTATAAGAAATTTTTTACTGGGATTAAAAATACTTGAGTTATAATGACTAAATAAAAGCAGCTAAGCAATTCGAGAAGTTCGGAAGCGTGTACAAAAATGTATTGAACAACAAGGTGGTATTTTTGAACATGTTGTTTTCGTTTATTCATTATAACTCAAGTATTTTTAATCGCAGTAAAAAATGTCTTATAAGATTTTTTGTTTAAAAATTAAAGTTCTAGCAGAAAATGATATAATATACAGGGGTTTCCATTTGAGAAAAAAACATATTTTTCGGCAAAACTCGAAAACGCGCTGCGCATTTGTTTTATTTATTCTTCCATCTTAAAGAGCGTTAAAAGTAGTACAAGTTTGCTAATTTAAACAGTCTTGTATCTTGAATAATAACAAAGTTATCAATGGTGAACACTTAATTTGGATTGCCCTGTATATGTACATATATGAATTATAGCGTAGCTTGCCTAGACAGTGAGATCTAAAATTATATCCTAAGGAATTCTATGAAATACATTTGCTGTTCTGGAATTTGTGCCAGGTATACAATTATACAGTACACTGGTCCCTGTACTTAGGTCCATAAACCAATTCACAACATAGCAATAATAAAAGGATTATATTTTTTGTTTCCTGCCAGTAAGCTGTTAACATCTAACATACGATTTTTCAAAAATATGGCATTTAAAACTACATGAATTTGTATTAATACCTCTAACGACCCTACAAATATAGCGGTTGACGTGAAATTAAACTATCTAACGCAAATGAGCGAAAATAACTTGATAAACTTCTACAACAAACTTTTAAAGAATAAGCTTGTTTGTTTATCCACGACTTGTCGAAACTTAGCTTAAATGTATTGAATTTTGCGCCAAGATTCGCGGTTAGACTACCGAGAAATAGAACTAAAAATTATGTATACTAGATTGCCAAGGATCTCTTTCCAGGCTGTTTCGTTATAGTATAGGATACAATGTATAGTACATACATATGTTACGCGTGTACAAGCGACGCCCTTTGAGAAGGGCTTTGTTGGTAATGTTGGCAGTAAAGAGTTTCTTGCTAGTTGCGCGATGGTATGCATCTGTGTCCTTCGGTGATTTATTCTTAGGTAGTGATTTTTCTATATGTTCTGTTTTGTTATTGCGTGCTGGTACTTTTTAGGTTGTTTGTTTATGTGTGGTGGGTGCTAGTTGCAGTCTCTTCTTAGATTGTATCGCTTGTACGATTGCCATGGAACTCTTGTTGTGTAGATTGTGTGGGTGTGTATATCGTTGTTTATAATGCCTCGCTTTTAATCACTTTGCTTCTAAAGGCAAATGGTAGATCGATTGGAATCCAATTATCCGAGAAAAATGTAACTATCCTCTAAGAGATTTGAACGCTGACGCCTAGCATTCTGCCATAACGATAGGCAGCCGTCTAACCAGTGCGACCCATTTTAATCATTTTATCCGAAATTTTTGCAAATGCCTTCGCAGCAGTCTATGTGAAATTCTGTCTTCTGTAGATACACAGCGATTTTTGTTTAGCAATAAATTATCCACATAAATATGATGTATAAAGGTACAATAGCAAAATTTAGCAAAGAAACTGAGAATTTCGTAGAGAGATCACCTTCGAGTTGATTCGGAGCATTTCGAGCATCGAAAGAGATGTATGAACGAAGATAGGCATACGCATTTCTAACTTCATATTTCGAAAAATTGATTTGGTATTGTTTCTTTTTCGTTTTACAACAGGTATATTTAATTATAATGTTAAATTACATGAGTTGTCAATAAATATCTATTAGAGTTCAAATTATTTTGTAGTGCTTTTAGCTGTAATTACTTACAGGGGTTATTAGTGACGTAAATTGAGTAAGTTTTCTATCACATGCTATGTAACTAGTTTTATATTCGTTTGTTAGTATTAAATACTTGTTGACCTTGAAGATAATTGATCGGTGTAATAGATTGTGCAAAGTTTGTCAAACACATTTTCATCATTGCGATTTCAAACAAAAGTTGCAACATAAATAGTCTTAGACACTAATTTCTGTTTTCTTATAAGTGTAGAATCAAGGTACTTAAGAGTAAGCACAAACAGAACACAAAAGTGTGAAACGTATACATCCCTCTGCCGGAGATTTGGTACTTAAGAGTATTGGTTATATTAATGTAATATAATATATAGTTAATATAGTAACTTATATAAGGAACAGCTACACGTGCGAAATATCATGCATTCAGGGTTGTATGAAAGAAACTTTTCAAAAGTGTGGTATACAAATTTTAAGATGTGTTTCTATAATTACAGGTCCAAAATATTGCAGTTGCTCCAGTTGTTTTTCATTACAATTGCAGATATACATATGTGCAACAACTTATTGAGTAATATGTAACTAAGCACACATGTGTATATACCTAAACAAATATGTTTTTGGAATATAAACGCAGCACATAGCATTCAAGTTTAAAAAAGCAATATTCGCATCAATAATATATAATATGCGGTCGACGTTACAATGATGTGTAGCACGGTGCGGTGTACCAAAACTTATAATGTAGCTTACAGCGCTATTCTTATATATTTATGTATTTTAAATTATTAAAATGTCGAAGACGTAATACTGCAATGCAGTTTCCAAGGATTGCAAGTTCTTTTGTGGTCCCAAAAACTTTGAGCTTGACATACATGATTACTGAACTTTTCACATGTAGGTATAAGTTACACAATAGCTACGAAAATAACATATTGCAATTAAATAATAAAAATTATGTATGCTACGTGGAGATAAATTTCTACAGAATATTCAGAATTTTCGTATCCTCAACCTTTCCAATGTGTCAGAAGACATGAGTAGTTATAAAAAAATGGTTTTGTATTTATCATTATTTAGTGTATTACTATTATTTATTTGTAAGTAAAACAATCAACTTTTTAACAAAAGTGAATTCGTTCTTTCTTCCCAATTTTCTGTTCTCATCTTTATACTACTTACATGTTACACTATGTTATTTCTAATTATAGTATATATAAAAAACTAAAATCTAATTCAAGTTGTATCTCTCATATACATATGTTTTTGTGTGTTATGTATTTAGAGTACATAGTATAACATCTAACATATACCGTATATAATGGTGATTGAATTTTAATGAATAGTGTACGCACCCCATTAGAATACCCGGAAACCGTTACCGCAACACTATCCGGATCATGCGATTCATGTAATCAGAGCTGATTTCGTAATTACGAAGTAGAGTTGCCCCTGTTTCTATGTCGAAAGAAATGTAAGAGATGGAATTCAATAGAGTTCTTGTTGTTAATAATAACTTGTTGAAATATTTCGGCAATATCCAAATAAAATCCAAAGACTATTGCAATGATAAGCGTAGATATTATCATTGATACATAATTTGAACAAAAGAAACTAACAAATGTAATGCCTCATAATTAACTATCTATTTTATTTTTTTATCCAGAGATTGTTATTATGCAGGAAGTTAATAAAAAAATGTATACTTGTTGATAAGTGGCAGTAGACGTCAATTATTTTCAGGATATAGGACATTACTTTTGTCGATTTGTATGATCAATTTATAAAATTGATTCTATTTCTTAAAATGATGATATAAAATAAACATCATCAGCACCTTGGATATTGTCGTCTACACATTCAAGTTTCCCAGTCGGTATTACACAAATTTAATCCAGACATGTTGTCAAAGCCATATTTGTAGGCGAAGTACTGATGACGAAATTTTTAATTTCTATAATCTCCACGAACTGGCAGATGAAAATCCACATAGAATTCAAATTTTTGTGATAAGTAGAGCTGTTGCAACGTCCTCAGCTTGCTCGCCGAGACTACCCACTGGAGCTCTTGCTGTATAAATTGTGTGGGTAAATATATTTTATATTTTCTTTTTAGTAATTTAACCGTTATATTTTACTGTTTTAAATTTTCATTCTTTTGGGTATACTGTTCTTTTCGATTTGTTTATTTAATCAATGGAAAACATTGCTGGAAAATTCGCTTCTGTTCTTCTTTTCCTAATTTAATGATCATTTTACTGTATTGCTTACACCTTCCTACTATTTCCAGACCAAATTGTTTTTCTAACTTCTGCTAAAATTCTGCTTTTTCCCGCTGTTGTGCCTTGTTTCACCCAGGCAAATTTAGATTCAGTTAAGGAAAATTTAAAACAGTAAATGTATTTTAAAGAATTTTTTGCAACGTAGCCTCGCCATAAATAATGTTGCGCTTTTAATTATGGCCACAAGCGAATAGTAGATGAACCAAAGTGCTGGAACGTTGTCATAAGCGTCACTGAAAAGATTCGAACCCCGGATCATAAGTACTGCCGCAGTTATGGCCAGCGGCTCATTTTTCTGCGACTATCAAACTGTCACGAATTGAAAATTGACTGTTTTCTTGGTGTATTTCACTTGTCGAACAGGTTTAAAAATGAATCCTACCGAATGTGCCGGAGGTACTTGTACTTGTTGTATTGTTGGTCTTTGGCAAGAGATGGCTCCTATGGATATTTTGTTTTGGAATATTTAAAACTTTGTTTGTGATACAAAAGTTCATACAAAACACTTTAGATGTCTACTACCAACCAAGAAATGAATCCGTTTTTAAGGCACGGCATTTTTTCAACGCCTAATTACAACGACCACAATTTGAACAACTTTTGTAACTTTGTATATCTGGAAAACTATCGATTAACGAACTTGGGTTTGCCAGGTTATTGTGAAGTTTTTTTTAATAACAACCTGTCTGATACGTGGACGTGATTGCACTTAAACGATTCGGTTTGCGTAAGCCGGCGCACTATCTGCACATTATTCACGAGTTCATTGGCATTAACTGTTTCAATATAAGGATAATTGTGGGTTTTATTAATTTTCTTCTTAATTTGATTTCACATAAAGATCTCTGCAAAAATCACTATGACGTAGATACTCGAGTGCGTTAACAATGTCATGCAGAATTTCGTTGAGAAATATTTGTATGAAGTTGATGTTAATTTAACACATCCTGTTTGTTCCACACCAGTTTCCAAATTTGTCTGTATCTCAGAACTTTGTTATATACCGATAAAATATATCCGAATATTCCAATTAACCAAAAAGTAAATATTTTTAGTTAGTCCAAACTTAATTCATTTCGGTTTTACATTACGTTTTATATTTCTTTTATTGAATTGAATAAATAGGTGGTTATCTACTATAGTTGAATAAATAAAATAGTAGAAGTAACAATCTGTATTAAATAGAAATACTGATAAAACCGATCTTACTGCACGGATGCAAGCTTAGAGTAGACGGTGGTATTTTGAAAAATGATCTTCGAAAACCACAAGCAATACAGGCTAGGAATCCGTTGCAGTTACAGAGCTGTATTTAATGATAATAAATTGTCTTTATTGGAACAGTGATTACTCAGAAAAAATAACAAACAATGGTGAACAAGACTTTATCAGTACCGTACCCTCAACACGAGATTCAATTAGGTATAAACAGCTCCAACTTGAACCTGACATTACGTTGCGTAAAAACTCGGTGCAGAGTATTGTAATAAAGAAAACAAAAATGATTGCATGCGTGTATTGACGCATTGCCAAACATACACATGAACGATAACTATAGTGGGAACGACCACCAGAGACAAGAAGTTCATAAAATTGCAACTAAAACAGTACAGAGTGTAGAACAAATTTGAATCGTTTAATATTACAATATGCAGAATGAGAATGATCTTTCTTTGAGGGTATGGAGGTATACCTAAGTCCACGAAAATGCATTATAATACAATCTTTTTCAAATTAAATGCGAGGTTTTCAGCTGGGGATGTATATTTAATAAACTTTAAACATTTCAGAATGGAAATTTAATTAGCTTTAAAGTAAAGCTTATACTAAATCAAAATTCGTACTTAGCTTCTAAATTTTATTTTATTATACAGGTACGGTGGTAATGTTAAAATTTAGTGACACAATGCGATAGTCTACAGTTCTCTTCTGTTGTTTATATTTCGTCATCCTATATCAAACCATTTATGAAACATGTCGATATTTACCATTACCATGAATAAAATCCCAACCACGCGTTCTGGACTTTATGGATACGATATTTAATTGCGTAGTCGAAAATTAAAACACTATAGAACATACATATCTCATACCATTCTTTAAATATTTTTATTTAGAATTGATCTGAACGAATATAATTTTTTGCGATTCCAATAAGCTGTTTTTATGCAATCATGAACTTGGTCTTTTAATCGAAACGAATTATGAATTGCTTTAGTTATAACTGGAATCCTAGAATTATCAGTTTTTGATAGACCGAATTTCTTAGAGCCTTACATTATTCTGAAAAAAATTTGCTTATGCGCGTTACATGACAGAATAGATGAGGAATATAATAAGAATAGAACCGGTCTTAGTATGGCGCTTGGTGGCATTTCCTGATGTATTGTAAGTGGTTGGCAGACATAACCTAAATTTGTCAAGAATTCCATCGAAGAACGATGAAAACGTTTACCAAGTAAAATGTTTGTAGTAGTATTATGGTTTATGATATCGAAGGTCTTAGAATAGTCTAGAAATACTAGTATAGTAATCACTGACGCAAATTAACACAGTAGTACAGCTGTAACTAGCTCGAAAGCCCGACTCTATATTTTTAAAAAAGTGTATGCTCTTCACCATAATTCTTTGCTTAAATTTCAAGCACACGCTCAGGAACATTACTCATAATTGGTAGTAAACTAATACGACAGGACGTAAGTCCTTTAATTCATTAACTTCAACAGTTATTGGTAAAAAAATGTTTCCAAAATGTGGAAATATATTTTTCAATGATGGACCATATGGGGAATAATGTGAGGAATATAAGAATACAACATGGTAACACTATTTCTGTTACAACCAAGGGACTTATTGCTTTCTAAAACATCTCACTAATGCTCAGTTATAAGTTTGACGTTAAAGACTGGCAATATTTTGAGGCTATAAAATCCGCATTGTGTGGGATGCTATTTACGAAATAATGATTAATTCTGTCAGCTAAGTAATCCCCAGTAGTTCTTTTGACAAAACCCAAAATGATTTTTGTTAGATTACAGCAATTTATTGACTTCTGAACGGGAGACAAAATCAAAACTCTTTACGATAGCAAACATAGTCGATATCCATATGTGGATACATGTATTATCAACTTCTAACATTTAGCTACATAGTAATTATACACTCTTGACACCAAACATTTATAAGCTATAAAACTACATCTATTATCGAAAAAATGCACGCTGTAATATACGTATTATTAAACTAACTTGTTTGAAATTCTCTCGCTCGATGATTCTTTATTTTTTGTCATAAATTATATCATTTGTTAAATGCATAATGAATTTCTAGGATTACAGAAAATTAAAATATTGAATCACTGTATTAGTAAGTAATCAAACCACGTACAATGTGAAGAGAACGTAGGATATCCGCTTGACAATAAAGAAAATCTAGAGAAACGATGACGGAATCGATACACTAATACCTCATTAAATTAAATTCATAAAATTTCAATAACAATCGCAACTAAACGTGCTTATTATATTACTATACACATTATGAAGCATAAATATGTTTCAGGCAAAAAATCGTTCTCACTTCACCAATTTACTACAAACCGTAAGTTAAAAGAGAATCAGCGCTCTGTTCCGATCGCAGTTTGCAAACTATTTTTAAGCAGTGAACACCGTATCCTTGATATCTTTTGCATATCGTCTTCCGAGTTAGAATTCAAATTATAATTTTTATATAATACGTCTTATAACACGTTTAATATTTGCATACGTGACGGTTTCTTCGTTATATATGCATCGATTATATATCCTTGGTACTGATTCGTAATAAGATATTTTTCTGTTATTTTCAATTGTCCGTCGATAGACGGCTGAGTGACTTGGGGTTCGCCTTCCAGTCGGAAGATTGAATATATATAAATGTAGTACGAGCCAGTCGTTTGTTATCAGACCACAAACGGTTGATGCGTGCGGGCTGCGTCGACGTACAAAACTTTTTCCGAAGGAAGCTTTCAGTGCGCGTTTCGCATCCGATCAACTTTTAACTATTCCTGCTACAAGAAGATAAAGGAACATTTTCAAAAATGGCTGTGGAAATGCCGACGTATCTTGTTCAAGAAAAGTTTGCCAAGTTGAAATTTTCCGAATATGTGGTAAGTAGATTTTTTTCTTTAATCTATGTAGAGTTAAAGATTGTTTCATATTTTGTAAAATGTTAAAACAATAGCTTCGGAGTGTCGACATTTTTGAAAAAGAAATAGGTGGCCAATTAAGTTTGTTGTAATTATAGGATCTTTATCGTATAATACACTTTGCAAATTTAGAAATACTTTTGTTTAAATAACTGGCACCAAATATAGTAGATTTAGTCGTAAATAGTACAGCAATTTTCTAGTTTCATAAATATTACATTTGTTAAAATATTTTTGTCAAAACATGGATTGAACGTAATAGATACACACACGTAGATTGAAAGCATTTATCATACATTTTACAAAATACAGTTACTAATTTAAATTAACGAAATTTCAATGGGCTCATAGTAACCGATAAAAATAAAGCAAAAATATAAATACAAAATGATTTTTAATTCTTCTTAAACTTAATTCCACCAATTTGTTCAATGGTGATAATGAATCTCATTTCACTTCGATATCTACGATTTAAGTTCGTTGATGCGGGTGTGATGCCTATTGACAGATATGTTACCAATATTCATCACAGATTTCCAACATTTATTAGAACTACTTAGAGAAATTAGTAGTAGTAGATTGGATCGGCTATACATTATCGCATTTCTCTCATTTTATAAACTATAAAAGTTACTATGCTGCGTAGTCCTGGAATTTTTAGTTGATGATTTTTGTAGAAAAGTAAAATTATGAGTAGGTATACTGTGTGCGTACGGGACTACCCACTCGACGTGGGCACATTGTATAAGCTAGGCACAATATACGACTACTCGATGAGTCATCAGTTGTCAATAGATACGCTGTATAAGGGTTCTCTCGTAAACTGTTTTCAAAACCAGGTCAAAACCAGGTAAGGTGGTTTAAAAGCCGGGTCAAAAACAGCTTACTTGGTTTTAATATGGTTCTGAAAACAGCTTACGAGGAGGTCCCTTATGGTGAGTCATCAGGTGGTCATATATTGTACCCGGCTTATACAACGTGTCCACGTCGAGTGGATCAGATATATTCATAGATTTGATCATTTTCAAAGTGTAATTGATTAACAGAAAGTGGGAATTAAAAATATACATAATATTTTAGAATATTTCGTCAAATTCATTTTCATTGTTATGGCTAGAAGATTTCTTGGATTATTACAGCAGTAGCCATGATGATTTGAGCCATCAACCAAGTAATTTTAGAACAATCAGCAGATATACTTTTAATTCTGTCTTAATTTTCCGTTTTTTTTCTTAATTATTTTCAAAATTAATGCTTATTCAGGATGCTCATTGCTAGTACTTTGCTTCTATTTTGCATTCGGTTTTTGTCTGGGTTAATAGCGGCGGTTGTCAGCCTTTTTGTCAGGATATTTTAATATTAATACTTAATTTTAAGCTTCACAAACTACTTTTTTTGATCATATATGTAAAAGAGTCAGTTCTATGTAGAAGTAAATTTAGAAATTTTCCAAAATTGGTACTACTATCTTTTTATTCGCTTTTTTGCAAAATAAGTTTTATCGCAACGGAATCTATACAATACTTTCCATATAGTGATAGTCTTTTTATCTGTTCCACAAATGTCATTGATTCCATTTAGATGGAATTGCTATTCAATTATTCTAATGTCGTTACATACGTTACACACCTCTTAACACTTTCTTCACTGGACTAGTAGCGCAGTGGCTAGTACTACGCCCGCACTAGAAGGTCTTTCATATATCTGTGTCGGGTATTGGTCATATTGTAAGTGACTTAATTTATAAGACAGTGTAAACATTTTTGGAAGCCATGAGGCAGCTTCAAAACGTAATGTCTTGTGTGTGTGTTTGTGTACTACTGCTTACTGTGGTACTCCAACACAAACGCGTAGTAAAGTGTGGTTCGTTGAAGATGTAAACTAGCCAATGTTATCTCAAAGATCTGTTGGGAATGAATACTTTCTCTTGAACGAGCCATTTAGTGATATGTGCAATGCTGAAACTTGAAGCAAATTTGATACAAGGGTGACATTATGCTAGATTATCTTTATTAGTACATATATCTAGTTCGAATTTTTACCACCGCATTCCAAATTTACTCTTTCATCAAATTCGTAAATAAACATTCCCTGTTTAGCATATAACCTTGCAATATGAGTATCAGTATTACACGTGTATTTTATGAGGCCATACCTTTTATATTCTACTTTGTTTATTAATTTTGTTCGAAAGTTGTTGGTAATTATGACAGATCACAAATATAAACATCCAAGGACGTAGTTTGATTTAAATATGTATTATAGATTAATAATTGGCAATTGCTATTTATTCTTTTTATTTATTTCTACAAACAAAGAATAACAAAACATATTATTTTTCAATATAATATTTACTTACTAACTATTCAACATGTACACACATCCTAAGAAATATGGAGGGATTTATTTATTTAAATTATCGCCGTTTACCCCACTAATTTCCTTTCTATTCTACATCATATTAATTTTATCTAAAAGATTTAAATGTAAAAGCAATTTTAATTACTTTTACGGTACAAATATATTAGCTCTTAATTTAATCCATTAATCTTCTAGCCCATGCAATAGCTATAGTAATACACACTTTGTAGCCAATTCTACTAAATGATGAACAGATAATTTTGCTTCGCCACCTACTATAAATCCTTCTTTCTAAAGAATCCGCGAATCAAAAATCCGCACTTTTAATGATCGACGGGGTTTTTACCTGAAATCTTACGGAAACTGATGGTTGGTAGATTGTATTCCTGTTCATACACTACAGAAGAATTTAATCAAAACTTGAGAATCTTGGGTTTGTGGTATTGTCACTTGGAAGTCGACACTGCCAACTTGAGAAACATTAAATAGTAAAGTAATAATTAAGATTACTAAAATTTAAGTGAATTAATTTATTCTTAATAAATAGAAGTAGATTATCGTTATTAAAATATCTGAAAACTTCTCGGTACCTCAAATAATAATCATTTCATTATTATATTAACGCTGTTTACTTCACTTTGTACCACGTGTCCACGAAACTACAATATTACAGCGTGTAATATTAAATATTACCGCGAACTTTGTAGTTACATTGTTTTTATTCGCGACTTCCTTAGAAATTGCGAAATAAAGATTAGACTATGTAACTACATTTATAGTATATTTATTTATAGGAGAGCCTTGCTTCATGTATGGATTTTTGCCAAAAATTAGTTTCTATCAATAAAATGAAAAGGCAACATAAACATACATGCTGTGCACGCGTCTCAACAGTTGCGATTTTAAATAGTATAAAACAGATAAACCGGTTCTTTTTATACAATAAGTCGCACAGAACTGAATATCCATTAATTTTTTTTATCAAATACTGTTGACTTGGACATTTGTGAGTGTTCATTCATTATTTCCTCACCGATAAATCCATTTTGGTAATAAAAAATTCTCAAGTTCATTTATCTACAGTTTCCTCTTTAACGTCTCATTTACAGTAATTCTAAACGGAGTTGCTATAATATTCTGAATCTACAAACTTCAGATCACTGTTTTTTTTAAATTAAATTTGATCTGACGTTGATTTGGTTTCTGTATCTCTTGTCTTTTTTAGATTAATACGGTATGTATTTTGCTTGTCTTAAATACATACCTCTCTGATAGCTTTCCACTTGTTGGTTAATAGAATTAAAATCAACTAAAAATCAATTTATTCCAGTATACAATAACTTAACCAAATTATGACAATTTGTTCCACTGTTCCAACTGTTTTTAGTTGCCTGAAGCTTTTCATTCCTAGTAGTGTATTATTAACGAATTTGCCATTTTTAGACTCTCATATTCTATTTCGTTACATATAATTAATCTATTTGGATTCTTTTAATCACACATATTTATGAATCACTTCATTAGAAACATCAAGTTTTAATTTTTCATCCTCAAATAACTACTTATCTTCCAAATATGTTATTCCGTCAGAAACATTAACTTAGTACATTCTTAATAATAGTTCGCACCTTAAAACTTGATGGTGATATTCGGGCAGTTGTTTCAGTCTTCTGGCACCCCAACACTACCCGAAATCAGACTTCACGGGTTGTAGTGCCCTAAAGATAGCCGGTTTGTCGGATAAGATTTCGACCGTTTCGTTTTTATGCTAATAATTCAGAGGTCCTTTGCGGACGTTTGGATTGCGATTACTTTGACCTGAAAAACGAAGGGAGAGTCTCCTAAGCCGGTTCTGTTTCCCGTAAAGTTCCAATGTCGGAAAATCTGTAGGAGATTGATAGCTTCGATTTGCGGACGGAAGCTTTGGTTATATCTCACTGCACATTGTATTTCCCAATGAAATTGAGGGTGGGTGTGTTTGCGTCCGTCCTCGTAGAGAGTGGTGCCATCTATTCGGTGCAATTGAAGATGCTAGTATGATTTGCGGCCTTATCTTCTTTGCACGCACTGCAGTTTACTCTGCAACACATCGCAGCCCTGAGGTTGGTTCCGACCACAACTAAACTAACTGCAGCAGGTGAAGCATTAAAAAGTATTTCAAAACATATTAGTTTGAGTACCCTAAGTCGAGGTACGACTGTGTTTTCAGTACTTAACACTATATACTGGATGATGAAAGCCACTATCATGCACATACTGCTTATTAGACGTTACAGATTAAAAACTAAAAATTTCTACGCATATATTTCTCAAAAGATTTTCAAATAAACTGTTCTATCTCGTCTAACTGTATTGCAACATATTCGCTTTTGTCTGCAGTCTCATATAAAATTGGAGTTGATCGTACACGGTTTTTGCAACTTTGGACATAAAATTTCTCTGTAAGTTATTGGCGACAACCTTCTAATTATAAATTAAAGAAAACTATTTGGGCCAGGCTTGAATATTCATTATATCCACTTTACAGTTTTTAATCAAATTCTCCATGACCTCGCTTATGAAAAAAAAAACACAAACAAAGTAGTACATTCATCTGTAATATACGCAGAATTTATTTACTACTAAATTGAATTTCACAACACGGGTTTCAATGAACCAATTTAAATGTGAACATCGTTTTAATCCTGTTTATAAGTTGCAACAATGAACACACAACACATTGCAAATCTGAGCTACTATAGGCTCCGGCAGATTGTTAGATACTGATACTTTGCTGCGTACACATGTAGAGAAGCATATTTCAATTCATAACTTCTTGCCACATCGTTAACGACAGCAAGTTAATTGCTAGTAATCTAATATTGTTCATGTATTTGTATATGGACGTCATCATATTGTTTTATAATAAAAATGTGCTACATTTCTATAAACAACATGATATAATTACGTAATGGATCTAAACTTGTCGTATAACTTATGTAGTCAGAACAATATTTAAAAATAATGAGCAACTAAATATACTAAGGCAAGAAATATAGTAGTACATCTATACAGTATATAATTCACTAGATTGATTTACGTTGTCAATTAGTTCCTTATTTGGTTTGGATAATATTTTTATTTTTTACCCTATTTGCAACACTTTCGCATTTAGGTATACAAAGTATATTAAATTTTCAATTCTAATTAACTTTGTAAGTTGGATTTTGTGCTTCATATTCAACGCAATTCAGGAAGCGCCTAAGTTATCGACGTATGTATGTACTTACATATTTACAATGTTGCTTAGCGTCTGCTACGTTTTATATAATTATACTGGGAGCAGATCTGCAGATATATTACGCAGCACTTAATTAACTTCACATAATTTTGTAGATTAATAAGATTGCTTCCTAGATAAATAGGTTATGCGAATGCTTCAATTTATACTTGCGTTTTTTTTGCAAAAGTCAAGTGATGTTAATGACCGATAAAGTGTTTTATGAAAGATGATGCTGTCGTGATTGTAGGTACTCGTCAATATTACAACTGCATGGTTACATGCCTGGTCACACATCAACTTAATAAATTTTTGGATCTACCTAGTTGGTTTATCATGCGTTAACAATTTTTCCACAACATTTTTCCATTCTTTCATAATTTTCATTAAATATTCAATATTACTTATTCATGTCGACGCCAAAGGTTATTATGTTGACATTAATTCATACCATTTACGAGGGAGCGTTTTTATATTCGCGGAATGGGGGATAAGGGATGGAAATAAAAAAAGCCAAATAATTTTTCTTTTTCAATATGTTCACCTGCAAGACGGATACATTTTTCACATCTTTCAATTAATTTATTTATACGGGTCGATGGCCGCAGTGGTTAGGCGGCTGACTATTGTTGTGAGAGGACGATAGGTGCCGGGGTTCAATTCTCTGGAGCGACGGTGACATTTTTTCAGAGAGTTTAATCCCGGATCGACTTGCCATTAGCTGTTGGGAGCAAAGTGATTAACAGCGCGGCGATATGATGCTGTCACAAACCCATTTAAACACAACTTACACACACTAAACTACACCGCAAGAGTTGCAGTGATAGCCAGACAAGTAATACAGCTTACGGAGTCACTGCAACTAAGCACCCACCACACATTAAAAAAAATACCCTCATAAAAAAATGATTTCTCTTTATCTGCAAAATACGCCGAAACTGCCTCCTTGACTTCATCATCGGCAGTAAATTTTTTACCCCGCAGCTCTTTTTTCATTTTCGGAAACAGGTAATAATCACTCGGGGCCAGGTCTGGGCTGTAGGGTGGGTGATTCACAATTTCGAGGCCCACCTTATGCAGGGCAGCTAACGCAACGCGGCTCTTGTGGACGGGCGCGTTGTCGTGCAAAAGCAGCACACCTTTCGTCAATTTTCCCCGTCTTTTCTTTTTAATGGCTTCTTTTAGTCCCTCTAATATTGAAGCGTAATATTCTCCGGTTATAGAAACACCTTTATCTTTATAATCAATCAACAATATTCCTTCCGAGTCCCAAAATACCGTTGCCATGAGTTTCCCAGCTCGGGTCGTCTTCAAGGGATTTCCTTCCTTGTTTAAATAAACTACTTGTACACCATGGTTTTTCCTGGACACGAGTCGCCGTAAACCAATGACATCTCATTCATTATGGTCGCGATTGATTTTCCTTGCCTGGTAAGGAACTTTATAACGGCACGATATTCGATTTTTTCCATATTTCACTTTTCACTCCTGATTATGTTACTTGGTTGACGATAGCTCAAAGACTAACTGTCTAATAACAATGAAACTTCGTATTTATACTAATTATGAGTCGCTGCACAGGCCACGCCCCCAATGCGCCCAATCACCCGTCTACAACCCGCTCATTCCGCGAATATAAAAACGCTCCCTCGTATATAGCAAATTGCAAATATAAAATATAGAAAAACTATTTCTTCAGCATTTCTTATTCGACTTACGAAACTAAACGATTGACTGTATTTCATCTGCTAGTAGTTGCAATTTAATTTGGCGCAACAAGGACTTATGAAAAGGCATTACCACATTACTTATATGAATACACATGTTGTACTGATTGTCTAGCTAATACAAACCAATCCCATTTATTCAAATTAGTCTCGGATTTCGAAAAACTGAAAAGGCACGGCATATCTTGATATTCACCACCATTGAAAAATTCATGGAGGTAGTGTTTAAACCTCTTGTAAAAATAGTGAACCCCTCTTTTCAAAGATGAAGCTTAAGTTCTATTATCTAAAAATGCATTTATAAATTGCTTTTTCGTGTGGTTCATTGTATTGGTCGTTTAATCAATATTTCAGTCAACAAACATAAAATATTTTATAAATAATGTAGCGACTGCCGCCCGCCCTCCCTCCTCCAGGATTCTATTGGAGAAAACGTAGGTTATGGTTACTCATCCTGGTTACTGCGACAAAAAATCTAAATCTGAAAATCACTCCTGCGCGTCCTGTATGGTTGATTTCCTTTTCACACAGCCATAACCCTCTTCCATAAAATATGCACCTCTAAAGTAATTTTTATGTTGAGTTACTGTGTAGATCCGGCTCTAACGTCTTGCTAAAAAAGCAAAAGTTTAGCGATCTTATTTCTTCCTATTCTTCTATTTTTAATAGACTTGTTTAATTTTCTTTTATACTTCCTTTTTATTTCAAACATCTTTTAGCAAATCTTACATTATTCTGGAAGAACTCCATTAGAAACGTATTTGAAGATAAATTTTATAGTTCAGCGTTTACACACAAGCATGCGCAATAAAATAGAGAACTTCTCTTACAGTGTGTCTACAGAGTATGTTCACGAGAAAGAAAATATTTTATGTTTAATTTTATCTAAGAGTGACAAAAAATTTGGATTGGTTTTCGAATCCAGCAAATTACACAATTTCACGTTTTATAATTTTTTATGAAACCACGCGAACTTCACAACCGTATAGTGGGTGAAATATCGTTATTAAGCAATAATTATTTCAAAATCTGATTGTTACAATGAGAACTGAAAAAACTCAAGAAATAGATAAAGGTAATAATATACATATAAACTAATTTAACTAACAAAGAATTCATCTTGAAAGTGTTATGTTATCGGAGATGTTTCGTATGCAATTGATGTATTTAGTAAAGAAATATCTAAATGTAAACAATATGCTTAATGAATTAAAAAAGTTAATAAAGAAATTCGATGGAACGGGGTCTAGTAAACAAAAAAGAAAGCGAAAAAAGTATGCAATAAAGACGATGCTATTGGTTCAGATAGCCCTTCATAATTTAAGAAAGAAAAGCAGTATTTACGGAACAGAGCAGAAAAGGTTGGTTGTAGCAAATGTTAAGCAGAAAATATTCAGCAGAAATGAAAATTTTCCATTTAAACCACAATTTCTTTATAGTTTAAAAGATTGATTCTTGACTAAAAATAAATGATTAATGTTCGATAACAACATGTAAAGTTTTGAATTGTGTGTGCAGAATTTCCTATGGCTTCACAGTAAAATAGTTTACTCGCGAATGTCATATATGAACGGATTTATCAATAACA
Organism: Holotrichia oblita; assembly: GCA_023690525.1. NCBI lineage: Eukaryota > Metazoa > Arthropoda > Insecta > Coleoptera > Scarabaeidae > Holotrichia > Holotrichia oblita. Next base: position 110,729,277 of record CM043018.1, on the reverse strand, counting down.
AACATATTTAAGCGAGCATCAATAATTGAATGCGTAGTGGTTTCATAGCACACTATATTTAAAATGAAACAGAAATCCGGCGAGATATAGAAAATAGATTTTAATATCTGTTTATAGAAATCTGCGAAGGTTGTAGACTACCAAAAACATTTTATTGAATACCTGATATCCGCGAAGCAGCTAGAAACCAGTTTACTTACTAAATCTCCAAAAAATTACTAATACTGTACAGAACAATAAAAATACAATGAGAGAATACATCGAGGGCATTTTATATCCTTACTTTTTTAGTGTCACATCAGCACCTTATGTTCATAATACCATCGAACTTTAGAGATGCTAATCTTTATAATTATATTTTTTTTGGTTTTTAGTAACTAAATAACAATAGAAGTATGTAAATAACACTGGAATTCGTCTATAAAGCACATTCAGTAAAATAGGGGCACAGAACCAAAAAACTATTGTCGTCATATCTAGTTGCCTGTAATAATAAGTAAAGTGCAGTCAAGTAAATTAGCATAAATTAATCCTGTATTCCACTTAATATTCCATAATTATGTAATCGCGTAAATCAGCAACACTCTCCCATGAGTCATGACAAGAAATAAGTGTAGAATTAGCATGTAGTGATTCTTTTTATACACCTTGGTTTTAGTTGATTAAAATCTATTACTACTTAGAAGAGCTATAATTGCAATACACATTTGTTGAGAATTAATCACAAAGTTGCGGAAGCGACGAGATATACAAAAAACATTTATAAAACATAACTGATCCAATTAAATTATAAATGAAGAATGAAAATAAAGACAGATTTATTATAAGCTTATTTTAAGGTGATTAAGTAAAAATCAGATTATGTATTTGTATATCATATTGATATCAATAAATTTATTTTTTACACTTTAGTCACCAAAACAATTATTTTGGTATCACATCAATTATTAAAAGCGTGTTCTTTCGTAACTAATAATAAGATGTAAAGTAATAACATTAGTTTAGAATAACAGCTCCAAATTTTTGAGAGTTTGACAGTTTTTGATTTGTTGTGTAAATAGGCAAGGTTTGTTCTGATATTGCTTTTTCCTCTTGAAATCACGTAAGTTGTGAAGACTTTCACATATCAATTCATATAATGTTTTTGATTTACTTAATATCAACAAAATTAAAAAAAATATTCTGTACAATATCAAGGATAATTTTTAATAGCGGGACGAATAAAAAATGCGTCTTGTGTCAAACCTAATTATCTGCGGTTGTATTCTGGCAGGAATAATAGCTGGGTTTGCATCATTTCAGTGTTTTGATTTCGAAGCAATAAGCTGCTTTCATCCGGCCACTAATCGCTGATCATCACCGCTTCTTCTCGAATAAATATAAGTATTGTATAGATCCGATGTACGAGCGTCACACAGAGTTAGGATTTTTAAGCCATATTTATTTTGCTTATTTAGCGTATTTGGCGTATATATGATGCTGGTACTTTATATGTCTTTGCTCTTTCTTGTCAAGTAGTAGCACAGTCAGATCTCAAACAAGACAAAACTTGAACCCTTTTTAACGAGATTGCACATCAGAACCCACTACTACCTTTCCATCTATGGGATAAAAGCTATCAAGATATTTGTGATTCGATTTAAGAATTAATGATAGAAGCAAAATTCTCAAAAAACCTTTTAATTCTACCATGTCAATATTGATGAGTTTGATTCTTAATTGGTCCTTGTATTTTATTTATGCTAGAGCAAGTTTTTAATTTGTTTTCATTATTTTAAAGGTTAAGTATTCGTGATAATTACATCTAGAGAATATAAATAGTCGATCAATCGGAGTAAAGAGAAAAAGTATGACAGTAAACAGAGCGTTTAAAAAGTAATAGCATAAACGTAGAACACTAAAATGATGTAAAAAGCTTGACTTTTAAGTTAGACCAAAATATACGAGACGGCATGGCATAAACACAAGAGAGAATAAATAACATACAATAATCAGCCACGTTATAACAGAAAAATTAATTGTAGAAGGTTCGGTAACCAGTTTTAGAAATCCGTGTCACAACTTCTATTAATGCAATATATAAATAAAATATTTGGTGATAATTAAATACATTTAATAAGAAAATCATATATGTACTTTATTATCGAGTGCGATATATATGTAATTAGCCGTAAAACTCGCTGTGTATATATAATTAAAATTTAGTAGTTCAAGTAAAGCGCAATAGAATATTTATTTACATATCTCTTAATTATAACGCCATACAGGTATAAATCTATGTACCAATATAAAATAACACCAACAGTAAACGATACTTTCATGTTAATTAGATATGCCACTATACGCCGACTTTGAATTTATGAGGCGATTAGGTGAAATAATTTATTCTTCTTTACAAAATCGTAACTTTAGTTATAATACTAGTATGACTTAGGTTATTATTACTGGCGTCAATATGAAAATGCGAAGTAAGTATGATACCACAAGTCAAAGTCCGTCAGGGAATTCTAATCATGCAGTTTAATTTAGATCTTGTTTGTGGTCCCGACGTTTGTACTAAGGCAGTAGTAAATTATAACGATAAAGCGAACATAGTGGACGTGAGTCAAGTCTGTATGCTCCTAGTAATGGGTGACAATCGAGCTTTACTGAAAAATCAATGATGTGTAATGGGAATGTCTGCTTAGGCATGTAGAGAAAGAGGATATTTACGATTATTTTATAGAACGATTAAACGGATGAGGTGAAAGAAGAAAAAACAATATTGGCACATCGCCAGAAAATAATGATTTAGAAAGCTTCATATTCTAGTCAACATAGTAAAATTTCAATTTTATTATACTGTTTGATTTTTTGTTGTTTTGCTACATTGTTTATTTTAATTGTGCCGTTGTGCTTTCCACTAACATCTTAAGCTTTCTATTTAAATTTTTTTAGCGATCTCTGCGAGTGACGGAAACAATAATATTAAACAATTCGAATCAATAATTATAATTTATAGAAAAATTTCTACCATTGACACGTTTCTCGAGATATCTTCGGATATAAAAGATATCGATATCCGGTTTTCATTGATTTGTTGGTAATTTAGCTCATTTTTTTTATCCGTGTTCAAAACTGCATGCTTTCATTTAATATTTTTCATAAGAACAAAATTCTCGAAAAAATTAAACAGCACCCTTTAGCACGCATTTTACTTATTAGATTGGTTCGAATTTGCAAGTATTAGATTGGTAGAATACAGCTGTTTTCAACGACTAAGTTGGCAAAATAGAACCTGAGATATAAGGTTTCCTTCAAAACAAAGTTCCTCCTGGTGCTGTTCTCTTATTTGACAAAATATAAATTGGTTGCCTAAATAATTTCCAGGTGTGTTTCTCGTGGCTACTTTAGTAAGTGATAGTTTTTTCCCTAGCCGTACTATGAACTGTTCTTGACATACGGCGAAGTGCCATTCTTATTTGACAATCCGGTATATATATTGTAGTTATGGAACGCTTATATTTACAGCGACAACAAAAATGAATGTAATGATAATTTCAGACTATACCTACTAAACGAATGATTAACTAACAGTAAAAATCAAATGATTCTATTTTGGAAAAATGATGCTTATATTTTTGTGTTGCAAGACGTGGAAAGCAATGATCATCAATATGCAATTTGAAGCTTGCAATTGGGAATATATAAGCCGAATATTATTATTACCTTATGATGTGCACTGCATCATAGCATTATTGTGTTCCTTAATCATTACTATTCCTTCTTCTTATGACATCTTACTCATGTTCTTTGCATACGGATCTGATGCAACAACCCCCAGTTGTTGTCTATATGGTTGATTATTTTCCAGCTAAGCTAATACATATCGAAGTATCATCTTTCCCACTTCTGTCACATAATTTCAAACTGCATTACCTTGAAATAATAATAATAGTCAGATTTCTACAAATAATTTTTTTATCTAATAAATCATATATTTAGAAGACAAATGCATACTTTTGTGACCGCATTTGTAATCAATTTTTTTTTATTAAGCGGAAACTCGCCTGTATATATCTACATAACTTTTAGTAAATACTAGCTGTAACATATAACTATATTTTTTACCACAATAAACGATACGCTCCATAAATCTGATTATTTATGGATGACTGACTCTGTAACTAGCACAATAGAAGATTTATTGACGTTGTTATTCGTAGTCCTATGAGTAATAAAGCTGCACTGAAAATTGCATTTGCTTGTACAGTACAGTGGACCGTAGTTTAAATTCTATTGCTGCTTTAACAATAAAGTTTTAATGCTATACATGCAAAGACGTATTTGTCGTAAATAACTTGATTTTTGTGGTACGCTACCACTTCTTTAGTATTAAAAACATTATTTGGCATTGACTTAAAAACATAAACGTTAAATAAGAGCAACCTTAACAACAATTGCTCATTTTAGAAAATGGATATCTGTACGTATGGAATGTAGCTACTATACAGTACATATACATACATATACAGGCTAAAAACTTATACTACGAAAGTCTATTGATAGGAGAGGGTGGTGGGAGTTAAAATTAATCCTATCCATTTTACTATTGTCAACTTTTTATATGACAGGAATATCAGTGGTCATGTCAAATACTTTACCGAACCATCAAACTTTATCCTGATGGAATACACAATTAATGAAAAAGTGCAAATTATAAAGCGGTTGTATAATTTGTCATAGTATTTGACATAACCACTGACATTCCTGTCATACAAACAGTTGACAATACTAAAATGGATACATTAATTTTACCTCCCACTACCTTCCCCTATCAATAGGCTTTCGTTGTACAAGTTGTTATCCTGTATACATATTGTAATGTTATCATATTTAATTTGTACACAAATACACTCAAATATTGTAACAAAAATTACACCATTAATTCCACACACAAGGGAAGAAAACCAGCCAGTTAGGGGCATTTTAAAGAAGAAAAAGTAGGTGGTAATAAAAATTAACAACTTTACGGTGACCCTGTAACCACGATTTTTGACCGGACCTGTAGGAAATTAAACCAGCAACGACCGTTAATTGCCGTTATTGACATAAGACTATCGAAATGTATTTCTTAGGAGATTTGGAGACAATGTCAAATCAACTGTTTATAGCCGTACAATAGCAACAAACGGTCTCTTTTTGCATAGATCGTTGAACAGAAGTTTGCTCTACGTGAATTTTATTAAATAGCCACGGTTCATCCACCGCTGAGCTCAAATAACCGGTCATCTTCGAATAAAAGTAATTTAAACATCTAAATTTCACCGAATTTTAAAACCTCTACGAAAAAGACGTCCATACACCATCACCACGTCCGCGGCGCGCGAAGAACTCGAACAGAAATGTTTCGAAATCACACACACACACACACTTCAATTCACAGTTCAATTTTTAAAATACAAAAAAGTCCCAACTTAAAGTTGAAAAAATTTTCAAAATTCTAAAAGGTTTAAAAGGTTAGTAAACTAGTTTGTGGTGATTGCCACGCCATTTAGCACACTGTAAACTTTTTTTTATAGGTGTATTGAATTAAATAAATTAATTTTTTTTGTAAAACATCTTTCTGACATGTATTTTTTTTGTGTAACAGTATTTTTTTCAGTTAGGTATTTTTCAACGTACGATAAGCTTTCGTATTCTGTTCACTACACCTGGTGTACAGTTAAGAATTCGCGAACCCCTGAGATTATTTTTTTATTAAAATCCCAATTTTTAATTTAAAGAGTAAAACTCGAATTTTCTTAATTTTATTATGAAATCAAATTTCACATTACAATATATACATATAGTAGCTATGTATATTTAATACTCAAAATTTTCGGGTACAATCTCCGAAATAGGTTACATTTAAATTAAAACGATAGCAGGCTCTTTGTGCTCAAATGATTTTTTATCTTTAACATCTATCTGCAGGGAGTGATAACTTGTTAATTTTTATACAACTGTGTATGCAATATCTACTGACGTCGAGATCCAGATTGTTAAGGAAATTTCAGATAAAGCTAAATATGTGTGGTACTTCATCTCACACTTCGACTTCGTATAAACATGGTCTACCGTATTTGATAAATTATACTTCTGATGTGTTTTGAGGCACACATTTCTGATGTCTTCTTTAAAATTTACTTTAAAAAATACAGTACCAAGTGTCACTACACTTGGTTCACTAAGTGTAAGTTAATTACTCGTATCAGTTATTTGCCTAAATTGATAAATATTCTACATTGATTAACTATTAATAGATACTTTAATACATAATTTGACTTTGAAGAAGTTCATGGACGCCATGGCGCAATGTTTTGGTCACACTTTATTTTTATTTAGTGATACGTATATTGACTAAGTCACGCATCAAACTTTTTTCGATCATAATACATGACGACCGAAAACTTCCCTTTCAATAACAAACACATCGATGCAAATACATATCCTTGTATAGTTGTTTATGTATATTTTTGTGTAAATACGTATAATATTGGCTATACATAGTATATTTCCTTTTTTTCGGCGTTGTTTTGAATTACTTCAGATTCAAGGTTGCTAATATTTTCAACATGACGTGGAATGTAATGTAATAAACAAATAAATTTTGTCAATGCAAACATTTCTGGTGCAGTACAGAAACTACTTAATATAAAAGACCATGTGATTCACATCTGTTAAATACACTTCACAAGTTATTTTCTTTGGGTATATAACAATAAATATCTGTAGTATCCGACTTTTTCACTGTCGTTTTCAATGCACCTTACAAAAATATTTATCTAACTCTCACTTCATAAAACATTAAAACTTTCTGTGAAAGAATTTTTACGTTATGGAAAATTAAGAATCAAGGTCTTTAGTAGCTGTATAAAACATTGAACTGTTAGCAAAGCCAACAACATTGCTTAACTAATACATACGTAAGCATAATTTTCTGTGATTAAGTTTAAGTTATAGGTCAACGTCTTTATGTCCAAGTATATCAATTTTAGAGGCAATAAACTATGAAATATATACCAAAGTATAATCAAATTGTTAAACTGTGCAAATAAACCACAAATACATATTATTGTATTTTGCAGAATAATAAAAGAAGATATAAAATGATACTATAATCAGTGCAAGAGTATGAAAGTAGTTTATAGACTTTTATATTTTGATTCTATTCGTAAAATTATAATAGAACGACTTAGATCGACCTGACAGTATGTAATATTTACACATTGTTATCTTGTTGTTTTTCTTTTAACTACACGTGGGAGTTGTGTTCTTTTCGTCAAATTGTACTTCTGATACCTCCCTAGAGTTCAGATATTTTATTCTCGATGTTTATATTTTGCTGCTTTTCTGAGTCGTGAATCCTTGCACATACTATATTCCGCTCTAGATGCAGGTAAAAGAATCGACCCTGATTCTAAAAATATCTCCGTTCTTCCATTTATCAACTCTTTTGATATTGTATTATATATCATGTTGGAATTTTATCTGGTCTGGGTTATATTTCTCGACTTATAAATGCGCTTAGGTTTTGTTTTACTTTTATTCCATTCGTTTAAACCCGCATATCGTTTACAAGTTAGGTTTCAGTAACAAAGCGAAACTGTTCACAATCTTCTGTCCATATTAAAACATTGGAGCTACTCCGACCGTCCCACGCCTCGAAACGGCTCTAATGAATGTGGATTTTAAGGGAGATACCGTGCATGTGATCTCTTGCTCATAACGACGAACGGCTTTGCAATTGTAGAATATAAAAATAAAGTAAAATGGGAAAGTAATTAAGAATTTAAACCACTAACATTTGGTTGCAGTACCAATCCTCACTACATTGCCCGTTAAATGTATCATCTCATCACGAAATATTATAGATAGATAGATACTTTTTATTGCCTTGAAGCTCCAGATAGAATGTTGACAACGTCAATAAACATAAAAAACATCATTTCTTTAGTAACAAATATAAAATATACATACACATATACATACATACAGGTTGGACATCCCAGATACTAGGCATTGTAAATAGCATTGCATGCAATGGAGAAATACATGTATGCGTTAGAATGACGGAGATGGTGATACGAGATAGATGTACGGTGTTGCCAAAGTGGAATTATTGCATTTTGTATTCTCATGTATTCTCATATTGAAACATGCTGACAATTTGCATATATCAAATATATTGATTGCGTTTTTTCATAAAATAAATCAAATTCAAACAATTTTAAATATTGTCTATCACTTCGAAATGTTCGTTTGTATTACTGGCCTTTTGTGATTATAATAAATAAAAGTTTACAACGTACTTCGTAGAAATTAAATATGTTTGACATACTTATGCAAATTGTCAGCATGTCACAGATACGAGAATACAAAATAAAACATTTACCTCGTATCACCATCTCCGTCATTCTAACGCATACATGTATTTCACCATTGCATGTAATGCTGTTTATAATGTAATCTGTAATGTATCTGGGTTGTCCAACCCGTATATAAAATATAATACACCAACAAGAATGTAAAAGCAGGAACCTCCACAGGACCCACAAATTCGTTAACCGAGTAGACATAGGTCTGCTTCAATATAGCTCCCATCTTACGTTTAAAATTTCATTGTTTTTAATTTCCTGTCTACTGGCAGTACATTATGGAACTTCACCTTCAAAGAAAAAAGAGCTAAGTAACCTTATTCCAACCAACTTGTATCGCAGTGTTTTGAAATCGTCTGCGTTATAGTATTATAAGCATTGGCATCGCTTTCAACACCGAAGTATTTATTTATTTATTTTTTAATTAATTGGCGGCTGGAAAAATTGCATTATATATACATTGGCATCACTGTTTTCTACAAATATATCCCTGTGTGACAATATATCTACATACATACTTGGAACAGTAAGCAAGCCATATTAAATATTAGCGACGTGGATCACACGAGTTTATACCCGTAATACATTACACAATTCCCTTTCCCAACCTCCCTACATTGCGCTATAATAGAAAGATAGGCCTGCATGTATAGGAAGAAATTTATTAAAATTCCTTATTTGAAAGCAAACCTTGTTTACTTTTGCAATCACATCCAGACAATGCGTGCTCGAACTATAATTAAGATGTATACCCAAGAGGTTCACTGTAACTGCATTGTACTTGAGACCAATGACAGATTACCAACCAAAATTACAGCACAATCGCCTAGTGCTAAGTAATATGTCTAAACATAATTTTTAATAGATTCATGTGCAGTTCATTCCTTGAAAATCACCTGCCAAGATCAGACAGAAGTACGTTTGCTGTATACCTCAGTAACAGTCGTAGACATGGATTTTTTATTATACCGTGGACTTCGAGTTCAAGTGGGTAGGGCGGTGATTTCTTATTGCAATCAGTTTGGTGAAGGCGGATAGATAAATATGTCCGTGTATTCTTCAATTCAAGGCGACTACCACATGGCGTTAGACTACTATCAAAATTTGAGAAAGCTGCATCAGTTACTTAAAACTTGACATGAAAAGCAGACAATCTCATAGGTTTTGGCAAAAATACTCATTTACCAGCATTTTTTGCTGTAGAAAACCAAAACCTATCAGGCGACTGCACTATCAGTATTAATAGTAAGCAAGTAGTTTACTGGAATTGGTTATGGTCGTACAAGCACGAATAACGAGGAAGATCCTGGACACTACAACCAAAACAATTGAAAAAATCCACAATATGGTATTGGCCGTTTGGAGATTGGCAATACGTGTGATTATAGAATTTTTAATACTGAAAATAATTTGGATTTGGAAAAGCTATTCAAAACATGCGCGCTGCATTTGCTCACAAGTGATTAGAAACGCGATGGTGTGACAATCTTGAATGAGTGGCTGGCGTTGCTTCGCCGCAATAAAGACGCATGCACCATTTCATAACGATGAACAAAACATGGATTCATCGCAATACATACGAGACCAAGCAGTAGTGAGCTTTTTTGGTCAATTATATGCATGCGGTATAATCCACATTGTAAATTTTTAAAAGGCAAAAAAACGCATGGTAAATATTATTAGTTATTGAATTGATTCGACAGCGATTTGAAGAAAAAACCACCGCAATTTGGCCAATGGTTGCATGTGGGTACAGGTGCGTTGTCCCTCTTGTGTCATATTATATAGACTGAACTCCTAGTGACTATTTCCTATTTCCGAACCTAAAGAAATGGTTTAGCGAAAAGGATAAAAAAATGGAAACCAAGTTGAAGGAGATGTTTAGATCTAACAGGAGCCGAAAAAATAGTATCGTACATTCAATAAATTAAGAACAATAAATTACGGAAATAAATTTTAATTCCTTCATCAACGTTTCGATATATGTTTAAAACGACCTATCTTCTATTCTTATCCAACCTTTTTTATTTTGTACAATTGAGTAATTAACAGTAAATATTCGTAAAACATTTAAACAATATAAAAACATAGCTCAACTAGTCCCAGTTTGCACAACTCTTATCGCTTTTTATAACAATATTCGTGACGTGCATAAATTATTCTTTGATTAAAGCAATAATTACTATACACAATAAGTATAACGTCATCTTGCATATCAGATCTTTTTATGTAAAACATACACTATAATTTTATGCTATTAAATTAAAACGAGCATGCATGTTGTTGGTAAATCATTAGGCGGTTTTCACTAAGTCTGCGTGTAGGTAATATTTCAATCACACCTTTTTCTCTCATTACCATTTAAAATGTAATAGCATAAAATATTTTTTGTTTTTGCCACAGCAATAGTAATCTGTTGCACGCGTTTATATCTGATTGTTCAACGAAGTTATGCGCACAACAATGCCCACATGCTCGCTGAACCATAAATATTAATGATTTAATACTGTTACATACCTGATTAATTTAATTACTTAACGAGATATACTTGAATATTAAGATTCTGTATATTTGTGTTATATTGAATCATAACGGATACAGAGAATAGACTTTGATCGATACATATATATGCGCAAAAATTACTACAATATTAACATTTTAATCAATGTTGAATTAGTTTTATTTTTCTATTCTTTGATATAAAATTCGAAAGTGTAGTGAAAGAGAAAGACTTTGTGATTAAAGATTATACTTTAGTACAATTCAATACTTTGCCAAGCTTCAATGCTCGTATCTTTCGCAAGTTGCCATATTTCTAAATTTTCTGGATATTGGTTTATAGTCCTGATAAGATTTTATGTTCAATGGGGAAATTCAAATACAGGAGGACAAATTGGCTACAATGACCTGTGATACTCATTTATTCGTAATTGTGTATCCGTATTATTATTGTGGATTAATTTCTTGGGACGCAGATACTTAATATAATATAAACGTCGCTCCGTGACAACATTAAGACGAATCTCGTGCATACATACGGATTTATCAATAACAAACATATTTAAGCGAGCATCAATAATTGGATGCGTAGTGGTTTCATAGCACACTATATTTAAAATGAAACAGAAATCCGGCGAGATATAGAAAATAGATTTTAATATCTGTTTATAGAAATCTGCGAAGGTTGTAGACTACCAAAAACATTTTATTGAATACCTGATATCCGCGAAGCAGCTAGAAACCAGTTTACTTACTAAATCTCCAAAAAATTACTAATACTGTACAGAACAATAAAAAACAATGAGAGAATACATCGAGGGCATTTTACTATCCTTTTAGTGTCACATCAGCACCTTATGTTCATAATACCATCGAACTTTAGAGATGCTAATCTTTATAATTATATTTTTTTTGGTTTTTAGTAACTAAATAACAATAGAAGTATGTAAATAACACTGGAATTCGTCTATAAAGCACATTCAGTAAAATAGGGCACAGAACCAAAAAACTATTGTCGTCATATCTAGTTGCCTGTAATAATAAGTAAAGTGCAGTCAAGTAAATTAGCATAAATTAATCCTGTATTCCACTTAATATTCCATAATTATGTAATCGCGTAAATCAGCAACACTCTCCCATGAGTCATGACAAGAAATAAGTGTAGAATTAGCATGGAGTGATTCTTTTTATACACCTTGGTTTTAGTTGATTAAAATCTATTACTACTTAGAAGAGCTATAATTGCAATACACATTTGTTGAGAATTAATCACAAAGTTCCGGAAGCGACGAGATATACAAAAAACATTTATAAAACATAACTGATCCAATTAAATTATAAATGAAGAATGAAAATAAAGACAGATTTATTATAAGCTTATTTTAAGGTGATTAAGTAAAAATCAGATTATGTATTTGTATATCATATTGATATCAATAAATTTATTTTTTACACTTTAGTCACCAAAACAATTATTTTGGTATCACATCAATTATTAAAAGCGTGTTCTTTCGTAACTAATAATAAGATGTAAAGTAATAACATTAGTTTAGAATAACAGCTCCAAATTTTTGAGAGTTTGACAGTTTTTGATTTGTTGTGTAAATAGGCAAGGTTTGTTCTGATATTGCTTTTTCCTCTTGAAATCACGTAAGTTGTGAAGACTTTCACATATCAATTCATATAATGTTTTTGATTTACTTAATATCAACAAAATTAAAAAAAATATTCTGTACCATATCAAGGATAATTTTTAATAGCGGGACGAATAAAAAATGCGTCTTGTGTCAAACCTAATTATCTGTGGTTGTATTCTGGCAGGAATAATAGCTGGGTTTGCATCATTTCAGTGTTTTGATTTCGAAGCAATAAGCTGCTTTCATCCGGCCACTAATCGCTGATCATCACCGCTTCTTCTCGAATAAATATAAGTATTGTATAGATCCGATGTACGAGCGTCACACAGAGTTAGGATTTTTAAGCCATATTTATTTTGCTTATTTAGCGTATTTGGCGTATATATGATGCTGGTACTTTATATGTCTTTGCTCTTTCTTGTCAAGTAGTAGCACAGTCAGATCTCAAACAAGACAAAACTTGAACCCTTTTTAACGAGATTGCACATCAGAACCCACTACTACCTTTCCATCTATGGGATAAAAGCTATCAAGATATTTGTGATTCGATTTAAGAATTAATGATAGAAGCAACATTCTCAAAAAACCTTTTAATTCTACCATGTCAATATTGATGAGTTTGATTCTTAATTGGTCCTTGTATTTTATTTATGCTAGAGCAAGTTTTTAATTTGTTTTCATTATTTTAAAGGTTAAGTATTCGTGATAATTACATCTAGAGAATATAAATAGTCGATCAATCGGAGTAAAGAGAAAAAGTATGACAGTAAACAGAGCGTTTAAAAAGTAATAGCATAAACGTAGAACACTAAAATGATGTAAAAAGCTTGACTTTTAAGTTAGACCAAAATATACGAGACGGCATGGCATAAACACAAGAGAGAATAAATAACATACAATAATCAGCCACGTTATAACAGAAAAATTAATTGTAGAAGGTTCGGTAACCAGTTTTAGAAATCCGTGTCACAACTTCTATTAATGCAATATATAAATAAAATATTTGGTGATAATTAAATACATTTAATAAGAAAATCATATATGTACTTTATTATCGAGTGCGATATATATGTAATTAGCCGTAAAACTCGCTGTGTATATATAATTAAAATTTAGTAGTTCAAGTAAAGCGCAATAGAATATTTATTTACATATCTCTTAATTATAACGCCATACAGGTATAAATCTATGTACCAATATAAAATAACACCAACAGTAAACGATACTTTCATGTTAATTAGATATGCCACTATACGCCGACTTTGAATTTATGAGGCGATTAGGTGAAATAATTTATTCTTCTTTACAAAATCGTCTATAATATAACTTTAGTTATAATACTAGTATGACTTAGGTTATTATTACTGGCGTCAATATGAAAATGCGAAGTAAGTATGATACCACAAGTCAAAGTCCGTCAGGGAATTCTAATCATGCAGTTTAATTTAGATCTTGTTTGTGGTCCCGACGTTTGTACTAAGGCAGTAGTAAATTATAACGATAAAGCGAACATAGTGGACGTGAGTCAAGTCTGTATGCTCCTAGTAATGGGTGACAATCGAGCTTTACTGAAAAATCAATGATGTGTAATGGGAATGTCTGCATGTAGAGAAAGAGGATATTTACGATTATTTTATAGAACGATTAAACGGATGAGGTGAAAGAAGAAAAAACAATATTGGCACATCGCCAGAAAATAATGATTTAGAAAGCTTCATATTCTAGTCAACCTAGTAAAATTTCAATTTTATTATACTGTTTGATTTTTTGTTGTTTTGCTACATTGTTTATTTTAATTGTGCCGTTGTGCTTTCCACTAACATCTTAAGCTTTCTATTTAAATTTTCTTAGCGATCTCTGCGAGTGACGGAAACAATAATATTAAACAATTCGAATCAATAATTATAATTTATAGAAAAATTTCTACCATTGACACGTTTCTCGAGATATCTTCGGATATAAAAGATATCGATATCCGGTTTTCATTGATTTGTTGGTAATTTAGCTCATTTTTTTATCCGTGTTCAAAACTGCATGCTTTCATTTAATATTTTTCATAAGAACAAAATTCTCGAAAAAATTAAACAGCACCCTTTAGCACGCATTTTACTTATTAGATTGGTTCGAATTTGCAAGTATTAGATTGGTAGAATACAGCTGTTTTCAACGACTAAGTTGGCAAAATAGAACCTGAGATATAAGGTTTCCTTCAAAACAAAGTTCCTCCTGGTGCTGTTCTCTTATTTGACAAAATATAAATTGGTTGCCTAAATAATTTCCAGGTGTGTTTCTCGTGGCTACTTTAGTAAGTGATAGTTTTTTCCCTAGCCGTACTATGAACTGTTCTTGTCATACGGCGAAGTGCCATTCTTATTTGACAATCCGGTATATATATTGTAGTTATGGAACGCTTATATTTACAGCGACAACAAAAATGAATGTAATGATAATTTCAGACTATACCTACTAAACGAATGATTAACTAACAGTAAAAATCGAATGATTCTATTTTGGAAAAATGATGCTTATATTTTTGTGTTGCAAGACGTGGAAAGCAATGATCATCAATATGCAATTTGAAGCTTGCAATTGGGAATATATAAGCCGAATATTATTATTACCTTATGATGTGCGCACTGCATCATAGCATTATTGTGTTCCTTAATCATTACTATTCCTTCTTCTTATGACATCTTACTCATGTTCTTTGCATACGGATCTGATGCAACAACCCCCAGTTGTTGTCTATATGGTTGATTATTTTCCAGCTAAGCTAATACATATCGAAGTATCATCTTTCCCACTTCTGTCACATAATTTCAAACTGCATTACCTTGAAATAATAATAATAGTCAGATTTCTACAAATAATTTTTTTATCTAATAAATCATATATTTAGAAGACAAATGCATACTTTTGTGACCGCATTTGTAATCATTTTTTTTTATTAAGCGGAAACTCGCCTGTATATATCTACATAACTTTTAGTAAATACTAGCTGTATCATATAACTATATTTTTTACCACAATAAACGATACGCTCCATAAATCTGATTATTTATGGATGACTGACTCTGTAACTAGCACAATAGAAGATTTATTGACGTTGTTATTCGTAGTCCTATGAGTAATAAAGCTGCACTGAAAATTGCATTTGCTTGTACAGTACAGTGGACCGTAGTTTAAATTCTATTGCTGCTTTAACAATAAAGTTTTAATGCTATACATGCAAAGACGTATTTGTCGTAAATAACTTGATTTTTGTGGTACGCTACCACTTCTTTAGTATTAAAAACATTATTTGGCATTGACTTAAAAACATAAACGTTAAATAAGAGCAACCTTAACAACAATTGCTCATTTTAGAAAATGGATATCTGTACGTATGGAATGTAGCTACTATACAGTACATATACATACATATACAGGCTAAAAACTTATACTACGAAAGTCTATTGATAGGAGAGGGTGGTGGGAGTTAAAATTAATCCTATCCATTTTACTATTGTCAACTTTTTATATGACAGTGGTCATGTCAAATACTTTACCGAACCATCAAACTTTATCCTGATGGAATACACAATTAATGAAAAAGTGCAAATTATAAAGCGGTTGTATAATTTGTCATAGTATTTGACATAACCACTGACATTCCTGTCATACAAACAGTTGACAATACTAAAATGGATACATTAATTTTACCTCCCACTACCTTCCCCTATCAATAGGCTTTCGTTGTACAAGTTGTTATCCTGTATACATATTGTAATGTTATCATATTTAATTTGTACACAAATACACTCAAATATTGTAACAAAAATTACACCATTAATTCCACACACAAGGGAAGAAAACCAGCCAGTTAGGGGCATTTTAAAGAAGAAAAAGTAGGTGGTAATAAAAATTAACAACTTTACGGTGACCCTGTAACCACGATTTTTGACCGGACCTGTAGGAAATTAAACCAGCAACGACCGTTAATTGCCGTTATTAAGACTATCGAAATGTATTTCTTAGGAGATTTGGAGACAATGTCAAATCAACTGTTTATAGCCGTACAATAGCAACAAACGGTCTCTTTTTGCATAGATCGTTGAACAGAAGTTTGCTCTACGTGAATTTTATTAAATAGCCACGGTTCATCCACCGCTGAGCTCAAATAACCGCTCATCTTCGAATAAAAGTAATTTAAACATCTAAATTTCACCGAATTTTAAAACCTCTACGAAAAAGACGTCCATACACCATCACCACGTCCGCGGCGCGCGAAGAACTCGAACAGAAATGTTTCGAAATCACACACACACACACACTTTAATTCACAGTTCAATTTTTAAAATACAAAAAAGTCCCAACTTGAAGTTGAAAAAATTTTCAAAATTCTAAAAGGTTTAAAAGGTTAGTAAACTAGTTTGTGGTGATTGCCACGCCATTTAGCACACTGTAAACTTTTTTTTATAGGTGTATTGAATTAAATAAATTAATTTTTTTTGTAAAACATCTTTCTGACATGTATTTTTTTTGTGTAACAGTATTTTTTCAGTTAGGTATTTTTCAACGTACGATAAGCTTTCGTATTCTGTTCACTACACCTGGTGTACAGTTAAGAATTCGCGAACCCCTGAGATTATTTTTTTATTAAAATCCCAATTTTTAATTTAAAGAGTAAAACTCGAATTTTCTTAATTTTATTATGAAATCAAATTTCACATTACAATATATACATACATATAGTAGCTATGTATATTTAATACTCAAAATTTTCGGGTACAATCTCCGAAATAGGTTACATTTAAATTAAAACGATAGCAGGCTCTTTGTGCTCAAATGATTTTTTATCTTTAACATCTATCTGCAGGGAGTGATAACTTGTTAATTTTTATACAACGGTGTATGCAATATCTACTGACGTCGAGATCCAGATTGTTAAGGAAATTTCAGATAAAGCTAAATATGTGTGGTACTTCATCTCACACTTCGACTTCGTATAAACATGGTCTACCGTATTTGATAAATTATACTTCTGATGTGTTTTGAGGCACACATTTCTGATGTCTTCTTTAAAATTTACTTTAAAAAATACAGTACCAAGTGTCACTACACTTGGTTCACTAAGTGTAAGTTAATTACTCGTATCAGTTATTTGCCTAAATTGATAAATATTCTACATTGATTAACTATTAATAGATACTTTAATACATAATTTGACTTTGAAGAAGTTCATGGACGCCATGGCGCAATGTTTTGGTCACACTTTATTTTTATTTAGTGATACGTATATTGACTAAGTCACGCATCAAACTTTTTTCGATCATAATACATGACGACCGAAAACTTCCCTTTCAATAACAAACACATCGATGCAAATACATATCCTTGTATAGTTGTTTATGTATATTTTTGTGTAAATACGTATAATATTGGCTATACATAGTATATTTCCTTTTTTTCGGCGTTGTTTTGAATTACTTCAGATTCAAGGTTGCTAATATTTTCAACATGACGTGGAATGTAATGTAATAAACAAATAAATTTTGTCAATGCAAACATTTCTGGTGCAGTACAGAAACTACTTAATATAAAAGACCATGTGATTCACATCTGTTAAATACACTTCACAAGTTATTTTCTTTGGGTATATAACAATAAATATCTGTAGTATCCGACTTTTTCACTGTCGTTTTCAATGCACCTTACAAAAATATTTATCTAACTCTCACTTCATAAAACATTAAAACTTTCTGTGAAAGAATTTTTACGTTATGGAAAATTAAGAATCAAGGTCTTTAGTAGCTGTATAAAACATTGAACTGTTAGCAAAGCCAACAACATTGCTTAACTAATACATACGTAAGCATAATTTTCTGTGATTAAGTTTAAGTTATAGGTCAACGTCTTTATGTCCAAGTATATCAATTTTAGAGGCAATAAACTATGAAATAAGTATATACCAAAGTATAATCAAATTGTTAAACTGTGCAAATAAACCACAAATACATATTATTGTATTTTGCAGAATAATAAAAGAAGATATAAAATGATACTATAATCAGTGCAAGAGTATGAAAGTAGTTTATAGACTTTTATATTTTGATTCTATTCGTAAAATTATAATAGAACGACTTAGATCGACCTGACAGTATGTAATATTTACACATTGTTATCTTGTTGTTTTTCTTTTAACTACACGTGGGAGTTGTGTTCTTTTCGTCAAATTGTACTTCTGATACCTCCGTAGAGTTCAGATATTTTATTCTCGATGTTTATATTTTGCTGCTTTTCTGAGTCGTGAATCCTTGCACATACTATATTCCGCTCTAGATGCAGGTAAAAGAATCGACCCTGATTCTAAAAATATCTCCGTTCTTCCATTTATCAACTCTTTTGATATTGTATTATATATCATGTTGGAATTTTATCTGGTCTGGGTTATATTTCTCGACTTATAAATGCGCTTAGGTTTTGTTTTACTTTTATTCCATTCGTTTAAACCCGCATATCGTTTACAAGTTAGGTTTCAGTAACAAAGCGAAACTGTTCACAATCTTCTGTCCATATTAAAACATTGGAGCTACTCCGACCGTCCCACGCCTCGAAACGGCTCTAATGAATGTGGATTTTAAGGGAGATACCGTGCATGTGATCTCTTGCTCATAACGACGAACGGCTTTGCAATTGTAGAATATAAAAATAAAGTAAAATGGGAAAGTAATTAAGAATTTAAACCACTAACATTTGGTTGCAGTACCAATCCTCACTACATTGCCCGTTAAATGTATCATCTCATCACGAAATATTATAGATAGATAGATACTTTTTATTGCCTTGAAGCTCCAGATAGAATGTTGACAACGTCAATAAACATAAAAAACATCATTTCTTTAGTAACAAATATAAAATATACATACACATATACATACATACAGGTTGGACATCCCAGATACTAGGCATTGTAAATAGCATTGCATGCAATGGAGAAATACATGTATGCGTTAGAATGACGGAGATGGTGATACGAGATAGATGTACGGTGTTACCAAAGTGGAATTATTGCATTTTGTATTCTCATATTTGAAACATGCTGACAATTTGCATATATCAAATATATTGATTGCGTTTTTTCATAAAATAAATCAAATTCAAACAATTTTAAATATTGTCTATCACTTCGAAATGTTCGTTTGTATTACTGGCCTTTTGTGATTATAATAAATAAAAGTTTACAACGTACTTCGTAGAAATTAAATATGTTTGACATACTTATGCAAATTGTCAGCATGTCACAGATACGAGAATACAAAATAAAACATTTACCTCGTATCACCATCTCCGTCATTCTAACGCATACATGTATTTCACCATTGCATGTAATGCTGTTTATAATGTAATCTGTAATGTATCTGGGTTGTCCAACCCGTATATAAAATATAATACACTAACAAGAATGTAAAAGCAGGAACCTCCACAGGACCCACAAATTCGTTAACCGAGTAGACATAGGTCTGCTTCAATATAGCTCCCATCTTACGTTTAAAATTTCATTGTTTTTAATTTCCTGTCTACTGGCAGTACATTATGGAACTTCACCTTCAAAGAAAAAAGAGCTAAGTAACCTTATTCCAACCAACTTGTATCGCAGTGTTTTGAAATCGTCTGCGTTATAGTATTATAAGCATTGGCATCGCTTTCAACACCGAAGTATTTATTTATTTATTTTTTAATTAATTGGCGGCTGGAAAAATTGCATTATATATACATTGGCATCACTGTTTTCTACAAATATATCCCTGTGTGACAATATATCTACATACATACTTGGAACAGTAAGCAAGCCATATTAAATATTAGCGACGTGGATCACACGAGTTTATACCCGTAATACATTACACAATTCCCTTTCCCAACCTCCCTACATTGCGCTATAATAGAAAGATAGGCCTGCATGTATAGGAAGAAATTTATTAAAATTCCTTATTTGACAGCAAACCTTGTTTACTTTTGCAATCACATCCAGACAATGCGTGCTCGAACTATAATTAAGATGTATACCCAAGAGGTTCACTGTAACTGCATTGTACTTGAGACCAATGACAGATTACCAACCAAAATTACAGCACAATCGCCTAGTGCTAAGTAATATGTCTAAACATAATTTTTAATAGATTCATGTGCAGTTCATTCCTTGAAAATCACCTGCCAAGATCAGACAGAAGTACGTTTGCTGTATACCTCAGTAACAGTCGTAGACATGGATTTTTGATTATACCGTGGACTTCGAGTTCAAGTGGGTAGGGCGGTGATTTCTTATTGCAATCAGTTTGGTGAAGGCGGATAGATAAATATGTCCGTGTATTCTTCAACTCAAGGCGACTACCACGTGGCGTTAGACTACTAACAACAAAATTTGAGAAAGCTGCATCAGTTACTTAAAACTTGACATGAAAAGCAGACAATCTCATAGGTTTTGGCAAAAATACTCATTTACCAGCATTTTTTGCTGTAGAAAACCATCACCTATCAGGCGACTGCACTATCAGTATTAATAGTAAGCAAGTAGTTTACTGGAATTGGTTATGGTCGTACAAGCACGAATAACGAGGAAGATCCTGGACACTACAACCAAAACAATTGAAAAAATCCACAATATGGTATTGGCCGTTTGGAGATTGGCAATACGTGTGATTATAGAATTTTTAATACTGAAAATAATTTGGATTTGGAAAAGCTATTCAAAACATGCGCGCTGCATTTGCTCACAAGTGATTAGAAACGCGATGGTGTGACAATCTTGAATGAGTGGCTGGCGTTGCTTCGCCGCAATAAAGACGCATGCACCATTTCATAACGATGAACAAAACATGGATTCATCGCAATACATACGAGACCAAGCAGTAGTGAGCTTTTTTTGGTCAATTATATGCATGCAGTATAATCCACATTGTAAATTTTTAAAAGGCAAAAACGCATGGTAAATATTATTAGTTATTGAATTGATTCGACAGCGATTTGAAGAAAAAACCACTGCAATTTGGCCAATGGTTGCATGTGGGTACAGGTGCGTTGTCCCTCTTGTGTCATATTATATAGACTGAACTCCTAGTGACTATTTCCTATTTCCGAACCTAAAGAAATGGTTTAGCGAAAAGGATAAAAAAAATGGAAACCAAGTTGAAGGAGATGTTTAGATCTAACAGGAGCCGAAAAAATAGTATCGTACATTCAATAAATTACGGAAATAAATTTTAATTCCTTCATCAACGTTTCGATATATGTTTAAAACGACCTATCTTCTATTCTTATCCAACCTTTTTTATTTTGTACAATTGAGTAATTAACAGTAAATATTCGTAAAACATTTAAACAATATAAAAACATAGCTCAACTAGTCCGAGTTTGCACAACTCTTATCGCTTTTTATAACAATATTCGTGACGTGCATAAATTATTCTTTGATTAAAGCAATAATTACTATACACAATAAGTATAACGTCATCTTGCATATCAGATCTTTTTATGTAAAACATACACTATAATTTTATGCTATTAAATTAAAACGAGCATGCATGTTGTTGGTAAATCATTAGGCGGTTTTCACTAAGTCTGCGTGTAGGTAATATTTCAATCACACCTTTTTCTCTCATTACCATTTAAAATGTAATAGCATAAAATATTTTTTGTTTTTGCCACAGCAATAGTAATCTGTTGCACGCGTTTATATCTGATTGTTCAACGAAGTTATGCGCACAACAATGCCCACATGCTCGCTGAACCATAAATATTAATGATTTAATACTGTTACATACCTGATTAATTTAATTACTTAACGAGATATACTTGAATATTAAGATTCTGTATATTTGTGTTATATTGAATCATAACGGATACAGAGAATAGACTTTGATCGATACATATATATGCGCAAAAATTATACAATATTAACATTTTAATCAGTGTTGAATTAGTTTTATTTTTCTATTCTTTGATATAAAATTCGAAAGTGTAGTGAAAGAGAAAGACTTTGTGATTAGAGATTATACTTTAGTACAATTCAATACTTTGCCAATCTTCAATGCTCGTATCTTTCGCAAGTTGCCATATTTCTAAATTTTCTGGATATTGGTTTATAGTCCTGATAAGATTTTATGTTCAATGGGGAAACTCAAATACAGGAGGACAAATTGGCTATAATGACCTGTGATACTCCTTTATTCGTAATTGTGTATCCGTATTATTATTGTGGATTAATTTCTTGGGACACAGATACTTAATATAATATAAACGTCGCTCCGTGACAACATTAAGACGAATCTCGTGCATACATATCTTCGATACACTTTGAGGGCGAATAAGACTACAATATTGGTATTCTGTTCATTTGAATCATTACTGTTGTTATACGACTTTGTAATCGCAGCATTACATAGGATGTTCAGAAAATACCTTTACACACTTTGCTGGGTGATAGTATGGATAAAAACAAGAATCAATTCGAATATATCTACATTGGATAACTAATCTTTATCCCAGGAGATATTGAAACTGTTGCCATTATAGTTGCATACAAAGTTGCAGTCATCTTTGAAGAGACTCGCCTACTCGATCGCAAACGTTTAAATTGTTTAATTGTTGGCAGACGTCTACCCTTTTCTACCAAAATTAATCTTATGTGGTTCAATGACGCAAACAACATATTTCAAGTATTTTTAAAGAAAAATCAGAGTAATTAGATCTGGATATCTTAGTGGCCATGTAACAGGTCCTCTTCTATCATTCTAATTATTGCCGAAATATTCATTTAAATAGTTCGTTATAAAACTTCTCGATTAAACTTTTGAATAAAAAATTAATTACCTCGTCTCTCTATTGTCTTGAAATTTCGCATAATGTAATTATTACAATATAATAGATATACATACTTTCACTTGTTAATTTTACAACAAAAGTCCTACGAATAGAAAAATGTTAGCCGACTTATTACAGCTAATCTACCAATCCAACAACTAAATTCATTTGGCTGGCGCGTTGAACCTTAAAAGGAAATTGAAAAACCGTGAACGAGATAATTAAAATGTTTTGGTACTCGTATTAATTGTATCGAAGCACTCCAATAAATAAGGGATGACATTAGTTACCGCATCTGCGATTTTTTGACTTTATTTCTTTTTGAAGGTAAATGTCGGTTTGCGACCTTCAACAAGAAAAAAGTCTAACCAGGCTACTTTAGTAGTACCGTTTTATACGTAAGTAGCAATGCTGTCATTATCAAGGCGATAATAAAACTCATTTTATTACTATGTATTTTATTATTATATTTATTAATGCTAATATGTACTAGTTGACTATGCCATAAACTATGTACTGCCTTCTACTATTATTATATTCTTCGCTAATTACTCTTCAAATTCGTTGGAAAAAATATTATTAGGATAGTAAGACCGATGAATTTAATTTGTTCTGGCGTGGTGGTTATATAATATCTGCACTAAAACAAACATCTTTTATTTTTGTCAGCAAACAAACGAAGCTATTTTGAATGTTTTAACTAAATTAATAACTAACAATATTTGTTCTAAATTATTGTTCTGTCAAGTCTGTTTGTTAATCAATAACGTTAAGGTCATTAAAGGAGAAATGAAAATCAAGTAAAGAATCTATAATCGATTAAAACTATAATTAAAAGTATTGAGTTTACTACTAGTTAACATTGTTTGATTGGAGAGTCAGTCTCTTCACAGGAGCGCCCACAACGTTAGTTACTTAAGTACCTACTAAATATAATCAATAGATATAAAAACTACTGCATTTGTTTCTTTCTTATAGTCAGTGGAGAGTTCATCAACACCATCAACACCGTTAACTCCGGACACACCACTATTACCTCCACCAGAACCTTATCATATACGAACGATTGGGAAAGAAGATACCGAAAGAGTTTTAGACTTCCTAAGGACATTTTTCTTCCGAGATGAACCACTAAATGTCGATATAAAACTATTAGAAGGCGAACAGACCTGTCCAGATCTTGAAGAATTTTCATTAAAAGCAATTAAAGATAACGTTTCCTTAATGGCCATCACCGATTCTGGAAAAATTATAGGTGTTTCCCTGAATGGCCTAATTGAAAGGAATGGTGCTGCGGATGATGATGATTTGGATGTAGCAGATCCAAAATTTTCAAAAATTTTGGGTCTATTAAATTACGTTGATAAAGAAGCTAATGTATTTGAACGATATCCTGACGTTAATAAAATGATATTGGTCGAAATATTATCTGTGGATGGGTCTTGGAGGGGACAGGGGATTGCCAAGAAATTGATGAATAAAACGAGGTAAATAGAATTATTTTTTTAGATTTTTTTGTATGTTTTAATGAATATTCAGTAAACTAAGGAGGAGTTTGTTTTCCGGTGTCTTCATTCAGTTTAACAGTATTAAGTTTAAAGTCCTCTGCAATAATACATACTCGTTTAAACGAAAATGTCTGTCTAGAACATCCGGAGAATCTGTTTAAGAGATCGATTTCTTTCGCAAAAATTGAAAACTTTTTGCACTCCTGTACGAGTGCTACGAGATGTAGTAGTTGTACTGAGAAATTTGTGACCTTGACCGAAGCCAATTACATTTCAACCAGCAAAATATCGTGAAAAAGATTCACAGAGATTCTATCTCGCAATCGAAGTAGGTAAGAATAATGACGGTATTCTCCGTTTCGCGAGAAAAGCAGAAATTGATTTCCTCTCGACCTCGATGATAGAGGTTCTGTTCGAAAAATTCACACTCTCTTCTGCATTGGAGCCGACGAAAAAAAAAAAATAACGAAAGAAAGAGTACGGTGTGATTCCAACATCAAGGTCGTCGGTCGGAGCCGATAAAATAAATCGTTGACTTTAATCAACTACAAGTGTTTGTTTAGCTTGTTCGTTTTTTCGCGTTGTAGTTATAAATAGTGTATTGGGCGAGGTTATGTAATTGCATGCTTTGTCACGCACGAGCGAATATAAAATCAAAATCAAAGCATTTCACTGTGTAGTTTTCGGAGAGATGCTAACCGCGATGTAATGTTTTTAATCATGAAATAAATCTGCAAATTACACACACACATCCACATACACACAGATTGAACGATGGGAATAGGTTATACATATATTTATTTCCCGATAATTGTATTCATTGCATTCAGTCGAAAAAGTCTCCGTAAATACGATAACCTCTTCAATTTATGATTTTAGTTTAATAACTACAATACAAAAATATGTCAATGAAATAGCAAAGGACGTACCCAACTAACCTAAAAAATTAACAAAACGGTTAAATTTACGGCTTACCCCATTATACCAAAATGAAGAACTTTTATTTTCATTTTGAAAATTAAAAAATAAGAAGCACTTTTTTAAATTAACTTCTTGAGGTAAATGTACTTGAAATGTTTTTTTTTAAGTTTCGGAAATGGTCCATTTTCAAAGTAATTTTTAAATTAAAAAAATATCTCCTGTATTATCTTATTCAATAGTTTATTTTCTTCTGATTTCTTAACGTAGAAATGATTTATTTTATTTAACTTGATGAAATGTTTTTGTTTAAAAAAAAATAGTTTAGAGATGGTTCAACCAGTCCGAAAGCTTAAAATAAAAAATATATATTTCTAGCACATTTATTTGAAGAAGTGGCCTTAAGGAATTGCTTTTTATTTTTAAAAATTTTCAAAACAGGGGTACAAGTAAGAAGTGAAAGAGGAAATTCTTATATCAGGTGAAACCGGGCAAGCCTTGAAACTTTTTGTTTGATTATTATTTAAAGGAAACTCTAACAACTTTGACTAATTTAAACCTGTATTGAATCTTCTATAATAAGCGAAATCTTTATTGTCTTCTGTAAATTTGATATGGGCTCCACTTGGTAACTTTTGCCAGACAATATGCAAAGGATGAATGGCAGTCTATATGGACTTGGTAGTACCGTAAAATGAGGTGACGTTGTGACAGCACCACATTCCTTTGAAAAAGTCACTGTTACATCTCTGTTTATCATGTTACTGTAGCAAGCTCTGGCACACGCATCGGTAAACGGTTGAAACAGTGTCACGTATTATGTCTCGCGGTCGTTCGGTAGTTTTTTTACCACACACATATCTTTTTAAGGTAGATAAGCAATTTTTACTTGATCAGAAAGTTGCAATACTTTGTCTTGTGCAACTTGAACCGTTTGTTTTATATATTATTGCTTATGATAGAGTTATAGTATAATCTGTTAAGAAGCAGTAAGTGCCATCACCTTTTTGTTCTTCTTAAAAATAAAGTACTTATGCTTTACGAAATGAAATGTCAACAAATATCGAGGTCAGATTGTGACACTTTTTGGTACTAATAGGCGTGATCTTCTTTTAATGTAATTATTGTGCATATTTTACAAATGCCACGGAAGTATGAGGGGATACCGGAGAGCCGCCCCTACGAAAATACATCTGAATCATTAGAAAAAGCTTCAAGTGAAATTAGAAAAAAAAAGTAATCCTCAGAGAAGCGCAAGAAAATGAAGATATAGAAGTAATAAAGATCTGTCCTATGTGCTTCATAATTTCGATTTTGCTTAGGTATGGAATACATCGCAATACTTTGTATTTAAAACTTAATTTCCGTGGTTTTCCTACATTTTCTATAAATACATTGTGCCAAAATGATAATTTTTATTATTTGGGTTGACTTTGTGACATATTGATGATTCAGTTAGAAGGTTATTTTGTGACAAATTTGGAGCTTGGTATACATTTACGTGGTTATAATGTTCCAAAATGTCCGCACAGAAAGGTGACATTGTGTTCTAGTGAAAGCCCGATGCTGTCACAAAGACACCTCAACATCAAAATTCTGGCTAAACTACTATTGTTTTTTGTTTCACATCGTCATTGCTAAATGATGTAACTACTTGATATTATTTACTTGACCTTCCAGCTATAAAACTAGAACTGAAGATATTATTAAAAGTGTCAAATCTGTCACAAAGTCACCTCGTTTTACGGTATCTATCTCATCGAGTTATGCATATTAAGATTTCATGTCACTCACTGGTGCATTTAGTATGCACCCCGCCAAATTTTCAAAATATTTGCGTTTTTGGAAATTAGTATACTAAACATATTTAAAAAGAGTCAATAAGTTTCTATCTACAATAATTTAATTCGTGTAATAATCAACAGGGTATCATTTATTTCACTTCAAAGCAGCTATATGTATTATAGTTAGGCAATGTCCAGCTTAAATACTAACGTGGTAGTATATAGAGTACTTCAGCCATGCAGCTAATGCGTAATCTTCTTTTGTGGTGAGTGTAACTACAAAGACTTCCTAAACTGTATTGCTTCTCAAGACTGCTAATTACTTGGTGTGTAAATTTTGTATGCAAATGTGTTTTCATAACTTACATTACCGCGCGGTAAATAATCCTGTGCTGTTAATTAAGTCCCAATAGCGAATGGTAGCTCAACCGGAGTACCGATTCAACTAGACGTTGCCACTGACAAAATTTGTACCCCTAATCATAAGAATTGCCTACCTATAGCCAATTATTCTTAGCGTTACGCCTATGTAGCCGTTTAATAATTGAATTAAGAGAGAAGAACTGTCATTTATTAAACGCGCATAAACTTTTAATTAATCATACTTCGCAGTAAAATAGGTAGTGAAAGTTAGAAACGAGTGAGAATAGATCTTATATCGAATGATGAAATAAACCAACGAACTTTTCAAACCCAGTCGTTGAAAATACTAGTGCTCTAAAATCTTCATAACCGAATTCTTAAAAACAGAGTATATCATAATATCAAAAATATGTAGAATTAATAAATCTGTATTGTTTTAGAAAACAATTTTAATGAATTTCTATCAGATGGGAAACTAAACGTTTGAATAAAAATAAATAAACAAAAAAATATGACCACGCCAAGACTCCAGCAATTCAATTACTAAAGAAACTAGACCACCAGTAATTTAGCTCTTGGAACGGTTTAGTGGTTAGTATAAGCCTTACAAGAAAAGTTCGTGGTTTCCTGTATATATTTGTATTAAATGAATATTTTTGGGAAAATATGGATGAAAGTGATTGCAGATTAACAACATACTTGAAATTTGCGATTATAAAGTATTTTCCAGATTTTATTCTGTTCGTAATGTTTTATTTAACAACATGAACGTGGGCCAGTTACGGTTAAGATGCAACAGCACAATATTAAAGTTATTATATGCGCTTGATTGAGAAACCAGCTTTATTTTTCTTGTAAAGGGGATGCACAAATTCCTGCTACATTAAACAGGCTACCTTTCCAGTTTCTTGTATCGACTTCGTTGTTATAAGAAACTGCAATATATAATCTAAAAACCGGTATATACATACCTGTACGTGCCTATGCATGCAATGCTGATGTTTCTTTAAGCAATTAACTAGTTATCTGGGATTACCCGATGTTAAACATTCAGACGAATACTCCTGTGTGGTATTAACGCGTTCTCTAAAACTAATTAAATGCATATATATACACCGTATTTGTAGATGTTGTTACTCGAATACTATACACTTTCAGAAGTTGGATTAATTACCTCCGGTAATTGCGATACAGCACAAATGAATGGGATTCTTTTTATATTGTTATTAGTTTGATATTCCCTGGATGGTCAATTATTCTTTCTATTGCTAAAATAGTTATGAAAGTTCCCCATTATGTTTTTTCTTTTTAATAAAATCGTGGCCACCTTACTGGCGCCTTTACGCAATAGATTCAATTACACTACGGCTTACTTGGTGTTCATGTTTATAAATTTTATCCTCCTTTCATCACAACTACATACATTTTCCTTGATACGCGTTGGCACTGAAATTGTTTTAGAACATACCTACCAGTTTCAAGTAGCTTTAAACTGCCCTAGAAAAATTTTGCTAGGCGTTTGTGTGTACGCCCGAACAGTTTTCGGTTGAACTGTGTTTTTTTTTCTATGTATATACAAGGAGATTTTTTTATGTTATCTACCTAGTTATAAAAAAAACAAGCCATAAAGAGAACAAAATTTTATTTTTTCAACGTAGGGACCATTAACACTTAACACTTAATCCAACGTTTGTTTAATAACGTTACGCCTTCGAAAAAACATTCTTTTGGTAATTTCACAAAATACGATTCTACAGTGCATTGCACGTCTTTATGTTGTTTAGAAAGAGATAGTAGTCATAATGAGTTAGGTCAGGATTACAGGGCAGATGTTTTAATTTTTCAAAGTAGCATTCATAGATTACTGAATGAATCATCCGTGTCTTTGCAGTTATTGTGCAGAGCTTTCTTTTTTAATTTCTTAATTGTGTCTTTGTAGACATTTGCTATTATTATCCACAGAAAACTGTGGACGTGTTTTTGCTTTGGCTAATGGAGTGCTGTTGTAAACCCATTGCATGGCCCCTTGTTTTGTAGCAGGACACCAGTTATAATTCTAGTTAAGAAGTCTTCATTCTGAGATAAGAAGTCAAATTCTCTTCAGAAATATGTCGCCTATACAATTTTTGTTCGGGACTAAGCAGCCTGGGTATTCATCTACTCGACACTTTGTTCATTCCCAAATTTTCGTGTGGAATTTTAAAACACTCATTTCTGATATTTCTATTTCTCAAGCAATAATTAAAACTTTTGTCGGAGGGTCAGTAAACCCCAAAAATTTTTTTTAGTTTGTGTTTCTAGAGATCTTCCACGGTTTGGGTTATCATGAATTGATTTTCAGTGGAATCATTTTTTCTTTGCTATACGCAGATACTGTAAGGTTAATATACATAGAACGTGTTTGATGTCTATTTTCTTTATGTGGTTGCATATTAAACTTCAGCTAAATAGCTCGTGTTTAGATAGTTTTTCAATATAAACGGAGTCTTCATTTTTCCTTCAATGGCTAATTTACATGTTCTAATATTTTAGATTATCTTTTTAGTTATTAAATTCATTATTATTAATCATACCGTACGTTACATATTAACTTTGCGGCTTAGTTTAATTCAACAACGTGATGAATGTTCTATATTATTTTCTGTTTATTATAATGAATACTAACGTTGTCTCCAAAATTATCGTATCTTCTTTGATTGCATCGATGAACATCTGATTCCATGTTCTTTTGTACAAACCCTCCATTCTTGCGTTTTTAAGTATACATACCTGTAAGATAAAATAAAATACTACATGCCCATCAGATTTTACTTCGACTCCCAACAGCACTTTAACCATTTGATCTTCATTTACATATTAACACTTTATCCTATTATAATATTGTATTATGTCAGTTATCATTTAAATCATCAAGATTAACGTAGTAGTGGTAATTGATACTTTATTATATATTACAAAATTTAGGTAAATTGGCTTACAAACTGAATATCACAGATTTCACATAAAGTGGCATCTCTACTTAACGTATGTATATTAAAACTACAACATAATTTTTAAATAAAACTGACAAATAACAAGTTTTTGAATTTTTAAAGGTGGTACCTATATTTGTAGATTACGAATTGTAATGAATTGATGAGAGTTGTACTGTTCACACATATTGAGCAATATGTTGCTGCAATGACAGCTATTTAGTTTTCATATTAAGGAGATTTTGATAATTGATTTGGCAAAAACAAAACACTATGCGTAATTGCTCTGGGTTAGAGTCATTGTTTGGTCTAAACCAGTTGCTTAATAACCCTGGAAAGTTTTTCCTGCGTTTTATAGGTATTTGCCGAGAAAATGCAATTAATAAGTCTTCTTACGGTCATCATTATGGCAAATAAAACGACGTGTAACTTTTGAACAAACTAACCGATACACAGAAATTTGTGTCGAAGGTATTTCTGCATGAGCATACATAACCCTAAACTGGTTCTTTAGAGAGAAGAACCACTAACAAAATTAAAATTTGTATAAAACTACAGAAAAAAAAATCCACGTGATGAAGATTTTGTGGGAAATTGTATTCTCAACCCTGTTTCATTATGTTTTTAATATTTTGAGCGATTTTGAGGATACTTGAAAGAATTACGGTTGTTGCGTTTTTGTCTAGTCAGTTCACGAAATTTTCTCAAAATCAAAACTAAATAGCCAACTTATTTAAAAATTTTGTATATAAAGCAATAGATGTTAACATTTTTATGAATTTATTATAATTTCACCCCGAAATTAACAAAAATTTCAAAGATTCTTATTCATTAAATCAATTTAATGATTTAATTTATGATCACTGGTGAGGAAACTCTTGGCACGCCCGTGCATACATTACATATCTAATAGAGACATTGGATATATTGGAGATAGAAGAGGACGGAGTAGAATTCCTGGTAACATGCATTATTCTGGCAACTACTTAGAAGGTCCTCAAGACATTCTCAACAGTTTTATGTAAAGATCAAATACCTTCCTTCACTGTCAAAGACTGAGCTCATGTGTTTGCTACACCAATATTTCTGCGTCGACATTCCCAGCTCTTGGGAAGCAGTAAAGATTGTCCCTGTTCTGAAATCTGGTGATTTTTCAGATATCACTAACTATCGTCCGATATCTAGTTTGAAGAATTTTGCTAAGGTATTTGAAATCTTGCTATATAAAAGGATTTATTCTCGGCTTAAAACCATTCATAACCATTTCAACCATATCACCAAACCAACATGGATTTATGCAAGGCAGATTCACTGTCTCAAACCTAATAATGTTTACACAATTTTTAATTGAAGTATTGGACAACAGAGAGCAAGTGGATGCAGTCTACACAGATTTCTCCAAAACTTTGGATAGGGTTCATCATGCCATTCCTTCTTCGAAGTTGAAGGCCGTAGGTGTTGGTGCACCTATGATTGACTTTTTTATTTCTTACTTGCATGACCGCCCGTAGCACGTATGTACATTATACTGGATTTTCATCTAAGCCATACATTGCAACATCTGGTGTCCCATAGGGCTCCAACTTAGATCCACTTCTTTTTACTATATTTATTAATGATCTACCAGAATGTGTTACGTAGTTACTTATAGTTAATTACGTAGTATTATACTTTGTAACCTACAAAAATATCACCTTTAAGAATTTATAAAGTTGCTGTTAGTCAACATTATTTAAAAATTATAATGTAGTGTTAATATATGTTAAGTAGAGATACCATTTTATGCGGAATCTATGATATGCAATTTGTTGGCCAATTTACTCGTATGTTCTAATAAATAATATAATATCGATTATCACTGCTACGTTAATCTTATAATTTCATTATAACATTGAGCCTCTACCGTTCATCAGATTTTAACGATAGCTGAAATAATATAAGGAGTTAGTCTCTTCCAACTCTCGGCATCCATTAATTTAATTTAAAACAATTAAATATCATTACGGTTTGAAGTAACTGACCTATATAGAATATCAGTTACACTTTTAACAGATATAGGACTGTAATTAGAATTAGTGAATGTCAAGAAATTCTTAACTCTAGCTCATGCAATACAGAATAGTATAATCTGTGAATAGAACAATGTCATATATTATATCGCACAGTAAAAGGTAGGTCTATTCTTCTTGTCGTTCTACTCACTTCTAGTTAATGTTGCGGCTAACGATTTCCTCTCAGCAATTTTACCGACACCACTCGGATGATCATTGACCCCGGTTTTACTGCAAGCGAAAATAAAATAGGTAATTATTGATTATAACTAATAAAGAAAAATGTGCTCGGCTCAAAATTTCTATCGAAATTAGAGGTAAAAACCAGTTAAGTTTTTTACTAAATGCTCCAAGTACAGTTAGGAATAGTCAAGTAGGTTTTTATTGTACACCGTAAAAAAGTATTCTGTATAGGTATATTTATTTACGATTAGTGATCTGTCAACAAATTCATTTCTCTGGAATTTTTAGACGTTGACGTAATACATACACATAAATCGTACGTTAAAGGTTATGTTACACTACAAACGTTTATATAATGAACAATGACTAAAACCAATCTCTTTCTTTACAGGGACCTTGCCCGCGAACAAGGCGTCAAATTAATGCGAGTCGATTGCACCAGTCATTTCAGTGCCAAGGCGATAGCTCGCTTAGGTTTTGAATGTATCTACAAGCTAAAATACGAGGATTACAAGGAGAATGGTCTGCCAGTATTCGATCCTGAGGCTCCTCATAAAGAAGTCACAGTTTATATACAGAGGATTAACCAATAAATATCGAAAATGTTTTTCTGTATTTGTAACAAAGAGAGAAAGATTGCTGCTAAGTATAAAATGGAAAAAAAGCATGTCCACTGTCATACCATGTACGGCAGCTTTAAAATAATTATTGTAAATGCACAAAATTTATTTGGATTGTACCAATTCCGATAATTTAGTGGAGCTTTGTATTGTATACATATGTTTTCGATAAATGTAAATATATTATTTATATGAAAGACTGTACTCATTTCGTACAGTATTACGTCATAACTTTTAAAGGAAATGCGCTTAATTGTGTATTTATATCCCATCACATCATTTAAACGATTTTGCATTAATAAGAAAGTAAACTCAAATTCAACACATAACTAATATGGAAGGTGTTTAAAAAATGCGAAGCATTTGTACGTGGTTTTTCATACATGATATGGTACAGTAAAGGTGTGATCTACATTCCTGAAATTGTTTACTTATTTCCTATATATTAATGTGTAGGTTATTTATTGGTGTTTGAAAAATTTTTATAACTTATATGTTAATTGTAAGTGTCGATTGTACAAACCCTGTTGTGATATGTTTTATCATCTTGCTCATTGTATGTATTTAGAACCGTACTAAGAAATAAAAACTTAATAATACAGGATTTTGTTTCTCTTTTGCAAATAATACTTAAAGTACTGAAACTACTATCAAATATATGATAATACCAATGTAAAAAGATAACCTCAGTTTCTTACATTTGATGGAGAAAAATTATGTTCCTTCAACCTGCAAAGATGGTTTTTGCCATCTATGTCTAATGCAAATAATAAATAATGATAATTACGTTTTGCCATTTTCTAACAATACGACAATGTAATGTCTGCTATTTTTTACGTTCACAAATGTAACTCCAGGTAATTCTCAACTCATACCATTGTTAATTATTTATAGGGGAACCATAACATTAGATAGAACTATAAAAATTTCGCTGAATGTATAACTTTCTCTTGACTAACGTAAACGGAGAATTTTAATATCGTTAAAATATTCAGATATGACCCTACCAACATACGATTGAGCATTGTCATGCATTAAAAGAATATTATCTGCTAGAAATCGTGCAAAACGTAGAGGATCGGCCGAGCATTTACTTGTACTTATTACCTGCGTACCCTCTCAAAGATATTTACGCCTATACGATTACTCTATCTCCACCAAATGGATATCTTGGAGATACATATTTAACACTGAAAATAGTGTTTTGTGAATCTTTTGCATGGCTGATGTCGACTATCTGAAGCATAGACAGAAACTATATTAATCTGTGGAAAAGACGGAGCTCCAATAAAACTGTTGGATATTGATAATCATGTGCACAACAAAGTCTTTCAATTTTGTGATTTCTTTCTAATGATGAGGCGCATTTACAGATGTCTTACCAAATTCTAGAATCCTTCTTCGAACACTTTTTCTACAAGCAACGGTACGTTCTACAATGACAGCACATGTTAATTTGCAGTGTCTAAGAACATATAATCATAAAACGATCATCTCGGACATTCGTTATACGTCCTTGACCAACTTCAGTTCTTCCTGTGAAAGACCTATGTCTTGATATCGTCGAGTGGCATTGTGTACGGTGTTTCCTACAATATTCACGAAATTTGACATGCACCATATACTCCATCCATCACAGTTTAACGCAACCATTCACGTATTGTGAGATAAATGTTAGTATATTGATAACTTCAGCAAATCTACTGCATTTATTTATTTATCGCGACTATCATGCACTGAAAATTGGCTCCATATGATTTAAGTAAACAAAATTAATTGCCAAAAAGAAAATATGTTAATGCTAAAATATTAGGTAAGCCACATGGCATCTGTTAGAATTAAAAAAGTGTGTACAGAATGCCTCTTTGCTAAGAAAATTATTTTTAAGTTTATATTTAGTGTTGTAGTCATTTGTGCAGTCAACACTTTTTCTTGGTGCATAAGATAAGATATTTTATGATCTATTTGTGTTCACATATGAAGAATTGTTTCGTTTTATCAATACTTTAACTACTAACCGTTCCTAAAAATCTTGAAAGCTACACCTACGGTTTTCTGTTACAGTGAGACTAGGTTCATTGTCATGTTTACATTTTACTAGATAGAACTAACCCTCATGATTTGCAATTGCTCATCGACATAATTCTTTTTAATGTAGGATTTATCATCGTCCGCATTTAGAAAATAAATTTATTTTTAATTCTGGAATGTACAGGAGTACTAGAAAACTAGAGTCGTGTAACAATACTTTTACAAGCTTTACCTAACTATCTATGGACACTTACGGTTATTACTGGGAAAATCGGTCAATTACGTAAGTGCAGAAAAGTATGTACAGTTTACTTGTTAAATTCGTGAAAAATGCGTGTAAAATTGTGACCCACAAGAAAAGTTGTTATTAACTCCCTGCGTAAAAATTGATCCATAAGGAAGGTGGCAGTTAATTTATGGTGATACGAGTGACGATCATCTTCTCCCTCCTCAAAGCATTAAAAGTATTGTGAGCAGAAATGTAATAACACAAACTGTAAAAATATACAACACTTACCTCGTGAACTAAAACAACTTCGTAACATAATGTTAAAAAAAGTGCTGCATTCAAAGCTCGGCAAGAGAGTCCTCTACAGCTTACATAGATGAATATTGCTCTAATTATATGGACTCTTAATGTTATTTTACATTTTCAATGTTGTCACCTCTTTCTTTGACTATAATGTTGTATACATCTCTGTAAATACAACATTGTTATGTATGTGTTTTAAATCTAAAGTTGTATTTTATTATTATATACCAAATAGTATATTTTTATATCTGTTGACGTGTTAAATGCATTGAATTTACACTAACGAATAAAGTTATCTATATATCTATCTATCTTTAAATTATTTGAAAACCATGGTATTTAAAACATTTCAATATTAAAAAATATACAAATAAACAGGAAACATTCCACGGCGAAAACGATTCCGGAAAACAATCAAAAATACAGAATCGTGCATTGTGCGTCTTTCTCAACTACATCTTGAATTCAGTGCTATTGATACTAACCGTTAAATTTTCGGTGAAGGTCCTTGAGAATTATTAATCTGAAATATTGATTATTATGATATTATTATCAGCCCAAATCTATTTGGGGGAGCTGCAAGGAAGACGCCCTTTCTAAATAAGAAAAATATTCGTTTGCCCGTGAACATGTAACTGGACAATTGTAGAATGCGAAAGGATTCTATTTCAGACAAAATTAAAATAAATGGAATTTATGAAATTCTGATAATAAAAAATATATTCGACGCCCTCCTTATCAAAAATTGAACTCAAAATACACGAAATCAGCTGTAAAGCACGGAGGGGGCAATATAAAAGTTTCGTTTGTTTGGTTGTGTGGTTCACTAAAACCTATTGACGGAATATAAAATCAACAGCAATATAAAGAGATTTTGCAGGAAGTCATGCTGCCTTAAACAGAACAGCACATGCCTATAGCATGGCGGTTCAACAGGACAACGATTCTAAGAATATTGCGCAATCTGTAAAGAAGTTTTTAGAAGAAAACAATCTTACGGTTTTGAACTGGCCATCTAATACCCCACATCTGAACTCGATCGAAAATTTGTGGCAAAAAATAACAACACGTATGGCAGATAAAAAGTGTAGTAATTTAAATCAATTATACTACGAAATGATCCATGAATGGAATGCTATTTTAATTGAAAAATGTTCAATGTTTATTCAATGTCGGCTCGATGTAAGACAGTTATTGAAAGCAAGAGGTTTCTTATACAGGGTGTAACAGGACGAGCTTACGTTAGCCGTATCTCAGCAACTAAACAAGTTCCATATTTGTAAATTTGCAGAGTTATTTTGGGCATGGGGGCAAACTTTTAGAAAATATTAGTACATATTTTCTATTTCCGGTTTCGCCGGAAGCACAATCAACTTCATTTTTTTAAATAGATTATTTATTAGATTAATTTATTTCGACTGGTGTAAACATTACCGTTTTATAGCTAATTTGATTTTTATGAAAATTTTATCAAATTCCATCGTAGTACTTAGTGACGTATTTCTTCGGTATGATAAAGAGTTGATGAACGATTATTTGGAACTTAGAAGCTATAAGATGGGCTGCCAAAATTATTTTCACTTTTTTCAAATACTATACAAGTGTTTATTTTCGACCGAATATGTTAAATTTCAAACACTAATAAGATCGTAATTTTAAATGGAAAGCCTGTATATTTTTCAGAAGTGGAAAATTAAATTCTTAATCGAATGATATTACATTTGTATCTGACAATGAATATTTAAGCTATTAATGAAATAATTGAATGTATTCAGAAAATTATAGCAGCTAAAAGGCTATTAAAACTCATCAGTTTTAGCGTAAACTAATTTTCTAATAGGGTTTATAGATTTTAACAAAAAATAAAAAACAAGGATATTTTTCGAGTAAAAAAGAAACAGAATAGTAAAATTTATTTTGTAACCAAGATATCATTAAAGAAAACTATGTTAAGAATGAATAAATAAGGTATTAAAAAGTAATAAATTAATTCAAATTTTGTTCAAAATTAGCCCCATTCAGTTCAAAACATTTATTAATTCGTTTTAGCATTTGAAAATAGTGACCTTTCTTATTTTGCGCTCTGTTAATGAATTTGTGCTCCTCGAATTCTTTCTTTTGTTTCCTCTAAAGTTGTAAACCGGAGTATTTGTAAACTTTGTATTTAAATAAATAAATGAATTAATCCAAATTTAAGTTTGTTTATATCGTATCAGTAGTATGGAACGTTTGCGATTAAATTTTTCAAATAACATAGTCCAAGAATAAATTTACATCTCTTGACTGTGATCCGCAAAATCCATTTGATTTTCGCAGATTTGATTCGATAATTAGTAAAAACAAGTTCTTCTTCCAAATATTGAAGTCAATATATCTAAAATGTTTGGGCATGTAATTTTTTCGACTGGTGTAAACATTACCGTTTTATAGCTAACTTGATTTTTATGAAAATTTTAGTCAAATTCCATCGTAGTACTTAGTGACGTATTTCTTCGGTATGCAGAAGAGTTGATGAACGATTATTGGAACTTAGAGAGCTACCAAATGATTTTATTGAAAATTATTTTCACTTGTGTGCAAATACTATACAGGGTGTTAGTATTTACCGACCGAATATGTTAAATTTCAAACACTAATAACTTCGTAATTTTAAATGGAACACCCTTTATATTTTTACCGCAGACAGTGGAAAATTAAATTCTTCATCGAATGATATTACATTTCCCTATACCTAAAATGAATATTTTAGGAGCTATTCGTCAAATTATGTGAATGTATTCAGAAACTTCGCGTGAGCGCTAAAGGTGGCTATGAAAATTCGTCACAGTTTTAGCGTAATGTCTAATTTTCTAATGACGGTTCGATAGCATGTTAATAAAGAAATAAAAAACAAATATATTTTTCGAGTAAAAAAGAAACAGAATAGTAAAATTTATTTGTCAACCAAGATAACATTAAAGAAAACTATGTTAAGAATGAATAAATAAGGTATTAAAAAGTAATAAATTAATTCAAATTTTGTTCAAAATTAGCCCCATTCAGTTCCAAACATTTATTAATTCGTTTTAGCATTTGACTACTAGTGACCTTTTGTATTTGCGCTTCTGTTAATGAATTTAGTGCTCCTCGAATTCTTTCTTTTGTTTCCTCTGCAGTTGTCACCGGAGTACTGTAAACTTTGTCCTTAACATAGCCCCAAAGGAAAAAATCCATAGGGGTCAAGTCTGGTGAACGTGGAGGCCACAAGTATGGACCTGCGTTTGCGATAAACTTTCCGTCAAATAACCTCTCCAAGAATAAGTGTACATCTCTTGTTCTGTGATCCGGTGCACCATCCATTTGATACCACGCAGTATTTGATTCGATAATAGGCAGTGTATCAAGTTCTTCTTCCACAATATTGCGCAATATATCTAAATACCTTTCCCCATTTAAATTTTCGTTATAAAAATGTAGACAAAGTATGCGATTATTTTTTATAGCGCAAAAAAAATTACATTGTCAACTTTCCTGATATCCTATTTCTCTCGTTACATGGGGATTTTCGGATGCCCAAAAATGACTGTTATGTTTATTAAAGAGGCCATTTTTGGTAAATTTAGTTTCGTCAGTCCAAATGATTTTCTTCGTAAAATTTTCGTCGTCCTGACAAGCTATGTTGAAGAATTCACAAAAGTTGACCCTATTTAAGAAATCCTGCGTCCTGGTGGTGTACCTGCTGGTATGAAAATGGTCTCCATTTATGTCTTTTTAGTACTCGTTGAATGGACATTGTTGAAATTTCCAAAGTTGTCGCTGCTTCTCGAAAAGATGCAGTATGGTTGGTATAGAAATATCCCATAACACCTATTTCAATTATTTCGTCATCAATTATCTTTTTTTTATTAAATTTTGGCCTAAACTGTCCATGTTCTAAACAATTTTTAACTATCCGTCGCACTACATCTTTAGATGGAATTGGCCTGTCCGGATACCTTTGTCGACATAAAGACTCTAAATCCGCAACATAAAATTGGGTTTGTTTTTGTTTCACATGTTCGACTTAAAATTTTTCCGGACTCTCCATAAATCATCAATAAATTCAGGTAATCCTGATTTGTCAATCCTAAACGTGACATTTTCGTATACTAGATTAGGAACTGTGTGATATACTAGAAAGTTTATTAACACGCTATCAAACTGTCATTAGAAAATTAGACATTACGCTAAAACTGTGACTAATTTTCATAGCCACCTTTAACGCTCACACGAAGTTTCTGAATACATTCACATATTTTACAAATAGCTCCTAAAATATTCATTTTAGGTATAGGGAAATGTGATATCTTTTGATAAAGAATTTAATTTTCTACCGTCTGCGATAAAAATATACAGGGTGTTCCCTTTAAAATTACGAAGTTATTAGTGTTTGAAATTTAACATATTAGGTCGGTAATTACTAACACCCTGTATAGTATTTGCACACAAGTGAAAATAATTTTCAATAGCCCATCTTAATAGCTGTCTACCTTCCAATAATCATTCATCAACTCTTCTGCATACCGAAGAAATACGTCACTAAGTACTAGAATGCAATTTGATAAAATTTTCATAAAAATCAAGTTAGCTGTAAAACGGTAATGTTTACACCAGTCGAAATAAATGATCTATACACCAAATTTGTTGCTGAATTCAATTGTTTGAAAAAAAATTGGGCAATCCATTAAAAAAAATTAAGTTGATTGTGCTTCCGGCGAAACCGGAAATAGAAAATATGTATTAATATTTTCTAAAAGTTTGCCCCCATGCCCAAAATAACTCTGCAAATTTACAAATATGGCACTTGCTTAATTGCTGGGATACGGCTAACGTAAGCTCGTCCTGTTACACCCTGTATAATATTAAAGACTATTTGTCATAACAAATTGTAGAACAAAGCAATATAGTTTAGCAACAATAAGTATCCGTAATTATAGGTCTCCTTAAAATGTACTCTTATTTACAATTATAACTACATACTAGATATATACATTATAAAACAAAACGTTGGTTTATTTGTTAAATACAGTATAATCTTAAGGAATTAATACCATAGCTAACAAAGAATTATATCCATAACATTAACAAGTATTTGCAATTATGTGATAAAATATTTATTTAATTCTATGTTCTGCGTTTACATGTTGTTGTATATGTCACAGTTCTTAAGGAAAGAATTTTCATTTCATTTAACAGTAAAATGACCCGATAGTGTAGGGGCGACTCTAAATCCGCAACATAAAATTGGGTTTGTTTTTGTTTCCTAATTTAACATTCAACACATTTGTGAATTCGCAAAACACAAGTCTTCAACCATGATTTCATCATGGCAATTAGCTGCCGATTAACGTAAAGAACATGTATTGGTAAACGATACAAATCTATCCAGTTTTTGTCGCAACTGAAATATGACAATTGAGATCCGAAGATCTACTGTCTAATTTGCCACTGCAAAAGCTTGTCATATTACACAACAATATCCAGCTCACTCCAGCATGCAAGTTACGTTAACGGTAAATAATTTTGTTTTAAAATGTAATATAGCGGTTTTATCCGGCTTTCAAAACAACTCGTGTTTACACCATCTAACAATATTATCAAGAAGTGCGTACGATATAGTGTAAACCTTATCAGTACTTGAAACTGATACTGTACAACTTGTGCTGTCTGCGTATTATGACACGGAATCTCAATTGAATATCGTTGACATAAATGAGAAAAAAAACATCGTTTGATTTCTAATAGACACCGCATTTAATATTAATAGATGGCTACACATTTGTTCGCAGTACTATCCCGTAAATGGTGCAACTTACTTTAATGACTTTTATAATATCTAGAACTTTAGACAAGGCAAGAAACAGATCCGCTCTGTACAACAACGTTTTTAAATGTATTAACGAATCAAATTTTATATATTAATTAATCCACTAAGTCTTACAGCCATAAGAAATCGATAATATTAATTAATATTAACTTTTCATAGTAGCAAGCGCCTTAACCTGAGGTTTTGAAAGTCGTGCCGTTGTGTTCTAAATACAAAATAACTAGTCTAATCTATCTATCTATTTCCATTTGATAAAATGTTCCTACTGTTCGAAGCATGGAACTCCAGACAACTAGTACGGCAGTATTTTCAAAATATTAACTATTGTTTAGTATCACTTGTAGCTTTAGATTGTGTATCAATGTCATTGGCGCGTAACAATTCAATCAAAATTGTACGTCCAGATACTGAGGAAATTTAGTGTTTAAATAAGTATACAATTCCATAAAGATGTATCTTTCGGGTGTTGCCGTGGTCATTGTACATAACAAACTTGACGTTTCGCTGACCATACTGTCAGCTTCTTCAGAATTTCTTCAGACTTTACAGTAGACAATCTTTAGAGAACTCCTAAAGAAGCTGACAGTATGATCAGCGATGCGTCAAGTTGGTTACAACGACCACGGCAACACCCAAAAGATACATCTTTATGGAACAGTGGCCGTGAAAGCCTACATTCGATTAAGTATACAATTGTATCAGTATTTTACTGAATCACCATTCTGGTCTAATACTAATTGTAGTCGTCTCCTCATCCTTTACATTAAGCGTCTTGTATCATAATTTTCAGTAGCATGTTTCCAAGCACTTTGAATAGCCTATCGAAGCCCGTTTCTATTCATTGATCTAAAATTATTTCTATATAACTTCTGTATCTGGATATCTTTGCAAGATCGAAGGCAGCAATACATTTTCCAGTAAGTTTATATGTACAACTCCCGTTAGTCCTTCTTCAATTTAATGACAAATCCGTAATCTTTCAGAAATTATCCATGTTCACATGCTAACAGAGAATCTGCCACCCGATCCATCCTGCTGGACATATCTTTCTTGATGCCGAGAATCTGTCGCTCTGTAAACACGTAATTTCCTATTATAACTAGAAGACGTTGTAAACAATAGTACTCCAAAATTGTCGCGATTTATATAGAAATTTGCGAACTCTAAACGTGCCTCTTTATTTATTCCACTCAAAAATAGTTTCTTAACGGAAATTTTTCATTTTAATTGATGCCAGAAAATCTAGATCCAGGAAATTGTATTGACAATTTTACTTAAACAACTGTCTGAAAAGGACGTTCTCCCACATGGTAAACTAAAGCGAGGTCTTCGCTTACATTTTGACCATCAGAATCTGGAACTCTTCGAAGCTCTTAAAGACCATTCTTCCTCAAGTGTTGTTGTTGCTCTTGAGTTTCGCGCTACATTAAGAGAAACTATATATACATGTCAGTGAAACATTAATAAAAGTCTAATCTCAATAAAACTCTATGTGAAAAGCTTATTTACAGTAGCCAATTATTTGTGTCTGGAATTCGATGCTCCTGACTGTACATACTTTACCCCGGCTATTTACATAAAAACTTACTTTGCCGCATTCTAATTTTCTTACAACCTGCTAAGGCATTAAACTTCCTAGCCGAATAGTTAAGGAAGTATGCTAAATAAAAGCCCAGCTGTTCTTATTCTTTAATATTTTGTTAAATGCTCCTAGGCATTTATTACCCGTAATTATTCAGCCTGTATTTCTAAATCTATATTCAGCTTGTAAATATTGTTCCTAAATCCAAATGATAAATTACGAAACGAATAATTTTCAACATCGAATTAATTGTTATCGTTGGTCAAGAAATAGCTCACAAAAATTATTTACTAAAAGTAAAGACTAATGATTTTCATAATACCTACTCTGATATCATGTCCTTCTACAAGGAATGTGCATTTAATCACAAAAATGAGTACTGAGACATGGCGCGATGGAAATAAAAATATACTGTAAAAATAATAATAGATTTCTCAACGAATGATTCTATCGATTGTTATTGTAAAAATAGTAATTATAATAAAAAACCCCCACTACTAGTTTCTGAGTGATTTTAGCAACTGGTATTTTCACTATTTCTCGTATTAATCGAATTATTTTTAATGCTATTAGAATACACTAACTAGATTATGTGTATCACTAATTGTAACATTACTATATTCTTGTTCCATAGCAATATCGCATCTCGTCTGTTTGACAATAAAATGTTTGTCAAACTGACATGTTGCTCGTCCAACAAATATTTGTGAATCCACACATATAAAATTGAAAAATTGGAAACTTAGCACAAGAGTCTCTATGAAGACGAGAATTCAGAAGCAAGTTTTCCCTGCTTCTTTTAATTTTATTTATTATTTAGTAATATT
Source organism: Holotrichia oblita (assembly GCA_023690525.1). Lineage (NCBI taxonomy): Eukaryota > Metazoa > Arthropoda > Insecta > Coleoptera > Scarabaeidae > Holotrichia > Holotrichia oblita. The sequence goes on along the minus strand of CM043018.1, from coordinate 110,684,684 downwards.
TAAATTATGCCATTACAAATTTGTAAAAAACCAGAAAAAAATAGCATAAATTAATTATCTAGAAAAATAAGTACGTAAAGAAAAATTATATTAGCTTTATCAATAATCTTTCAACTGAAGTATTTCCACTGGTAAGTCAACAAATTAATTAAATACCAATTTATAAATTGGTGGAAATACTTCAGGAATTGAAAGATAAGTACTCAAAGGTCATAACATACACTAATCACTTCAACCTACTAAACACCAAAAACTTTTAACTAAACGCCGACACGATAAAAAAATTAAGTTTCTTTAAAGCGTCGGTGTTTAGTTCAAAGTTTTTGGTGTTTAGTAGGTGGAAGTGTTTAGTGCTCTACTTCTCCACCAAGAGATCTAGTGAAGAACTCGTCATAACATATATACATATATATTAATCGACTTACCATTGGCTGTTGGGAGCAAAGTGATTAACAGCGCGGCATTATAAAAGGCGATATGATGCTGTCACAAATCCATTTCAACACAATTTATACACACAAAACAACACCGACAAAGTTGCATGATAGCTGGACAAGTAATATAGCTTACGGAGTCACTGCAACTAAGCATCAACCACACATTTGAATAAATTGTATTTATCCTTAACTTCCACTAGACAAGGAGTAATTAGAGTTCAGCTTTTCCAATTTTTTTGGAGTATAGATATTCCATTTGGATTTTCAGAAGAAGTTTCATAATTTGAATTTAAAATTAGCACGACAAATTAACCAGTTTTTTTTTAATAAAATGCAATGGAATAAATTGGTGTTTAATTAATGTGCTGTTTCATTGATCTACAAGTGAGAGAGATAACTGAGATAGACTAGACTAAGATACTTATATTAATTTTATCAATAATATGCTTTGAGATCCTATGCAAGTATAATTCATTAAACATCTGCTGCTTATTTGAAACAGGTAATTTTAATTTTGGTACCTACATATATATACATATACACAGGTTATAATAAAATTGTTATTACCGGCTATATAAATACGTTATACATATAAACATAATAATATTTATACTATGCATAGTTTCGATAAAATAACTTTATTTTTAAACTCTTCCTTCAGTTCGTTTACCAGGAAAATGCGAATAAATTCAAGGCAATAACTCGGTTGATATTGAAGCACGAAACCTTTTTTTTGTGGTGCAGAATTATAGTATGAACAAAATTTCGGAATGCCGAATTGGCAGCGCTGAAATGTACCTGGTGCCGGTAAAAAAAAGCAAAAAAATCTGTATTTTGCAGCGAGGTTGGCAACATGCATCTAAAGTGTTTATATGTATTGCCAATTGCCAAGCACTGTTTTTTGCTTTGTTCGTCATTTTAAATTTTGATTACATCAAAATATTTTATTTATCTTCGTTTATGCGCTCATTGCTGTAATGTACTTACATACAGCGGTAGGCAAAAGTATGGAAACACACTCAAGCAGCTTTGAAGATATTTCTACGAAATTGGGTATTTGCTTATTATCCATTATTCTGCATAAAATGAAGATATCAGAATTATAATACAACTTCTGGTTAAACCGGAAGTTGCATTCAACTTTCAAATTTTAAATGGAACACCCTGTATATTGTTTTAAAAAGGAATAGGCCATTTGATTACAAATTCAAAAATGTATAATTGTGTATATTAATTTATTAGATGTTCAAACTGACCACCATTGGTTTCTTGACAGTATGCTAATCTGCGCTGGAATCCGGCAATTACGTTGGAAATTATATCTGGCGTGAGTGCATGCACTTCTTCACTAATTCTTAACCTTAAATTATTTAAATTATCAAGTGGTTGTAAATAAACCTTAGACTTTAGATATCCCCACAAGAAAAAGTCTAATGGGAAAAGATCAGGTGATCTAGCAGGCCATTTACAAGTACCTCTTCGGCCAATCAACTTGTTGGGGAATACACGGTCTAATACATTCCGTACGCTCCACGCAAAATGGGGCGAGGCTCCGTCTTGTTGGTACCCGGCGGCCTCTGATAATTGCCCTTCTTCCATTAATGCAGGAATAATTTGTTCTTCTAGAAGTTCTAAATAATTTTCACTGGGTAAGTGCCTTCCAAAAAAATTGGACCGATAATTCTATTTTGATAAATACCAGCCCAGACGTTCAATTTTTCGGGATATTGAGCGTGAGCTTCTTGCACCCAATGTGGGTTAGTTTGCGACCAATAACGACAGTTGTGCCGATGAACAAAAGGTAGCCTCGTCAGAAAATACAATATTAGTTGCAAAATTGGGATCACGGTTACAAATATTCATCATGATTTCACAAAACTGCAATCTTCGATCAAAATCATCTTCAGACAGCTCTTGTACAAGACAAACCTTATATGGATATTTTTCACGTTTTAAAATTCTTCCTACCGACCGTCTACTGATATTGTGAATACGTGCAAGTTCTGTTGTTGATGTTGTCGGGACTTCTTCTAATGAGACTGCGATATCTTGGGATTTATTTTCATTTGTTGCTACTTTTGGCCGTTCTACTTTAGGTAAATTACGAATGGTGCCGTTGTTGCGGAACCGTTGTAGCGTCGTGTAAACTAAAGAACGCGTTATTGGTTGTCGATTTGGATGTATACCATTAAATAAATTACATACTTCGTCGTAGGATCGCTACCTATCACCAAAACCAATCATCATTAAAACTTCAATGCGTTCGCTTTCATTTAATTGCACCATTTTGAGCACAAACTACTGCAAACACTACACTTTCTCGTTTGACAACTACAATTGTTGTTTATCAGAGTTCTACTTTTGATTTCTTAGGCCACTAATTGTAAGATCTCAATTATGAGTACTAACAACGTCTTATAATCTTTTTGTACCACTAGTCAAAAATCATAGCATTTTGACACATAATAGAACGCCGAGAAATAATTCAACCTCTGAACTAATGAGGTGAATAATTATTATTAACCTAGGTTAAATATGAAAACAAATAACACGCATACTGTAATCATACAATCGCCGTAGGATGTCAACCGTCAAAATTCTGAATATGTTTTCGTATGAAAGCGTTTTCATTCATGCGCAAGCTGATACTCAACTACCTGTTCTGCATTATGAATAACAGAGGACTCAAGCTTCCTCCTTGTCTTACACCACTGCATGTGGTAAATGGTTCAGATGTCATGTTTTTACTTATTCCACAGTTATTTGTATTCGAAACTAAATAAAAAAAGTGACAGATACAGAGCATACTTTATAGTGATATTACGTCATGTAGGAGTAAAAGAGACGAATAAAATTTTGCGTACGCGCAACTGATATTGTGAAGTTACACAACATCTGAAGTTCTTCTCTGTAACATTATACAGGGTGTTTAAAAACTTAGTTTCTTATAAATAAGTTCAACCTGCGGAAAGTAGATTTTTTTAAATGGAAAGGTATATAGTTTATTAGATATTCTGATTCTACAAAATATTATCTTTTAATCTGTATTAGATGTACCTATACCTAAAATGGAAAGTGAACAAGTTATAACGATTTAATTAACCTCCGTACCGAAAATGCTCAGATATGTCAATTTACTGAAGCAAGGGTGCTTAGCTCATTTGTTTTACATACTTACTTGCCACTTATTTTGACGTCTGTCGTTTTAGTTAGTTGTTCTCACGTATACTGAGAAAATAGGTCTACACCAGTACAATAATAAGGGTAAACAATGCGAGTATTTACTTTACAACAACAACAAATTATTGTATTTGTTACATAACATATTGTAATCTTAGTATATTTTGACAATTTTTATTTGACCTGTAATAACATTGTTTTCGCTTCTGTACAATACATTTTTCTCAGTATATGGTGTTATAATGTATTTGCATTGAGAATATACCAAATCAAGTAATCATGAATTTATTTATTATGCAACGTGAATGTAATAAAATAGTAAAATAAACCTATCGAACGTTTAGTGAAAGATACTAACATTTACAACCAATGATCAGCAAAAATTTCTAAGAATTTTTAAGACATAAAAAGTTTTAGCGACCGATACGTTCGTAGAACAATGGGGAAGAACAACATCAGTAAAAAATTTAGATTATCTAAGAATTCTCCTAGATACTCCCAACAAACGGTATTTTAATAATCAACATAAAGTAAATCTACATCAAAGGTCTAAATAATTAGTAATAACAAATTAGGTAAAATTAAAATAATAAAAAAGATAATATAAGACATACAGTAAAAAAATTATAAGAACAACAATAATAACAACACAAATAACTATGTTATCTAAATGATTCGACATGGCAACCGTTTCTATTGAGGCATTCTATATTTGGAGACGTATTCCCATAATTGTTGCTCTTCGAATAGCACCTGGTGTTATTTGCCAAAGGATCGCTGATTCCCATAATCTGTAATTTATTTTATAGCGTGCTATTTAAATCGAACTAACATCGGTATCTGTCACTTTTTTCTTTAATTGCGAATAACTAAGAAGGAATGGTATTTAGGTATAGGGTATGATACATGAAATATGTGTAAAATTTGTCGTAGAAGCTGAATCTCTAATTTATTTTATAGCATGCTATTTAAAAAATCGAAGTTGATGCCCACTTCCGGTTAACCGAAAGTAACGTTTATACCAAAATATTTTCACGTGATAGTTCATATTCAACGATATCCAACTGCAAAATTTTGTTTTAAAATTCCGTTCCCTTCGTATAATACTTTTAATAGGCCATTCTCACCAATCAGCCTATATACAGGACAACAACTTGAACTACGAAAACCTATTGATAGGGGAAGGTAGTGGGAGGTAAAATTAAATGTATCCATTTTAGTATTCTCAACTGTTTGTATACTTTATAATTTGCACTTTTTCATTGATTGTGTATTCCATTAGGATAAAGTTTGATGGTTCGGTAAAGTGACCACTGTCATTCCTGTCGTATAAAAAGTTGACAATAGTAAAATGGATACATTTAAGTTTAACACCCACCACCCTCTCCCATCAATAGGCTTTCGTAGTTCAAGTTGTTAGCCTGTATGTATGGCGAAGACAAAGTTAAAATTTTCAAATTTTGAAATTCATTTTTACAGGACTGTCTGAAGTTTATATTTGACAAAATTCGTATAGCATATTTCTGAAGGACAAACACTCGCTGAGATTCACTACTATTTCCCCACAATATGATACCATACATAATGCACGAGTGAATGAAAGTTAAGCATAATATAGTGTCAATCACATATTACTATTTCACTGACTAGTGCGCAATGTGTGACTTAAAAGTTAAACACGTATCAAAAACAATACCTAGAATTTTTATATAACTAACCACTGGTATGTTAAGTAATGTATCAACTCCTTATCTCTTAACTGAAACCTCTTATACCGTCTTATCTTGTTTAATAGTAATTTATTCTTTTCAGACCGTGTACTCACCTGCGCATATATTGCTCTAATTTTATTTTGCAAATGTATTTCACATATGTCTGTAATTAAAATAGATGTGTCATCAGCATACATGCACAAATAAATATTTTCAAAATTATTGAGATAATGCTGTAAATCACCAATATATACCACGAAAAGGAGGAGTATCACTTATAGTTAGTCCAAAGCCACCCCATTAATACCATATCTATACAACTTTTCTAAAAGAATCCGATGGTTAACATAGTCAAAGGCACGCGAAAAATCAAGGAAAAGTCCTGACACAAGTAGACCCTTTTAAATTTTGAATCACTTTATAAGTAAATTCGCATAACGCAATCTCTACACTCCTATACTTGTCATATAACTATGTTGACATGATGACAAACCATTATTTTTTTGAAAAAAAAAAGATGTAATTTGTTTCGCAACTATTGAATCATAAATTTTCGAGAAAGAAGAGAGCAAAGTAATGGCTTTATAGTTAGAGTAACAATTATAATCCCCCTTTTTATATATACTGACTTCCAGAAAAACAACACCTAGAAGTTGTCTAATGATTTTATTGAAATTTTCAGGAAACGTTTATTTTCATTAAACAAATTGATGATTAAAATTTGAATAAAATCTAGCCAGTAGTTTTTTTTTGCATGTTGTTTCCATAGCACATAGTAACTATAAATTTGAAGTATTAGACCATTTAGTAACTGTCAAGTTTACAAATTGTTGTTGTTACGTCACAATTTCATTCTGCACTTGATAACAATGCCGAGAGTACGTCAACATCAACATTTTGTCCAATTAAGTGATTTTGAACGTGGCCGTATTATTGGTATGAGAGAGCCGGACTTTCGCTAAGAGAAATTGCTCGTCGTGTAAACCGAAATGTTTCAACGGTATTGAGGTGTTGGTCCAAATGGTCCGAGGAAGGGGTTCAACATCGTCGCCGTGGATCTGGACGTCCTCGAAGGACTACAGATCGCGAAGAACGTCGCTTAAGACTTTTGGCCACAAGAGATAGATTTTCAACAACTCGATCAATTGCAAATGATTGGATGAGAGGTACAGGACTCAGAATGTCAATGTCAACTGTTTATCGCCGGATAAGATCTTATGGATTGCGTTCATATCGTCCATTTTTATGTCTTCCTCTTACACCACTTCACCGTCTACGCAGACTAGAGTGGAGCAACTTAAGGGTTAATTGGGCGCAGGAATGGCATCAAATTGTGTTTAGTGACGAGTCCCAGATTTTTCTTGTGGGCCCACGATGGTCGTAGGAGAGTCAGACGGATGCGTGGAGAACGTAAAAATCCAACATTTTTTGTGGAACGCAACACAGCTCTCACTCAAGGAGTTATGATATGGGGTGCAATATGTTATGGTAGCAGATCACCCTTGGTCTTTATTGACGGCAACCTTAACGCACCTGGTTACATTGCTAATGTGCTACAACCAGTTGGCCTTCCATATCTTCAGGGGCTGCAAAATCCCATTTTCCAGCAGGATAATGCGCGCCCTCATACGGCAAGGGCTACAACACGGTTTTTGAAAGAATCTAACATTGTCGTCCTCCCATGGCCTGCTCGGTCGCCTGATTTGTCGCCCATTGAACATGTATGGGATATGATTGGTAGGCGAATAGGTAATTTACCGCACCCTCCAGATAATTTACACGATCTTCAACAACGGATTCAAGAAGCTTGGGACGATATACCACAAGCAGCTATAGATCACTTGATTAATAGCATGCCAAGGCGTCTAGATGAGTGCATTATAAATCGTGGCGGAGCAACTCATTATTGAAAAAACTTTTAAAGCTTTTATTCTTTTGTTTTTAAAACTTAATCATAACTTTGTTTCATAGAAATAGACGTTTTCTGAAAATTTCAATAAAATCGTTAAACAGCTTCTAGGTGTTGCAATTTTTCTGGAAGTCAGTATATATTAAGGTTTGACCACCGTCATTTTAAGCATGCTCGGAAAAAAATCCATTTGAAAAACATAAATTAATAATATGCAAACAAAAAATTTGCTTTACTAATGTATTAGACATTTCATCAAAACCTTAAGAATTTTATGGTTTTAAGTTATTAATGGCATCCACAAGGTCAGAGTTGATAACAGCAGAGAAAAAGAACGTATTGGAATTGAATTGAGTATTTTTATTCAAAAAGTCATAATCTATAGGATCATCATTGTTGTTAGAATGTGTAAAAATCACATTGAAATTGTCTTTGTCTACTACTTCTTTGTTATCAACCTTCATTGTGATCTCATTTCTTATCTCATTATTTTTTCCCTGAAGTTCAGATGTAACCTCCCACAGAGCTTTCATTTTGTTAGCGGATTGAATAATTTTATTTTCATTGTATTTTTTCGCTCCTGTTTTAATTTCTCATCATCAAATATATTGAGATTTTTGCTAATAGGTCTGAACTCCACATATTTCTTTGAGAAATCATTGTGCTTAATTTGTTATTTCTAAAATTTCTAGTGATATCCAGTTAGAGTGTTTGTCACTTCTTTTAGACGTAAAACTCCGTAATGGAAAACATAATTGAAAAAATAATTTATTGTCTCATAGAATACATTATATGATGTATCAAATTATACTAACTTCATCAAAACAACGTCGATTACACTTAATTTACTACATTGTTTTATTTTTTCTTGTATAAAAGACTTCAGTGTTTGAGAAGTATGATCAGATAAGTTGCAATCATAATTAGGAACACAGTACTGTGTTAGATTCTAGAGTTCTAAGAAACGGTTTACAGTGCAATTTCTCCAAAAAAATATCACTGAATAAAGTGGCCTCGAGAAAATGATTTAGGGAAGTGTAGGATGGCGTAACTGAACACCAAAAACTTCAATTCTTATTTTATATTATATAAAATTTACCAACTTAAGGTCTATGACAAATATGAAAATCAGAATTTTCTGAAAATTCCGCATATCTTATACTGGACAATTTTTTTAAATTTTGTTAAATAAAGTGGGGGGGGAGGAAGGAGGAGAAACTTTGTTTTGAACGGAACATATTTACAATTCCTTAGCGCCCTCTAGCGGTAAAGGACGAGATGATATTAAGCAGTTAAACAGTTTGAATCACTAAATACAGGCGAAGGAAAATGCTTGCTAATAAGACTAAATTTGTTAAATTCCGTCCAGGAAAAGCAGAATAATTTAAATTTAAATTATTAATAATTTAATTTTAAATTTATATAAGAAATTCTAACCATTCACACATTTCTCAAGATATCTTCGGATAGGCATAAGATAGCGATACCCCGTTTTCGCTGATTTGTTGGTAATTTAGTCTACTTTTTTAATCTGTAGTCAAAAATGTATGTTTCTATTTCGATATTTTCGATAAAGAATATAATTTTAGAAAAAAATTAAACAGCATCCTCTAGCATGCACATCACTTGTTAGCTGGTTCTAATTTGTAAGCGTTAGATTATAGGAGTACTGCTGTTTCCAACGAGACTAAATTTGCAAAATTCGGTTCAATAGAACCGGAGTTATAAGTTCCTTCAAAATAAAGTCCTCCCCTCTCCTCCCTTATGTGACAAAATATAAAAAAATTTCTTCCGTATAAAATATGCACAATTTTCAGAAAATTCCGATTTTCATATTTGTGATAGATCTTAAGTTGGCAAATTTTGTACAAAATAAGAATTTAAAATTTTGGTGTTCAGTTACGCCATCCAGCGGTCCTCCTACACTTCCCCAACTAATTTTCAGATGTTTCTCGGATGCACTTTAGTCAACGATATTTTTCCCGGAGCTATACTGCAAACCGTTTCTGAGAACTTAGTTGGCCACTTGTTACATATACAAATTAAATGGATTTGAGTGATTATTTCTTTGGCCGTCAAATTTCAAGTAATTATATCCGCGATTCTTTGTACATGGTGCTAAATAGTCGCTGATATTTTAGTTTGATTACTTCATTAAATAGTTACGTGTGCATGCTTCTGTCATAAATTGCCATAAATATCAACATTATTGCGACTCACAATGTCACCATTTTTACGTATAGTGGGTGTCATATCCGTTATTTAGAATATATACATTAGATTCAAGACTATTGTTATTGTTCTTAAATTTATCTTTATATTTTGCAATTTAACTCAACGTAATTTCGGCATTCATAAAATCAAAAAAATCGATTATTAATGCCCAAATGTCATTATGAAATTCATACCAAAAACATACTCAAAATTTAGACAAATGAAAATAGCCCCTTATTTATCAAACTCCCACTATCAAAAGTATTAGATTCTCATTGTAATCGTTTGTAAGACGTACGTTAGAAAAGGATCCCAATCATGTAATATTACGCTAATTGAATAGTACTCCTTACTTCAAGATTCAGTAGCAATAAGTTAGTTAATACATCGTTGAGCACCGACAGTACTTTCACATTGGCTTCATTCAGCACAAAAAAGGTTACCGATGGGGTGGTACCACTCTGATACGATTGGTAACAATTTAAATTGACACCAATTACATCAAAGCGCTACCAATACATCGGGAACTGTTACCTTCTGCTGAATGGACCCATTCTTCATTACAAATTAAACATTTGGCATCAAAGTTTTTATTTCTTTACTGGGATACTGTAAATCGGTTCAGTTTAGAGCTTAATAAAATCTACTTGTTTCCTTTGGTTCCTACATTCATAGCTTTAACTTTTCATAACGCACCGCTTAGAATTTGAAAATATGGCATACCTATACAATTTGTAAATTGAATATCTATGAATTTTGAAATTTGAATGTGTACCAATAAACTCTACGTATACATAGTTATTGTAGGCGGTGCGATTATTACTAGTAGCGCACCATAAAATTTACGTAACTATTAATAAATTTACAAATAGTTTAATACGTATTTATGTAAATTAGTATAGTCACTGGTAATGCAGTTGACGCAACTGTATGATACTTTGCTAATCTATGCAATCTAACTACTACGATCTCTTAATTAAAATAACGTAGCATACAATATACTAACTAATGGAAGTCGACATTAATAGCAACATAAATTACAAATATATATATACAGCTAATGTTTTCGTTTGTTCATTGAAAGGGACATTAATTATATCATTACGTTAACTCAATAATAAAATTGATCTTAAACGGAACATCAACGCGTATGAAATGAGATTAGAATATTTTTTACACGTCAAACAGATACACATATTATCGAACGCTAAAAGAGATAAGAAGTCGCATATCATTCATATATTCTAAAGCCCTCTCAGTGTGCTGTTAAATAAATGAATTACTAGACACTAAGCAATTGATCAATGTAAATTGTATGTTGTGTAATATTATTAGACTCAACAAGCAAGCTAACTAACAGTTTGATTTGTGTACTAATACTACATTTGTGTTTCACATCTATTGCTGCTTAAAAAAGAGGTGAGATAATGAAATATATACGTATTTATTCAAGATATCGTATAAGTAAAGGATTTGATAACATTAGTATACAATATCATTTGTCGAAATACATATATATTGTAACTTATCTTAATTTGTAAAGTTAGGCAAATTAAGAAACAAATTTCCTTTTACATAATTAACTTTCCGATGAATATGAAGATGAAGAAGACTTGTAAAAATACGTCTCAAAATCAATCACCTAATTTGGTACTTCCATGATATATAAGTATATATGTATATGTATTTGAAATGTAGCCATACATAATTATCTTTCTAATTTAAGTGCAAGTATCAATTTGACATACATAATAATATATGGAATTACACATACACCTTAAAGATACTTTGGTAATAAAGACGTGTTTGAAGCAATTTTGGCCTTGCAGTATTGTAGTATGAATATTGAAGTGAATTCTCGTATATGTATATTATGTTTGATTCAGTTTCTTCTTCCAACAATTTTCTTTATATCTTTTCAAATTTATCTTCTAGAGACCAAATCACAAACAGATACATTAACTTGATATTTTTTGTAAGATAGATCAAACTTTTCTTCTCTTTTCTTCTCGCTCCACAGTATTAATAAACAATACAAGACATTAGATGGATATATTCTCGTGTAATTTCTATGTTATTTCCCAAATTAGCTAAAATTGAAGCTATGTTTGAAAAGCACTATTCTGCGTTAAATTGTTTTTTGTTTTTTGTTTTAATTTTAATAACGAAATGGCTTTATAAGTAAACGGCAATCTAAAACACTGTTTCTGCATTGAGCGAGTTTATCTGTAATATCGAGGCAGAGGTGCTATCGCAGGGAGTTTTACCAATCAGTCGAACAAGAAAAGTCTAAACACCATATTCACATGTTTATTCCAAATACTTAACCACAATGCCCATTTCTCTGTGGGTAATTTAAAAAGTTGGATGTGAGTTCTAAAGAGATTTCACAAAACCGGCATCAAAGCATAATCTTGTGCTTTATGATACATTTAAACGTTACCATGCAAGCTATTATAAAATGTACTTATATTCTTCATTTGACTTTGCTTCATTTAAAAGCAAAAACTATATGACCACAGAAATAGGTTTTGAGGATCACTTATATTTCTAAAAATGAATTAATATTTTTGTATTCACGTTCTTATAGCGCTGGAGCGTACTGTGACCATTATAAGCCGTATCACTATGGATCTAAATTTAAATAAATAATAATAAATAATATCATTTTCGCGTAATTAGGATTCAGTCACAGGCTAGCAGCTAAATAGTAAGTCAATGTTTAGATTATTTTTGAAAGTAAGGGTTTCAATTAGTAATTAATTCGTCCTCTATAGTTAGATAATAAAAGAATATGAATAGAAATTGTAAAATGAGCGAATATGTATAAATAACATAGGTATAGTTTAGGGCACTGAGTCCTGAAAGTTAACTACATAAAAGATCCATCAATTATAATAAAATTATTTTTCTTAATACTAATTGTAAGTATATCATTGTTTAAACTTTTTGTTTAATACGAATTTAGCCAAATAAACTAACAAACTAATAACTTTTTTATTAAAAATGATACTTAGATGGGTTTATTTTTGTGTGATTAGTACATAGGTGCTGTGGTAAATTTTTGAAGCTTCTATTTGGAAATACACAAGCTTAAAATTCCTACAAAACAAACAAAATGTAGAGATAGGCAATATCTACGAGTACATAGTAAAAACACTTCATTCATATATAGATTATAGTTCGTTATCGAATTCTTCAAGGGTTTACACTTCGATTTTCATAAATATATATGTATACATTCAGATAAATGTGTAATAAGATCGTAATTTGTTGTATATGTATACATAATAGACAACCTAGATTTCTCAAAAGTTAACAGGAATTAAACATTTTATAAAGGATTGTGATCGCCGGTAAATGAAACAGAAATTTTTTTTTTCAAAGACTTGTGGTTTTCGAGATTTTTGAGTTGAAAATGCCCGAAGAAGTCACGTGACCAAAACGCAAGGTGACGTAGAAAACAGTATAAAACTTGTAAGTCAGATTATAAGGTTATGACATTACTAATATGATAACACAAATGTAAGATCCTTTTTTAACCATTAATACATAGAATTAGTACTTTGTGTACATGCATGATAATACATATTATTGTAACGTATATATATATATATATACATACTTGTAGAATATCACTAATTTTAATACCATATATACTACTCGTCAAAGAGATTTATAGGTTAGGTACTTGTACTTACATCAAAATGATCAGAACAACAATATCCTGTAGTCTTCTTTGCCATAGGTACATCTCTCCTCATGGCAGTGAACCATTTTTCTTTTAAGTAAAAAGAAATCGTCCGAATACAAGGTACAAGTAGTCAATCCATTGATTTCGATAACATTAACCAGACATAAACACTGTATCATACGTCACGCATGTAGTTCACGTAAACTCCGCGTTTTGGGAGAGTGCTGTAATCGCGCTTCTTTCTTCCCCGATTTCTAGGTGAAAAAATATATTTTTTCGTCTGGAAATAAAAGAAATGGCTTTTTCTCATGATTATCTTTAAATTTCAAGAATAATTAAAAGTACATAGGTTCTCTATTGAAGGAAATTGGTTTCCGAAAATCCTAGTGCGAAAAATCGTACGACACAGAGTATGGTATTTTACAACAAATTTTATCGAGGTAATGCAGAAACCGTCCAATAATATCAGAAAATAAAATCAAAATGATGAAAATTCTTTTTTGCTGAAATATCATTGAAGTAGTTAATACAGATCCTAGGAAGCGAACAAGGCAGATAAAATATTAGAAGTGAGAAGGTGTCAAAAATTCAGCACTCGAAGCAAATAATTTAAAATTCAATTTTAAAACGCAATAAATGAATATTGAATCCAATATACGAAAGTTGAGTTATCAAAGATAGAAGACAGTATTCAAATTAAGCTTTCCAAGTTAGTTTTAAAGACCTGATTTTAAAATGGATCGAATAGAAGAATAGAGTCGAGCTGAAGCATTATTAAACTTGTGAATCACCTAATTAACGATAAGGATCACATTGGAGGATCGAACCAGAATTATACATTCACACATTAAAATTCAATTTTAAAACGCAATAAATAATATTGAATCCAATATACGAAAGTTGAGTTATCAAAGACAGAAGACATTAAGTATTCAAATTAAGCTTTCCAAGTTAGTTTTAAAGACCTGATTTTGAAAAATGGTTTATCGAATTAGAAAGTAGAACTTAAGTAGGTGATAAAAAATTTAGTTAAACTTGTTACTGAAGAATCATTAATTAACGATAAGGATCTACATTTTGGCAGGATCAAACCAGAAAACTTATTTTTGAATCACACATAATTTACATGTATTTGTAAGGTATTTCAATAAATTGAATTATTGTCAAATTTTACTTTGTTTAACCTAACTTAGCCGAGCATTAGTATGGTATAGAATTTAATCAATTTTGATACGCAAAAACTAATGTGACGGATTCAGAACCCAAATTAGTAAAAAACAAGTTCAAATAGAAGTCAACAAAAAATGTGTTGGGCAGTGTTATTTACGGTAAGGCTCGGTCTTGGAATTGTCACATTTATTAACCTAATTTTTGCTACATTTTATTTGGAATTTTATCAATTTCTTAATCCAAACCGAAACTAGAACGCTTCAGTGTCTTGTACTAATGGAAAACACAAAAAATTAATGGTGTAAATAACCTTTTCTCCAACTAATTATTTTTAAAATGCTTTTCTATCAATGACAGTGATTTTATCAAGTATGTATATGTAAATATTTGGCAAAAGTGTGGACTATTAATTTTGCTATAATTACGTGGTATGATTTGTTATCGGTATTTCCTCTCCATGGTTTTTTGAATCCTATATGTTTGTAATCCACTTACTAAAATAGTTAATACTAATACATACTATATGGTCTAGGTACGGCTACAGAATGTTAATTTTATTACAAATACATTACTGTAGATGATGTAACAGTTTCTTTGCACCACATTTGAAGAGTATAGAGAAAACGTAAACAATTATGGTGTCAGTTTCTTGCTTGACAGTTTGTGCGATACAACCACACAACATGATTTTATTTTGAGACACCTTTAATTCATTTCACCTTATTCAGTTTTGATATGTTTATAGCAAATAAAGTGACTACTATTACTTTCATGTTTAGAAATTATTAGACCGTATTTCAATATAGAAATATAGATTAATAGATTTAGCTTTTAGACTTGTATATAATATAATTAATTAAGAAGACCGAAGGAATAATCGCATTTTTTAGAATGTATTTTTTTTAAGAGATTAAGTCACATAATATTACGTGTTTACATTCTTTTCCAAATAAAATTATTTTTACAACAACAGAAAAGTAATAAATATAGTTTTTTTCGTTCGCGCTAAAACGAAACTTTAAATATGTCCGACGCTGTGACGTCATAATCTTGTTTACCGTTAGTTGCCAAGGTTACGCTTATTTATCTTAGACAAAAATCCAGTTGAGTATAGTGTAAGTACCTACGACAAATTATATACGAAAATGGACGTGAAAAGCTCTTATTTTTGGTGCATTGCACCGATATGTACAATTACATCTATAAAAACACCAGACATGTTCCTAAACAGCCAAAAGAAAGGAAGCTGTGACTAAGGGCTGTAAGACGTGACCCTAAAGAAGTATCTGCAACATCATCCCTTTATTGTTGTGAAGATCACTTCGATGTAAGTCCATATACAATTGCTTTACAATTTGATGAATTTTTTAATTACAAATGTAATATTTGTTAACCCTCCATTAGGCGCGTCTATTGGCGTTACGTGATTAGTCACGTTAGGTCCGGTGGACCTAGAGCTAATTTTTGATATTATTTGTTAAGCTATAATAGAATTAATTTGCAGTGTTACAAATATTTAGTTATACGTAATTTGCTGACATTATTAAGAATGTTTTATAAATAAAATTTATTGTATCTACAGAAATATATTTGTATTACGTTAAAAGATTAGTATATGAGTCTACATTTACATACATACACATAACCTATATAGCTGCATCACCATACTGCTCTCGTGAAGCGCTCTAAAATACCATTAATGCGTTAATGTTTATTATTAATATACTATATGAGCAAAAATTATTTAGATAAGGGATTGCCATGATTAAAAAAACCAATGTCTTTGATAGGTTCAGTTTTTTGTTAATGTTAATTAAATGTCAGTTTCGATTTGAAGTTTTATTTGACAGGAATTAAATTTCAGTTTCAATTTACAACTTTACTCGACATGATATTTTCACAATTACATAAACGATTCATCATTGAATCTTATTTTCGTAATGGAAATCTTGAAAATGGAGAATGGAGATACAGTACTGTAGCTTGCCTGGTTGAATTTCGATAACAGTTTCCTGATTTTGTGTTCGTGGAAGCTGACTTTTTCAATGTGGTCCGGAATTGTGTGCGACTGTTCAGAGAAACAGGAAGTGTAACACATAAGAGTGTGGTAGGCCAACAGTCCGTACAGAGCAAACTATTGAAAATGCTCGAGAAATTATTAACGCAGCACCAACAACATCTTTATTTCCTTATAAAATGCAGGCGTATCATGAATTGTTACCGCCTGATCATAACAGGCGCATGTTATATTGCCAGTGGTTCACCCAATATTTATTGAACAACAATGACCTGTTGGATTTAACATTTACAGATGAGGCGTGGTTTCATTTGTTAGGATATATCAATTCAGAAACCATGAGAATGTGGAGTGCTGAAAACCTTCACATATTTCGTGAGTCTCTGTTGCATCCTCAGGAAGCTGGGGTGTGGATTGGTGTTTCTCGCAGACGATTGATACCCATAATCTTTGAAGGAACTATCAATGCCCAAAGGGTTCGAGACATCTTAGAAACCTTCATAAACCAACTCCACGAAGACGAGCTGCAGCAGGGATATTTCCAACAAGATGGTGCCACTTCTCACACGACTCCGCAATCTATCGCTTATTTACGACAATTTTTTGGCGATCGTCTGATTAGTTTACGTTGTGAACCTGAATTTCCGCCAACATCACCAGATTTGACTATCCTAGATTACTTCGTTTTTCCACATTTGAAGAACACCATTTTTAAAATACCAGTTCACACACTTCCTGAGTTGCGAAACCGAATAATTGAAGAATGTGCCAATATTACGCCCGAAATACTCCGGAACACATTTGAAAATATGAAAAGGCGTGTAAATTTGTGCCTGCATGAAAATGGTGGCCATTTTCAACATCTCATGTAATAAATTGAAAATAAACACATAAGTACAAAACATTACATTCAAAATAACTCTTAAACTCGACGACATAAGTGTTACTATTTATTTGACAAGCTGATTAGCTTAGGTACATAATCTATATAATTTCAACTACTGACGATGAATTAAACACACACGGTACGTTCAGAATTCCAAAGCAACCTTTATCTAAATAATTTTCGCTCATATGGTACAATTGATTTTTACCTTTGTGCTTTAACACCCCTCATTTCACTAGACGTAAAACAACATGTTGTAAAAACCGCTACATACGAGGGAGCGTTTTTATATTCGCGGAATGAGCGGGTTGTAGGGGGTGATTAGGCGCATTGGGGGCGTGGCCCGTGCAGCGACTCATAATTAGTATAAATACGAAGTTTCATTGTTATTAGACAGTTAGTCTTTGAGCTATCGTCAACCAAGTAACATAATCAGGAGTGAAAAGTGAAATATGGAAAAAATCGAATATCCTGCCGTTATAAAGTTCCTTACCAGGCAAGGAAAATCAGTCGCGACCATAATTAATGAGATGTCATTGGTTTACGGCGACTCTTGTCCAGGAAAAACCATGGTGTACAAGTGGCATAGTTTATTTAAACAAGGAAGGGAATCCCTTGAAGACGTCCCGTGCTGGGAAATTCATGGCAACGGTATTTTGGGACTCGGAAGGAATATTGTTGATTGATTATAAAGATAAAGGTGTTTCTATAACCGGAGAATATTACGCTTCAATATTAGAGCGACTAAAAGAAGCCATTAAAGAGAAAAGACGGGGAAAATTGACGAAAGGTGTGCTGCTTTTGCACGACAACGCGCTCGTCCACAAGAGCCGCGTTGCGTTAGCTGCCCTGCATAAGGTGGGCTTCGAAATTGTGAATCACCCACCCTACAGCCCAGACCTGGCCCCGAGTGATTATTACCTGTTTCCCAAAATGAAAAAAGAGCTGCGGGGTAAAAAATTTACTGCCGATGATGAAGTCAAGGAGGCAGTTTCGGCGTATTTTGCAGATAAAGAGAAATCATTTTTTTATGAGGGTATAAATAAATTAATTGAAAGATGTGAAAAATGTATCCGTCTTGCAGGTGAATATATTGAAAAAGAAAAATAATTTGGTTTTTTTATTTCCGCCCCTTATCCCCCATTCCGCGAATATAAAAACGCTCCCTCGTAAAGTAGTAAATTACGATATAATTTGTATAAGTATACAAATAACGCAAATTTTTATTTATAAGTATAACAGTATAGCACACGCATTCATGTAAATGGAAAGTAAACCTGTTTACAGGGTTTGTACGTCACAAATACGTTAGCCAATAGCGATGCGTTTTAAAATGAATCGTGGATTTTGAATAATTAATGAAAATTGATTATTGATATTTCTTAAAATATTTATTTTTTGCAAAAGTGATATTTCAAATATTCATTTATTATTATAATGCTATCTAAAAATATATAACTAATGAATAATAAAATATACGCGCATCCCCTATTGGTTGTAACTTTCATGCCGAATGCGAACATTAATACAGCTTCATATAACATTACAAAGTATTCTACAACGTTATTTGTACAGATTCGTAAACTATACTTCCTAAAAACAAACAAACAAATTTTTCATACTTGTTGGATATTTTGTTTCTATAATCACATATCTAAAGTTCTCCGAAAAGGTAGATATGCAATAAACCCGATTTTCATATGTCATCCTGCCATACATCAGTTGATTTCTACTTTTAAGTATTTTGGAATTCTACCACCACAGCTTTATGTACGTATATGTATTTTAAACTACTAAAGCAAAGCCCGGATTGTGACTTCTTTTATAAGAATCACCTTACATTTACTGCTAATTCAACATAAAAAGTTTATTATTATACGTTAATAACTTCTGTCAGTAATAGAATATGTTCTCTTGGTAAATAGTAATGTTTGAAGATGGTATGCACAGAATATATAATTTTCAAAACATGTGTAACGAAATAACTGATAACTGTGACATAGACACGTATTGGTATATGACGAAAATTAATTTAATTATGTGTTCTTACAGATATGTCACAAGGAGATCTTAAATTCGAGTACGTCAATGAAACTGATCGCCCATGGATCATTGAATTTTTGGAGAGAAACTTCTACAAAGATGAACCGATTACAGACTATTTGAAAATTTGCGAAAATCAATCTGCTTTAAACGCTTTGAAGAAATTTTCTACGAAAAATTTGAATCAAAATCTATCGTTTGTAGTTCGAGATGGTGCTGGAAATTTGCTCGGCGTCTGCCTGAATAGTATACACACACGAAATGATAGTGACGACGAAGTAACTGATCCGCTGTTTGGAAAAATTACAACCTTCCTAGGTTATGGTTACGAAGAAGCAAGAGTCTTTGAGAAATTCCCGGATATTGAATCAGTAGTGTATATAGATATCTTATCTGTGGATAAATCTGCAGGAGGTAGAGGCATTGGAACGCTGCTAGTACAACACATCGTGTAAGTAATATTTCGGAATCAATTAAATGTTTATGCAGCTCGAAATGATGTCGATATTGCTTTCCTTCATATCATTAATGACCGTTAACTTATCTCTAAATTACACTTTCGTCTACATATATAATTAAGAGTTGCAATAGTCATAGATACAGCTTAAGAAGTCACTGCAACTAGCACTCACCACACATAAAAATGCTTCTCTACTCTTTTAACTGAATCTATAGCCGTATTACTTAATCTTACTTAAATTTAATTGTGTTCTATTTAGGAAAATAACAAAATAGTATAAATTAACACAAACAAAGCAATCAAAATATATGTACAAATACATATACATGTACAATAATAATCAATCAAAGAAACCCGTTTTACGTTGCTGCTCAGGACCCAGAATTGACCTCTGAGCAGCTCTAGATTCCAACTTGATACATCCCTCATATTCACTGGTTTTGACCTTCTATGTAAACACTATTCAGCAGATCAATAGCCCACTCAGAAAGACCAAATGATTCAGTGAAATCTAGAAGTACCAAAACCGAAGTATATCCTCTATTGCATATTATCAGAAACTTTTAGCAATGCGATTTCAGAACTATGCCCAGGCCGGAAACCGGACTGATAAGTAGGCAAGATATTAAAGGTGTTGATGTGTTCAATTAGCTGTATGTGTATCAATGTTTGAAACATTTTTGATAGAATTGAAAATAAACATATAGGTCGTAAATCGGACAAAAGCCACGGATTAGATTTCTTGGGTAGCCGCACAACCAGTACATACTTCCATGCCCCAAGAAAAATGTTTTTCTCAAGACAAAAATTGAAAATATAATTAATTTAGTTTCCTTTAATAGTAATACTCTGACAGAGAAAATTAGAGAAACGACCGGGCACAGGACAGTTGAAACAACACTTGTGCAATTTGACAGTTGTAGCAGATTGCAGATGACGATAATGTGTGATATGCAGTTTTTATATCTAACGAAACCCTTAGAAGTTATTACTAACAAGGATATTGTCGTGGCTACGATACTGACATCAGGTAACCGTTACTAAGAGTAATAATAATGTTTGCCAACCTCACAAATATCAGGCATTTGGAGTACCTATAATGCATTTTGTGTTTGCTCCATGGCAAACAGTACATTCATTTTATGAGTTCAACGAAAAAGTAGACTGTTTGCGGTAACATTAATAGAATAGTATTTTAGTGTTTGTTTTAACTCGACTTTAATTCTAATCAGTATTTATGGCATACATTTATTTAAAACTTTAATAACGAAATTAATTAACAAATCAGGTAATTATTTCGCGCACATGTAAAATTATGTGCACATAATTGTCCTACACACCAAGGTCAACAATAGTAATTTATCAGTATGATGATTGCTAATCTGTTGCTATTATCAGAGATAGATACACACATATATATAAAAAAATGTTATCTACGAATATATAGAAATGTATTATCAATTAAATAAATATAAAGCCTAAAGATAATACATTATTTATTCTAAACAAAAATATCATTTACTGAAGTGAAGTTATAAAAAGCACAATTGTTTCATCTAATGTCAGTGCACATTTATACGTCAGTCGCGAGCGAGTGTGTTGCTTAGAAGAACTATTTTTTATCGTTTTCACGTATAATAAGTAATTGTTAATTACTCGGCTGTTCCTTCAGATATACTTCTCCGATTTAAACGTCTATTTATAGAGTAATGTACTCGCGAGCTTTGAGAAACATTATAGCTTCCCAAAGACATTTGGCTTTTAAATATCAAATCCGCAAATTTAGTGTATTAGCCATCGATAGTATAGAGGAGCCAAATTCAAGCATCGGGATAAATAAAAGTATTATAAGCAAATTAAGTGGCAGAAGTATTCTCTTGGATTTGTACCAGGTTTGATGATGGTTTATAAGACTTAAAACTAGAAAAAACATCTGCCAATAAGTGGAATAATTGGTAAATACTAATTCGAAATAGTTACAAGTTCCTCATACGCGAAGTAAGCTCCTTCTGATTTAGTTTGTACCTTGAGATTTCATTTATCGAGAATATCCCACCATAAGCACAACTATACGTTAATTATTAACTCTACTCGTAATTTATAATCCCACAGTCCAAAGTATTTTTAAATAATATCATATCTATAGCAAATTTAACTTTAAATACAATCTCTTGATACTAATTTTTAAACTTAGATTGAATTTTGACAATTTTTGCTTCTAAAATGGTCGTTTGCAGTTTCTCCAATAACCAAACATTCTAAATTACCATAAGAATAATAATTAGCAGTAGTGTTAATCCATTACATTTATGTATCCAAGGTATTTACATATTTATTGTCTGGTGTCAGTATTGACAAGTTAGACAACATTACAACAGCTGTTTATCCAGCTATCTCCGAAAAATATTCTAATAATACTAGTAGAAATCATTATCTCCTTGGAAACATTATCACAAATTTCGAATACTGCAAATTATTCCATATGATACCAGTTAAAATCCATTTCCCATAGACTTTTAGATTAATATTTACGTTTTTGTTTATATTATCAAGCCTAGGTAAAAATATGAACATTTATTCTTTATTTATTATAAAATATTGTCTGCAGAACATCAGCGTTACATCATTCTGAACGACAATTATTTCATCCTTTCAATGAAAAAAAAACCACAATGCTGACAAAAAATATTACCGAGTTGTTTAATTAAAAGTAATCAGATGTTTTTTCTAGTCTTATGTTATTCAATGGATAAAGCGCAAGCTTTTACCACTACATTAGTTCTCCCCTTGCTACTTTTAGCCCACAAGAAACATGACAACAATCAAACAAAATTTACGTTACGAATTTATACATCCCAAAGAAAAACCACAAATTATCGAATTTCTCAAAAGAAATTTCTATGCTGATGAGCCCTTAACTGAATATATTAAAGTTTTGGATAATCCAAAATCGGTGAAGGTTTTAAATGAATTTTCTACAAAGAGCATCATCGAAAATATGTCACTATTAGCAAGAACCGAAAGTGGAGAAATTGCTGGAATTAGTCTCAATAGCGTAAAATGCAAGAACGACCCTAAAGATGAACCAGTAACGGATTTTCTATTTGGAAAGATCGCTAAATTGCTAGGATTTGCGTATGAAGATTCTAAAGTGTTTGAGAAGTTTCCAGATATTGATTGTGTTATATCTGTTGATATCATATCTGTTGACCGGAAATTTCAAGGACAAGGAATTGCTAAAGTTTTGATGGATAAAACAAGGCAAGTAATTAATTAGGATATTAGCAACTACATTTATTGGCGTTTCTGTATGCATGGTGTCAATAAAAAAAAACACCTTACACACACTGGGCGATGATAGTAAATATGAGATGAGAAAAACTTTAACAACCCCAGGTCAATTCCTCACTAATTTTCAAAACCTGCTTAACATGTGAGTACAAACTAGAAATCATAAATTTGGATTTTCTATTTACCATTGGTCTGGCATTGTAGGCGATTATTTTAGTTATGAAACATGCACTTCGTGCGTGTATAATGCAATTTCAGTTTTCAGATATTTGAATCAACAATTCGACAACATGATCACCAGGTTTAACGCCAGATCCTTCACGGTTCTTTCGTTTGTAAATAAACTTTGTTTTTCTTTTAGTTTTAACTTTCTTGCAGTTGAACACTAAACACTTCCACCCACTAAAAAGCGGTAAAAAGTTTTTGGTGCCTAGTGGGTTGAAGTGATTAGTGTTCTACTTCTGCACCAAGAGATCCAGTGAAGAATTATGTATTGATACTATTTGCATCACTTGTTATACTTGCGTAACTTCCAAAGTATTCCTTATTGTTCTTAATTTTTCAACATTTTTCTATCAATCCTATAGTAATTGATTGCATTTTTCGATAGACCAGTGTCTTTCGCTACTTCGGTCGTTTTTGGTCTCCACTTTTTTTTATTGTTTCAAAGTTTGTTTCCACTTAGGTTTTTAATTCTTTTTTAGTATTCAATACCTTCATATAACCTTAATTTTCTCAAAAATAGAATATTACAGTATTTGTCTTGTGATATAGACTTAAATGTATATATATTGTATACGTAAACTGCGTACTTACTTTAAATGCTACCCCCGAAAGACAGGTCAAGGATAGAATCAATCTCTGATGCTGTGAACCGTTATATTGGTCACGTTCGCTTACAGCTTGCAGCTTTCGCTTGTTCGGCATTTCAAGTATTTACATCATCCATACTATTCACACATTAAACAGTATTAAATTGTAGAGGATAAGAAATCCAACACCACAGAAGGTATAGAATTTGATTGCATATAATTGCGACGATTGTTATAATAGTTATTTATACAAACCTATTATTGCAATGAAAAATTTAAATGGCAGAAATTAAAAATAAAGGCATTTTTAATCAACAAAAGTAAGTGAGGTTTAATGTTTAAAATTTTAATCTAAAATATAAGTGAAGTAATTGCAAGAAATGCGCCGAATTACCATTACTACGTATTTTACTACTTTTCGTACATTATTTATATTTCCCTTGATCTTTGCTAATAGTTTATTCCTTGGAATAATCAACGACTAACTGTAACATCAGTAACGTCGTACTGAAATATTAAAGAGAACATTTCGGCATAAAGTGTGCATATATATTTAGTTGATAGATACGCAAAAAAAAAACTGTAGGTGAGCAAACAACTTCAATTTTTTTAATTTGTAAGAGCAGATACATATGTATATTATCTAAAGTACGTACTTCGTATTGATTTATTCAAAGAACGCTCTTGAAAATCGCAGACAAATAAACTCAACGATATTTGAAAATTTCGTAATTCGATCTAGCTATCAGTTCTATTTTTTGCATAATATTTATATTGATTACTTCATAGCTATATATAACAATAGCAATGATTACGCATGACTTCATTGTTCAATTATTTTAACATGTATTATATGTATTTAAAAAATTTAAATTCTGCTGTATGAAACAAGATCTCATGTCCATACGCAATATTTTAGGAACTAGAATTAATTACTTTTAATTCAAACAGAGAAATAATATTAGTTCCACTAACAATAAGTAAGTTTGCTTTAAATTAAGAAAATCTCGATTAATAACATCCACAAACTGTAAATATTCTCTCGTAATAAGAAACATATCATTTTGTTTGTGTTATATTCTCTCGTCGTGATTGCAACGTTTCTATTTCTGAATGTTGAGTAGGTCAAAGGCAGAAATGATCTTGCGAATACATACGACTATACCTCGATTCTTCCACAGTATTCTCCGTCTCTTCCTTTGGGTGACGTCTTCCTCGTCACTTTTGCTAAGAGATGTGCTTTTTATGGACCTACAAGCATTGAGAAAATACTCATAAGTATATTTTCTTCTTAGAATGTAATATACAGGGTTTCTCACAGTAGGCATTCGTTAGAAGTTTTTGTACTTAGAAACAACTTATAATCTTTCATTTTTAAATACCATTAACTTATTTTCAATGGAACATCCGATATATATTATCTCATTTATCGATTCCCGAGAAATTTTCATGATGCGTTCCATTTAGTTTCCCTATACCGATTGTCATTTGTTTCTCGGATATCTTGATTATTTTGAAAATTTTGAAATATATAGCCGTATTTTCAATACTGCATCTTTTACCCATTTTCGATTGGTTTTAAGCGATACTTGGGTAGACGGAAGCTGAAAAATTCGAAATCCACATTAATAACTGATTTATCGCATTCAGAATATCCAATATTTTATGACCAATCACATTATTTTCATCAGCTGAAAAACGGTTTGTCAAATATAACATCCTGTCTATTATATGGTTGGATGCAGAGTTTAATTTTGTATCAATTCGCTATGACTTTCCCTATTTTCAATGGTTTTCTTGTTATTCCATATTTTCTATCAAAAGCTAATGAAACTCCAAAAGTTATATCTAATAAACATTGATTTTGGCAGGAAGCAGTTTAAGTTTACAAATGAGCAAAGTATCCCTATAGAGTCCTGGTCATATTGTTAACTTTCTCAAGTACAGTTTATAATGCAGAATATTGAAGAATATTCCAAAATGATGTGTTGAATTTGCTTTATACGCATGGTGAATGCGGACGAATTGTCAGACGAACATGTAGATTATTTAAGAAGCGATATCTGGACCAACCAACAATGATTTCCGCAAAATTCGCAAGAACCGACGCCCGATTTATAGCAACTAGAAGTATAAGGGGAAGTCAAAATTACCGAAAGCCCGTAATAGGTAATGAAGATAACGAGATCAATGTTTTGGCTTATTTTCGAGATTATTCACTCAATTCAACTGCAGCAGCAGCGCTGGAATTGGCTATTTCAAGAGCATCAATCCAAAGAATATTAAGAAAATATAATATGCACCCTTTTTCTGAAATAACTGTGCACTTTTGCGAGTTTATGTGCATAAAAATGATCGAAGATCCAAGATTTATTCATAAGATTATGTGGACTGATGAATCTAATCCAATCTTCAGTTGGCAAGGAATTATGAATCGCCGAAATAATCACTACTAGGCATAATATAATCCATATCTAATATTGGACAATAATCACCAGGACCGCTTTAGTTTCAATGTTTTTTTTATTTAATTGTGGGCAATAGAGTAGCATACCAAGTGTATGATGAAAATTTGAATGGTGCTAGATGTCTGGAGATACTCAGAGGTTTGTTAGTGATTTGCTAAATGAACTACCTCCACGCGACAGAGCAAACAGTTGGTGTCAACTGTATGGTGCCCCAGTACATTCCACTATAGCTATACATCAGCAGTTGACCTTCATGTTCGAGAATCGGTGGATTGGCCCACAGGGAGTCAGTAACTGGCCATTTAGATTACCGGATTTGACGCCCTTGGATATTCAGCTCTGGGGCCGTATAAAAGAACTAGTGTACTCTAGATCTGTACATACTAGCGAGGAATTATTGAACCGTGTTCATGATGCCTCTACAAATTTAAGTCCAGACGAACTTCGCAAGTCAGTTACGCGAGGAGTATATGACAGAGTTATCCTCTGTTTGAACCAAAATGGAGGTCATTAGAACAATTATCGTAAAAATCCAAGAAAAAGATATATCAATTATTGCAATGATTTGTTTACATTAATTTATTATTTTTTGTTATTTTATATTATTTTCCAAGTTTTCTGTTTTTTATTTGCTATCCTACGTTCTAAATTTTGTTATGTTTCTATTTTATATTAGTGTTCTAATTAGTGTCTTAATCAAGTTCTTTTTGTTTCGAAAAATTATTGATGTTTTAATTCACAAAATGTAATAACATAATGTAAGTTTACGAAGCCATACACTATAGGTTTTGGTCTAATTTTAATTACATATTACTAAAACTGACAGCTCCAGAAAACTCGTAATACTAAGTAACTAACACATCCGTTCTAGTTTTTCCAGAAGCATATTTAATACTAACTAACCTCTGTTGAAGCCCGTATTACCTCCATTCGTATGCAGACCTCTCACAGTTTATGAATTATCCTAAATATAGGTAAAATTCATCAAAATTCTAAGATTTCAAAGTAAAATAATATTAAGTAAACTATTATAATATTTTATCAAACACCAACTGTATTCTAGTTCACCATGTGCATGCAGGTCTATTAATACAGTTTCACATTAGAAAGATAGTAAAAAAATACATCAAATTGTGAATAAATCGCACAAAGTAAGAAGAAATTGGGAAAAGAACGCTTTTTACATCCTTTGTGGCTAGATTCACTCTGCTTTTTCTTGCATTTTTACCAGTTAATTTAGGAATCATATTTATATACATACATACATAAGTATGTGGCTAGATGAATAGAATAGTTATTTATGTTGGCAGTAAAAGATCAAGCAATATTATAGATTGAAATAGAACAATAGAGTAACCTTATATTTTCATCAAATTCTTACATAGGTCCAATAAAATATCCCATTGTTCAAAACTACTAGAGTACTGACCTTTAAGGGAAAGTACGAGAATATGCGCATCGCAAATGCTAAACAACTGATTTGCTACAATTTTCATTTTTTTATAATTTCACTTATAATTTTTCCTTGTATTTTGAGGAAGATATTTTTGAACTTGTCTACAAGGCAGTGAATGTCTCAGTACGTCCTGGTGGGTTGTGGTATCTTCGTCTCAAGATCTACTACTCCAAGAAAGGAAAATTATAATAGACGATTGCAAAAAAATAGGTAAAGAATTAGAACCATTAGATTAAATAGGGGGTTCTAAGGCACTCACGGAAAGTCATTTGAACCAGTATCAGTACTGCTTTAGCAAAAGAAATAATGGTTTTATTGTTAGATTTCCTGTACTTACCATACATTGATAATTTTTCAAAAAATGTACAAGAAATAAATACATATGATAAAAATACGTGTAAGTATGTATTATTTTAGGACGACAAAATTTTTGATTACTTACAAAAGTTTTTTAACCTTGAATAGTTTAGCCATTGAAACGGCTTGAAATTGATCTGTAATTAGATTTGAAATATATGATTTATATGAAGGTCACAATAATATTAAAAAGTAAGTTGCTATTTTACGTAAGTATGTGTAAATGTTTTAATTAGGTTTGAGCAACAACAAATCATTTAAAAGATAAATAATAAATAAGATAAAAAAAGGTTGTAATACAGATACATATATTAATTACAATAAATTAAATGTGTAGAAAATAAATAGACGTATAATTAATAAATAATTGTATCCCTAAACGGAAAGGATAATAAACATAAAAATAGAGTTACAAATATTTACGCAATTCTATATTTCATACTTTCATATTTGTGAATAATTCAGTATTGGAGTATTATTGCGGAGGTGACAAATATTTATTTGCAATGGACACACAGGAATACCTTTAGTTAATCGTCTATTGCAATAGAAATTAATCAAATACTGTTTGCAACTACTGCTATATGCGTAACATGACTGCGAATATGTGATAGCTTTAAAAAATATTTTAGTAGATGCAATCAAAACAAGAAACCTTCCTAGTAACCTTCACTAAATCGTGTAATTCGTGTTTCTAGGGACCTTGCCCGCGAAAAGGGAATTAAAATGATTAGAGTCGATTGTACGAGCCATTTCAGCGCAAGGGCATCAGAGAAATTAGGTATGGAGTGTGTTTACGAATTGAAATACGCCGACTATAAAGTAAATGGAGTACAAGTCTTTAACCCAGGTCCCCCTCATACGGGATTGAAGGTTTATGTACAAAGGTTAGATTCATAACTATCTAATTAATAATGCTATTTGTTATTACTTATAAGGAAATAACCTTTGCTTACAATGTATTATTAGATATTAAAATTAATATGTTAAACTAGAATACCATAAAATATATTACGTATAATACAGATACAAAGTGACAATGGAAAGTTAAATTTCAACAATATATTCATATCTCGGAATTATTTATTATAGATAAAATTTGGAAAGAGCGTACTAAAATGCCGATGCATTTTTGAAATTCTAATTTTCTATTCACAATCAATGTATCTAGAATATTATTAGGTACAGCTGTCAGGAAAGTGCTGCGCGCCATAGACTTACGCATCGTAACAAGTATAATAAATACAATAATATTAGTAATTAGTAATTAGTAAGAAATGCACTATACTATTACAAATGATTGTAACACTGCGTGCACTTATTTTCTTGATTAGCGTATTATATTAGCAGCATGATCATCAATTCCACAAACTGGAGACGATTCGTAAAAACTTTGCAGCGTTAAATATATTTCTATACTTGTATCAGAGAGTGATGTTCGCAGTGGTGAAAATATGTTTTTATATTTTAAGAATGATCGATTGATATCTACTAATAAAATACAGGCATATATTATAGTTAAAATATTATTTATACTCAGTTAACGAATTCGTAAATACGCTGTCATTATTTAAACATAATATTATCACTAATTTGTCTTAATATATTGAACCCGGTGTCTTCTCAGATATTAAAGCAGAGTTGCTCCCAGTGAATGTAATACCTGTGGCATACAGCGCTCACTGACAGCCTTAATTATAAGTAAAATGCGGGATTTAATAAAAAATGTAAAAACCAATGTGTCTATATTACACTTCATGTATGACGTTCAATGAAATAAGTCTCTTTGTATTAATTGAAAATTTCTTTTTAATTTCAGATTAACAGACTCAAAATTATAAAAACATTGCATCTAAATTCCTAACCTTGGGGCCAAAATATTACCTTGTATTATTAAATTATTCTTTGGATGTGTGTTGACACATTTAAAACAAACCAAGCACATATTTTCAAAGCACGAGGTTAATAAGATGAATAAGTGATCATTGTATACAAGATACTTGACACTTATCCGACGTTCCTTCATATGTACTAACAAGCTTTATTTTTATCATGCTCTTTGACAATGACAACCTGTTTTCTTTTGTAGTTATTTTTATGAATTCGCAATAGGTTAAAAATGTACACATGTATTTCACTAATAGAAAGTTAGGGCATATATAAAATTGTACATGGTATGTAGTTTATTCTAGTTCTTGTATTGTTGATATTATTTTTAAGTAATAAACACGTCTAAGCTACTTTTTGCGGATGCACTCATTGTCAGTATCAACGAACTACCAATCCTTTCACACACTCAAGCATATTCTGGCCAATTTCCCTTTTGAGACTTTTTTCTCCAAAATGGCAAAGCTACCCATACCTCAACCTGCTCACATTCCAAGGTATTAAAGTATGTGGCAAAAAGTAGCCTAATGTAAATGAATCGCTTATTACTTGAACAACTTAAGTCACTTTTTGTGAGTTTCGAGAAATCGAAAAAAACTTCTCATACTTAACAGTGTTCAATTATGGACATAGCAAGGACAAAAAAATGTCAAGATTGGATATTAAACTCTAAATTTAAGAGAAAACTTTATTCAAAATAAGAATATAATTCAGAAATATATTTTGAAAAAAACTGACTTAAGGTGTTTCTACAGTAAATGTAATTTTATTAATGAATATTAAACTATAACTTTTGTTTTGTCACACTTTTATAGGTTGGCGTTGCTTTCTTTTAGAAAAATGTATTATTTCTTCATAAAAGGCTTTATAGGATTCATCAATCCACCGAAGAATGGTCGTTAGATGTTGTATTTTACTATCTAGAGTTGGGAGATTTTTGACATATTCGCAATTTTTGGGAAGTCACATTTGGAATGTGACATTTTTCAGTTTTCTGGGTTGCATTAAACCATCTATAAATTGGCATGATTTAACATCACCCGGCTTCTGCGAGTCATACATAAAATAATAAAATTTCGATGTAGAGAATGGTACTCTCATGCCTCTCGTTGAATTACTTGTTTCTTCATTTTTATAATATATACTCCATCAGGATTTAAAGTTTAATATATCTCGGTTTTTAATTTCATGTACGATGCCCTTGTTTGGTGAACTTGCAGTCACAATAATCTCTGTATACGTATATATGTCATAAACTCTGTCAATTTTTTTTAAGTTACGTTTTATCAGACCAAAGTCTCTATCGCAAGGCAAAAAAGAGTGACCACGTATAGGAAAAAATTATTGTATCTTATCAAAACGACCTGTTTCTGTGAGAGTCCTGCACATACTCGCTAAGGTATGGTTTTTATTTTGAGCAGGACAGTTGTCCGAAAGCAAGCGCAATTTTCTGATGTTTGATGGTATTTTTCTATAAAGCTCCTTAAGAATGAACACACCTTATCAAGGCCTTTTGCGGCATCATTCTCAGGATAAACATAGAAATATGCTCTGTTGGTCTTCAAGTCATGTATGCAAAAAACAGATACGCTTGGTTGAGTCAGGTAAAATAGGTCCTGTATTTTTAAGGGTCATTGCAGATTTTGCATGTAGTCAAAGGACAATGCAGCTAAATCCTCTCTTGTATTACAATCTTCTATGGCCTTTTTCATAACACAATAGAATTTTTTTGCTCGACGTTCGTAAACCATTTTTCAGCAATGGCAGCCTTTTTTGCTAGTTCTCCTTTTAATTTTTAGATATAATTCTTCACAATCGGGGCTCTGCCAAAGTGAAGTGTGAAATTCTTATTAAAATACTTTATGTAGTAACTGTAAGTAACTTTGGAGTTTATGTACAGAATATATTATACCTAAATTGTTTTAACATTCAACCTCGCATTGAGATACTTATATTCGCTTATTGCGATTCTTTTACAGGAAAAGAAAAAATGACAGCTTCTGACATTGTTTATGGCATTACGTTTTCCATACCTTCTTCTTTTATCAGGTGGAGTTGCGTTGTTAAGCAGTAGATCTTTAATACGTTTAAGGCGTTCTATAGTAACAGCATGCACTTTAGCAAACATACCCTGACAAACTTGAATCTTTTCACCAGCAACACACAAAGTACGAGAATGATTTGTTGCGACTATTTCCCTCAGGATTACGTTTGCATCGCTGTTTAACCTGATGGGGCTGTATAAATCCTTGAAGGTAAATATCTTGTTTGTTTTTTGTCACCATATTGTAAAATTTTTGGAACGCTGACTGTTTTGCATCTATAATAGTGTTATTTTTGTCCCACACTTCATCGGGCATCCTTGTAACAAAAATAACTGATAATCAAAGGCACTCATGCTAGGGGCTAACAACTTACCTACAATTTTCTAAATCAAGAGCTTTAGCCGGTACAAGTTTGGTTTTATAATTCTTGTATTCCTTGCCTTTAACTCGAGAATTACGTGTGACATTTTTTTCTATATTCTTCGACATGTCGTACACCTCTGCGGCGTTTCATGGGAGGCTCCGGAGTCATTTCAATCTCGTCCATCATCAAAAAATTATTACAATGAGAATCACTGCACAGTTGACCAGCACACACCACTTTTCAATTTTGAGGTTAAGAATATGAGCTGTATTTTACCTTTATTTCAAAAAGAATCTAACAATAAGTCATCAACTTACGGTGTTCAAGTTCTATATACATATATTACAGTAATAGTACTTTTCTCAGGTATCACATAAACTGACTAAGGTTTTTTAAGCACTGCTTGATGTAGAGTGGTCGAAAGCGCCGATATCGCGTAAAATTTTAAAATCGTCGAAAACTGACTTAGGTTGTTTAAGAAATAAGCGATTCAAATGTAGCACATAACGAAAGCCAGAATTGTGAAATAACTTTGTCAGGGATTATTTACTTACGGATTTAACATAAGGTTTTTTTTATCTAAACATGTTTTGGAGAGGTGACAAATTGTAGGAATATAGCATTTAGTATTGTAAAATAATTACGTCACATTTCTTTACATTAATGATTGGCTCAAATATTGTATATAGCTTTTATGTTGATCACATATATATTTAAGATATTAAAAAATTATTTCATTTATCTCCTGTATTATTGTTCTAAATATAACAGTGTAGATTCTAGTTTTTCGTGTATTATTTATACAAATAATAGCAGATAAATAGTATAAAAAGTTATACACACCAGATAAGTAGATATGTGTTGTGTGATTCAGATCCTTTTACGCGATGCATCCAATGCAAAAGTATACGAAGCATACAATTCGCTCATACTTTTTATACTACCAATATCCATTTCATTCGTTTAATTTCCCATTTTAGTAATTTTATTGTCTACAATTAAATATTGGAAGTTATGATAGTTGCAACATTGAAGATACTAGTATTAAAAAGCCATTATTTATACTCCCAAGAGAAGATCCATAAACCCTTACATTCCATCTAACAAAGTCATAGTTGTAGAGACAATCTTATAGCATCGAACGCTTAAGCAGTAAGAGTAAGCAGCATCGTAATTTGTTTATGAAAACTTGAAATATTCACGATGTTATTTCTAACATTTTATGAAATTGCATGTGAAATTGTGGTGTCAAAAGAAGATAAATATTTAAATCGAATATAAGTTTAACTTTGACCATGGTTGTGTGATAAATTTCACGGTTTTTGATAAAACCTCCTGATTTCTACAGAAATCTTTAGCCACCAACGATTTGTTTTCGTTAATATTTTTGTACGAATCACGCATTATTCGTGAAACAATTTCAATATTTGTATGCTTAAGCCTTCTGATATTATCACTCACATTCTCCATTAACTCTGTTTTCTTTTGAAGATACAGTTTTAACTCAGTATCATGTACAGGGTGGGCCACTAAGAGAGGTAAGCGGCGGTAACTAGGAAAGTATTTATCCTAGGTTCTGCGAGAAAAAATATTGATAGTAAAGTGGTCAAGAGAAACTGCTGGAAATTATTTTCAAGTTCCAGATTTTACCACTAGGGGGCGTAACTACTATATCCAAATCTAAAATTTTTCTTATTCCAGGAAATTGGAGAATAAGCTATAATTTTGCTATCATCAGTTGAAAGCCCGTTCAATACCAGTTAATTATCTTTAGTGACATTTCATCCTATGAGTCATAATAAGGGAACGAGAAGACCATGTATTATTCAATGTCTAACGTTTAATATTTCCGTGACTATTCAACATATGCGAATAATCCTGGACTTGTTTGAAAGGGATTATTGTGGATTTTAAGCCGCGTTTATATACTGCATCCATTAGTTTTTTCTGCATTGGTAACTTAGCTTTACGATTTTCTTTAAACAATTAAATGTGCTATTAATGGATTCTTAAGCAGCTTTAAATAATCTTTATTTGACTGAAAACCGCATCTCGGTATGTCTGTCATATCTGAGGCTAGGATAAAACAAATGGAATAAAGTTAATTGCAAAAGAAAAACAAAATTCTGTAACCATGAAAATTAGAAATCGAATAACCTCACTTATTCAACTGAATTAACTTAACGAGGATGACACTTCGACAATTTTTTCCTCGAAATGTAACTTTAAAATGGAACGAGCTTTTGCCGATGACACGATGTTTATACCTCGTCAAACATTCACAGTGTTCGTCATGATTTTCCACACACTTCGTGGTGTTCATGAGTAGCTAAAGTAGTAGACTGTAGCTTCTACTTCCATTGGTGTTAGACCGCGAATGGCATTTCAAATTCTGCCTTGCATAGCTTATCTTGTCGTAGGTCTCGTTTGAAAGATCTTTTAGTCGCCCCCACAAATCAAACTAAACAAGTCAAGTCGCTTGATCTCGTTAGCCAAGGAAAGAGGTTTCTCGTTTCTATCCATCAGCCGTGATAAATTTCATCTAAGTGTCACCGAACATTGAAAAATGCACACAGAACAGGAACTCACGAAGGACCTCCAAAAACAGATTATCGGTTAATTGTTGGTAAATGAAATAGGGTCCAATGATTGTATCCTCCAATGAAGCCAGCGTCCCTAAGATTGCACTTTCCGCATCCACTGGGTATTTTCCGCAAACCAGTAATAAAAGTTATACAAATTTCTTTTATCGTCGCTGAAAAAATTGAGGGGTTTTGTTGATCATCTTTAAAAACCAATAGCCAAAATAATGGCTATGTGGATATCGCCCTACGTACCATGTGTCAGCTACAGCTACATTCCATTACCATATCGACGGCCTCGCCATTTTTAAAAAGCTTTTCAAATGCTCAAAATCACATCAACCGAATTCCTTCCTAATATTGTTATTCGAGACATGTGATGTTTTCCAAAGCCAACTTATCTTTCAAGTTACTATTGCGTGACTGCGTTCTTATGTCTTTAACACTTGTTTTTTACTTTTTTTGCGATAAGTTGAGAACGGATAAAGATATCGAGGTGCGCTTTTCAATAAAATATGGGCCATTTAAAGCTAGTTAAGAATTTATTAATGCCACAGTAACGTTCCATTTAATTTTACAAAGAAAATCGTAAAAACATGTTACCGCTGAAGAAAGCGACCTCAAGTTTATCTGTTTGAAACTAATGGATACAGCATATAAACGTTGTTTAAAGTCCACACAATTCCCTTTCAAACAAGTCGAGGATTATTCGCATAGGTTGAATAGTAACGGAAATAATATGTACATACATACATATTAACATTAAACATTGACAAATAATTCACCCTTCCTTATGATGACAGATGCGATAAAATGTCACTAAAGATAATTATCTGGTATTAAATAGGCTTCCAACTGATGATATCAAAGTTATAGCTCATTCTGCGATTTCCAGAGATACTAGAAATTTTAGATATGGATATAGCAGTTACACACTCTATCGGTAAAATCTGGTACTTGAAAATAATTTCCAACAGTTTATCTTCACTACTTTTACTATCACTATTTTTCCCGCAGAACCTAGGACAAATACTTTCCGAGAGACAGCGGCTCTCTTAATGTTAGATTCCCGCTGATGCTATCCCGGATACCTACACTTTTAGCAGGACTGAATACTGTACTTATGGGCTAATGATCTGTAATCCAGGTAAGCCGTAATAAATGTTTATGATATTTTCAACATATAATTTTGACAATCTTTTGACTGAACAAATTTAGAATTATAGTTTAGTAACTTACGAGTACCTATACAATTGATGCAACTTGTCTGACAAGCAAGGCAAAACTTTCCCAGAGTAATGTAAGAATCCCAGATAGGACATGGGCTATTGTACTGTCTGGCGTGCTGGTGCTTTCAGTCTTGCTTGTATCTTTTCAAGCGTTGACTTGATGCCATCACTGCTGATAATATGACTTGAATGAATATCTAATTTCAGTTTCAAAAAACCTACACTTTTCTAAGTTAAACCTGACATTAAATTAATATAATTGCTCTAATACCTTTACAACCATTTATGAATACTCTAATAGACCCTTAGCTATAATATCATCAATGTAATATGTTACGTCTTCTAGATCCTCTAGAATTCTATCCATGACCGATTGAAAAATTGATAAACTACTTGACACTCCAAACTGCAATATATTTGCCTGAAACAATCCCATGTGGATGTTAATAGTCAAATACCTTTTTAATTTATTCTTTAATGTTAACTTCTAGTATGCTTTTGACAGATCCAAAAGTATTTTCACTTTGCTAAAGAATGAAAATATTATCTGGCACTGATAAAAGATAATGATGTGACAGAGAGACTGATGAAACAAACTGTACATGTTTCTAACGATAAATACATAGTACATATGTATATACAATCACAGAGCCCAGGAAAGCAATTGAATAGGGAAAGGAGTTAAAAGTTACACCCAATATGATAATGTATGGCAGGGCTGTCGAATGAGACATAAAAAACGAAAATATGCATAACCGTCGTTTGTACACCAACCATGGCATAAAATAACACATAACATTATAGTTTCATATTTAACTCATATGAAATGTATTAACAGAATCATTTGAAAATCGATTTAGAGAATTTAAGAAAATCGAAGAAGAAATTTCAGTGTTTATCCAGCTGCTATTTCTGTTGAGAACGTAAACATATGGCAGACCTGCAAATGAAATTGTGTGATTTGCAGTTAGATCGCTCTTACCAGACACGAAGCGCAATAGGATTAGGGTTTTTTAACTTACTTCCAGAAAAATTCAGCTTACGAAACTTAGGCCTTATAAAGGGCTTAATTTTGTGATCCATGCATCTTTGCCAAAGCAGCTTTTCTGACATAAAGTCAAAATATAGGCGCTGTCTGTCTCAGAAGTCACTTACTAAGTTGTTTCGTTTGTCACCAATAAATTTTAATGTTAATATTCAAACACTGGTTAGTGAAACCAACATTCCCAAACTGCACGCATTTTTTTTTTAAATCAAACAAATAAAAATAGTTATAGAAACACATTTTTTGTACCTACTACAAATCGCTGATGAAGTTCCATATGAAGTATTTTATGATGCGACCCTCACTACCACAATTTTATTTACAGCGGCCCATTGGATCAATTAAAATTGGACAGGTCTTATGTACGGTATATCTCGTCTGAAACTTCAAAACTGATAATTATACTCGAAAATGTCTTGTGTAATATACCAATGCTTGGGTTATTAATTACGTCGACGGATTGCGCCGTACCACAACTCATCATAATATGATACGTAGTTATAATAACTTCTCAACAACAATAATTACTTACCGGGATGATTGTGGCTAATCTCTTGCTATTGTTCGGGTTACATAGCTATAATGAAAAGAAGTTATCTACGAACATGTAGAAATGTATTATCAATTAAACAAATATATAGTCTGAAAACAATGTACTGTTTATTTTGAACAAAACTATTATTTGTTGAAGCGACGTTATAACCAACATATTTATTTCACTAAATTGCTGTTAAACAACTACATATCTACAAGTAGTTGCACATTTATACTTAAGTCGTGTGTATTGCTTACAAGAACTATACTTCTATTGTGTTTAGTGTAATAAGTAATAGTTAATTATTTACGTCTTCTTTCAGACATACTTTTCCGTAATGTATTTAGGAGCTTTTAGAAATGCTGCAGCTCGACAAAGGGATTTGGATTTTAAAAATAACATCCGTAAATTTAGTGCATTAATTGGCAATAATATAAGTGGGTCAAATTCAAGCATTGCAATAAATAAAACTAATATACACCAGTATAGTGGAAGAAATATTCCCATGGACACTTATCAGGTTTGATGTATTTAAGACTTAAAACTAAAAAAAGCATCTGCTCATAATTGGTATAATTGGTAAATGCTAATTCGTGATAATCGCAGATCCTCACAATACATTTCAGAAAACTTTAAGAATATTTTGGATTAGCGTAATTGTTGGTACTTAATTACTTAAGAAATGCTGCTCCGTGTGACAATGAATCGGTTTTGATGTTTTTTGTTATTACACCATTATGGTGCACCTGCCATGTTCATACAAAATAACATAGAAGCGAAAGTAAATCAATTCCTCCTTATAGTACTCCTGTATATACAGTACCGTGCAATCGACTTCGAACCACTGCGTAAATTTTAGTTTTTTCAACAGAACTTATATAAAAGAGAATAAGATTTGGTTTGTATATTCATTTATTACTTATAAAGATATCATTGGAACGTAAAATAGTAACAAAAATTAATATTTCGTTAAACCACCCCTTGCTTTGATAACGACAGCAATTCCTTGAGGTATACTTCTCATGCAGCCCATAGCGATTTCTCTTAGTTGGATATCGTTTTCTCAAGTTTCTTTGGTATTTTCTTATAAAATATTAACGGTGGTATTTGGCAGAGTATATACATATACGACGTTTTAAGCTACTCCAGATATTTTCTATCAGATTCAAATCTGGAGAATTACCTGGCCATGGCAATACCCTAATAGTTTCTATTTCCATAAGATTAAGAATAGTTCTGGCCCTTTGCCATGGTGCACCATGAGAATACAATTCTAATTCTAAGAGAGCTTTCTTTTCACTAGATTCACAAGATATGTATTTACGCTTTCCCATTTACACGAATGATCAAAAGCGATTGAAAAACCAAAAAAATAAAGATACAAACTATTTAAATAAAATCCGCAACAAAACAGAATGGTAATATTATCATCACACATCGACAGCTAATTCAGAGCAGGTAGAAAACCTCATGGCATAATCCCTCGATATTTAGTCTTAATTACGATAGTTGTTAATAGGGGATATTCCAAGAATAAGAAAACTGATATTATATTTTTGTCGAATGGAAATTACCAATGCAGTAACTAGAAATGTATATTTACATAATAGTATATGGGAAATTTGTACAAAAGCGCTCATAAAATTGTATTATAGAAATTAGGAAACGTTCGAGTGGTCCTAATGCGATTGCGGGGTACTGTACTAAAATTACTAGTCAGTAATATCCTACGGTCTGTTCAATATAACGTAAAAGTAATCAATCAATCAACACTAATACACCTTTCATTGACATCCTATATTCATACTACAATTGAAACAAGTTCGTTAAATTTGATTGAGTGGAAGGTACTTTCGTTAAACCAGTGACAATAAGTAAGGTTCACATGTAATTTTTGTTTCAATACCCCTTAAGTATTTTCGTGAAAAATATTAAAATCTAAAATGCAGGCACACGAATTGAACGCACTGCACCTGCATATAACATTACAAATACTACATCAGGGAGATCATTTATAGATTTATCAAACTACGTAATTTTCACACTCGAATAATAAATTGTATTTATAGAAATAGAACGGTTCTGAACGAATTTAGTGAAGATAATAACTCACGGCTCATGAATGGATCTTTATATTTATATATGGCTTACCTATATTTATTATACGGCTTTGTCCTGACTGACATCATCGCCCAGCGAAAATTGCTAATGAAAGAAACGTGAAATTTGGAGGTAATGCAACCCCTAAGAAGATGAAAGCGGATGATAAAATCTGTATGGAAAATAATACTTTTATGATGATTTTTACTTGAAACTTGGGATTAACACTGTTTAATACAATTTATTAATGTAACACGTTTTTCGTCGCCTTTTAAGATTCAACCCCTAAGGAGGTGGCAAAGTTTATATAGGAAATAATATTTATATGGTCAAGTTTACTTGAAACTCGGTATCAATGTTCTTTGAGCAGCCACTTTCATGAAATTTAATTACATTATTGCGTTTGTAAGCCTTAAGTTCTCATAGATATCGTTTAGGATTTAAAATAGCGTCCACGTTTACCAAAATTGATTCCTGAATTGAGTTTAGAAAATTCAAGATTTCATAAATATCCATTTTAGAAACCATCGATCAAACACAAAAAGATACAAAATGGCGGATACTTTTATCAAATTTGATCACATAATTGAGTTTGCAGATCTCAGGGTCTTGTAGATATTGATTTTATGAATGATTGGTCCAAAAACGAAACAAAAAAGATATAAACTGTTTGCTCAGTTTCTTGATATATAGATACAGATCGTTGCATCGCAAGTGCCGTCAAACGCTCGCTCCGATTGACGTGTTACTTCGTTGAGCAGGTCTTAGCGTTGTAGTATGTATGTACGTGCATAGC
This sequence comes from Holotrichia oblita, assembly GCA_023690525.1. Classification (NCBI taxonomy): domain Eukaryota; kingdom Metazoa; phylum Arthropoda; class Insecta; order Coleoptera; family Scarabaeidae; genus Holotrichia; species Holotrichia oblita. The sequence continues at coordinate 110,643,995 of CM043018.1, read as the reverse complement.
TGCGCCGGTGGTATGAATTATACGTAATGTAGGTAGACTCATATGATAAAATTTTCTTTAACGTGCACAATGTGCCCGCTGTTTTTATCCTCATAAAAACTAAATATGTAGTTATAACAAGAATAGCAAACTTGTGCACAGAATATGTATTGTAAGAAGATGTTTATGACGAATGAAAAACGTAAAATATTAAAGCAATGTGGAGAATAGTAATACTATGTATTACTATTATTACGGGTCGATGGCCGCAGTGGTTAGGCGGCTGACTATTGTTGTACGACGGACGATAGGTGCCGGGGTTCAATTCTCTGGAGGGACGGTGACATTTTTTCAGAGAGTTTAATCCCGGATCGACTTGCCATTCGCTGTTGGGAGCAAAGTGATTAACAGCGCGGCATCATAAAAGGCGATATGATGCTGTCACAAAGCCATTTAAACACAACTTACACACACTAAACTACACCGCAAGAATTGCAGTGATAACCAGACAAGTAATACAGCTTACGGAGTCACTGCAACTAAGCACCCACCACACATTAAAAAAAATCACAACAATTCACAGTAAAATAATGAAATTTAAATTCTGTAATTAGTAGCTAAATAAAAAATGAATATTCTCATATTTGCAGGAATAAACGTTAAAAAAATATGCATATGTTACAACAGAAGGAATCTATTATTCATAAATTATTATTTTATAAGTTAACATAAAAGCGACCACTTTTCGAATGCATTAAATGCTCGAAACGTCTTCCGGTCGCCTCAAAGCAATATGCTAAACGATCGTAGAAGCCTCGTTGCGCATTCTGTAAAATTGCTGGAGGAATGTCATCAAAAGTGTTAATAATTTTTTGTTGCAATTCTGCTAAATTGTTTGGTCTGCCGTTTTCAAATGTATAGATCTTAGTTTTCATGTATCCCCATAAGAAAAACTCATTAGGGGAGAGATCTAGTGATCTACGTGGCCAGCGAATAGTTCCTCAGGTACTTAGAACACGGTTTGGAAATACATTATGAAGATATTCCCGTACAACTCTACTATTATGAGCGGGACACCCATCCTGTTGAAACCATATGTTATCCAAGTTGAGCGCCAATTCGTGGAGGCGTGGGATAATTCGATTCTGGAGCAAGTTAAATTGCCATCTATAAAAAATGGTCCAATTTTATGCTCTCCAAGTAATCCCGCCCAAACGTTTAATTTTTGGGGATACTGAGTTCTAGCATTGTATGTTAGATGCGGGTTTTCCAGTGCTTGCCCAGTGTCGAGGTACAGCAGGATTATGTCTTTCGTGCAACGGGAAAGTACTTTCATCCGTAAATAATATATTTGCAATAAAATTTGCGTTTTGATTGCAATATAATTTGCGTTTTGATTGCAAATATGCATCATATTTTCGAAAAATTCCTTTCTCTGTTCTTCATTTTCGGGAAATATTTCATTTGTTTTCTGTAATCTGTAGGCATGGTATTTATGTTTCTTTAAAACACGGCATACTGTGCTTTTAGAAATATCCAGCTGCTCACTAATACCCAATGAAGATATTTTCGGGTTCTGTTCGACACTGGCACAAATTAAAAGATTTCTTTCGTCTTGGCGAACAAATGGCTGCCTATTACGTTTGTGCTTGTTCGGCATAATACAGCCCAATCTTTCAAAATTATTTATTATTCGCTGAATTGTTTTTAGAGCGGGTCGTTATTGATAATTCTCATAAAAGCGCTCTATTATTTGCCTTAAGGGTATTTCCTGATGATACCACCAAATATTCATACGTATTCTCTGCAACATGTATCGGCGCCGGCGCGGCATATGGACTTAACTAAGACATACCGTTCAACTATCGATATAATATTTTGACGGCAATTGCAATGCAACGATCTGTATACATGAATAATAACGGAAGAACATATAAATTCAATTAAAATAAAAAAAAAACAAATCTTAACATGTAAAACGTGTTGCGATTCATAACTTATAAACACAGCTCACGTCACAGAAAAACAAAAAATGTCTATTATTTTGTAGTGTTAGCATAGTAAGTAATGTAAACATGTTCGGATACAAGCACTTGCCACGCCTCAATGTGAGTGAAATGTTATATATTCTGAGCGTGAATCAATTCATTCGGCAATGACTCTAATTTATTAAGGTGGATATGATAACATTAACGATGAACTGGACAAAACATACTTCTCGTGATTTTAACTAAAGAATGATTGAAAATTTTGTACGAATAATTGCGAACCCTGAAATATATACATTTACTATGACGCGGTCAAAACCCGGAAGCCCTCATAACAGAGACTCAGACCGTGGAAGCCTTCGATATCATTTATATACATATAAGTTCCCAAGTTCCGTTCAGCGCTATGTTTCAGCAACAAGTGCTGCAGCAAGGCTATACTATTGCACAAGCAATTAATAAAATTATCTGAAACAAATCTGCAGTATCCCAGCGTTACTTTATTTCAGTTCTATATACAAATAGGATGCTGCAAAAAGTAACTGCAATCTATTTCAAGTTAAAGTAGTCAGATGTTTTTTCTAGTTTACTATATACTGGATAAAATGCAAGCTTCTACCACTACAGCATTTTTAGCTCATAAGAAATATAACGACCATCAAACAAAAATTCCAGTATGAATTTATACATCCCAACGAAAAACCACAAATTATACAATTTCTGAAGAGAAACTTCTATGCAGATGAGCCCTTAACCGGCTGTATGAAACTTTTGGACAATCCAAACTCTGTGAAAGCTTTAAATGAATATTGTATAAAAAGCATGATCGAAAATATGTCGATATTGGCAAGAACCGAAAGTGGAGAAATTGCTGGAGTTTGTATCAACACCTTAACATGCAAAGACGATCCTACAGATGAACCAATAACCGATTCGGTATATGGAAAAATTGTCAATTTTCTAGCTTTTGTGTCCGAAGATTCTAAATTATTTGAGAAGTTTCCAGGTGTAGATTGTTTTATGTATATGTCTGTGATGTCTGTCGATAGAAAATTTCAAGGACATGGAATTGCTAAAGTTTTGATAGATAAGAGCAGGCAAGTAATCAGTTAAGATATTTGCAACCATCTCCATACTTAACAATTTTCAAACTTATTTTAAATCCAAATTGATGACAAATGAGTCCTGTTTAAAGTTCATGTTATAAAAAAAATATTTTGTTATTGTTAGAAATTATTTAAATCAATTGTTGGATAACACGGATCAATTGGTAAGCAAAATTGCCCGAATTAACTCCTATTGGCATTTTGTTTTGCGGATATTAAGAGATATTATATTTCAAAAGGATAATAGAAAACAAATTATGGCAAGGTTCTCTTCGACAACGATTGTAATTTTGTGTATCAAATTAAGTTCAATATTTTAAACAACTTATAATAATCTTACGTTTAATTAGTTATTCCTCTTGTAAACTTTTTAATCAAACCGTTTCGCGAATATGATGAATTATTGTTAGATTCAAAGTTTCTTTTTGTACTTTGATCTAATACTACCACCTGTTAACGTATAATTTTCATTTATTAGCACCCTTCTAATTATCTGGTTATTTACTTAAATAACCAGATAAAACGGAAGGTCTAGAACGTAACAGTTATTATTATATCTATTTTATTTCATTGTCAATATTCCTGTATAGACTGTAATTCAAAAATCTTCTACTGATTTCTTTTTATAGACTTAGTTAGTGCCTTTTCTTTTGCTGTTTTACCGATTAATATGCTATTCCTACTGATAGCATAATTTGTATTTTGGTATACAGAACTTCCGTTTGGAATCGATTAAACGATTAATAGATTTTAAATTTACTGAAGGTATTATGAATCTTTAAATTAATTAAGAATAAATCACGATTCTACGCACTTTTTCTATTCTAAATGAAGTTATTGTTTTTTGTAATCGTGGCATTGCCTGCTATTATTAATAGTAGTGTGGTTTGTATAGTTATGCCAACAGAAATCAAATTTGTTTTCTAGGAAGAAAACGTTATAAATGTAACTTTGAAGGTCTATAATTTACTTCATAAAAGGGGCAGGTATACGAGTTTAACATAATTTTAAAGGGAATTCTCCTTACAACCCCACAGACAAAAACACTGAAGGAAAGAGGTGTTGAAGTCACAGTCAACTTGTATTTCAAGTACTTTTCTATTAATCTCTTATTTTAATAACGAAAACATTCAGAAAATTAGAATATAGCAAATAATATCGTTAAACAAACATTAACATGCACAACAACAAAATGAATTCTACAGTAAGATTCAAATAAAATGCTTTAATAGACAACCCTATATTCACAAGTACAACATAAATTTATGTCAGTTTAGTAAATGTAATTATCCACCATCAACTTCCATACAATGTAAGAAACTTTGCTCTAAACATCGGCCCACATTACTGGATCATTTATGTAGTGGCACGCGATAATTAAGTTGTCGCAGTACGTTAAGACAAGCTTGTTGAGTTGTAGAAATCTTATTTTTTAGATATCCCCAAAAAATACATCTACCGGCCTTAAATCTGGACCATTCTTCTTCGTCCGACTTCTCCTTCCAATCCAAGAAACCTTTGATTTTAATTTTGTCTAACAGGTTCACAGTAAGAGCATTTTCACTATACTAACTTCGTTCACAATAATGTTAGTTACCAACCTTGTCTTTTAGTAACTTCAAGTACTTGCCCTCATTCAAATTATTATTGAAGATACAATTAATGTATCTATTTTGTGACATTTATGTACTTATCTTTCAATTCCTGAGATATTTCCACTTGTAGGTCAATAAAACAACAATTAATTAAATACCAATTTATTCCAGAACATATAATATTATGTTTTCGATAAAAAGTCTTCTTCTGGAATAAATTGGTATTTAATTAATTGTTGTTTTATTGACCTACAAGTAGAAATATCTCAGGAATTGAAACATTATTGAAGATGAAAGATCTAACGGTATTAAAACCAAAAAATCTAATCCACACGTTTAACTTTTGTGGGTGCTGGATATGTTTCTGCTCTGCAATCTTAAAGTAAATATTGGCATGTTTCGTTGAGAATTTATACTTTTGAAATGAATACTGGTTGTTCAAATTGAAATAAGTTTCCAGCCAGTTTAACTGAATTGAATTGATAGAGAAAAATATAGGATCGTTCAGAAAATCTCAAAAAATGTTTGGTGGTACTTAACAAACAATGATTTGAAATAAATATTGGGGAAAGCACTACGTAGAAATTTTTTGTGAATGTTCAGTATTCTTTTTGTCAGCTATTTTCAAATATTCTATTAATTTTTGGCCTTTTGTTTGTTACTGTTAATTACATAATTACATTTAGCAAGCATTTATCTCGAATTTATTTAATTTATATTATGTATTTAGATAAAGATGTATTTTTAAGACTAAATGGTTCACAAAGACATACCGTATATAAGAAATATGTAATTTAATATATTTTATACTTTTTAGACCTTATTATGGACAACCATAGTTTATACTACTACATTAACCATTTATTACAAGTGCATAAATTGATATTGTAGATGTAGATTCTTATATATGTATGTACATATATCCTCATTATACCACAAGTGCATATAATTATATAGATTATTATGAATATCCTCATTATATCACTTTGATTATACACGGTATAGTGTACGGCATATTATAAAAAGTTGTATAATCTGAGAACACTATCCATTATATATTAATTTAGACACAACAGGTCTAATAGGCTGAGTTGCTGTTGTGTTTCTTCACCCCAAGGTCTTTGTGAATAAATAAAGTATATTTTGAATGTTAAGTTCATTCTTAATTTCTATCAATTATAAATCCAAACTTTTCAGCATGTCTAACCTATACATATTGAGCAGTCATTGTTTAAAATTATAGATGGATGAACTAATTATCTATTTGTAACTGTACACAAAATATCCACGTCGTCCTACATTCATGCACATACACACAAACAAACGTTATAATACATACACGATTTATTAAAATAGGGTTGAATATATTTCCTCCAGTTTTATCATATTTCGTAGTTGCATACTTGTCAACAGTCAATCGGTGAAGTATGGGTGCAAATGTGACAAATATTTTCTTGCGATTAAAAATATAAATTAATCAAATAACGATAGATAATAGTGGTTTAATCAGGTCTTTGATATATCACATCAAAATATATCCTTAAACACATCTATGAATATAACATACCTCTAAAAAATATTTTAGTACATTCAATCAATCAGTTCGTGTTTCTAGGACTCTTGCCCGCGAAAGAGGAATTAAAATGATTGGGGAGACTGCACGAGTCATTTCAGCGCAAAGGCATCAGAGAAATTGGGGTTGCAGTGTGTTTACGAATTGAAGTACGCCGACTATAAAGTAAATGGAGTCCAAGTCTTTAACCCAGCTCCTCCTCATACCAGTGTGAAGGTTTATGTACAAAGGTTAGATTAATAAGTATTAAATAATTATTAATTACAAGGAAATAATTTCTCCGTGCAATGTATCATTAGATATTAACATTGGGCTAAAATATCATCTTGCATTACAAAAGGAGTACTTGGAGTTAAAACAATGCAAGCACAGAATTAATAAGATGACATGATCATCGTATACGAAATATTTGATCACTAACTATGTTTATGTTTACTAACAATAACTGTGACCTTCGAGAGTGATGTTTTCAGTTTTCTCAATTCTATTTCACTAACAAGAAGTTACAGTACTATATAAATGTGTGTATGATAGTTGGTTTGTATTATTGTTAAGTAATAGAGTAGTAAAGTAAGAATATTACTTTAAGTATGTATAGATAGATTATTAAGTGCATTCTGATTTGTATTAATAATTTAAATGTACCGAAAACCAACAAAACTAGAGATTGTAAAATAATAAAATTAGATATTGCGAATAAATATTTATAAACATCATTTTTTCATATAAGTGTGTCTTAAAAATGTCACTAATTTGCGCGAATGCTGCCATTAATATTGTAAAATAATTGTATCACACTTCTTTTATACTATCATTATATGGGTTATATTTACATGTAAGTTATTATTTTATTAATAATTTTATTTCCTGTATTATTTTTCCAAATAAAACAATATATATTGAATATTCAAATTTTACAATAAAATATTACTTAATATTACCCACCAACCAAAATGCTTAAAAATCCTTTTTTCTTGACCTTCCTGACTCTTCCTGTAGACGATAAACTAACCGCAGTTAGATGGATTCTTCGTTGTTCGGTTGATTTCGGGTTTTCTGCTTTAAATCTTCAGTATGTTGACGTTAAATACATAAATACACTTTTAATTCGTCGTGATGTTAATAATTTTGACATTATTTGCCACGATACGACTTTTCGATGCTTCAAATTGGTTTTTTTAATCAAAAACTCAACTTGTTTATACGTAACATATAGGTCACTCTGTCAAATCCTCTTTCCGCCAACTTCCGAAATCCACGTACTTGAAATTTACTATTCGCCTAGACTGCGATTTTGTTTGTGATACATATCAATGATATCCAGATTATGTGTATGATGTTAAGTATAATTTTGACAAATAAACGAAAACGAAATAATATATTACCCGAGTGGCGACATTAAATTCCGAGGCGAGCAGGCTTTCACGACCGATGTCACTTGGAATAGAATCTTCTTCCGAGTTGCGCCGTGTCGTCGATTGGAATTGCGACTACACGGCGAAACCTGAAGAAGATTGTATTACATCTAGTAGTAAATCATGCATTTCCTTAAATGAACAAAAGCTTATCTGGATTAAACTTGTAAAGATGCAAATGTGTACCTCCTATGGTTTCCAAGATTTTTCATACAAATCATGAAAAAAACTTCCTGTGTATACAACACAAAAATAAACTAAATACCTACTAAATAAAGTAAAGAAAACACAAAAAATATACAAAACCCACTAACTCGATGTTTCGCCACTAATGTAAGTGGCAATTTTGTGTAGTGACGAGACGTCCAGTTAATATACAGGGTGGTCCATTTAAAGTGTAACACTGTAATATCTTCGAAACAATTAGTGTTAGGAAGAAAAGTCTGACTATATGAAGAGGCTCTACTTATGGTATTTTTTTATCAAATTCTAAAAGAGCGAATTCTAAGTTGTGAATAGAAAAATAGTAAACCACATATGACCTCAAATTAATATTAATCGAGATATTTCGAAAAAAATGAGGACATAATAAAAGTCAGTGCAGCAATGTTTTTCCTTCGTTTGTTAAATGTGAAAGTAGAAAATAAATGTTAATAGTAGCTACAAATTGTTTACATAAGGTAAATAGTGGAAGAACGCAGACGGCTATCGAATTAGATGTTCAAATTGGCGGCCACCAGCCCCAATGCACTTTTGTATTCGCGCAGAGGAATCGCTATATTTATTTAAGTGTATAATATCGACTTGTTGTATATGACACGGAACTAACAACACCAGAAAGCATGTAGCAGAAAATAAGACATGCATGTGGAGACATTTCTGAAGACTGTTACTGCGTGTGCATAGAGATTTTTCTGCGCGGATGCAAAAGTGCATTGAGGCTGGTGGCCGCTAATTTGAACATTTAATTCGACAGCCGTCTGGTTTCTTCAACTGTTTACCTCATGTAAACAATTTTTAGCTGCTATTAACATTTACTTTCTACTTTTACATTTAACAAACAAATAAAAAACATTTGCTGCACTGACTTTTATTATATCCTCATTTTTTCGAAATATTTCGATTCATATTAATTTGAGGTCATATGTGGTTTACTATTTGTTTATTCACAACTTATTGCTCTTTTAGAATTTGATAAAAAAATACCATATGCTATTTGAAAAAAAAGAGTTTACCTTGCTATGACCTTTGTGTCTTTCTTTATAGTGACAACAGTAGCGCCATCTGATGAGCCCCTTCATATAGTTAAACTTTTGTCTAACACTTTTCTTCCTAACACTAATTGTTTCGAAGATATTACAGTGTTACACTTTAAATGGACCACCCTGTATATTGTATATGATTATTTGTACGTTTTATTTGAATTTAGTTATATTATTGCTTTGATAAGTACAGCTTTGTTGTCGAAACGCTCAGTTTTTAGTTAAAAGTTTTTGGTATTTAGTGGGTTGAAGTGTAGTGTTGTACTATTGTTTGTAGAAAAACTTCGAAGAATTGTAGAATTTGGCATGATGTCAAAGATATCTCTAAATGCACCTCCATGCATTCGTGCACGAAATCACAAAGTTGAAAGACTTTGTTTTGCACGTGAGAATCAAAATTCGACTATTGGAGCTCAGTGTTCATAGATTACTCTTATTTCTGTCTACCTCTCAGATTGAGACCGGATATAGAAAAAAACCACTGAATGCTATTTTCAGTACTGTATATCTCCAAGATCTCCATTTGGCGGAGATAGTGGGCGTAGTGTTTAGTGTTACGTTTTGTATACTTTTTGTGCCTTTTTACTTTATTTTGTATCGAGACATTATTGCATCGGAAACCCTCATAATATAGATTCGGACTATGGAAGCCTGCGATATCAAGGAAAGTACATATATGTTGAAAAATTGTATTGAGTTCATTATCCTAAAACTTGTTTGGTGTTCAAAATTGCAACACTGTTTTGCATCAACACAATCATATTGTAAATTACAATTATTGCATAAAATGCACAATCAGCTATCTGCGCCAACAGTTTTAACTTAGGTGGCAGCCTGTAGTGTTTATGTGCACCAAGAGATATACTTTACTTACTTGCAATTTATTTCCTCATGAAGACATGAAATGTCTCATGAGTACAAGTTAAACGAGGGAAAATGGTAAATTTTCTCGAAAATAAAGGCTGTACACTTATTATACATATGAGTGGCTTAAAAAGTTATACCTCACTATGTAAACATTCTTAAATCTCTACATGTAGATACTAAATAATTTGTGAAGATTTGTCAATTTTTCAATACCTCTAAAGGTTTCTTGATTAGTAATCATCAAGCGGGATTTATGTACAGGGCGGGGCATTAGTGCGAGGAAGTCCAATTACTCCTGTATTATAAGAGAAATGAGAAAATGTTATTAAGATAAAAGTTAATGCGCATGGGGGCTATGACCTAAAATTATTCTTAACTATACAGGATGTCAAATAAAGACGGGGTAAACTAAACTTACTTTGTTTTAAATTGAACATCCTGTATATTTTTACTGTTTACGACTCTTCTAGGTCTTACCTTTATTCGAATATAGGGGTTTGCTACGTTATTCAGTTTACTTTAGAAGATATGGGAAGTTTTGCATGAATTTAATAACAAAGTTGGCGTCTCCTACCGTACTACTGCTTCCACATAAAATAATTCATTTGCGCTAGAAACATTTCTAATGTGATCTCCTTTCATCAGAAATTATTTATTTATCGGCGTATTCAATATTTATATACAGGGCGAATCATAACTCGGAATGTTTATTTTCCCACCTATTTCAAATGGAACACCCTGTATTTTATTATTGGAGTAAACTCCTCTCTTCTCAAACTTTATTATTTATTAATAATTCACTATAGCTAAATGTGCTAGTTTTTGAATTATTTGCGTTTCTATAAGTCGAAAACATGATTTTAAATAAAAACGGGTTTGATTCTGATTACCTAGTTGAATAGCAATATTAGACGAAAACTGCCGCTAAGCTGGGAAAATACAATTCTATACCTAAATCGCTAAAATTATATTTATCTGACGCAAAGATGTGTGAAAAAAACAGTATTAGCTATGACCTGTATGACTATGGTTGACCTGTGTGAAATTTATTTTAGAATTACAAGTTGCTTTAATGGGAATAAAGTGACATAAACTAGTAAACACAAAGTGTTCATAAGATAACATTTAATTATGAAACTTGAAAAAATCAAAAAAGAAGTAAAATAGGAACGAACTACACAATTTAAAATTAATAATACTTTACTTTGCTAAACCTCTTTATTTAATATTGTTTACTGCAGTTTCAACCTTCTTGGGTCAAATATAATATAATTATAAATATTTATTTATTCTTGTGCTGCCATCTTACGTACAAAGGTCCTGGCTTCGATAGATTTCTATCTTAGACGCTGTAAGTATGTAACCAGCTTAGTCCTAATTTAGTATTAGTCTTAAAACCTAATTTAGCGACTGGTTTTTAGTATGTTATTGAGCTCGATAAGCAACAAATACATAACCAATAGTTAGTTCTCATTATTTAGAAGCATGTTTGTAATATTTATAATAAGTAAGAAATTTGATGATGGATGATGAATCGAACGTTTGTAGGTGTTTGATAGCGTCAACATTTCCAATCTATTTGATAGTCAATAGTTCATTAGCAAACAATAAAACAAATTCCGGTGGAATAACCTATATGGTTGTATTTGTGATGTTAGCCCCTCATGTCGCCATTTTGACATCAAATTCTGATTTTATTTTCAGCAGAATCGTTTGTAGGTCGTTTAATCTCTCTTAGGTGCCTGATATGCCAATTTCCAATGATAGTTGATAGTTATTACATAAAATAAATACAAATCTAGTAGGATATTAGGCATTTCAACCAAAATTACATTAGAAAAGCGTCAACAAACATATTATGTAAAAGTGGCTTCACATGCAAGTTGTTTTTTTAGCGGACAACAACTTCAGATTTAAAATTTTAGAGGTTCAAAGTCAGTACGCTAAAACCATCAACGTTACGGATTTGGTGTACAGGTTTATGACTGAAACAATATAAAACTGCATAAATGGTTGACGGTTGTAATATGTTATACATATTTGGTGTGTGCTATTTGATATGTTGCTACTGATAATTTAAGTTTTCTTTATTAACTTTTTCAAATCCAATTTGAATCCAGTAATTTCATGCTCTTTTCTTTATTTTTTTATTATAATAATTTTATAAAATAAATAATTTTAATATAGGTATGTTTTTTAATTTTGTATGATTTTCAAATGTTTCTTTATCTTGCCTACACAATATTTGTAAAACTTTTTTATCATTGCTTATTAATAAATAATCAAATATCAAATGTTGGGAATTTGTTATCAAGCAAATATTAAACGACGCATAAACGATTTTTCTTACAAATAATTTAAATTCGATGGCAAAAATGAACAAAGGGATGAGTTACAATTACATATGTTAAAATAGGACGCTTTTCTAAATATTTTAAATTTGTAATTTTGTTGCCTCCTAATATCCTACTAGATTTGTTACACCATTTTAACAAATAACACAACTTGCTTTTTTATTAATTTTTCATATTATTTATTAATAATAATATCAACTAATCAAAATTTGGAAATTTGCTATCAGGCACCGAACAAACGATTCTGCTAAAATTAAAATTGAATTTGATTCAAAATAAACGACATGAGGGGCTAACATCACATAGGTTTTACCGAAGAATTTGTTTTATTGTTTCTAATGAACATTATTGACTATCAAACATTTGTAAATTCGCTATCAAACACCTAGTTCAAACGAATAAAAGTGTAAAGATTTATTATAATTAATTATAGTAACTGATTAACTGTTATGGAGCTATGTTAATGGCAATAATAGTGTTCAGTCAGCTCTTTGATAGACTACCGGTGACTGAGCGGTGATTTGTTACCGATAGGTAAAACTGAATAAGCAGATATTATGTATGTATGCGTCATCTGTCGATCATTTGATAGGTTGCGATAGATTAAGAAACTGGTAAGTACAATTGCCGGTGGCTAACCGTATTTTAAACAAGGTGAGAAAAAGTGGCCACACTGGAACTAACCGCTAAATAACTGAAGGCCTTCAGCATACTATTTCAGTCACCGGTAACTTACCAAAGTGTTAAGTGAACACAGTCATTGTTATTACAAAATTAAATACCAATGCAGTTTTACACTAAAATTTTTATTACATTTTTCTCTAAGCTGTTGATCAGCGGCTGTTACTGGATAGTGGGTTGCACAAACTATTGTGACACCAAGTTGTATTTTTTCATGGAAATTGGTAACTGGTCACTCTTATTATTGTAGCAAATGCATTTTTACTAGAGAACCATCGTACGGATTTCATACAGGTTTATTAAAGAATACAAATAGAACACAAAAGGGTGAGACGCATATACATCCCTCTGCCGGCAATTTGGTGAAACTACATCAGCATGTTGCAATGAACAACGTAAACCCTAATTCAAAGCACAATTTGACGATAACCACACGTCGCCCGATAGAGAAAGGTCATGGAGTTTATCTTCCGAGTTTCTGTCAAGTAATTGCTAGATATAACGGGTATGGGAGAATTAGTTTGTTGGTTCATACACTTATATCACACACTGATGAGAACAAATAAGTTCGAAACACGTATTTGTGTGTCAGGATTGAACTTCAAACGTGTTCCCTTGCACTTCGTGTACGACGTGTGGTTATCGTCAAATTATGCTTTGAATTAGGGTTGACCTTGTTCATTGCAACATGCTGATGTTATTAAAGAATGCCAGAAATAACACCTTTTCATTGATTAAAATTTCATTAACAGTTTCGAAACATACTATGTCTATGCTAAAAGTTACAAAACGATTTGATAATTTATTGCACTAGTAGAGTAGTCGCCAATTGATTTCATTGACTATGTAATGTCAGCGTAACGTCTTTTTATACGGGCTGGCAGTTTTAATTATGACCGTGTACTTACCTTAAACGAGTGCAAAATTCCTTAGGCTATATGAACTCATATTTTTAGTGATCCATGCAAGCTTATACATAAAGCGGACGCATAGCAACATTTTGATATTACGAATGTAGAGTAGTTGGTGCTAGTTCGCATTATAATAAAGAGTATATGCGACCGTTCCTTAAAGACACATCAGATTCACAAATAAAATAAGGTAATCAGATAAATATTTTATTTTGCACTTAATAAATAAAATATAAATTTCTTCTATATGTACAAACCTATAACAATTTACTTCTAAAATACATTTGTTGTAATTATCTATGTATATTAGTGTTCTCTAGGAGTGACAGGTAATCTTTGGGACAGATTATTCCTTTCAATTCTTTCCTTTAGACGTTGTATCTGCATCTCATTTCCATACTTCACTGCATCATGACGAACAGTTTTAAGTGCATCTTCAGCTTCTATAGATTTTTGGATCATATGGTCTCGTTTTAGTGTTACGGATTTCCTGTCAATGTTATACACAAATCTAAATTCAAATACCTTTATATCAATATAGTTGTTTCAATTTCTTATTTGTACCATGGGAAAAGTTATTCTAGTAAATCTTGGACCTTTCACTGATTTTTATTTAGAGCATTAGTCTAGTGCAAATCAGTATCAAAATTTAATTAAAGGCACAGTGTATTTCGTAGCATACATAAAATCGAAAACATTCAAAATAATATCTGTCGACAGAAAAGCGACAATTAATTATATTATGGGTTATTACAGAGAATATGTGTATTTTAAGTAGTTCAATCACATCTTATTTAAAATTGTACTGGTAAGTACTTTATACAGGGTATTTCATAATATATGCGCAGGACTTCAGGATGTGATAGCTTGTCCACAAATTTGAAAAAAAGTTTCTATCAACTTATCCTCTAAAATGCACCATTTTCGAGATACAGAGTGTTGAAATTTAATTTAAAAAAATCGGTTTTGCAAATATCTCCGGAACCGTTTATCGTAAAGAAAAAAAAAAATAAATTATACAGTCAACATAACCACACACACTTTCAATAAGAACACAAATTCAATTTGTACAATACAAACGCTAAAATGTGCGAAATGCGTTACCTTTACGGTTTGAAGAATTTTAAAAAGACAACTTTTGTATCATTTTTTAATTTGATTTTAATTATGCAATTATGAAGTTAACGTTTACTTGTCGTTAACGTCTTACTTGTTCTACCGTTTTAGTAAAATGACATTTTTATTTCAAAAAATTGACCATGTTTTTCAATATAAAAGTTGATTTTTCTAGAAAACGGTCAACTTTAGAGCTCATGACCAACAGTACCTTTTTTGTGTAGAAAACATTGGCGGTTCAAATGAGCGTCTCAAAACCGTACTTTTTCCAGTGGCGTAGAAGTTGGGGAGACAAACAACCACTACCCCTTCAAAATCTTCACCAATTACGACTTAACAAAAAAAAAATATCTCGCACACAACTTACCTGATTATGAGTAGAAAATGCTTGCAAAAGCTGTTTTCTTTACGATAAACAGTTCTGGAGATATTTGCAAAAAAAATTTTTTTAGTTAAATTCCAACACTGTATCTCGAAAATGGTGCATTTTAGAAGTGTTTATTTGCACTGGTTGCCGAACTTTTAACGTAAAGTTCCAGTTGAACTGAAGGCGACGCCCCTAACGGGGATGCCAAGCGACGCCATAGTTCAGAAATTCAACCTAGATAGGAAATATCAGGTTATAATACCATATAGGGAGGACTGGCACCATGGCACCCCAGTAACACCGGACTCAAAACTGGTACACAGACGGCTCTAAAACTGATTACGGCGTAGGAGCTGACATTTAGGGAAAGAAGCCTTGGAAGGCTCTTTCACTGAGCTTCAGCAAGGACTCGACGATATTCCAGGCGGAGGTTGCAGCGATTCACCACAGTATCAGAAGTAGATAGATGAACCGAACCAAGTAATAGCGCCGCTAGGTACTCTGACCGTCAGGCAGCACTTAGAGCGATAAGTTTCACAAGTGCTGACTCAAAGCTGGCTTGGAATTGCGTAAGAGCACTAAATAAGGTGGGCACCTAAAGGAAATTAACGAAACGATACGGGCGTGAAGAAACGAGGCAGCAGATGAGCTTGCCAGCCTTTCATAGGAGCCGGCCCTTCCTTCGGCATCGTCAAATCGCAAATTAAAAAGTTCATCTACGAATGGACTTATAGTAGGTCCAAGGAATGGCAGAAGACTGCCAAAGTGATAGTAGGTCTGTTGATCGGTCATTGCAGACTGAATAGGCATGGCAGATGATGCTCTCTGCAGATTCTGTCAAGAGGAAGAAGAAACCTCAGTTCATGTTTGTGCCACTGCGATGGCCTAGCGAGGAGAAGGTTTCTAGCAATGGGCGTAGAGAACCCCGCAGCTAACGGCTACATAACAGCCGCTCTCAAAAATAGTAGGCCTAATTAAGAAGGCAAAATTAGAGAGCCTCCTCTAGAGTAGAAGAGGATCACAGTAGACGTGCAAAGGTCGCGGTGAAATAGGTTTGCATGGCCACCCCATTCCTAATCTAACGTTGCAGTTAAGGTACCTTAATAAATTTTATGCAGAATTGCATACGTGATCTAAAAACTCTAAATAATATGCCATGCTATTTAAATTACGAAAATTGACGTGAACTTCCGGTAAATCGGTGATACAAAGTGATGCAAAAACGTAAATAATTTTGCCGGTGAGACCGATCAGATATTGAAATTTCAGATACCTAATATTAAAAAGTGTTTAGATTACAATTAGGCTATTACAGACTATAATAAAAATAAAATATCTGCCAATAGAATGTTTGCCAACCACTTGAATAAAAAAATAAAGTCATTTCTTTAAATATTGTTTAGTTTCCCCATTACACAGTTACAGTTTATATAGTCTAATTTACGCATTGTTATGTTTTAATATTATTTGTTATTTATACGTCAATTTATTTGACTATAGAAGTTTTTTACCAAACATACTTATATACCTACTTTGGATAAATTGATTTATACAATATATGATATTGTAAAGTGAAATTATATCAGGAAGAACAAATAAGTGCTTCAAGGTCAACAAATATAATAATTAGGAATAAGCATATCATAATATTAAAATGGGATGAAATTGGTTGTAATTACTGTTTTTCAAATTGAAAATTCGTGAATGAATTGCAAACAAAATGTAATTATCAGGATTAATGTAGTGTGGTTAAAGTCAATTTTCAAGGTATTTTTTTTTTAGTTTATTACTTGATCTTGCAATTTATGCTTTTTTACTAAGTGTACTAGTTCTAGCCTGTTTTTTTCCCCTGAATAAAATGGAATAGTTAGACGTATTTCAAATATTTATAAAAATAAATAACCATTAAATGTTTATAGTAAAAATGCATCAGTCAATAGTTGTAATGAAGTTTCTGTTAAATGTTACCTTATCAATGTGACTTGCAAAGCTACACCTATTGCCGTAAATACCATGCAAACAAACACAATAATTTTATTTGAAACCCTTGGAACACCTTTTATTCCATAATATGATCGATCTTGATAAAATTTATCCTGGGATTTATCTCTGTAATCCCAAAAGGATGGATCTCTTGTTGCCCTACAAAAATTCTGTTTACAAGTAAATATAAAGCAAATAAATATATTCCCATACCTTTCATAATGCAGATCACGCTCATAATATAGATTGGGATTATTGGTTTGTATTCCACTTCTAGGTCTTAATAATCCCAAATCATAATTTCTTCGTAGGTGTGGTTTACTCAACACATTGTATGCTTCAAGGATTCGTACGAATCTCTTCTGTGATTGTTTGGTATTTGTGGCATCTGGATGATGCTAAGACAGTACATTTAAAACAGTTAAGAAGAAATATTACCCTTACCTGCTACATTACTTGTTTAGAAAGTTTAATAAAAGCATCTTTAATATCTTTTGATGTACAATCCTGTTTCAATTCCAGTACTTCATAATGTGTTTCAAACAGATGCTTACTACAACAAATGTATATCAATATTGCAAAAATTACGTAACATAACCTAAAAGTGTAATATACACATATTTCCAGATAAATTACCTTGCGGTGCTGAAGTTATTTATCCGATTAGTGAAAATGTAATTATTGCGACTAAGAATTTTGAAAAACATTATCGAAATATTAAGTCATTATGGAATACTTTTAATTTTGAATGTTATTTTGATGACACTGACGTTTTTTGTGATACTGCGGCCTGCGGCAAGTTGCTGCTTTTGTGAGATCATTATAAATATTTAGCAATCTTTTGTCGGGATATTCTTATATAGAAACATTATAATTTATAATAATTCTATGCTTTTTACACTTGATTAATACAAATTATATATTAATTTACATAATACTATAGATTTCTGTAACTTATAGTTGCATGTATTCATCGCATTTCTATTATAATATGGCATTTCTTTCATAGATGGCACCATATGGAGAATTTTTTTATTACCAACTAGGAATATCCTGATGGCAAATTTGAATAGGATAAAATACAGATTGAATCTCTGGTAACCAAATGGGTGGGGAAGCGGTCGACTCCCACTACCATTGTAGAAACCATATTCATGGATATACATAACGATACGCTCGTATATATGTCATCAGTCACCTGTCAGTTTCTCTATTAGCATATTAATGCAATAATGCCGAAATACACAGAGCAAGAAAAACTTCAATTGCTAAAATGGCATTATGCTGGTAATAGTTTCCAGCAGGTCCGCGATTTATTTAGCGTTAAATATCCAGATAGGTCTATTCCGTCAGTATCCACGATTTTTGACTTACTTAGAAAATTTGAACGTACTGGCATGGTAAAAAATTTAAAAAAAAGCTATCCCACACGCAAAATATCTGCGGATACATTGCTATTGGTATGTGCGTCGATTGAAAATAATTCAAATTTATCGCTACGACAGATTGCAAATGATGTGGGAACATCAACATCATCTGTTAGTCGCATTTTAAAAAGTAATGCGTACAGCAGTTTTAAGGTGTCTAAGCATCAGCAATTATTTCACGACGATGCATTTAGACGAATGGAATTTTGCGAGAGGTTGATGGAAATGGTGAATCTCAACGATGATTTTTTAAATAATATTTTATTTACGGATGAGTCATCATTTCCCATTGTAAGATCCCACAACCCGTCAATAGTTAGGTATTGGGCTAGAAGAAATGAATTTCGCAGTGTAAGCACGCGTACCCAGTATCAACAGAAAGTAAATGTATGGGCTGGGTTGTTAAATAATCGGGTTATAGGTCCCATATTTATCAATGGCAATTTAACTAGCGCTAGTTATTTAGCTCTATTGGAAAATGAAGTTTTGCCGATCATAGAACAACTACCGGACATTAACCATCAAAGAATTTACTTTCAACAAGATGGTTGCCCAGCCCACAACGCTGCAGTCACTCGGGCTTTTTGAATCGTGTATTTCAAAATCGTTGGATTGGAACCTATTCGCAAGAAATATCGTGGCCACCCCGTTCGCCCGATTTGTCTCCCTTAGATTTTTTTATTGGGGATATTTAAAGGAGTCCATTTATGCGCACGCAGATATCAGACCAAATACCATAGAGGAATTAAAAAATGCTATTACAAATACTTCTAATAATATCACACCAGAAATGCTGTATAATGTAAAAACTAACTTTTACAATAGATTAGGGTTTTGTTTATTTAAGGGAGGCGGTATTTTTGAACCATTTATTTAATTTATACCTATGTAATTTTCTATAATTAGGTCAAGTAATAAATAAACAGAATG
Organism: Holotrichia oblita; assembly: GCA_023690525.1. Taxonomy (NCBI): domain Eukaryota; kingdom Metazoa; phylum Arthropoda; class Insecta; order Coleoptera; family Scarabaeidae; genus Holotrichia; species Holotrichia oblita. Next base: position 110,624,441 of record CM043018.1, on the reverse strand, counting down.
TTTTTTCCTAATTTTTTATTTTACTATGACTGAGCATTACAGGCTTAACCTTCGCCAATGCTCGGCCTCATCACCCATCAATGTACAATAATCAGGTGTACATCTGATTATTTATTTATTTAATTTCTTTTTCTTGAATCCTGACTAATTATTTTTATTTGCCAGAGGAAGGTCTTTGTTCTATTTTTGAGAATTCGCTATCTTTAACTTATTATTCGATTATTGAGCATAATCGTTATTTCATCGAAGAATAGTTTTTATTTTCTCTCGTAGCATATTATTTTCTTTAACATAATTGCGTAAAATGCCTGGCTACTTAATCATATTTGGATTAACCTTAAATTATTATTCATTGATTGTGAATTGAAATTGGCTGACGCATATGTCGAAGTTCTACTGTCACTGTCAACTGGTCACACGTCTATATCGGTGTCTGCCGAGAAAATGGTGGGGAAACATGGCTGCGTTCTCCTGTCATTCGGTTACCACAGATTCTACCTGTATATGAAATTATATAATATATAATATATATATATATTTACGAAAGAATCAATTAATCTCTTTGGAATATTTTATTTATTAACCAAGAAAATAAGTTTTATAAACAACCCCAGCCGAATGTACTCACATAAATACTGCATGAACGAGGGAATTAGTTTCTTTAGAAGTTGTAGTTTTGTTCAACCCTGCTCTTCAGTTACGTATTTAACAATCTTAAGAGCCAAAAATTCAAATTTGCGCGACAATTATACAATGCTTTGGTAAAGTAATCGGTAAATCTGTTGAAAGTTGAAAGAACTTATGTCCCACTGGACAATGTTCGTCCTGTGACGTCGCAAAAGGTCACATAAGAGTCACAAACTTGATTGAAAATCGGCGGGATGTATATAACATCACATTAGTCGTTGCTCTTTTCACAATCATAGTAATATTGTTACGAAGACAGTTTTATATAATAGTCGTTTATAAAAAATTAATTACTACAATATAGATTTTCCAAGTTGGTGAAAATCATTGTAATCAAAGAATTACATATAGTGAAAATAAATTTCCAGTTATTTACATATAGATATCAAATTACGACAAGTCACGAATCCGCGCGAGGAGTTCTCGGCTATTTCCCATAATGCAATGCCATGCAATGCTCCGATCCATGGGCCGGTATCTTAAGGTGACGTTACACAGTTGTGCGGGAAGTTTAAATTTGCCTCATTCTTAGAGTACCGTAGATTTCTAAACGTGCAAGAATATCGAAATTATTATAATTTCTATAAAACTATAACTGCATTAGGCAGTTGCTGATTAACAAAAGAAAATTGGAAGACCTGTAATAAAAAAATTAGTAAAAATTACTTGACGAAGTAAGGCTTTTTTAACGATATCTCTTAATCATAACCTAGATATATACATGTAGTTCCATAAAAAAGACACAGTAGCTAGAAATATAGTGTAATTAAAAAATGTATGGTATTTTTTTAGTAAAAGCTCAATAATTTGATGCCGAAGGCAAATGTACATGCATGAAGTTCAGCGATTGTGCAACAGATGAAGCTCATTAAATGTCAATAGGTTTGTTCCTTTTAGACGTTTACAACACGACGCATGCAGTGATATTCGAAACTCGCTCTTACGACAATGCAAATGGAATAGGGTATTTTTATGGCGCATGATAAAGCAGGAGACCAAATCGAACAAAGCTAATAAAATTTTCAATTGCCATAACAAAATTTAAAACCTTATGAGAAATTATTAATTATTTTCCAAATATTTTAAATTTCTAAATATTGCGGTTTACTATTAATCTAAGGCCTATTTACGTATTTTTTTTGAAAAAAATTTTGTTTTATGTCAAATTGAAATTATTTTTACCAAATTATCGTTTTATACCATACTTGCAATTTAAACAGTATAACAAATTAGAGGAAACAAAAAAGTATTTTTGTTATTAAATTATATTTTTAATATGTTTCACCAGTATTACAGATTACTACAGAAAGTAATAAGTTAATAAGGATACTTAAAAACCTAAGAAGTTAAATAAAAATACCTTAATTTTTACATAAAAGGCTAGTTATGGGTAAGAAATAACACAGCTTGCTTTTTTTATTAATTATTTCTGGAAATATAAAAGTCGGATAAAATGTTTCTAATTTAGGAACTACTTCATTATTGATATAATAATAAATTGAATTGTTTGTTCTACAAACGTTTTATTGATATGTAAACTGGTACAGGTAGGTACTTTTTTTAATTTGAATTAATCCATTATTAGCTATATGATCTAGAAAAAGCTAAATATATTAGACCGAAATTTCAAAAAATTTATATATAGGACTGAATATCATATTTTACTTTTTGCCCGTCGTTCCTGCATTTTCAAAAGTCTAGGGTTTTTATAAAGAATACATTGGCGAAATGATGTATTTCTTGCTCTTCTACCCATTCTGCAAATCCTGAAAAAATTACTCTACACTACTCTATGCATGTACCTAATTCTTATGCTAGCAAAACCGTTAGTAAATCGATAAGCTATCGCAGCATAAAATATTTATATAAGTATATAACACCGCTATATACACAAACCTGGAATTACTACTGTATATACGGTATTTTTATTTACACTAATAACAATAATAGTAAAAAATGATAAAAATGCTAACAAATAAATCTCTTGCGAATTCTTGCAGGACTAGAAAAACCAACTAGCGAACAGTAGAAACACAATTAGGTACAATACGGATTGATACCACATTGATACTGATGCACAACTACATACATCAGATGTAGTTGTGGAGTAAGAAACTTCCGAGAAAACGAATATGTAATTTATACCCCAACGTATTCATTGCTCGCTCTACCCTTTCTTAATCCAATACAACTGACAAAGATAAACCGAGAGTCTGATTATTCAGGTAAATCCAAATACAAAGCAAATAAACTTATAGTACGGAATTAAAACAAGGTCATTAAATTGAAACGCAAATTTGTGATGTGTATAGAAATATAGTACTCTCCGAGCCATCTATGTTTCAGTTGCGACATAAAATACAGTTTGAACGATATGATGAAAATTTAGGCGCGCAAACGTCCCCTTAAATGCACAAAATGTGTCTCATTTTTTATTGGTTGTCTCAATCACGTGATGCGTTAGTAGTCGGGAGAAACCGTATTCGCGCTGTTGGTCAATATGATTCCAAAAGAATTCTGCAATATCTACAGTTTTCAGTACGTTTTTAGTTTCATCAGTCAGCACGGTCAACATATTTCGTTCCATCAGCTGCATTCAATTCAGTACGATTTTGTTCTTGATGTGGTGTGTACGCTTGCATCGTTTATCGCTTTTGTCTTTGTTATGCTCAACGGCCATTGAAGAACAACATGCTAAACAGATGCTGCCAATTTGATTAAAAGTTACGCGACTTCTTACAAAAAGTATCACTGTGTAAGGTTAATTTACCTATGTCAGTGTCAAAAAAAGAATTTGTGTTGTATGTCTAGAACGTTTGAAAATTTTGTGAAGTTCAGTGTTATTTTGTTAGAGTTTATTGGTTTTTTCAATGCTGTACTTTGAACAATTTTCTTCGACATGTATTACGCTTTTGGATAATCATATGGGTTGTATTTTACATTCTACTTTATACTTATATAATACTTATTTCAATAAAATTAACTATTTCACCTAACGTTTGTGCTTTATATCTATATTTTTATTTATCATAATGTCTCATAATCTCTATGTAACGAACATTATTATCTATAAAATACGTCATGATTATTGCTTAAAATTCGTGCGTTAAGCAATACTCATGACATATTTTACATGAAAATTAAAAACATCAACAAATCTATTCAACTTTCAATTTAAATTTACCGCCAATTGAAGATGTAGTTCTGGGATATGGCGATGCTGCCGCATAACCTTTAACACAAATTAAAGCATTAAGTTTCCGCTCCCAGCTCCGATCCAGCAGCAGTAGCAGTGTGGCAGTTTTATGGTTCGCAGTCTTTATTGTCAGCAGTTAACAAGTTAACGAGAACCTTTATTACAGGATGAGTCAATCAATTGGTGGATTTAATGAGGAGTTTTTACCCATGTTTCCTCATCAGGACATGAAAATTCTTCTTTCTTTTGAAGTGACTAAAAGAAATGCGGACTTCAGTACGCTTGATACCTGTGGTATCGAAAGATCTAGACAATTACCAAAGATTTGAGGTGAACATGAGAAATTCTTATTTTTGAGTAGCAAAGAATCGTAGGAATGTAGTCACAAAGAAATATTGCAGCGATGATGTTCTCAGTGATATGGATGTGATGTGTAATTTGTGACGTTTTGGATACGTCGCATTTTTTGTGACTTAGGCGGACATTAAGCGTCCCAGTAATGTCGCACACAACGTTATTTAGCGTTATCAAAGTTATATGACATAGTGACTTAAACGTGACAGTTATATCGCTGTGACTGGACTTTATCCAGTGGGGTATGTATGTAGCATACATACATAAATATGATGATTTGTGTTGTACGTATTATGTTGTCGATATTTACTTTAATAGCAACTCTCATGGTATATTATGGAATGTGAACAGTACATCTTTTTACATGCTAATTGTTAATATAGTTGAAATGAAAAACAATTTGAAATTTCTAAATATACTGGAACCTTATTTATAACCGCGTTCACTTATGTCTGCTCTCACTTATATCCTCACTATAGCACTCATTTATATCCGCTCGGCATCCACCACCCGATAGTGCACGTATTCACATGAGCCAATCAGCGCGTAGCACGGCCTTTCCTCTCCGCTAACGGGATAATAGTGGGGACTCCCCTTGAGAGAATATAAGCGAATGTTTATCTTTCGCAACCGCGGATATAAACAAAGTTCCAGTGTATTGCATTTGTTTTTTAACTGCAACTCTTCCTGTGTAATTTGTGTGTGGTCAATGTATTTAGTGCTTCTGTTACAGCAGTACCTATTTCATCCTAGACAATGCTGCACTATTACTCACTTTGCTCTCAACAGCAGATAGTAGATCAATCAGGTTACAATTCTCCGAGAAAAATGTCACTGTCTCGTTGGAGATTTGCAACACGGCTTCCAACGATCACTCACAACATTGGCACTTGACTAATGGGGTTTTCAATATTTATTTAATAGCTTGTCGTTATTTATTCTTTGTAGATGCCCCAACTCAGTTGCCTTTTAGTCAAGAAGCTCTAAGATTGGCGTTATTTGTAGTTCTTCTCTAATTTGGGTGTTAGTAATTCTATCTCTTCTTGTTATCCATTTCACTCTTCTGCGGTACTTCATTTGAGTGGCTTGTATCTTGCTCGTCATTCTTTCGTACAGTAGTCATGATGAATAAATAGTTACGAATTTTGCAAAAAAGAGCTGGAAATATGTGTATTAGTTACATGCCTCCATCCCACCCACCGCGCATGGAACCAACCATCTGATCTTCACTTTTGTACTGTCTGCCGACAAAAATTGTTTCAATCTTGGAAACAGCTGATATCATTGGGGCTACGTTTAGGCTGTGGAATGGGTATTCATAGATTTCCTACTTAAACAGCTGGAGCAAAGTTAGGGTTAGTACCCTACACCATTTGTCGTGTCTTGCGAGCGGAGTCGCTGAAGTGTCTCACAGTAACTTGCTATTATTTTGCAGTACGTGCAATTTTTTATGTATTTTCGAAGTATGTATCTCAGTCGTTACAAAATATAAGAGTTTACAATTTTAACACTAAATAGTGTGAAAATTTTCGAACGGTTTTTTGAAAAATTTTACTCTTCGACTATCACTCATATATCAAACATATCTTAACCTATTAAAAAAGTGAAACCTTCTCCGTATGGTTTGTTTTCAGTAGATTTCACTTACATGCTAATTTTTCTTCTGGAATTGATATTTCCGGAATATATGATATATATAACATATGATTCTTATGACCAAAATATACAGTACAAATCTTGCACCTATGGTTGGGGCTCGGCTTAATCACGAACTGAATTAGCTTGATAACTTAAAAACCATAACAGATAGAAAAGTGCTCTCCCAGACTCTTTTGGAGAAGATTTTATGCTCTACAAAGAAAGTCTTAAAAGTTTTTTGATATCTTCTGTCGTTAAACCTACGTCTGCAAAGAAAGGGACAATTAGGAGTATTTTTGTGATTTTTTTTTGGGAATCCAGCTTTAACTGTATAAGATATCAAGAAAACTTGTAAGACCTTTTTTGTTGAGCATGAAATTTTCTACAACATCTCGAGAAGAGCACTGTTCTAGTTCTTATGGCTTTCAAGTTCTCGAGCTAATTTTGTTCGTGACAATGCCAAGCACCAACCATAGGTGCATGATTTTTGTACAGTACGTGCAATTAAAATCATATGGACACTCTCGTATGTTGCGTCATCAGCTTATAAATAGATTCATATCATCTCTGGTTCTATATGCATAATATAATTTCTCGTTCTACTAGAATTTAATACATAAGCAACAATAAATACAGTCCATCAATGAATGCACCGACATTGCAGGATAAAGTTGATAAATGCCTGTGAAATGTGTACTTTTTTAAACAAATTGTACGCTGTGTCCACAAAATACCACTCACAAATTCTTATAAAAAGTATAACACATTATAAACATATATTTGTAGGATGTATAAATAATGCAAAAAGATTGCGGATACATATGAATATACAGGGTGCCCACCTAGTACACTGCAGTCCAATATCTTGGTTGATAAGAAAGATAATTGAAACTTTTTTGTTTCACGTGTCTAGTTGTTTCCAGATCTACAAACCTAAAATATTGCCGATTATACAGGAGGTTCCATTTCCTCTGCACAGACAGCAACTTTGTTTTTTTAAATACAAACCTATATTTTTTATAATTTATGTATTGTAAATCTACATGAAAAATAAAAGAGACTTTATGTATGGTATTCATATGAAAAAACTGACGATCTTTCAGATATTTCACTTACTATGTTTTCTAGTAAATTTTTGGCAATTACAATATTGCAAATTTTAGGGTTACGCTAATTAACAGAAAAGCTGTTTTTAGGCAAAATGTTAGGCAATAATGGTTCTTTAAAACACCATATCAGAAACTGACCTATAGTACAAGGGGTGCCCAGAAAATGTCAAATTCGACGAAGTAGAATATGAAAAATCTTCGTTAATTCAAATGGAGCACTGTATATTATTGATCAATAAAACCCAGAATTAAATCTTCTACAACTTTGCTATAGCATTCCCTATACCTAAGTTCAACATTTTAGGTAAAAAACGTAATATTATGGTAAAAAGTGAGTAAATTTAGACATTACTTCAAATTTGCTCCATTAAAAAAAAACTTCAAGCATTAAAAGTGTTTCCTGTGCAAAAAATAATCCAACAAGTTTATAATAAGTTTTATTATCATTAGGTTCTTATGTATAATATCTTTATCCATTTTGCAGTAGTTCTTTTATTGATGTAGGCTTGTTTCTACAGAAACTCAAACATCTTTGCATTAGGTACTATTTGTTGTGAAATCGTATTAAACGCGAATATTTTTGTATGCCATTCAAGTAATTATTATAAACTTAATTTTGCGTTTTACTGATCAATAGTATACAGGGTGTTCCATCGGAATTAACGGAGATTTTTCATATTTTGCTTCGTCATTTTTCTGGGCACCCATTATACTGTAGGTCAGTTTCTGATATGGTGTTTTGAAGAACCGTTATTGCCTAACATTTTGCCTAAAAATAGCTTTTCTGCTAAGTAGCGTAACCGCAAAATTTGCGATATTGTAATTGACAAAAATTTACGAATACCATACATAAAGTCCCATTTATTTTTCATGTAGATTCAAAATAAATTATAAAAAATATAGGTTTGTATTTAAAAAAAAAACAAAGTTGCTCTCTCTGCAAAGGATATGTAACATCTTGTGCAATCGGCATTATTTTAGAGAAAATTTTTTTGAGAAAATTAGACACGTGAAATAAAAAAAGTTTCAATTATCTCTCTTATCAACCAAGATATTGGACTTCCGGGTACTAGGTGGGCACCCTGTATGTATCTTTCTACAAAAGCTAAAATGATGTTCTTGTAGACACGAATTAATAAATTGCCGCTTAATCAATAAAGATTGCCACATCACTTAAATTATAAGGAATTTTCCGAAAATAATGGACGGTTTAGATAAGTTGGGACTTATAAAGTCCTAGTTATAATACTATATCATATGAGGGACGTAGATTGTAAGCTTCGTATGAGCATTTTTAACAAATTTACGTGTGAGTATTTATACGTATATTACTCTTTTTTCTTTTTATAGTCAATTATGTTTGCGAAGGCAGTGTTGATGATGTTTCTCACCTTACAATTTGCTTTAAAGAATAATTTTTTTAAGAAGCTGACAAAGGATTGAGAAATTATTATAAATTTAGAAATCAAATCAATGTTTCAATTTAAAGCAGTAATTACAAAATCCTGCGAATTATTGATGAAAAATTAAGTTACATCAAACGAGACAGGTATTTAATTAGAAAGTAATTGCAAGTCGTTAATTTTGGGTTGTTTTGCGTTCTAAAAATGTATAGGTACCTGTGCATATTTGTAACCAGTACGGCGTTTACATTTATTTCAAATTGTATAATTCTCGCGTTCATTGTGTAATATCATTTGCTGCGAATATCAATGGTAATATAATCGCGTGACCAACAAGGATGAAGGTAAATTAAAAAAATCTTTCTTGAAATTTTATTTAAGATTTATATCAACATTATGTACAAAATTAAAATATTTGAACAATATTTTGTTTCAATTTGCACGTTACATCACAAACTATTGTTTAACATTTTGTGCAACATGAGTAACATAGTAGTATCAATAGTAATAACAATAAATGTACCTACTCGTATTTACTAATTTCCTAAGTTTATCTGTTAACTCACATATCAAACATTATGAAGTGCTACGAGAACTATTATTTACATTTTAAAAAATTATGGTACTATCATATGATATAGGTACCTGTATGTATGTTATGTATTTTCATAGTTTTAGTTTATACAAATTGACTTACGTTTAAAAGAAAACAGTCATAGGCAAATACTAACAGAGTTCTTATATCCAATATACTAAATGAACTTGTGATGTTTATCATAACCTATGGAAAGAAATTTAACATATTCTATTACAAGATTCTGTTAGCTGTTTTTCAGTAATATCTTTAATTTGAATGAATTTGTTACTCTATGCATGTCACTTTTACCTTATTTACCAGCATGTACACAAAATTTTTAATAAAATTTCGAAACATAAGTGCATTTCATATGTTGTGTTGAGATTTATAGAATATTATTCATTTTCACGAAAAAGTACAAAATTTAATATAAATTACTTTAGTAAGGTGAATAACTCTTGTGACTCATAATGTGAATAAGTACCTTAGCAGCTTATGCAGATAACTTACTTATTAAAATTTATTTTACCCGCCAGTGTGCGCTAAATACAAGGAAGCTTATTAGAGTTAAATTTGTACCTGCGAGAGCGACTTTTGACTCTGATTGGACTTCACAAGGATTCAATACTCTTTTGGCCTGATATAGCGACATGTTATTATGGCAAAAATTCTCCAAATTGCCTAGAACTGTGGTTGAGGGTGGAAGCCTACTGGATGAAAGCCATCATAAAAACCAAACCATTGAAGACCCATCAAGCTGTGAAAAAGGAACAAGAATTTAAAAATAAATGACGAAAGGCTTCCGGGGAAATCAGGAGTTTCTTCAAAGCGTTATGAAAGATATTAGATACACTAAATCTGCCATAAATAAAAAAATATATTCCTGTTTTGATGACGCTTTAAATGTGACCAGCTTTTTTCATGCACATACTTTAATTGTGTATAGCGTGAGAAATTAAGCGATCTTTATAAAACGTTTGCTTAAGTAGATGATTAAATTAAATTCCCTTCTATTCAAAATTTTCATGAAGGGAGCGCAACTGATTCTAAGTGAACTTTTATTAAAAATACAGTAGTCTCAATGTAGTGAACCAATTAATGCATTCTCCTGAAACTTTATCGAGGTAATTCACTGCAATATAAGCCGTCGTTCATAATAGACTCTGCTATCGAGATACACTGGACTAATGGACTGATAACAGTTAAAAGATTCATCAGTTCAAAAGAATATCATCCTTGTCATCAAGGTATTTTGATTGTGATGGTATGTAACATATTATGCTAACATTTTTTATGGCTTCTGGTTTGAATGGTTTCGAAGCCAAATTTAAGTTTGTAACGGCATTAACATAATCACATTTAGCGAAAGTGCGCCATAGGTATTAAATACCACAAAGACTAATTACACGTGCCACCACCCTTACCCAACCCTGTATGGAATTTTGTATGATCTTCACATCAAGGCCTATAAGATTTTATTCCTACAAGATTTTATTAGCACAAAAATTGAAGACGATTGGTCATGCTGCGCAAAAATAGTTTGTTGTTGTTTGGAGAAATGAACATACACATGGCATTATAAACTACTCACGTATCCTTCAGAAGTGACAGTTTGGTGTGGCAGTCGCGATTAATAGTGTGATTATGGGATTTAACTCTCTCGATTCTTAAAATAATTGCAAGCCTAAAGATTGAAATCCAACGCCACATCACCGAAATAGAGTCGGCCTTATGCCGCAAGTTGTTGAAAAACTTGGTTAGAAGAATTAACACCTATACAGTACGTTTACTATACCGATATTCTTCTGTATTCACTTTGAATTATTCAGACAATAACAAATGTAGTAATTCTTAAACTGTCAAAGCTCTCAAATTTGTTATACATTTGCACTGATATAATTCATGTTACAAATAGAAATAGAGGTTAACTAGTTCAAGTTCCTTCCTTATATTAACAAAGAGTACGAGTCACTTATTCTGTGATGGCCGATTTTTTTTTTAATGAAATGTATTTTTACGATCGCGACGGGTAAGCATAATGGATTGATGAGTAGGACGATATTATAAATATGCATTTATAATAATCGCTAAATGGGCATTGATTGCGAACACCTTTCAATAATAAGAATATTATGGCAATTTATTATTGTTAAAATTTCAAGTAGCTGCAGGTACCTATAAACACTTCACTAATAGTTCTGATATTTTAAATTTGGTGGAAGTACTACGTAACTGATTGTGATGAAATGAAGATGTATACAATTTACTTACATGTAATGTTTGCGGCAATTTATTATAGATAAAACTGCAGTCTTTCATATAGTTAGACAAAAACTAATGTCTCCCTTTCCGGTTTCCAATACTACTAAACGCAAATGATATTTGGTATGGCCCGGTGAATGCATGCGAGTTAAATTGATGTATGTAACAATAATTAATAAATAATAATAAATTATGATTTATTGAATGGTAGTATAGCATATTTTGTGTGCATTTTATCGCTCCTAAAAGTCGATGGGGAGACATTAATTTTTTGGATGACTACACCTAACTAAACGTGGAAAGCAACACACAATGACATAGCAGCTTCTATTCAATTATTCTCAATTGTCTCTTGCATGTTTTAGTGAAGTGGTAGTGTAAAATAGTAGTTTTATTCTTCACCTACTACACTGCATTTTTTGTTCCGTGTTGATAAAAAAATTAATTGCTTTATACTCGACCTGTATATCTGCGAGATATAATTGTTTTGAGCAGTTCCGACCTAATATAGTCTGCTAAGTAATCAAAATTGTATCTGTTTGACTTTGCAAATTGACATCATAATTGTATCAATGTAATCAAGTTAATTAGTAACAAAGCCAAACAAACATATATTGGAATTGAACGTAGAAACATATCTTAATCCTTTACAGAAGGTCCCCTTTGTATACACTAAGTGAATTCCGGCAAACGTTATCGTTTCCCCCGTTTATCCAGTAATACATAATCTGTGCGAGACAATCAATATCTAGCAGTCGGCAGTTGTTTCTCCGCGAAATTAATGGCGATTAATGGGCCAATGGGATGACGACATACTTTCACGGCCAACTTGACGACTCGTCGACCGTTGATGTCTGACGTTATTGGACCCGTTTGGCATTCGTACGACCCGCTGTTACTAAGAGGTAGTGCTGGCTTCAGTGCCGGGACTCCTGCAGAGGATTGTAGTGGTTGAAACCACGGTAATCAGGACAAATATGACCAGCAGGAGTCTGTCTAGGACGATGGACATCTGTTTCCATTCGAGTTCGGTCAGTTCGCGCCGTTCTTGGTCGACGAGACGAAGGTCGTTGCGTTCGATGCTCTCATGCACTTTATTCAACATTCGGATGATCTGGCTTTCGAAAATGTCTGGAAATAAACTATGTAATAGATACATTTTCGGGATAAACTAATTTTAATGTAAATTGTGGGTAAACAAAACAACTAAAAATATCTAACTTTACATGATGTCATACATTTAGTACAGAAGTGTGAAGTTTTCTTTGGTAGTAACTTGGGTCTGGCAAAATAATATTGGTTGAGTGGTATCATCACGGATTTTATTGCATTTGGTCTAAACGGGCACTTGCCCAAAAATATAATTTCTCCAGTTCTCATAATAAGTGGATTGAAAATCTGTAAAATTATAAAACCTAATTGCTGTTGCGATTTTGCTGAAAAACATAGATAGATATGAAAAACTTAGAAATGTCTTATACGTTTAAAAAGCCAACTTCCGGTCTTAGCCTCATTTTTATCTTTAAGCACATTGATTTGTATGTATTGTAATATAGTTCTTTAAAATTTCAAGAAGATTGTAACATATTGAAAAGAGAACGGTGGTGTTCCATTTTGTTAATTTCTACTCTATTTTTCTATGAGTGTTTATTGAAAGATTGTCTCTCTTCCGTAAGTAATCATTTATTCAATATTTTGCATATAATTTAAGTAAAATTACGTAAGGAATGGTTTCAGATTTACGTATATGGATATAAACATAGACAGAAAGATATGTATAAATAAGAACCGAACAAAACCGTAGGCGGTTACAAGAAAACCTGATGGTATTCTAACATTTAGAGTTTAATGTGAGTCGAGTATTATAAATCTATAAATCAATATTTGTGAAGGATTCTAGTCTAATACAAATTCAGCGTCCTTATTCGTGCAGTGAACTGGCAACCTGCAGCAATTTCTTATTTAATTTCTCCATCAACGCTAATTATTAAATTTTCTTAACTGATGTAGATAATAATTGTTTGGTTTAGTTTGTTACTGGACATTTTGGTTCTAATAGAATAATAAAGAAACACTGGTTGTTGATTAGTTTATGAAGATGATAGATTTATTGTTTTATTTCTTTGGAATTTCTAATCAATTTAGCCATATTGTACAGGGCGTTGCAAAGTTTATTTCAGGTATTTTAGGTGGAGTTATCAAATGTAGTCATTGAAATGACAATAAATGTACTGAATGACGATAAAAAAACTGTTCTTCAAAATTTTATTTCGATGTGTGACAGTATTACTCATAACATCCCATTTTCCATAGTACATATGATACAGAACTGTAGCTTGACAATGTTTGTTGAACGATTAATTTTCAGCACCATTTAAAAAATAAACGTTTTATAAAAATAATGTTATAGGTAAATAAGCACTTTATGAGTGTTTCTAACTGAATTCTATTATTGAATTAGACACTTAGTTGCAAAAAAAGTCTAAACTATCAATTTAGTCAGTTATAACAATAATTGATTTATTTGCCCAACAGATTACATCCAATTACAGGACAAAGTATTACATTAAACATATGTATGTATAATATTAATCTCAAAAACTAGTTAAGTACTACTAAGTACTAACTAATCGCACCTACGCCAACAAAATGCGAATATTTTGGAAAAGAACAGCTGTTTCTATACAGAAGAAAAGATATTTTGAAATGCTGATAAAGAAGTTTGATGGATGTCAACATCGTTGCAAGTATTGTTAAATAGAGTACATATTCTGTGTATTAGGGAACAGTAGGATGCTATATCATGTCTAGACAAGATCCTAGGAACATGAAAGTTAACCTCACTCAACAAATCGGGAGCAGCAACATCATCATAGAGTAGATTATATAAAAACGTAGCATTCGTTTGGTTCCGCTGAGTTGATAGGGTGTCCATTCCAAATTGTTTAAGTAGCAAGTCGTGAGGATAACCATGGTAGGGATAAAAACCATAAACCCGAACGTGCAAGTACTTCAGGAAACGTCTTTGCACGATTTCGAGTGCGTTAATTTAATTGATATAAATTGGGGACCAAATGAGCGAAGCATACTCAAATTTTGAACGTATAAAAATGAATAATACAATGGTGAATTGCAGCAATTGATGTAAAACATCGTGTACCTACATAGTTCTAATAATGAATTCCAATGTTTTCAAAGCAGAACTTGTAATCTCCAATACATGGTTCCGAAATGTAAATTTTGAATCAAATCCTTAGCCGAATTGCATCGTTGAAGTTGTTTGTCATCGAATTTGAAGCGTAGAATAGATAGCAGTAGAATTAGACTACTTTACATTTAGATATGCACATGTTTAATTTATTTTGATCACACCACACTTTCAAAACATCAATCTGATTTTGTAGATGTTCGCAATTATCAGGAGAACGGACTCGAGTATAAATTTTTAAATCGTCAGCAAACAATACTTTTTCGCACACGAGATGGTCACACAGGTCATTTTTTATAAAAAGCAAGAAGGGCAGTGGTCCCATATTAGTTCCTTAAGGCACGCAGGAGGATGGATAGAATGGGTTGGATTTATGATCCAAATATGAAACAAAATGTTTTCTACTTTGAGGATATGAGCAAAAAAGTGACAGCAATCTGGGTGAAAACCCTATTGTTTTAAGTTTATCGAGTAGCAGGTTATGATCTATTCGGTTGAACGCCTTTGTGAAATCAGTATACCTACATAACATCAATTTGGTCATTATTATCCAAACTCTGATCACCATAGATTATGATGATACTGATAAGAAACTGTAAGGGTAGAGACAGTAGAACGTTTACTAATGTGTCGCCATTTTGAGGTTTTGAGGTCACATTCACATATTTTTTTAAGTCATTATTATTTGCCTAAACCACGGTGTTACTGTATTGGACGGATGGAATTGTACCTACAGTTATTTTGCTGAGTGATGAAAGTATGATTTGGGTTCACTGAAGACAACATTATATTAAGTATTTAGAATGATGATATGACAATCTGATTTTGCTTCTATCTCCGGTAAAAAAACCAGTGCCATGGATCAAACCAGTTAGTTGATACCAGTTATTGAAATGTATACCATACACGATTTCCTTTGTGATTCATACTAAGCTTTTGAAATATTTTATAGGACCGCATATTAGCTTGTTTAAGACTTCGTCAGGCGGTACCTATTGCCTAAGGAAATATATTTTTCTTAAATACACCAGCCCTGTTTAGTCCTTGGACAGTCCTGTCACAGTCTTAGAATACGAGATATGCCGAAGCTAATGCTACCTCTACACTAATTTTTCTCCTACATTCAAGGCCGTACACAGACAGCTTGCTGCTCAGGTTCTCCAACGATATTGAAATACAAATATATATATGTATATGTATGAAAGGAATTTTTCTTGGATTCTTTTATTAGACAATAAAACTAGGGTTTTTTTCCTTAACAGAATTATTATTCATTAAATAAATATGGTAAAAAGTACATGAGTAATTAAATTGTGACTTAAGAGAATTCCCTTTTTTTTTTCTTTTTTGAAGAAATAAAAAAATCTTACCTGAAAATAAACTCTAATGAAGACATTGTTTTTTTTTTAATTCACATTATCGGAACTACATCCTTTATTAAAGTTTGTGTTTTCCTTTTTTAATATAAGTATGTAAGTAAAAAATTTTATTTTATAATTGCTTTAAGGAATATTTTTAATGTAATATCAAATACTAAAATCGATTTAATCTAAGTTATAGATAAGCATATATGTATTTAAACCTTGAGAGGTAAATGCGCAAAACAGCGTTTTGTAAGATATATATATTTTTTAATATGGAATAACTTTAATGCAGTGTACAATACGGGGTTTGTTTTGAAAGTATTGAGTGAAATTAAAAATATAGTGTAATTATATAATTAAGTTGTAGGATTTAGACAGAAATTGAATATCAGTTCGATCGTTTAGTGCGTTTTTGTGTTTACGTATTTGTATCATTTCCAAGATGCTACGAGCTTTGTGATTGGTTTCTTCGTTTAAAATTTCTGTTGAGTAAAAATCAAAGTTATGTTTTGATGTGTTTTCATGTTTTTTGAGTGCAGTAATATTTTTGCTGTATTTGTGACCTTTTAATCGTTCATCTAGATATTGCATGGTTTCTCCGATATATACGTGGTGACATATGTATATATAATATAATCGGTAGAGCTGGCAAACAGCACCAATAGTAGCACGTTTCTAATTATAAAAAAAATAGTAGAATTCGAAAATTAATAATCGAATTACTTTTTAATCACTCCAGTCTCATAGAGCGCAATATTTAAACCCAATTTATTAATCTATCAAATACCACAACTGCAAAGGTGAGATTAGACTGTGGAATAATTATAATTTATTGTATGCAAATCATGTTCAGTAATTTAATTATATCTTAATGATTAAATCTCTATTGAGGCATTGTATTCTCTAAATATTCACAATATCTTCTACATTTCAATAATTGTTAATTATTATGAAAGAGTGTTCTTTTGTGAAGAAACCCTCGAGGTATTCTTATATTCGAAAGATAAAATTAAAGTTCAATTACCTGATAAGTTCTGCACTTATCAGTAGCATTCCAGTATGTTCTAATTGTATGTAATACATTAGAGCAGGGGGAGCCATAATTTAGTAATTGTAATTTCCTATAGATTATATATACTTGTTTCTTTCTTCCCCCTTTTGCGGTAAGAAGCTGTGATAATTGTTATTTAGTTTTGTAATTATAATAGCGATTTCTGTTTATAAATTATATTTTACATACTGTCTTTTGTTATATCATTTTTAGAATGTTTGTTGAATTTGTCATAATTTTACCAGCCGATGGTGGTAATACTACACTTTAAATTAAGTTTTTTCCGTGCTTCTTTAAAAATACCGCACAAACTTTAGTCTATGTAAATATAGATACATATTGTGTTTCGTTAAAATGATTTATTTTCAATCAATAACTACATACATAAGTAGTATTCTAAATAAAGGGTTGTCCATACAACACATTTCAATGAAAATTATCTTTGACTAACATAATTATCCAGTAAGTAGAAATATATATAACTAGGAACGTTTTTAATTATACTTCATATTAGCCAACTTAAAAAAAAGTATGACTGTTTCACCGGTTAACTGTATTATAGAATTGTTCAATTTCAAAAATTTTGTTGCCTAACCACTGACGAATAAAAAAAAAGTTATTACTACTTTTACTAGATATTAACAACATTAATAAGAATTTTTAATAAAATGTCTTTTTAATGACAGTTGTTGTTTGAATTTAGGCGTAACATTAGGAGTAATTTACGCACCCAGCGCTAGCGACATCCGGCCGCTTCATGAACTGGTTGAGAGTAAAATAAATATGTATATCAATAATAGCTCATGGGGGGTGGGGAAGAGCAATAGCTTCGGCAATTGTCGTGTCACAGGACGGTCACATCTACTGTTCAATGATTAAACGAAGCTACTGTACATTTGTGACATGATGCTTGTTCTTAGCAGTATAAAATTTTCTGCGATCAGAATTAGGAATTCTAGAAATTTTATGCCATTTTTTATAATTTTAAAAGTCATGTCCTTATTTACATTTATTATTTCTTCCGACAATTTGTCTCATTTTCAACAGATATTTAAATATTCAATAACATCCACTTTAATATGATCATTGGTGAGAGGTATCTTTCAAATAATTTAATACCAATTTTATTATATTTAGAGGTAACTGAACCGGCACATATATAAAAACATAATGAGAAAGATAATCTTTTTTCTCTGCTTTTAACTTTTGACTATAATTGTCTGGTGTATTCTAATCGGAGCTGTCAGTTTGCATAACGTCAGGTATCAAACATCCCTTACATCTGCACGACATCTATATGGCAGGAAAAATTTTATAAAATACTGACAATATACATTGTGCGCAATACATAATATTATATTGTGCCACTTATCTAGATTGCTACAACAACAGCTGTACATACATATGTTATGAGATTCTAGGACGAAAATAAAATACTTACTGGATATATGATACATTAGTTGCAAAGAATGTTCTAGGTATGTAATACCTTATTATAGAATATCTTACATACTAGCTACCTGCATTTTCCGATTTATGTCTTGGGAGAAATCTAGGCGATCTTTGCTGACGGTGCTGCAAATAATACCCGTCCTCTTTTGGGGTCTTATCTTGCCATGGCCAATGTGTGTCTAACCTCGTTCCTGTTTGCGGGTTAACCTCCTAGAATGATAGAAATAAGTCTTTCTAATATAGAATCTACACGTTTTTAAAACTAACGCGCTTAAAACATAAATCATGTACAGTTGCGGAATTTAGACCTACGATAATGGCGATTACTATTATACACAAAAGCATCTACTACGGCGAAAGGTACTATGTTGTAGCAATTTCCTAGAAAATGTAGTAACAGTACTGCATAAGGAATAAATTACGGAAGTATATGTAATGGTTTTTCTCTTTAACGTAATACAAAAACAACAAAACGTTTTCAAGTTTTGAGTTTATTCATGTTAAATGAAAATATAATTTGTTTACCGAAATATATCTCGTTTTTTAAAAACGGTTTTCTAGCCTTCGAAAAGTTATATATTTCTTAATGGTTCTAAATGCGAGATAGTCGGACCTTATGGAATACTTTAAAGTCTTTGAATATTTACACTAAAAAGAAACGCAATACACTGCCACGCCACTTAGCTGACGTAGAGGATATTAATAATCACTTTTTCAGTTTTATGTCAAATATCGATGCTCATACCGAGTTTATAAATTTTTACGACAACAACGTAAAAGTTGACACGAAATTTAACTTTAAATTACTGTCACCCGCTGATGTTCAATCGCAATTAAGTTCGATCAGGTCTGGGTCAGTGGGTTGTGATAACCTTTCCGTCAAGATGTTACTTCTGTGCTGTCCATTTATTTTACCAGTAGTAACGCACATTCTTAATACCTGTCTGCTGGAGGGTGTTTTTCCTGAATGTTGGAAACGCAGTATCGTTTTACCTCTGCCAAAGTCAAGCAATGCTTCAAATTTCGCTGATTTGAGACCCATTTCTATTTTACCAGTGCTATCAAAGTTACTGGAAAAAGTAGTTAATTTTCAGATACGTTCCTTCTTGGATTGTCACGATCTGCTACCTAGTGAACAGTCAGGTTTTCGTTCTGGGTTTAGCTGTGAAACTGCTTTGGCTCATATCACTGATGACATCCTGCGCGCTACTGATAATAATCTTATTACTATTCTGGTTCTGTTAGATTATTCGAAAGCTTTTGATACTCTCAATCACTCTCTCCTACTTTCTATCTTGAAATATAATGGATTCAATTCTATTTGTATCGACTTCTTCTCTTCCTACCTAAGTAATAGATCACAGCAAGTGCTTTACGATAATCGATTGTCTTCTCCTCTTCCAATTATATCTGGTATTCCGCAGGGCAGCATCCTAGGACCCCTGCTTTATACAATTTACACTGCTCAAATCGTTAAATGTCTACGTTTTTGCAAATATCATCTCTATGCTGATGACACACAGATCTACTATTCCTTCACAGCTGATGACTCACAAAGTGCTGTATCTGTTATTAATGGAGAGATTGAATCACTGGTTAATGTCTCTTCGAAGCATTGCCTTCGAATCAATACTACTAAAACTGCTGTGATGGTTTTTGGACGCTCAAAAGCTAGATCTGCTGTTATGGAAAACATTACAATTAAAGTTAATAATCACGTAATTCCCGTATCAAATTGTACACGTAATTTGGGTTTATATGTGGATTCCAATCTGCGATTTAAAGATCATGTTTCTCATTTGATTAGAATTGCATATAGCCATTTAAAGGTTCTGTATGGAAGTAAACATTGTCTTGATATCCATTTAAAGAAAGTTCTGTGTGAGTCACTGATACTTTCAAAATTTAACTTTTGTTTGAGTGTCTATTATAATTGTTTGGATAATGTGGACAGAACTAGAATACAGCGATTGCAAAACTCTTGTCTTCGATTTATCTATGGAATTAAAAAATATTGTAGAATTTCACATACACTTGCGTGGGCTGGATGGATGAACATGGCGCATAGAGCTGAATTCCGGTCCACCATTTTTTACTATAAGATCATTTATTTTAAAAAGCCCAGCTACCTCTATCGTAAAATCTTATTTAGGACTGACGTGCATACGGTTAATGTGAGATTTAAAGGATTATTAACTCCTCCAGCTCATCATACTGAAATGTTCAAAAGATCGTTTAGCTATAACATTGCTAACCTGTATAATGCTCTTTCACCATTTTTTACTATAAGATCATTTATTTTAAAAAGCCCAGCTACCTCTATCGTAAAATCTTATTTAGGACTGACGTGCATACGGTTAATGTGAGATTTAAAGGATTATTAACTCCTCCAGCTCATCATACTGAAAAGTTCAAAAGGTCGTTTAGCTATAACATTGCTAACCTGTATAATGCTCTTTCTCCTGCTATGCGTTCGTTGCGCCCGTTGTCGCTCACTCGCCAGTTACGTCAACAATATCTTGGCTTGTAATATCAGTATTTTTATCTCTTTTATTGTAATGCTAGTTTATTTTATACCTTACATCTTCTACAAACACTGTGTTGCTGTTGAGTACTTGCACTCGAGTTGTTTTTTTTTTTTGTTTGTTCCGAGGTGTTTGGGAGGTAGAACAGCCGCTTAATCTTAAGCTGCTGATCCCAAACATTTGATATCATCCAGATGCTTTGTATAACTATCGGCTTTTGATAATGTTTATTATGTATATTGCAGTTTGGGTAGTTTTTTTTGTCTTATTGTATTCTTCTTGTTTATCTTGTAAGCCTGGATGTACAATCAATAAACCGCTATTATTTTAAAGTAAAAAGACAACTTCCTTAATATTCAGTATACATCAGTGAATGTGATTCACGCTTTTGTTTAAAAATGAACATGCTTCTAAAGAATTTCTTCATTCTTCAGTTTAAAAGATGATAATTTGATATACTAACAGCAAGTGATTATTATTGGAATATTTCGCTTAGTAATTTGCGTAATATAGAAGGAAGTGTTGTATGTTTGCATCCAGAATATACCTCCAGCCAAAGACCAGATAGAAGAATTATCAAACACTTGCTCTAAAGCAGAATCATATCTGCAAATATAGCAGACTCTACCGCAGGAGTATTATTATCATTATTGTGGTTACTAAGTCTTGGCTTTGAGGTACTAAGATACACCGATAACCTAGTAATCATTGTGAAGGGCAAACATGACGGTCTAGTATCAGCCCGTATGCAGTCAGCTCTGAATTAAATCCGATTGTGGTATTTGCACAAGGATCACAACCCACACAAAGTGGTTGTAGTGCCATTCTCAAAAAGACGGAACCTAGTTCTAGTGAATCTCACACTGGAAGAGACGCAGCTGGGGTATTCTTTTTAAATAAGAAACTTACCTGGTACACTCAACTCTAAAAAATGCTGGAAGAGGTGTGGATTTGCCATCGCCTTTTTGGAAAGTTCTGGGGACTGAAGCTTAAGACTAACCTCTGAACTTACTTGACTCTAGTTAGACCCATTATCACATACGCACCACCAGCAAGCGGGCCAAAAACAAGACATATCTTGCTGGAAAAAATATAGCAGCTTGCTTTTATGGACATTACATGTTTAATTAGAACCTGTTCAACCGCAGTGATGGAGGCCCTGTTAGATCTCATTCCCCAGCATTTACAGGTAAAGAAGTAGGCGATGATGAACACAGTCTTCAAATTAGGAGTCTTAATAGGCCATCTAAAAATCCTAGAAGAATAAAGATAGCCGGTTAAATTAAAAAACCAAATGACGCCAAGGTTCGAATTTGGCAAACAGTTTGGACTGGTAATTGAAGACCGCTAAACGTGGGAGTCAGATGAATCTAAACTACAGAAAATACGGACTGATCAAAAACAGATAGTGGTATAGGAATAGGTATCTGTGGGCCAAGATGCAGAGGTATAAGCCCAACTATCTTTCTAGCGGAAATATGTACCAATGAACTATGCACCCAGGAATGTCTGAAACGATGCTGCCAAGTTGCACTCATATACATCTTTTCAGACAGTCAGGTAGTATTAAAGGCGGACATTTACCTTTGAGTCTAAGTTAATGTGGCACTGTTTGCCTGAAAGCTCTGGTCCAAAGACATACAGTTACGCTGATATGAGTACCAGGTCACTGGAGATGTGAGGGCAATGGAAATACCACTGGTCTTGCAAAGAAAGACACGGAATTTCGACTCATTAGAGCAGAGTTAAAATAATTCTGGTGGTCCAACTAAAAGCTCTTTGGAGCTCATCTTCAACAGCGGGAGGAACAAGGAACCTCCTATTGAACCAACGCTCCAAAACTGAAACAGTCAAGAAAGATTATTACTTTTTCAGCCTTTATTTAAGATGGGCAAAGTGGACAACGATAAATGTTGATTCTATTCGGAACACAGGAAAACGACAGAACACATGTGCAACTGCGTGGTCGTTGTCCGACATAGGTATTAAAGCCACGAACTGGCTGATGTTAGAGCGCCAGCTTTGAAGAAGATACTAAACTTAGCGACCCAATAAGAATCTAATCTAAGTGGCACGCTGCACCTAAATAATATGAAGAAAGAAACAGTTCTCAATTCAAAATTGACAAACAATTGGTCGCAGAATTAAATGAGTATGCAATGAAATGTTATCGTGATTATTATTGCTTAGTTTTATCTTTTATTATTTATCTTTTTTATTTATTATACAGATTGGCCTGGTGAACGGTTCTCATTCGACTTCAAATACACATACATAGACATGTACCATGTATGCGATACAGAGAGGAGGGGATACCGTGCATTTCGTAGGAGGTATGCATTTGAAAGAGAGAAACACATTCCTCGCTCGCTTTTGTAAAGTTCATTATAGAATTTTGTTTCGTTTTGAATATACTAATTTTATTTTAGTTACAATTTTTATAGAGTTTTGTTTCAGTTCAATGTTATTGCATAGATACATCATTTGGAAAACTAGATAATTAAGCTACACGTACTAATTCCTAAAAGCAAACATGTGCACCCTAACGACACTCCTGCCGCACTAATACGATTGAAAGTGGAAAACCTTTACGAATGTCCTCCATTATTGTAACTTTGCTACGCCTTCAGATGATACGTATGCACATGTAAAATATGCGTGCGCTAGTGTATGTAATATGCACAGTACATATAAACCTATAACTCAATCGATCTGTATATCTTTTTTTGATGTTAATTTTATGTATTCCATATTACTACTATTGTTTTTATTTTGTAGTTCCCCCCCTTCGTTTTCTTTTGAAGTTTAGATAGATTTTATTTGATCTAGGAATTATTAGACACTTTTCTCCATTAGATAATTGAGAAATTACTATGACTGTTCATAAAATATTGAGAGTACTTCAGTAACAATCTTAGGTTTAAACTTATCAGCGAGATAAGTCTGAAATAAAATATGATATAGGGTATTATATAAAAAATCAACAAAACTGCATTATGAGAAAAATGTATAAATCACTCGATCAAAGGTATAATGTATATACAGGGTGAGTTTTTTGAATGTTTTTAGCATTGGGATCTCAGAAACTACTGGAGATAGAAAAACGCTTAAATGGGGAAAGATGCGCAGTTTTACGAGTTTGATTTAAAGCTGCTTTTGTTTCTCCGATAACTTTCATGGTTTATTAGATATTCAAAGAAAACTAAATTTTACGATTTTCTTTAAACATGCTTAGCATAGTTTATTAACGATATAATTTATATATTATATATTTAATTTTAGGGAAAAGGTGTTCAGACAAAAGTTTTAGATAATTTTACGCCAAATAAAGCTATGTAGCTAATATTTGTTTTTCGTTCACCATTATCGAGTTATGACACAAACTTGCGTTTTTTTTTAATGGAAACCATAGTTGGTTTTGAAATCATTAAAAAGCTTATTTCTTGCTGATTACAATGATATAAGGTTTGATATGGTTATTTTAAAAAGCATGTTTAAAGAAAATCGTAAAATTTTGATTTGTTTGAATATCTAATAAGCCATGAAAGTTATCGGAGAAACAAAAGCAGTTTTAAATCAAACTCGTTACACTGCGCATCTTTCCCCATTTAAGCGTTTTTCTATCTCCAGTAGTTTCTGAGATCCCAATGTTAAACATTAAAAAAAAACTCACCTTGTATATATATTTTTCCTAATAAAGCAGCGAATAACGAATATAACTGGAAATGTGGATAAATTTTATGTTTGTATTGTATGCAGAAATGATCGAAAATCAGAGTAACATGCTATATTAATGCAACCATTGTCAAGAGGCACAAAAACGAGAGCAAATGTATAGTGGAACGAAGCATAATAGGTATTGTTTTGGAGTTGTAGGATTTTTACGATGATATGAAATCGCCAGCTAGTAATTGGCTGATGGATTTTACAATTACTAAAGTTTTGTAAATGTTTGACGTTGCGTAGCATGATGTTATGCACACTAAGCACTAAAATTCTAGAACTATTTTACAAATAATGCTAGTCATATTCCGTAAAAAATGGGATTAGTTATATTTGGTTAAGTATACTTTTATTTGGTAAAACAACCAGTGTAGAAACTTGTACCAGTTGAGTTTTTCTGGGTAGGTACTCCGAAAGCTGAAATACAAATTTCCGTGCAATTACATCATCACATGAACTGAGAATTCCTTAGAAAATCGAAGTAGAGTGGACAGTCTAGTATATGTTTTTATTCATTTATATATTAGCACATAAATTATTGCTAATTGTCATTGATTGCTAGCTCAGATTTTGTTGTTTATTAAACTGAATTTTCCTTCGCGCTTATTCACGGTACGAATTAATTTATGGAAAATAAATCATTACTACTTGACATTCTTTTCTTTTGTAATATAAACTTAACTCACTTTTTACTACAAAGAAGTTAATTTTATTTCTCTTTTTATATGTGTGATGGGTGCTTAGTTGCAGTGACTCCGTAAGCTGTACCGCTTGTCTGGCTATCATGCAACTCTCGCGGTGTAGGTAGTTTTTATGTATGTATGTAATTGGGTTCAAACGGCTTTGTGACACCATCTTATCGCCTTGTATAATGGCTGTTGTGCTGGTTGTTAATCACTTTGCTCTCAACAGCAAATGGTAACTCGATCGGGATTTCAATTCTCCGAGAAAAATAACCACTGCGGCTATTGACCCGTTTAATAATTAATGTATTAAAACACTATTAAGTCGTGTATCTGTGGTAACCATTTTTCAAACGTTACTTGTTAGTTATTAGGAATTATGTTGAAACGTTGACCACTATTGTCAGTACCAGGATTGTCAGTACTGTTTATACAGAAGTAAAAACTGAAATGAATATTTTATTAGAGGAATTAAAAAGTTTAATTATTTTTTTTATGATTATTTGATTGCGTTTGTTTTGTTTTATTTAATATTACGCGTTGATAATTAAACCATGTCCAATAGTTTGCTTTTCTCTGATAAATCTAGAAAGAGTTATTCTTTTAGTGGGAGACAATGTAAGATAATTTTCACAATTGAACGGCCGCCATTTTGAAACGGAGCGACAGAATCGCATACAAATCTAGGAACATACTAAGTGAAGCAAGAGCTTTCAAATGATGTATTGCATACTATATACTGTCATTAAAGAAAATGTCGACGACGTCATATTTTTGACAGATGTCAATAAAAAAACTAAATAATTTTGTCAAAATGTGGGAAACTGAAAAACTAAATTGACGTATTCGAGCGTTTTCCATAAAACCAGAAGGCTACCAAATTATTAGGGGTAGTTCATACATTTTTCCACACTGTATATAGTATTTCTAAAGTATAAGCACTTTCTTAGTTTGTTCTCTAGTCGCCAATATTGTTGATGTGTACCTAGAACCAGTTAGATATACTTTTGAGGAGGTTTCTTTCTACCACTATTCCTAGTCGACACCTACATACACATTTGCTAGATATCAAATAACAGCTGTTTTAGTTTAGAGACTTCTTTTTCCATAAATTTCATTGCAAAGAAGAATCTGCTATTTTTAAGTATCTAATTGACATACACACCGCTTTGACGTTTCGGGTTATTATCTCTTCAAAACATCCACGAGCTGTTGTCGGGCCCAAACCATCTTCGACCTGACTTTAATCAACATAGTTTATATATTTGTTCATTTTCTTTGGACACTAAGATTGTCCATCGAGTATAAAACTCCTAATTTTTGTTTGTCAACGCAAACCCAAATATACATCTTTAGGACATGTTTTATTGTGCGCCAAATAATGGGAACTTCATTCTTTGCAAAGCGGGCTCTCTTGTATCGCAAAAGTAGCATTTATCGGTAAAGATTACGTTGGAGAAATCACAGTTGAAGTTGGTCGGCCATAACAGATGTTTTTCGACATATGTTTTTACCCAAAAATGGTTTTAACTTTGTATGCTGCTACCAATTACTGGCCACGATGTTATTGATTTCGAATGATGTAGTTTTACCCTTTTTCAATAAAAGTAATTTAGATTTTTGTGGAGAACATTGTGAAAATGTTTAAATTCGAACTGAACTTGCCTACGCAGAGCTAGAGACTGCGAACGATCTTGTGAGTTCTTCTGAAAAAATACAGGGAAACATCGCAAACGGGCAACGAATTGAGGGTTAATAGCGCTACCTGAGAGCGTTTGAGAGAGTTCAAGTTCGACTGCATTTAGCAGGTATGTCATTTTCCATTTATATCTGAATACTGTCGTATACGCAGAGAGTGGCGTATTGAATTGACGCGAATGTTGTTTTTTGATGAACAACGCTTCGTGCTGGGTCTGGCTAGTGGGCGAATCTTGGTTCATGGAGACTTAGTGAGCGTCTAATTGATGTGTACATTCAATTATGCCATCTATTGTATGTAGCGGAGGTACAGTGTGTGTAGAACAGACAATGATAGGTCTCCGTTATGTAGACGTTGAACTGTCGCTCGAACTGATTCGGTCTCCGGAGCTCAACCCAGTCTAAGATATCTGAAACTTTGTTGGTTGGAAATTCTTTATCCGGTTCTCACAACTAATGTTGAAGACCTATAGAGATGAATTGAAGCGGAATGGCTGCTGATTCCTCCACTACTGCTGTGGAAAAAAAGTGGCAACAGATATTGAAGACGTCACTTAAAGTTAGTTAAGGTTAACCTAAACACTTCCACAGAAAAGTTGCAAACAAGTGAAATTATTTTTATATTATCAAGGAAAAGTGGTTTTGACTCTCCAATAAGTTAACCATTTTTGAATTATTATTTGTGAAACTGTTAGCCCCTAACTGTTATCATATTATACATTTTACGTTGTATCACAGTACAGGTTATTAAATCGATGTATACAAGAAAATCGTGTGAAAGTAACCGATGTTTATTCTTCGTCAGCTGTACTAAAGTTGATCTTTTATATAAATAAGCGTACTGACAAGCAACGTTCGCTTATTGAACATTTCGGTTTCAGTATGAGAGCAAGGATGCTTGCTTACCCGCTAGCAAAGTCTATATTTAGCGCTCTCTGGGGAGTATTACGAGACGCGCGTTTAAAGTTTCATTTTCGCCATTTCGCCCGATTAAATATTGAAAGTGGTAATTTTTGTTTTTCAGGATGGGCATGAAGAATGGCTAGGACTACGCAGAAGGTATGGACGGCGTGAAAGAAACTCTTTCTTCGCAATGCAATGTAACGAAATTAAAGTATGTTATATGTGTGTGCGTTAGAAATTAAATGTTCTAATTAAATTAAATAAATTTAATAAAAATTTAATAAAGATAATTAACTTTCTTAAGTTTGTTTGGAAATTAATTGGCGTAAATTGAAAGTTTTCGTAAATTAGTTCTGCTTCTCGTTATATAAAGTATGCGAGAGTTTTATTTCATGACATACACCACCAGTACTGCTTACATATACAGATCAAGATTAAAGTAAATAATGGTGTTTTTGCAAATGTGTCATTTCTTGGCAGAATATATATGAAAATGATATTTTCTTCTGACGCCAATCACAATAAGCAAATATAAGAAAATATTTGCGTCTCCGTCGGAAATCGAACCCCAACATGTACAAACCGAGTAGTGTGCTGTACAGGCTACACCACTAGAAACTGTAAGTTCGCATTTCTCAATGCTTATCTATGAAACGGAATAGATATTAATGTAATATTTTTTGGTGATCTCAATTACAATAGGCAAGCAGCAGGTACCTACGTACAGTACCCGATTAGTACTAGCCTGAGTTAGATTCCAGACAGAGGTACAAATATTTTTCTATATTTGTGTATTATGATTGTCGTGAGTAAAAATATTATATTAATAATGTTATTGAAATACAATGCCATTCCCACGATTTTCTTTCTTTACCTTTTTTGAATTATCATCTTGCTCTGTTTCTTGTATCTTTTGTATGGTCTTAAGTTTAGCACATTTTATTACTGTCTACATATTTAATATACAGAGCATTTGTACTGGATGATTCAAAAAGAAATGTAAGAATAGAATCCTACTCTTTTAATGGAACAGTTAGTGCAATATCAGTTGAAACAGTGAGTATTGTAATGGTGATTACATAGATTAGATAGATTAAAAAACAAGAGCTGTAGAGTTCAGGAAACGTGGTAAAAACGACATTCTTTGCTTAGTATCAGTCATCGATTAAAAAAAATGAAATCGCTAAACCAGTTGTAGAGATCGGAAAAAGTATTAATAGTGGTGGTACTCACACGGATAAATTACGGTTTATTTCTGAATATGTTCTAATAAAATTTTTAAAATAATGTTGGATCGAAAAATAATTCATAGCATGGATCTTCAACGGTGGGCTCTAGAAGCTAAAGGAGAAATCAGGCACGAACTTTTTAAACCAGGAAGTTGGTGAATTTGGCACTTTAACAGGGTACATAATATTGTATCGCGAAAGATAACGAAATTTGTTACTCGTTCTACACATACTGATACGAAAGACCTAAGGATAATAAGTGACAATTTTATTAATGAAGTCAAACTCTATTCCACTAACATTGGTAGAGACAATGTAGGTATATAACAATCAGTTTTCTTCTCCAGGATTTTTCGACGAATTCGTGTTCGTGGCATAAGGGTGGGTATGTGTATGTGTATCTTACAGCATTATGCAAATTATCAGTATAATAATAGATAAGGCAACTACATGAAAATATATTATTAATTGTTTATTACTACTTTTCAAATTTATTATGCATCATCGTTTTCTACACAAAAGCCGTCTATTTTTAATGAAACAGAAAAAACAAAATTATGAAAAACATAGGGGTATGAGGTACCCTGTCCTCCATCATTCGCGTTTTACGAATATAGGTTATATAGTCTTTAAGACCATGTAATATGGTGCAAATTTTGTTAAAAGTATGTTTTAATATCTGTTATAATTTCTAAGGTATCAGTAAAAATTGAAAATTGCTCAAATTTTGGAGGGGCTGGAGCCCAAAATCAGGCGAATGGGCCGCTAAAACTGGCTTGTATTTGTAACCGCATAATCGATTAATCTCTTAAAACGCACAAGCGTAGAAAACAAAACCTATTTAAAATACAATTTTTATTGATATTGAAAATTTTTAAAATTATTGAATAATTTGTCAATTGTTCAATAATTTGATGATTATAAATTAATTTGACATTTCTCCTGTTTCACTTTGTAAATATTTTATTGTGTTCCCGTGGCTTCCTATGTCTACATGTTTATGTAACTTCGATGACAAAAAAATAATTAGGTGAAGTAGTACATCTGTACTTTGGTACGCAAAAAGGTCGTTTAGTAACAAATAAATGCAAAACATTAACCATATGATAGTTGAATAAGAAATTTTACAATTATACATACGGTAACTTAACAAAATGACTACTATTAACTAAATCTTAAAGAAGAAGAAAAGTTAAGGCAACAGACAGCTTCAAATGTACAGATGAAATAATACATAAATTGAAAGCAGATTCGATTTCCTTTCCTTTGTTTCCCAACGTGTATATTTAGCCTCTCACAGCGTTATATGTAAAATATCATGTTCTTTTGGTCCAATATTTACAAAACGCTTTCCCATGCGCTGTTTTATAGTTTATAGTTTCTACCGTAGTTCAAATAAACTTGGCATAGACTTGGATTTTAACATATCCCTAGAGATAAAAGTCGAGGCAAGTAGGATCCGCCATGCAACAGGTCCTCCGTTGTGTTGAAATCAGAAAATTTTCTCGGTTCCTCGACATCGTGTAAAAACAGCCAAGCGGAATTATTACTAACTAATTTTGGATTCGTTTCAAGATATTCAGGTTCCATTTATGTTGATTGACTATTTGTTACATTCCATGTGCTACATTTTTGTTTTTTAAAATAACTTCATTACTAAACACAATTTTATTTAGAAGGTCTGGAACCACTCGAATTTTATTCAACAGCCATGTGATTCTAAGATAAATAGGTACTAGAATATTGACCATTTCCTGCATAGTGTCATATATCATTTAGAAAATGTGCTTTTATTATTTCAAGTAATTAGCTAGTTTATTAGCTGGTAATGTAATGGTTTGACACAAACCAATCATATATAAGGTTTTAAAAATATCTACTCGGCAACTAAATTATGTGTGAAATCATACAAATTTTAATTTACTAGATGAAAAACAAATATTCATTACCTTAATTACTACTGTCCTCCCACAATTAATTTCAATAAGTCTTTTTAAATTTATTTGTGGAATACTCATGTTGTGACAAGATAATAAATTACGAAGTATTCAACGGAAATAGAAAAATATCAGGTTGATGTCGTATATGTAGTAAAGTAGTCAGTAGTACAATGTCTATATACAGGCTTAGAACACGAAATATCAATGAACATAAGTGTCACAATCAGAAGAAAGAATCCAGTCATATGAAAATAATGTATGGCGGTTTGTATGGTTTTTAGGAATTATTTTCAATTTCGTTTAACTGACAAGCCTCTAAGCTTACCGACTACATTCAAAGTTAAGTAAAGTAATTCAACTTTATTTCTGAATACGCATACAGAAAATATAAACCAATTTATCATTCATATCTAGATTTTAGTACAGTTACACATGTACAGTTTACCCAGAATGCTCGCCCACGTTTCATATGCAGAGTACGTAAATAAGATAGAACATATTCAAAATTAGACGAATCTGGTTAGCTGAATATGCCTTGTGGGACACTTTTCCACTTTGGAGTTTATCTCTACAATAAAATACGACGTAGAACCGATATTCATAATTTTGACGTTAGACACAAAACCTGCCTAACTGTGCCGTTGCATTGTGTGATGATAGTATCATATCGTTTTGGTAATTATTATTGGATAGTATTAAAAACACAAACACCTGTCTGTGACGTCAAAAGATATGGCAGTTAGCACTTTGTCTGTAATACATTAGAGCAGTGCTCGTCATTTTGCTTTATGCTTGGTGATAGAACAAAGAGAATCGATTTTCATCCCATTGCACAGTGTTAGTATTTGATATTATGTTTTATGTGCAAAATAGTAAAAAATGATTAAGGCAATATATTAGTAAATGCTTATCGGAACATTCAATAAAAAAGCTATCTAAGGATATTTGAAAGTCGTTAACAACTCGAGTGTTGGTTCCTCAATTGGCTAATATAAATTAAATATGATGATCATGTGATTTGTGAGAGTCGGATAGAGGTGGTCGACAAAGCACAAGTATGCAGGTAATTTAAAATCACTTATTCTGAAGCTGTTAAACTTGATCGCGAGATTTCCAGTGTTCTATGAGAACTATAACATCTATTTTGAATTATTTTAACAAGATCGAAAGTTAGTTGGAGATATTTATGCTTAATTTTGTCTATTTTTCTGGAAATATGGCATAAAAATATATTATATAAGCGACCTGTGGCTAAAATTCAGGTTTGTTTGCTTCTGAATAAAACGTTGTAGGGGAGGATACTTTAAATGATGAATATTTGTCTGGATAGTTACTTTGAAGATTAGCTCATTAAAAACCAATAACATCTTTCCGAATCTCTAAACAAACTCCAGGGATACATTGGATATTAACTTTTTTACCATCTTCCACTTCTATCATTTGTTTGTATTGCTACGGGAGTTGTCTTCCGCAATCAAATAGTAAGCCTGAATTGCTCTGACGACATGGGCAAGGTTTTTCACTACTAGCAATCGCTCATGTTTGACTTTTTCCAATGTTTTTAAAAATATATGTCTTTTGTTAGTGAGCGTCTTCTTCCAATCAAAATATTGTTGTATATAGATAGCATTTATTGTCGTGATCATATAGATAACATATGGATTTAAACATACAATATCCAACATGTTTACAGACAATCTGAAGGCCCACCTAGCTGTATGATGAGCTCAAAAATACCCTCGAATTAATTTATCTGCATTGTCGGTGGTATTATACTCCAAAATTTTATTAGGTTAGCGCCGGCCTTCATGAAATACCCATTCATTATGGTGTTGAGATGATTGCACCTGAACCATCCTCCGCTTTTTTGGAATATATGATACATCATTAGATTTTGAAAAAAAGGAAATAAAGATGAGTATTCTTGTGCTTAGTTTTAGGTGCTCTGGGATGTTAGATTTATTTTTCCACACGGTTGCAAGAAGAGTAATTTGTTTTGTAAAATTCGGCAAGACGCACTGGCGTAAATAAAAATCTGTTATTATCCTATGGTCGAATTTACACAACATTTTCATAAGGTCCTTTATGACTATTTGGCCTTGCAAGCTATTGGAACTTTCAGTTATCAGCCAGGTTGATGATGACTGCTAATTTATCTGATCGTCTTTCTGGTCAAATATAAGATACTTTCGAATTTGATTTCAATTGATTTGCGAGTTGATTCATCTGCGGTCCACATTTCGGTGGTGTTTGATTATTTTCTGTAATGCAACGTTCCTGTAAATATAAGAGTTCTTATAAGTGCATCTAGCTCCACTTTAGCCATTTTCTTATTCTGTTTGGTCCATCATATTTTCATCAATGAATAAGTTGAAGAAAACACCGACAGTGCTGAACATAACATCTGATTTTGACGTGAGACTCGGTTAGTCGGTTGTAATACTCTCACAATGGCGACGACCATGCAATGACCGAATTGGCTTAGGCTGCCATGTCATACAAGATTTCACTGTTTTCTTGATGCAAGTTTACGTCTGATAGAGCAGCATCCTCGGTTTCTTCCTCAACATACTCAATATTATTACTTAATTTCTGAAGAACAATCATTGACTTCACCGGAAAGTAATTCTTCGTCATAATTTGGATCCTAATTCATTATTTCGCCGACGGATAAATCAATTGCTATGCTACTTATAATAAGAATGGTTGCTTAAAGAGCCGCATGGCGCCTCAGTGGGTCTCCAGCTATGTATTTCAAACTTAGCTTAAGATAAAACAGTTACATTGTCTTAGTGAGTTCAGAATTTTGTTTTAAAACATATGAAAATAAATTACATAAGTGCATACAATTCACAATTGAAATATAAACCAACGAAATGTAAAATATGCGATCTGGGGACTTCAAAAGACCCGGCGTGCTAATGTAAGGGATATTTCAATAGGCAAGCATTAGGTTTGCGAACCTACATTTCTGATCAAGTCATTCACTTCTGTTTTCTTTTTCATTCGGTAAGTTTAAATCAACTTCACCTTTAATATGTTGTGAACGGCTATCAGCTTTGCTTGCTATGGAACAGTTTACATTAACAATGCACAGTCCCCGATTGCATTTTATTTCAATATTTCACGTCTAATATTGGTTTGATTCCTTTTACGTTAAATATAATAGGTACTAAAAATATAGTACCATTCGAATAACATTAATAAAAAGACATTAATGGCAATATTTCTGTGTGAAGTGCATGTAATTAATTAATAGTTACACAGGGTGTTTTCATTAAATCTAATGTATTTGATCGAAACAATGATGAAGCTTTAAAAACGGTGGAAAATAACGAAGATATAATATCTAATTATCAAGCGATTTACTGAAATTGCTACTGAAGTATAACTTTTTTAAACATAAGTAGAATTCCTATCTATGTATTTAAGAATGTTTTTGTTCTGCAAAAAGGCTGTCACGTATAATTTTCTATCTTGTAAGGAATCTCGAAATTACCTAATAATCTTTCAATTTACACTCTGTAATTGAGCGTTCAGTCTCATGGATTGCTCTAATTATCTTTACAGCAGAAAGCACTTTACTCATCCATCTCCCCTTGATAATTGCATTCATTCAAAGTTTTATTTACTTTCTGCGGACGCAGTTTCAAAGTGTCTTCCTCTTCTCAGATGTTCGTAATAACTCCCTCACTATAAGCAAAACATCTTAGGGGCCTTTCTAATATACGTAAACCTCTGTTGTGTTGTCAGACAACCTTTAATTCCGGATTATTAACCCTTCTCTATTGGTAATCCCACGCTTTTCGTTCGAAGAAATTCCTTGGATTTCCATAAGACTGCTATCCTGTTGCTATATTAGTCCCTTACAGAAATTTCCTTTCATTAATTTAATATATTATGTTGACCGGCAATGCCTATAATTGGGAAATTTCCAGTGCTAAAACAAGTGTGTTTCAAACAAGGAAATGTGATATATAGTAGATTAAAGCTGGCCGAGTTCTGATTGTTAATTATTCTGTATTATATCTGCGTTTGATGGTATTGCATTAAATTTGCAATGTTTGCCAACTGCAGAAAATGAATGCATGTATTTACGTACACTAAAATGCATACGGTTACGCCTGATTTATTTAAATTCTTGCTGCTGGTATTCAGTTTTGGTCGGACTAGATGAACATTTTGAATATCAGCTGCGAGTATTATTTTATCATAAATTAAAGGAAGTAAGGCTAGAATTTCTATAATTAATATTTTTTGTATCTTCCCAGAGTAATTTGACTCCATGTTTCAGCCGAAACAGGTCATGGGATATGTAATATCGATCAATATAATACTGGTAGGCAATATACGTAACTAAATTCTCTTGGACAACATTGCTTAGATATTACAACGTAATAATAATGCAAGACCGTGGAAGTATATTTTTCAATTATGGTTCTTTAGTTACAAATTTCCGAATGTTTTAGCTTATATTATTTCGTTAGTATAGTAATTGCGGGTGAGACTAATGATAATTTTAAGTAAGTAAACAAATAATCTTAATTACTATAGGAAGCTATTTGATCCTTTAGGAGTTTGGCGCGGAGTATGGCCGATGTTTATGTATCCATATTTATTTGTTGGATATTAAACAGTATAGGTACAAAGGTAAATTAAATGTAAACTAACCTTTTAAAATGAAAGCAGGGAGAGTGATCAAGGGAATGTATCCACTGTGTTTTCGTTAGCTATAAACGCAGTGAGTAAAGTGTAGGCGTCGAATAACAAACTGAAATTGACTGAAAGTTAATACCACTTTTTAATTCACTTTTTTATCTGTAATGAATATACAGGGAAGGTGCCGGAATGTTACTGTATGAAGGTTTCCAGGAAGAGTGCGCCACAAAAACAGCAAAATAAATTTTGTTGGTGATGATTTCGATCACTTTACTTTGTGGCAGGTACGAAGATCAGAACAAAAAAATATTGTTTAACACTTTATTATTTCTAACTTAGACGGAAGCAAAGAACCACGTCTTCATGTGCGGTAATGCTTCTTGGCATAAAGTGAATTCAATGAAAACCCCTTGGATGCAATAAATGTACAATTATTGGATCAGCCTGAAAATTCAATGGATACGATCTCAATTCAAAATATACAGAGAAAAATATCGGATTATGACGCAGTTGTAGCAGAAAATAAAATTTAGTCCAAAGTGTTGAAGACCTTTAGCGGAACAATGATCCAATCAAAAATAGTATCATTACGGTAATAAACATTATGCCATAAAAATTGCTGCCGTCATTAGAGCAAAACGAGAGCGTATGAATTAGTAATTGTTTGTCCCCTCTTTGTGTTTTCAAATAGTCACGACAAACTACGCACGAGACTAAGGATTTGAACCATAGGCACTACAGCATGGAAGTCAAGCTCCAAACATCAAGCTTCAAGATTCAATCAACCTTTAGTGGAGTTGTTTCTGATAGTAAGATTTTCCTGTACTAGAAAGCATTTACAATTTAAATCTGAAACAATAAAATTGAGAAACATTTATTTTGCTGTAAAGAACACCACAGTCGGGACGAAATTGTTTTTGTCGGTTTCAGTGTGTTTAGCGAATTTTTTTAATATCAGGAAGATTAATAACAACCTCCGACAAGCTCCGGTGAGAAATTCAAACAAAATGCACACCCACAGTAAATCTGAAATAGTAATTACGGTTGCGTACGACATGGCTCCGTAATATGTCTCTTATAAAATTCTTGATTAGAGAATTGATGTAATTAACTGTATTTTCATAAAGTTTGGTTGCAAGTGCTCTAATATAGTTTTAAATTATATGAACCTTCGCCATTCATGTGACATGACTATGGTGGAATAGCTATTTATCTTCAATGTGATTTTTTCCAAGCATTTGGAAAATTTGGTAACCGAAAAATTGTATAAATAGTTCCAGTTAAAGTGGAAGTGTTTTCTTCGGGATATTTTTGAAAGAATATTTATAGAATTATCAGTGCCAAGAGCCTTGTTAGAGTTGTTTTTACACAATTTTTTGTACTAAGTAGTTGATGAAGTGATAAAAACGGTAACAACGACATCTAGGTCAAAATAAGTATAGCGGACACCTTATTATATACGGGTCCTAACTATCAAATATTTGCTTTGTTAAGACCACTGTACCGCACCCACACCGAATCGTTGACGAGAATTAATGAATAAAGTTAAGCTCGGTGTCACCGTTATGTTTGCCTGCTTACCCTGTGATGTCCAAAAAAAGCAGAATTATTATATTCGGGTTGTTAGTTATAACAACTAACGATAAGTTGACATGTAAGTTTGAATATTTAAAGTGTCGTTCCACTAAATTGCTCTTGAGAAGGTAACACAATGGGATAAATTGCTACTTTTTTGTATGTATTACATAAATGTGCATAAGATAATACATACTTCTATAACAACTTTTTTATCGGTGAGTTCATTCGGTTCATTTGAGACAATAAACAAATTGCATCTCAAAACGTTGCAACATCGTTTAAGACAGACGCCTTAATGATAAAGATATCAACAAAGAAACCCATAAAGATAAATGAAACGTGTAGGTATTTTGATTAATAGTAGTTAGTTAGAAATATGACAAGTAGTCTTGAATAAAGAAAATTAATAAATATTATTGAAAAATTACAGGGGAAATGACTACTAATTCTTACTGTTAAAACTCGTGAGTCAACAACTAAGGCCAGTGATGATGGAAGTTTTATAGAATGTAAACACGGGTCCGTCTGTTTGGTTTCGGTGTAATAGGGATAATAGTGGAAAAGTTTCGAGATGTTTAAGTTTTAGTTTCCTACCGCTTGGAAATGGGGTGAAAACTTACGCTTAGTAAGATGCCAGATTGCGAGAAAAAGTAATACTAAATTTAATTTGCTGTTATATATGTATATGCTCAGTCTGGCATTAACAGTAATTTACTAGAAACAGTTTTTGGGTACCACTGGTAGGAAGTAGTGGTAAGTTGTATGTATGTATGTAGTAATTTTACAGATATTGAGAAAGTAAAATGTAAGAGTTGGAATGCCAATTTTAAAATGTAATTGAATTAAAAGAAGGCTGCTGAAACAAGTATTATTCAATATATAGTCAATAATGAAGTCAAGTATGTTGAAGCATGAAGATATGTATATCTATACAGGATATCTTCATTGAACAACGAAGAGATTAATCAAAACTAGTGTAGATCGCAGTCAGTTGCGAAATTAAAATGTCCAATATTCATTTGTATTTACAGGAAGCCTTCGATTAATTTACAATAAAATATTCATATGCATGTTTTATTTCTTGCATACATAATATGCGCATCAGCACGTACAATATCTAACCTTCACCTTATAAAACAAATAATTAGTCTTAAATTGTTCTAATGAGATTAACTGTAAAACTATTATAATTACAACTTCTAAATATTTGGTACTACATAATTTCGAAAAATTGCTTTCTGGACATTACCCATCACGCACTAACTCATTTATGTATTTATATTTCGATTACGAGTTGAAAATAAATTGGGAAGTAGACACAAATTAATGTTGTTTATTTTAATTGCACCACTGGCTGCATCTCCATTAATTTATTCATTTATTTTCTCGTTGGCTTAACGTTATAACACCCACTACTTCCCTTTAATTTGTATTGAACTTCTATACAATTTAAAAATGTTAGGTTAGATTTACACTAAGCTTCTTATTTTAAATTAAACATTTTATAAATTAAGAAAACATTTAGTGAAAATTGACACGACTAGAGCAGCTGCAAATTTAACCTGAAAAAATTGATGAATAGCAGCGACTTGAAGTGTATTAGGTGCATTTGATTTTATCAGGGGAGTGTTCAAGTAAGTCTAATCCTAAATCACGAATTGTTTGCATGGAAACATGTGATTTGTGTGCAGTAGCATTGTCCTGCAAAAACAAAACACCTTTGGACAACTTTTCGCGATCGACAACTTCTCTCCATAATTTTTCTCGTAGTAACGGCGAATAATGATTCCCAGTTACCCTTTTCCGGAAAATCAATTATGGTTACTCTATAGCAATCCAAAACACCTGAAGCAAGAAGTTTTTCAACAGAACACGAAAAACCTTGCAGAACCATGTCTTCATTTCATCGATTGTTGCTTTGTTTCTGGGTTGTAGAAATGTACCCACGTTTCGTCCATAATAACAATACGATTTAAGAAGTCTGCATCATTTTCAAACCGAACACAGATCGAATGTGATGCTTTTACCCTTGCATGTTTTTGGTCAACATTCAGATTCAGATCCATTTTGCAGATATTTTTCTTATATCCAAGTCGACGTAAAATGTTTGATTGACGCTTTTATATTAAATGTTCAGTATTTCAGATATTCGTTGCCTAATTAGAAAGTCTAACAGAATCATGTTGTGAACTGCATCAAGATTTTCGAGGACGGACTGAGAATCTGGCCTTACTAATCGGTGTTCACCTTCAATGGAAAATTTACCCATTTTGAAACTTGCAATAGAATTTTTCGCAGTCGCATACGAAGAACATTGATCGCGAAGGGTATTAAGCGTATCTTCGTAAATCTGCTTACCTCTAATCTCTTTAAATACAGGTACTTAATGATGACTCAATACTCCAGTTTTTCGATTTTCACAATTTCGGCCGGCATCCTTCTTTTGAATTTTATTGCGCAACTTTTGAATTTGCGTTGTTTGAATTTGTGACCTGAAACATTACACTGATACTCCTAATATGTTATTTTCCGTTGCTATGGTGTCGCAATATTTTCATGATCTACGGAATCGATCTAGGCTAACTAGATATCAAACATCCTTGTAAGTACATACATCTATAGATTTCGTGGTTTAAGTTTCTGCCAATAATGTTCTTGGTTAACGACAACTTCATGCTTTTTCTAGTCGTCCACCAAATAAGCACCAATATCCAGATACGGCATATCATGTGGTAACTTATGCGATGGAGAGTAGTGCTGTCACAGTGACATATAAGTGTTCAGTACAAAGGAACCAAGTTGCTTACTGAATAAGGTAGAATATGATATCTAAAAACCATATAGTTGACACCAAATCTCACATTCAATTGACTCATAGAACTACAAGCATGATAAGTATGGGAGAAAGTAAGATGAGAAATTAATTTAGATCAAATTAATGCTGTAAAACTTATTTGACAAAAATACAGTAACGATTTAATTCACCGTTATTCAGTGCTTAAATTTCGAAACTGATTTATAGTATTTAAAACAAAACTGGATCATTTTAATAGGTACAAATATATGAAAATAATTTGAATAATTTATGATTTACGTTAGACAGTGATAGTGAGCGTGGTAATTGACTACTGCTATTGGAAATTGTACATATTGCAGCATTATAAATATTTTATTAAAATGTCAATTTTAGAATTCAATGTATAGGTATACCACAGTATTGGAATGATATTGGTACATACATAGGTATGTACATATATAGAAGGAAAAAATATCCCATATATATTTTCGGTCGTAACAAGATTGAAAAATTTTATCGCATGAAAAAATCTTTTGTTAAAGGAAATGTAATATTTCACGTGTCATTTCTTTCAATCCTTCGTGTATGCAAAGTGTATATTTGATCGAAATAAAATCATTTGCAGCTGTCAAATAATTCACATATTGCATATTCTAGAGCCACTGGTGATATTACATGCTACTTCAAAGCATTTTTGCCAAAGAAAATGTGAGGAAATATTGAATTAAAATAGAAAATACAATGTGTCCGTAAGAAATAAAAGGAGTGACTTTTGTTCTTGTGTTGTTTGTGATACTACTGATTTGGCGGGACTACAATTTGGTTTTTGATAACTGCTTTGGTAGTTTATTAGCAGTTTTATAGCCAATGGTAAAAATGTCGCATCGAAGGTGAAAAGCGGTAATATTTGGAATAGCGCTGTCTACAGTGATATAAGGCCCGTTAATCATTAGATGGTTATATATGGTTAGTTTCTAATCATACACCGGATATTTATCCGATCACCAGTTTGTGAAACTTGCTTTCGAATGCACATCAAATTTATAATTTATGTAAATACGAGGGGAATCCACAAAGTAACCTCCGTTTGTGTGTGGCGCGATAAGTTGCGGGGGTAGCACAACATTCACTGGTGCTAGTTCAAGCTAGCACCAATGAATGTTTACACGTATTATTTGCGTGCTAGTGGCTTGCTAGTCAATCACCTCGGCCGAGTTGACTAGCATGTATAAATGAGTCTTTATGGTACGTCACGTTTCAGCGTTGCCAAAGCTATAAACATTTTACATGTAGGTACTTCGATTTCTATTTTTTTTAACCTTACCTAAGATTGTAGAACAAACTTCTATAACAATTTTTTCTTTGTATTTACGTGATGAGTCCATTGTAAAATTCACACTTTAAAATATTTATAACTGCCTAAGATAGAGCGATATAAAAGTGGAAACTTTGCTTTTGTTTTTATGGAAAACTATTTATTTTAACACTTTTTTTAATCCTATTTACTTGCTCTATATGCTGGGAAAATTATGGCAGTCAAACTACTTACACCCTATATTTTTGTAGGCAGATAGTTTTTATATCATAGGCAAACCGCCTTCGTATCACCTCCGCGTAACACCTGATTACCTTTTCCTTGTTTTCGGTATTTTTGTTTTTCAATCTTGCACATTAAGTCCTTTATTATCCTGTAAATGGATTTCTTTGCTGGGTTAATAAACTATTTGTTCTTCTTCTTATTACTACTGTCCAAGTTTTGGTTTTGCTTAATATTATGTGTTTATAATGCTTTCTTTCTTTATCTGTAGTGGGTGCAGTTGTAGCGGCTTCAAATCTGTATTGCTTGACACGCATTGACAACGAATACTACTCGGCCGGAAACCCATCTTAGCGATTTGATTCTCGTTACGCTGGTCTGCCACAACCAGACAACGGTCACTTTATCACTGCAACCACAGTGTAGGCACGTAAACAGCAAAATGAATAAGAAACCAAATTTACAAACGTACAGATAAACATCAACATCACAACATTTAATTAATTAATTTTGGACATGTGTTTGTGGGCTCATGGGCTCTCATCATCAATCGGATACCAAATGAATAAATAAAATTAAAAATTACCAATACAAACATCCTCTCTTCTAATATCAACAGTCATTACATGCGACTCTTCTTAAACCGAATTAAATGCCAAATCAGCTTTATTCATTCGATGTTTGATTGATGATGTGGACCTACGAGAGCGACCTGAACACGGTATTGGATGTGGTTTTTTATTTTTATTTTTCGATGTAGTCTCCTCGAAGATTAATACACTTTCTCAAACGGTGCTCTGTGAATATAGAGGATGAGAGACTAATTCGTA
This sequence comes from Holotrichia oblita, assembly GCA_023690525.1. NCBI lineage: Eukaryota > Metazoa > Arthropoda > Insecta > Coleoptera > Scarabaeidae > Holotrichia > Holotrichia oblita. The sequence goes on along the minus strand of CM043018.1, from coordinate 110,582,038 downwards.
GCGCAACTCATTCAATTTGGACACGACGATGCCGGATGAACGAGCCGGTGCATTGTTGTGGTGGAAAAGCACTTTTTTCCGCTCCTTCACTACTGCATTGAATCGGGTCAATAAATCACTGTAGTAGCGCCCCCTGATCGATTTTTCCTTCTGCAGATAGTTTATGAGGATCATACCTTGGGAATCCCAAAAAATGGTCGCCATGATCTTTCCGGCCGATGGTACGGTCTTTCCTTACTTCGGAGCTGATTCGCCTGGAAAAGTCCACTGCTTCGACTGTTCTTTGGTCTCCGGTATGTAGTAGTAGATCCAAGTCTCATCCACGGTTACTAAACGTATGAAGAAATCTGGATTGCGTTGAATCCTCGCCAGACACTCCTCCAAAACGGTCACCCGATTTCGCTCCGATGCTCCGGTTGTGCAAAAGCTTTTTCATGTCCAAAATTTCGTGTAGGATATGGCCAACGCGTTCCTCTGATGCCTGTCTCTACTATCTCTTTCAGCTTCAGTCTAACACGGCATTATGAATATTGTCGGTCATTTCATAGTTGGTAGCGGTGTTTGGGCGTCCACTGCGTGGTTTTCACTTGTGATTTTGCAATCACATTTCAACTCGTTCACCCAGAAGCTGATGATCGAAAGGAGTAGTTCTGTCATGAACCTCTAGCAAAATATTTTGAATTTCCGTGGCCGTTTTCCCAGCCATTCAGAAGTGTTGTGTAACTAGACGAAGTTTGATTTTATCCTTCCATCCAACAACTACTATTGACAGTAGGCGTCTGAAATTTCGGCAGTCGCTATAAAAAAGGTTGTCCTTGCTGACCAATTAATCCACTTCAACCTTCGTGCGCCATCTCTTGCCGATTCCGGAAACATTTCAGGTCGTCCTTGTATAAGCCCTCGAAAAACATGTTCCGAATTAATTAATTAAATGTTGTGGTGGTTTTGCCGATTTATTTATCTGTATCTTATAAGCTTACAGTTGTTGAAATGACAAGTTTACAAAGGATTAAAAGATGCAACTAAGATTTATTAGAGAAAAGTGTGTATATTTGTATGTGGTAATTATTTTACTAGATGTAATTCCCCCTACTAGTTTATATTATTCGAAGAACGCAGACGCTTACATATGTTTTATCGATTGTAGTTATAATACTATAAATAATAACCTGCCATAAGTAAGAAGAAATAAGTGTTTTACTAATTTTAAATGAGTCTAGTTACTTTAAGCAATGTTGTAGTAATGCCGTAGTAATAATATGAATAGCACTACAATTATAGTTGTGCACAACTTGTAACAAATAATAAATTACTATATGAATGTAAATAGTATAACGGTTTTAGTTTTCTTAAATTCCAATATGTGTACCTACATACGTTGTTTTGCTGTTTTGTCTAGATGTTGTTATTATAGTAATAAAATTCATTTAGTGTAGGTATATTTATAGACCCACTTGCAGATAGGTTACCACGCCCAAAAATAAGTGCTTAAAGAAATTATTGACAATATTGGTGCTTATTCTCATACAGACAGACAGACTACTTTTCATGTGAGCAGTTGGCTTTCTGACTATCCAACCAACAAACCTTTTGTTAAGGCACATCTATTTAGCAATTTGCATTTGTTTGTATTTTTTAAACTTTGTTTTCTGTTTCTTTCTACTAGGTAACATAAAAACAGTAATATATGTATATGATTTCCCTGGATATTTGAAATTTAAATTACACTTCAGGCAATTTTATCCCTCATTTAATTTACATATGTATTTCGTTACATTTTAACATGTATCCCTTAGTTGCAGTAAATGTATTTTTCTAGAAATATTCGAAATTGTTTCTTCACGCCTATCAACAATACAAATGTCATTATTTCCTTTTTTATATGAATCAATTCACAACCGTTAGCAATCAAGTCGTAGATTTCATGTACCAATTCCTGAGGTCTTGCCAAATCTAATAACATCAACATAGAGAACCGTATTAATGGGGGTGAGTTCTGTATAATGGACGGCCGCCAAAAAATAAAAAAACATACTTTTACTCTTTTTTAATGTCTGAGCTTTTGTAATATATTAATTACATCATCAGACACAAGAGGAGAGTACCATATTAAAAACAAGCATTAGAACAGAGAAAAAAAAAACGTACAAGGACACACACGTCACATATTTGTAATATAATTTAAATTTAATTTTAACGTTTTATCTTCAATACTGGATGTGATGTGTTCTTGTGCGTTCGGTTTTCTCTGTTTTAACGCTTGTTTTTAATAATAAAAAACTGAAACAAAATCCAGTTTTATTGGAAAAGTCATGAAAACCAAAAAAAATAGAAATAGAATAGAGTATATGCAACAGACAACCTAGCCAGTTTTGAGATTTTTCCATAAGGTTTTGTACCAGTACAAAGTGGTGAAAGAGATTAGAGCGAATTTCAATAACATACCAGACTTTTGACTATCTATATAAGATTTCAGCTGATCAAAGGAAAAATGCAGACTCAATCCTTGATGTTGAACGACCGCTTATTGTATCTGCCAATAAATTCATGTATTTTGATATCAGTAGATGTTTTTGTTTTATTCGAAGTTTTCGAAGAGTTAGTTAGCTCTGTATCTCCGCTAAAATTTAAATGGCTGACAAATAGATGTCCAATAATTGAGAATTTAACAGACTGTCATTCACGCAACCACGTGGAAACATTCAGAGTGGAGGTTTATGATGATTCTCAAGCTGAGGTAGCTAAGATATCAGGGCATTCTTGTGTGTTATTTTCAGGTGTTTACTCTTAATTTGTTCGTAATTGTTTCGTCAGAATTGTTTCTTCTATTCAGCTGAAATGAGAGAAGGCATATTGGAATGTTATTATCTACATGTAACATTTGAGACGATTGCCTAAGTTTGTCGATGGGTCGGTGTGTTGTTTCTGACGCAGTATCTTCATGATCTTCCAAAATTTAAAAGGTCAGAATTCCGTTTCTCTGCCACAACTGATAGCTATCTTAGTACTTGCAGATTGTCCCCAAGTCTTTATGACAGCTGATGCTGCTTGACAGGGTTCAAAAGTATGACTACAGTGATCGTTTCAGAGAGAGAGACACATCAAATGGCTGTAGCTTGTATATACAATGCAAGGATAATAAGATACCATGATGTTTTTTGGCATACTTAATTATCAGTAGGATTTCAGTATGAGATACGTGTCCACCAAGTATAGAAAGAAGGAGCTGTTGTGCTGTAGCGCATGTCTGATTAACAAAATTTTTGAAAGAATTAAGAGAAGCATTTGTATCTACCCAACCTTTCTTTAGGCCAAAGGCTGGTCTCCCAATTGGGGCATAACATCGCAAGTCATTTGGACAGGGATTCTTAAGCTGTTACTTGTCATTATATTTACATAGCACTAACAACAAGTTACAGACTACAAAATTATTTGGCAAATTAGTAACGAACTATTACTACTATCAATTTAGGCACATTTGCTTTACTAGAATTAGATGAACAATTACGGGAACTACTTCTTAAGAGACTACTTTATATCACAAATACTATGCTGACTTCTTATTCATAAAAGAACGAGATATTACACGACTTCGTATGTTATTGAGAATATAATTTTTGTTTTATATGCCTTGATACAATTGTTTGCAAGTAAACATAAAATACAAAATACGTACCTGAAATTTAGAGTTTTTATGAATATTTATCGTATCGAACTGCATGAAGATAAGTTTGCCAATTCTATCCAATATTAGTGTCTTAAAAACTTTTGGTACTGGTGTTCCTCTCACTCCTCTGTGGTATATATTGAGGGTAACAACTGATAATCCAGATGCAAATGTCACTAAACATATGCTTGTTCCGTAGTAAAGACCTGAAAGAAAATTCTATAGTAGCAGAATTAAATAAACCACATCAGATGTCAACGTTTACATTAAAAAAAATAGATGCATTCGGAAAATGATGAACATTATTCGTATATGTAAGTAAATTATTACGGGAAAAAATCATCCATTTTTCATTTGATAATATATAGAAGAGATACGTACAGTCTGTTCCAAAATTAATGTCGCTCCCAAGGCTAAACAAACCCATAAAATGATGTTTCCCATAATCCAATACGATTTTTCGTTAGTGAACGCTAATCTTGTAAATGCGGTGCAAACCAAATATCGATTAAACTTCATGCATCTAATTTGCATTAGAAGTTATAACGTGTTTTTCGACACATAGGATGACATTAATTTTGGTCAGACTGTACGTCTGATTGAGTTTAAACACATTTGTTTACAGTTATCTGATACTACTTTGGAAAGCTCTCACGCTCACTGAACGCAAAGGTTATACGCTCTAAATATCCAAAATTGACTGCGTCTCATTTTTACTGGTTACGTTGATTTATCAGTTAGTTGCTTGCATGTTATTAGCAGCGATAGTACTACATTCACGACGTATATATATCTATATTGTTATCGCTCAAATAATAAGAATAATATATAGGTTCGCATGATAGCCAGTTGACGAAGTCCAAAAGTATTGCCATATAGATGGCAAGTACCTCTGACGGACTTACTTTTGTCTGATGATATAAGATCTATACATTTACAAATTTTGCTAGACAGCAGTTTGGAATAGTGGGCCAGTAGTGAGCGAAATGAATGTAATCTATAACTCCAGAAATAGTTTGTTTAATTGTGTGCAGAGAATACGAATTACATCCCACATATGAACTAGAACAATTTTCATAATTTGTACATAATGAAGTAAGTGTAGGTAAATATATTAAAATACAGGCAAAGTATGAAGAATACACAAAGGAATATATAAAATACAGCTATAATACTGTACAGATGTCAAACATGGCATCTCACGTTCGAGTGCATTCATGATGGGTGTTTACGGACACCTCTGCTTAGGAGGTCTGTTAAATTAAAAAAAAAATAAATTGCTGAGTATATTGGCTGTTGTAATTGTCTTTACTACATACATCATCGAGCGCCTTTTAACTTAGCATTTTAGATTAAACCAGAGATAAAACTCTTCTGCTTGAATGAAACATGTATATATTTTAGAATCAGCACACTTTTATTTCGCCAACCATTATTTTCACACCAATTGAACTGCTGCTTTTGCAATCAAATCTTCAGCAATTGTAGAAGACTTTGTAATTCTAATAGAACCAAATTCTACTCGACAACTTCGTAATAATATTTTCTTACATTTTTGACTATGAAAGATCCTTCACTTGTCTTTAAAGAACACATGAATGGCTCTTATACGTTATGTATGCTCTATAATTAATAAAAACAGTTCTCGAATGTCAAATTCAGATCTTAATAGCCATCGGTAGGTAAATAGAGTGCGCAGAGACATGATCAAAGGACTAAAATTTAAATACTAACGTTGTACCATATCGTAAGTACTTTCAGAAAAAGTGAATGTGGCATACAGAGTGCTGCATAACTCTCTTCTGCTAGAGTTCAGTATAGTAATATGGAAAAGAGTTCAATAGCTGTTCATCTTTGACAACTTTTATTGAGTTTGAAGCATTTTCAATCATACAAACATTGCCAAAGGTACGGAATAATTTACCTCATACTACTAAAATCTATATATTACATATGTCGATGGCCGCAGTGGTTAGGCGGCTGAGTATTGTTGTGAGAGGACGATAGGCGCCGGGGTTCAATTCTCTGGAGGGACGGTGACATTTTTTCAGAGAGTTTAATCCCGGATCGACTTGCCATTAGCTGTTGGGAGCAAAGTGATTAACAGCGCGGCATCATAAAAGGCGATATGATGCTGTCACAAAGCCAATTGAACACAACATACACACACAAAACTACACCGCGAGAGTTGCAGTGATACCCAGACAAGCGATACAGTTTACGGAGTCACTGCAACTAAGCACCCACCACATTAAAAAAAATGTTAATTAGTATGCAGGCATGAATATGTTCATAATTCAGTTAGAGGGGAAGTAACGGCTGTCACAGCATTAACTAAACGTAAATAAGGTAATCTACACTACTTCTACGTTCATCTTATTTACGTTCATATTTCATACAAAAGTAAACATGGGTACAATAAGGGACTTATTATAGTAGATACATACACAAATATATGTATAATAGATAGATAGTATTGTATGAAAGTTGTCGAAAATACATAAAGCATAAAAGTTTCTGTACCAAGAAAAGAGAATGAATGCAAAAATATCACATTGGGCAAATCAGTGGGCAAGCTACAGAGGTTGGTTTGAAAACGTTGATCCAGATCAAATTTTCTATAACAGCAAGACATACAGGGAATATGCAAAGAAATTAGTATATTTAGAAGATGACTATTGAATGCGTATCACCAAATTCCAATTTTATAATATTTTATATTATTTAAATATTATATAGTAGTGTAATATACATTATAATTAGGTTAACAATATAGTTTCATTGAAGATGGATCAGAAATTTGTCTTATGTATGCCTTCAATATTCGGTTATATACATAGTTGTTGTACAGGGTGACAACCCGGAATCGGACGTTTTTGGAACATATAATGCTCAGTTTGCCGCCATGGGAGGGGAGCAAATGTTGTAATGTGGTGTCATTTCAATAAATATGAGTAGTTGACGTTAGAATATCGTATGTTTGTATACGACACGTTTATTCGAAATGACGGATCTATCTACCAGCGATTATTTCGCACTCATTTTAATATTGGTTCACGGAGAGCCATTCCATCTCGCAACACCATCATCAGATGGGTGAATAATTTGAGAAGAACTGGCAACATAATGGAAAAAAAACCAGGCCCACAACGTGTGGTAAGAACCCGCGAAAACATAGAGCTGGTGGGGCAGGCGTTCAATAGGAGTCCTTTGCGGTCTCCCCGAAAATATGCAATTGAAATGAGTATGAATTAAGAATCGATTAGGAAAATTTTGCATAAGGATTTAAAATTTCACCCATACGAAATACACATTCTTCAAAAACTAACAGAGAGATTTTGAGGATTTCGCTAGGAGAATGCAAGTGATTATCGTAGAAAATGTGGACCTGCAACTTTTAATGAGCGACGAAGCTCATTTCCATTTGGATAGGACAATTTATACACATAACTTCAGGTACTGGGCTTCTGAAAATCCAAGACATATCCTTGAACGACCACTCCTTTGTGATAAGGTCACAGTATGGTGCGCCACTGGCCCTATTGGCATTATTGGTTCCTACTATTTTGAAGAGGATGAGCGCACAGTCACCGTTAATTCTAACCGCTACGTTCAGGTGCTATAAAAATGTTTAATGTCAGAACTACGCAGAAAAGAAATAAATCCACATTTTGTGTGGTTTCAGCAAGACGGAGCCACTACACATACTACCAACGCATCAATGAACGTTCTCCGCAACATCTTCATAGAAAAACTTATTTCAGGTTTTGGAGAGGTACCGTGGCCCCTAAGGTCTCCAGACCTGGCAATTTGTGACTTTTTTCTGCGGGGTTATTTGAAAAATTGTGTATATCTTCACAAGTCTCGTAATTTTGGACGACATGAAGAATGTCATCTGTCAGAAAATCATGACTATTGATCAAAATGTTCAGTGTTGGTGATTTAATCGAAAACTGCATTGAATAATCTTAATATTATATTCCATAATTGATACACATATTAAATGGCAATGTGTAAACTTCATTTTGGTGTTAATAAATCTCTTGAATAATCTTAAAATGCTCTGTGCAACACTTATTTCAAAATCGTTCGATTCCCGGTTGTCACTCTGCATCATACCTGTTATTGTCTTTGGTATTGCTAGTATTTGAATATCAGCAATGATTGCATAAAAAGTGTTTCAGACTCCTTTTATTAATATACGTTTGACATTTACATTGATTTCTCAGAACAATAAACCGTAGTTCAAATGCGAATTAAAATATGCGCAGTAGAGCGTTTTTAAGGTAGCGTTTTTAAGTAGGATTATTACCGATTCGCTTTATCCTCATTAGTACGTAGATGGCTGAGTTCAACTTGGACACCACATTATCCACGTGTAACTGCCAGTTTAAAGAAGAATCTACGGTCAAACCCAGGACTTTACAAGCGCTAACCGCGGAAAGCTCCAAATTTCCCACCTCCAACCTCGCGTTAATTTTATGCTCGAATATTATTATTAAATTCGTTTTCTGATCATTTAAAATCAATTTGTTATGTGAAAACCATATACCCAATTCATCAAGAGCGGCCCGACAATTCTGCAGAAGTTTGCTTATGAGTGGAACCCGTCTCAATCAGATCGTTTGCTAATCTAAATAGTAATATCGATAGTGTAGACACATGTGTAGTAGGACTATATATTATCGGGAAAACAGTATAACTATGGGTAGCTGCTTGTATAGACTGAACAGTAGTTTCAACTTTCTTTTTATCTTGAATTAATAATAATAAATTGAAACCGTTTCTATTTGCATTACATACATTCTCGGCACCATAACTCTGAATTACTGGTTTTTATTTTATCAGTGGTGGGTGCAATTGCAGTAGCTTCCAAGCTGTATTACTTAGCAGTTCTTGCTGTGTATATTTTGTGCGTAAATGTCTTTTGTAGTGTTTGTTACGACATAACGTTGCCGTAAGCAAAATATTGATCTGTTAATTATTTCCCAACAGCAAGTGGCACTTGGCTGAGAAATCTATGCTAACGAGACGCACCACAACGCCGCGGTTAGTATTCGAACTCTGGAACTGCCATTATTAGAGAACGACCGCTCTATGACAGCGGCTGCTGAGCCTGTTAACTCGATGCCAATCCTAGCAATGACAGAGTTTCTGTTCCATATCTATCAAAGTTAGTGATTTTGCACAAAACAATTGCATACGTTCTTTTAAAATGTAGTACCTATCTACTGCCTTGAAGATTCAAAGTTTTTTAGTTTAGTGTGTTTTCGTGCCTTCAGCTATATTAAACGACTCCATTATTAACTCAACAACATTGATTTCAAGCGTTATCTAATTATTATTATTATAGCAAATTTTCTTTAGACTTTAGAACCATTTTAAAATTGGAGTCGTTGTTGCTAAACGTCTTTTTGAGGCTGTCAGTTCTTCTACGATATCGAAAATCTGTACGTGTGTTCTTCAATAATCCCTTTTATGTCTTTGATCGGTGTATGCCGTCCTGATTTTACTTACTTCCTCCATAAAGCTTGCATGTTTCTATTGCATTTAGTGAGATCAGTATATTCAACTGACGGAGTTGATTCTAGTGCATTGTTTAAACTTTTTTAATTACTATTTTACATCAAATCGCTTATGTATTTTGTCAGTTTTTATTCTGAATCTGTGATTGTATTTTTTTTTTATAGAAGCATCGACATAACAGAAGACTGAATGCAATATTTCTAAATGCCAAATCCAACTCCGCATTAAAGTAACCTTCCAATATTTAATTTTCTTTTATAAATTGTTTTTCTGGAAATTCCGTTCGACGAAAGTTGTATTGAAATAAGGTTAATTTTAGACTGTATTGGTTTGTCAAAATATGAAAATCAATATTAAAATTTGTTATACCGCCTATTATCTTGGTTACCTGTCGATAATGGGGGCTTCAAAGAACACGGACGATATACAATTCACGATGTTAACATTTTCAATGTTTTCTTGTGAGTTTTTGTAGCCTTTTGTGTATCAATTTAATCTTTCATCACTGGAAAAATAATGTTAAATATGCGATATTCAAAATATTATCATGTTAACATGTTAGGCGTTTCGCATTTCATTATCATGTTTTTATTTCCATTTCTCTAACAATGGATACATAATGGTGAACTACGTAATATCGTAAAAAGAGTAGGTAGTATCAAATGGGAAGGGTAAAAACTCATTAAATATTTAGATGATGAAGAAACGGTAAACACCGCATGTTGTCGCACAAATTTAAATGAAGTTAATCCCCGTTTTTCAAAGGGTCGGAACACACTGGCGTAAAAGATGCTATGTATTAGGTTTATGGTCTTAATAGATTCTCATATAGTGACACAATTAGATATATGTATTTGAAGTACTACCTGAAGAAGTTGAAAAGTGATGAAGGAAATTATTCTTGGTGTGTATTATATAGAATAGGTTTGATGCGAAAGCATATTTCTTCTCTTGGTACTACATTTTAATAACACCACTTCAATAACCTTTAATTAAACCAAACGGAATTTAGAATTCATCAATGTTAATCGTTTAATGGGTTTCAATTCGAAGGCACGAGGAGGTTTCCATTTAAATAAATTTGAAAAATAAAAAGCTTATAGATATGTTTCTGAATGATTTAATAGGAGTGCAGGTCATGTGAAAACGATTTCAAGCTTTGTTATTGTTAACAATCTAATTTATGATAAACGTAAACACAGTTTTGTATTAAAGTGAAGTTATTGGGAAAGCGGAAGGAGATTCAACTTAGATAATACTAAAAGCCACTCAATGGCACATTAAAACTTGCTCTTCGTCAAAAAGTCGTTAGTTTAGCGACATTTTTATGTAGTTTCGAGTTTCCCAGTGTAGTGTGCATATTTGAACATTGGTTCCGGGATGAAGGATTAGTCTTGCGCTCATTAAATAAGTATAGGCGTCTAGTCAACTGTTATATATTGGATTTCAAGGGTGGCAGCGTGGCTATTTACGTTCTTTTTTCTGAGAAGGGGGAGTTGTGTACAGTAAGTACAGTAACGGTCTCGATTTTGCAGTATATCAATCATCTCAGTTCTGCGGTGACTTTTTAGGCCTTGGCGCAATAAGTCGATGATATTTTTTCTGGAGCGTCCACTGCTGAGATGTCTTCTAGTTTAGAGTCGTCGAAAATATGGGTAAATGGTGGAACAATAACTAGTTCAAATAGAATCGAAATAAAACTATTGTGATAAACCTTACTTCGCTCGTCCATAACTATTTTTCCAAATTGGACGTTCAATTATATGGGCAGTTATTCCGAAGAATGATTACGTCCAATTTCTGGGTCTAGTAATTGACTCATTCATGAAGTGTAAACAGTCAACAATTCTATTTTGCGTAGGTTGAGTAAAGTCTCCGCTATTGTGTAATTATTTCAGGAATCTGCAACTGCGGAAAAAGGTTCCTGATCTTTTTGCATGATGGGGGTAACATCCACAATGTCCAGGGATCCAATATACAAGTATATTTAAAACAGAGTTATAGAACTATTTGCTTTTGAACGCAAAATATAATTACTATACTGCGCAAGAATATCTTAATCCCTAATGTTGAGTCTCGTTCTGGTACTTTCTTTGCAAGATGTCTCAATACTTAACTAAGTTTTGTTAGCAGCTATTTTTTGCAAATTTTAACAATACTACTGACATTTTTTTTTCCCTCCATCCGTCCACTTTAACCCAGCATCCAAGCCCGGCGTGCCAAGCAAGTATGTCGGGAGTCCTCACGCGAGAGAAAGCATGGACACACGCCTGCAACATGTCACATGGGTGTCTCCAATTCCCCCTCCCCAAATCTCTTACATTATTCAACTGTTTATTTTTAGATGTTTTACATTAGTCATGATTTTTACATTACAGGTTACTACATAGAATTAATAAGTACAATATACGGTTTAGGTAATGTACGACGGTTAGAGCTAGTACTGCAAGTTTTTAAAGGACCTTTCCTTACAGCTGTGATGATGTCCCAACGACAGTTCGGAAGAAGGAAAATGTGTGGAATCCTCGCAGCTCGCGTAAATGCGAGTATCCACGGTGGAACTGCGGATGCATTCCAGACCATTGGAATATGCTTTCAGACCTAAGATGTTGGGTGGCTGGTATCGTGATCTCTCAGGACCCGTAATGAGCCTAAGATGACATATTTTTGCATCTGATGGACGATGCTTCTTGTGGTGGCCATATTAATGTTCAGCTTCTTTATTCCATCGGTAATAGATGACTTAATTCCTCCGCAGACCCCTATTATCAGCGGTATAAAATGGGACTTATACTCAGGGTAAGTAAGCTTCAGCTGAAACAGGAGATCTCTGTATTTTTCAATTTTTTCTAGTTCTTTACTATCTACGTTGCGCTCCGATGGACACGACATCTCTATCACAAACATGTTTTTTTCTTTTCATCTAGAACAACCATATCTGGTTTATTTGCTGTTATGTCTGAAGTCGTCGAGAAGGGAAAATTCCAGAAAATCTTTACATTTTCATTTTGGACTACTGTTGGGATATCTTTCGCACTGTACGGTGGAACCCTTTCCTTATCTATGCCATGCATATGCCGTAGGTAGTAGTATAGGACGCGAAGTGCCATGTCATGCCTCGATATGTAGAGCGTCGGTGCATATTTAGAACAGGCTGCTAACAGATGCATAGTTGTTTCTGGATCTCTTTTACATGCGCGGCATTTGGTGTCTTGTAGTGGCTGTTTCATAATCATCTTCCGCTACACAAGGCTCCCGTACACACCATCCTGGCACGCCATGATGTAGCCTTCCGTTTCTGAATATAGGCCTGGTGCGTTCAAAAAGCCAAACGTGACCTCTTTAGATAGGTTCTGCTCCTCGATGCTCTTGTAAAATTGTGAGCGCATAGCTTTTTCCATATGGGCTAACATCAGGTTTTTATTTATTTGATCTTTAACTTTTTGTTTTAGTTGGCTTTGCTCTAAAGCTTTTAGGTCTTCCTTGTGTAGTCGTTAAGGAGGTTATTATTATTATTTTTTTTTAGGCCTCCCTTCCGCCTCCTCCCCCGCAACCTCCAATGCCCCAGACCCGTAGCACCTTTTAATTTTGGTTTTTATTTTTACTTCCTTTGTATCTTTTCACAGTATATGGTGTTTACAATAGACTTATTGGGTTTGTGATACATTTCATATAGTGAATTTTGGATTTTGGGTTGCGGGTGGGGGGCAAAGTTAGTTCCCCCTCGGCTGCATCGCAGCTCGCGAATACGGTGCAGCCAGCTATACCTAACCGACTACTTCTCCCGTGTAGGGTGATAAGCAGTCGGTGACCCTAACCCTAAGGTGGTTGGTGGTTAGTTTCGTGAGCCCTTAGTATCCTCAGCGAACCAAGTATTACATATTTTTGCGCCATGGTAACAACTTTCTCCAGGTCTTTTTCCTTTCTGGCAGCGATCTTCCTTAAATGCTGGAGAATGTTCGGGGCCATGCTTCCGAGGACGCCAATGACTACTGGGACGAAGACGATTTGGAAGCCGTCATAGGTAAGTTTTAATTGATAGCATAGATCTCGGTGTATTTTTCTATTTTTTCTTCTTCCTTTCGCGTAATGTTGTTTTAGGTAGGGCACGTAAATTCTACCACATACATCTTCTTCGTCTTAAAATCTTGGAGCACCATGTCGGGTTTATTGGCACTTAGTTGTTGTGTAGTGCTAAATGGGAAGTTCCAGAATATTTTGCAATGTTGATTGGAGACCGTAGTTTGGACTTCTGACCGGAGTAGGGTGCCTTGATTTTGTCATCTAAGCCATATTGATAGCGCAGGTAGAAGTAGAGTGACCTGAGTGCTGCGTCGTGTCTTTCAATGTATAGGCTTGGTGCGTATTTTGGGCATGCTGCTAGTAGGTGCATCGTTGTTTCTTCACTCGCTCTGCATGTCCTACATCTTGTGTTTCTCAGGTTGATTCCCATCACGCTCCTACGGTATGCCAACGACGCGTAGACCCCATCCTGCACCGCTATTATAAATCCCTCCGTTTCTGGGTACAATGTCGGGGATCTGGGAAATGAGAAAGTGAGACTTCGTGACAGCTCGAGTTCTGTTAAGTTTTTATAGAATTGGCCGTGCAATAGTGTCCGCTCATGTTCTTCCACCATGTTTTTTTTCCGCAGCCTGCTTCAGTCTCGATCTTCGTTCTTGTTGTGGCAAGGTTGTTAAGTTGTTGCACATGCGTGTGTGTGACCGTAGACATATTGGTAACTCAAATGTCTGGCATGCCTTAATTGCTGTGTTTTACAAGAATGCCCCCTGTCCCCCATTTTCCTGCTCCGCGACCATCCTCAGTAATGGGTCCTTTGAGTTAAAGATCTGGCAGACGGTGTCGGTGACTATTCTGCTGTAGAGGCCTTCAATGTTGACTAAACCTCTTCCACCCTTGTGCCTGGGAATGTATAAGCGTTGGACAGAACCGTTTGGATGATGGCATCTGTTTCTTGTCATCATCTTTCTGGTGTCTCGGTCCAGTTGAAGTATCTCATCTACATTCTATCTTAATGCTCCGAACGAGTGAGAAATCACAGGTATGGCCAGCATGTTAGTCGCTGCACATTTGTTTTTGGAGGAGAGTTCCGAAGACCAAATGGCTTGAATAGTTTTCCTGTACCTTTGCGCGAGGTCGTTCTTCACGTAGTTTATGTCATGCATTCGTTTTTGTTTCACACCTAAGTAAGTATAGCTTTCGTCGGCTGATAGATGGCGCACAATGGATCCGTCCACAAGTTCCGTTCCGACTCCTTCAATTTCTACCCTTCCTCTCTTTAAATGACAAGTCGAACATTTATCCAGCCCAAATGTCATCCCTATATCGCTGGTGTATTGATGGGTTATTTGGAGCATTTTTTCAAGTTCACTTTGATTTTTTGCGTATAGTTTCAGATCGTCCATATAAAATAGATGGGTTATTCTATGACACCTATTATTTGGCGTCCCAGGCATATACCCTGGACAGTTCCTTAAGGTTGTAGACAATGGCAGTAGGGTAATGCAGAAGAGAAGAGGACTCAATGAATCACCCTGAAAAATTCCACGCTTGTATGTTATCGCGTTGGACTTGGTGACGTCTCTTCCTTTCCCAATATGGATGGTGGTTTTCCATCTTGAAAAGAGTTCCTCGACGGTATTGATGATTGCGGCCTGTAACAGCTGTAGTACTTTAAGAATCACTATATGGGAAGAGCTATCAAAAGCCTTTTTGTAATCCACTCAAGCCATTGATAGGTTTCTTTTGTACAGGATTGCATCTTGACAGACGCTTGCATCAATTAGTAGATTCTCTCGAACTCCCGACACACCTCTCTTGGCTCCCCGTTGCTCGACTATCGCGTTCCATACTGGATTTATAGTCTTCAGTATAAGTTCGTGAATGATACTGGTAAAGATTTTATATATTGCGTTCAAGCAAGTAATTGGCCGGTAGTTCTCAGGACGTTTCGCATCTCCTTTCTTGTATATCAGTATTGTTATTTCTTCACACAACCTCGCAGGGATTTTTGAAGGTTTGCTAATGTAATGGTTAAAAATTCTCAGGAGATGTTTATGTGTAGCCGGGAGCTTCTTCCATCAATAGGCGTTTATGGCGTCTGGTCCTGGGGCGGAGTAATTGGCCTTCTTAGCCATTCTTTTGTCCTTCGGAGTGATTTCTCTTAGTTGTGTCTCAGGGCTCGGTATTAGTTTGTCATTAAAATGTCTGGAAATTTTAGCATTAGTGCTGATTCCTTCATTTATGTATACGGGCGATTCGTAGAGATCTCTCCAATACGTCTCTATGTCTTTGATTTTGGGCGACTCTTTTGGGTCCTGGCGCGGGATTAAAAATGCGGATGGGTTTTTCAAAGATGTCGTTTTGCTCTATTCGTCTAATTGTTTCTTTTTCTCCTTCGTACGGTGCTCAAAGATCTTATTTTATCCAACACTTGTTCCTTAATTAATAGTAATATGTTTTCATTGAGTGTGTGATGTCTGGATTTAATTAAATTGGCGATTTTTTGATTTTTTTTGGACACAAATTTTTCCGCTTAAAATTATAAATCACACTTTGTATTTAAAATCCCATGTTTCCTAACACTTTAATTTTCACTTACAGCTGCTTCAGTCTCTTCTCCATGTTAATGAGATGTTGATTTGTATTAGGGTTTTTTGATTACAATTTTTCTGGCCAGAAATAATGCATTTATACAACGACAGGTCAGCGTCTCCAGGTAAGTTCTTGTCTGTAATAATGTTAATATTCCTTAACACTTCCTTGTCTATATATTGTTCAAAATGAATGACCCTTTTCTTTTCTGTGTTACTAGGTGTTCCTGGAATTTTTCATCCAACTTAACGGTCATGCTCTTCTAGGATTCGATCTCGTGTTCGATATGTTCTGCCGCGTTAGATCGTCACGCGGAAAATGACAGCGAATAGCTGCCACTTGATCCCGAAGATGTTTCCTAGTAAAATGATCTCTGGTATATTTCGCTCCACAGTGTGTGCATCCTCTTCATGTAACCTTTTTTACTAGGCTGCTCAAGTTATAGCAATCGCGCGGGAACTCCTAACTTCACTGCTGCCATCTATTGAACACGTTGAATCCGAGTCGCGCAGGCTGTGGGCAAACTTTGTTCTGTATCGTGAACAAGTGTTTCCATCCTTTCCTATAATTATTATTATTACTATTAAAATTAGCATTAGTGCTGATTCATGCTTAAGAGATACAAACATACGTAACAGCGTACAAACATACGCAACAGCGTCCATATTGTCGTATTGGGTGAGGCTGTTCGATAGTATAGTTTGATTAGTCGATGAGGATATTGTACAACAATACATGCCTTTTGCGTAGTCATTACTGTTTCTTGGGAAACCAGCTGAAAAACATACCACTGTATATGCCTTCACCGTGATGATTGATGGTGTTGTGAAAACGAATGAAGAGTAATTTGGCACAATTAAAATAATATTTTGAAATAGTTAATGGACACAAATTTATCCTAAAATAATAAAATCAGAATCTCTGTTTAAAATCCCTAGATAATGCTGTAACACTTCCATGTTTTATATAGTTTATCACCTCGCTCACAAAATTTGAATTTATTTCCTCATTAGGGTTTAATTTGATTTTTAATTCTTTATACAGAAATAATGCATTTATACAACGATGGCAGATTTGTAGCTTTCCTAGAAAATACATATTTATTCCACAAATTATTTATTTTCTTCAGAAATAATTATTTGACGATACTAAAACAAGAATAAATTCATTTATGCTTAACTGGCGGAGGTGCTCTATTTTATTCGATCTCGTGTTCGATATAATTACAATAATTATAAAATGACAGCGAATAGCGCGAGAAAGGTACGTGTCTTCCTAGAAATGATCTCGGTATAACTATCTGAAGGTGGTCAACCTTGGAGAAAATCGTTCTAAAAAGTGTTATTTCTAGGTTATGTTTCTAGCTAATATCTATTGAACACGTTGAATATTCCTAAACAAAGCTAACCAAAAAATGCATACAATAGGCGCTCCTTGTATAATTAGAGCAATCACTCTCTAGCAAAAACAACGGGAAGTAATAGAGACGAAATTGGTTTCTGCCTACCAGGCGTTATCAGCGTCACTTCGAATACTTAGAAACTACCAATTCAGTGGTTGCTTTCGCGTCGTTTAACCATATTTACAACCATTTTGATCATCCGTTTGGTACTAGTTCTGATCTTCCCATGAAGGGAAAATGAGCTTAGAATTAATTCATTATTAAATGTTGCACAATACCAAATAGTGAGGTCAAAACAATGAAAAAGGTTTTGTACTTGGAATGACGCTGAAAATGGTAGTAGACAGAAATCATGATCCGTTTCTAATAATTAACTTTTTTCTTGGTTATTCTCGAACACAATTTCTGTAATTTACAATTCAGCTTTGGTTTAGCAAATATTTAAGTTATTCAAATACGTATTTTACTAAATTTTGTCTAACGATTAGGGTTTAATTGGAGAAATGTTCTTCAAAAATTTTAAATTTGTATAAAATAGTTTTATTTGAACAGCACATCAACAATTTGTGTATGTAAAAAAAGCAAGGGATATTTTCAATTCAAGTTTCATTTGCTCCTAGTAATAGTATAGAAGAGCTAGCGCAAATATATATTAATCAGCAAGTGTACTTGATGCATGTAAATACTTACTTATGAGCGGTGTCTTTTCCGTAGGGGGCAATGTTTCTCTTATAGTCATTAGAAACACTGTCATGGAAAGCAGGGCGCTTATACCTAGCGTTACTTTTTCCCCGGAGTCTGAGGGAACGTAGAACACCAGTAAAGCTGAAAGTAACAAAAATGAGGTAATCATTATCATAATTCTTGTTTTAATAAGTTTTGAGTTGCATCGGATAACAATTAGAATCAAAAACAAACAGACAACTTCAGCACGAAACAGAATAATTCCAATCACGTTTTAATTAACAATTATATCTATAGGATATTCAGGGAGAAATGTAATATTAATATTACGATATAGCAAGACCATTTGACAAATTAATTATGTTTAGCCCAGATGAACTTTGTTAGATTTTACTTAAACTAATTAGCAAACAGTATTAATTTTTTTTAACAGATTAATTACGATCATGTTCTAGAAAGTTAATTCCATAATAAAACAGGTTAGAACGTATTAAATTTAATAGCAACAGCAGAATAAATAAATTTCGCTCCAAAATTTAGTTGCTTTTCATATCTATGGGTCTGTGGTTATGCGTTGAACTCATAAAAACTCTTAACTAAATTACTGAACTAATTAAAAAACTAATTCTTAATTAAATATGAATACCAAGAAGCTTCCTAACTACATAAATTGTGTAGTATGTACGAAATTAACTTACCAATACAATTTATTAAAATGCACGGCAGAATTAAATTGAAGACGTAGAACATAGGTCTCCTTTTCAGTTTAATAGTGTACGTTATATCTGGATAAGGCTCGACACAGCACGAATAATTGGCTACGTTTTTAACAGCATGAAAACTAACCAAATCAAATTCCCCATTTGCTTGATAGTTACTGACGTCACCCTCTTCGGTTTGTTTTGCCAGCTCTACCTGAAAGCAAAAAATAATTCCTAATATCATTGTATAAATTAAATTAATAATTTTACCACCGAAGTATTTATTTTTGTTGGCGTATGTATGTACATGTATATAAAATGCATTTTTCCAACCGCCAATTAATTAAACAAAAATTAAACAATAATTAATTGAAAAAATGCATTTTATATAAATTAATAATTTCTCAGTAAATGTAAAGCATGCTTTTTGTTGCTTTCAATTTCACTGAATCCTATTAAGAAATGTGTAAGTTCAGATTACTTTATTATTTAATCTAATTTCATCCTTTTCACCCTTTCTTTATGGAGAATAATTTGTATTACACCCTTGCCTCTCAATACATAAATTCAACATTCCAAACCTCTTGAATAGAAGGAGGCTTTTGTAATAACGATTCTTTTGAGTTTTCTCGTAAATTTAACGAAAGAATCTCTACAATTCAGGCAAACTTTTAAGCCTACATAGTAAGCTAATAGAGGAAATAAGATTTGGGGTACGTATTTTCCTCAGATGGAAATTGATCAGTCGTAAGTTGTAAGATCTGTATAGGTCGTAAACAGAGGTTGATAACCTTTTGCTGTTAAATTATATATAACAGGTTTGTCGTATAGTAAAGATGAGATCAGTATACGTTAAATTTTCGAAAAAAGGTTTCTTTCGTTTATTTCAGATAAAATTCTCTTGTCCTTTCTAACATTTCAGTATCTTTACATCAAAGACTAATAATACTCTTTCAGGTAGTCTTGTATCTTATTAATTCTGAACAACTTAACAATAAGACGTATCACTTTATATTCCTGAACAGAACGGTTGTTAAATTTGATATACTTTTGCAAGGACTTATAATTTACATAATAATTTAAATTTGCAATATCATTAACTTTACTCAGAGACAGCTTGCTCGAATGTCTAAAAAGAAACTTATATAAAGTTTTTTATAAAATAGGAAAAATAATCGATTAATGTATTCCTGTGAAGTAATGTCAACGATAAGTAGAAAATGCGCCACTCTTTCTGTTAGAAATGTACTTGCGATTATCTTTTAAAATCTTGTAAAGAAGAGGTGGAAGAACGCTGAAAATTGCGACATGGTGACAAGATAGAAATTAGAAAAAAAAGATTGCTTAATTTTCCCTTAAAATCGCGATGAAATGATCGGCACGGGATAATAAGTGGTGGAAAGTGCGACCAGTTTATTTTATTAATACTACTCTGCCAATAAAGTGATGTATATAAAGATGTATCTTTCGGGTATTGCCGTGGCCGTTGTAACAAACTTGGCGTTTCGCTGACCATACTATCAGCTTCTTTAGAAGTTCTCGAAAGACTGATGTTGATGTCTTCTGTTCCTCGTTATATACCCAGTCCCTGCTCCGCTCCAATGATGCGTATCTGTTCCAGTCCGCTGAACCGTGTCCGTTATCGCCCTCTAATCCGTATCCCCTGCTTCTCCTCGATTCGTGTTAGATGGTCTTGGATGCGTCTTCGATGGTCCATGCTGCTCCGGCCTTTCCAGCGTCAACTACCATACCTTACTCAATCTGTATTCATCTTCTCGATTGAAGTTGTTCAGGTTCTTTATTATTTCCAGGAATTCTCTCACTATCCGTGTTTCCATGAAAATATTAGCAATGACTGGTGAGAGTGGTGATCCCATGGCTGCGCCGTCTTTCTGCTCGTAGAAATCTCCATTCTATAGAAAATAGGTGGCGTTTAAACAGTCTTGCGAGGTCAATTTTGTCCTCTTGTAGTCCTTGTGGTATAAACTGTTGTCTGATGAGTTCCAGGGTTTCTTCCACTGGCACGTTGGTAAAGAGAGATTCCACGTCGAAACTCATTAGTATGTTTTCACTTACTTCATGGTTACTTCATCTTCATGTAGAATCTCTACAAAATGTTCAGAGTTTCTTACAAAACTGCTTGTCGATCCCACATGCTGTTGTAGTTGTTTGGCAATATATTTGGTTACTTCGTAAGTCGGAGATCCACAGGTGCTCACAATCGGTCGTAAAGGGTTTCCAGTTTTGTGTATCTTCGGTTGTCCGCATACCTTGAAAGCTGCCTTTCTGACGGTAGTAGACGTCGTCGTTGTTCTTCTTTCGGTATGGTTGACTCTGATAGTTTTCCTGGTTGGACGTTCGATATTAGCTGTAGGGTCTCTGCTTAGCTTCTTGTAATGTTCAGGAAAGTGATATAAAATTTAGCAGCCAGCAGACATTTCTGGTGTTTCTACGGTTACAATTCGGACAATAGTAATTAATTTTACGTATGATAGATGTATTAAAACGGCTACATTGTCAAGATCTCAAGGTAATACTGTTTCCATGAATTGTCTGTCTGAACTTATTTGGTGTAGAATTTATATAGAACTACCACACTTTAATTTCGTGAAACTTTTAACGTAATAGACCTCTGCTTACAACTAGTTCTCCACCATTTTTGATATTCAATCAATGCAAACTCTCCGAAGCTGCTGGAAAAAAAATTATTGAATAATTTCTACCATGAAATTAAATGCATTTATTTTCACAAAAAATGTAACGAATTAGTCTATATTGATAAGACTGGCACGTTTGCAGTGTGTGCTGTCAGCGCTGTCTTTCTACAGAAGAATAATAGAATAGTGGATGCTTCCACATACAACTTATTTACTATTTTTGCTAATTCGGAAACGTAAGCGATCAATGGATAAATTGAGCAACCGGTTGCGAGTATACGTGGTAACCACCAGTAACCACTTATCACCAAATTTGGTAGTTGCTACCGGTGGCAACCACAAATAGGGTTACGAATACGAACAGTCGAAGCCTGATAGTAATCTCGCCATGTTGCCTTTGGTTTAGCACCACATAATGTCCCACAAAATAAATTAGAAGAGAATGAAAATTCAGTTGATTATTTCTAATTCATCACAGATGCCAATGTTATTGCAATTAATTCATTCTAAACCTTATCCTAGGCTTTCATTGTACTCTATATATGTTCTTCTTCGCTTGATCGATGCTGCCGATTGTTTATCCTTCTACTGTACTACTAAATTAACGCGATGTGTATGGCTATGTGGACATGTTTTATGTAACCGGCTAGGTCATAAAATACCTTCACTTTGGCGATTTTATTGTAGAAAATAGGATTCTGGTACTTTAAAGCACATTTTAGATTAGATAAATTGTTTTCTTTACAGCTTATTTATGTTCTTTAGGATGGTTTGTTGATAGATATTAGGTCTTTTTATAGCGGGTAGATTTTCGCACTATGTAATGAAAATATAACAGTATTTACGCTCGCACTTTTATGGCAAATTCAGAACGAATAAATTTTGTGTAAGTACCATCTATGCTTCAGAAGAATCTAATGTCAAAACAAAAATGGAACATAATTCTATTTCGTGTGAATTTGCGGGTGCTTCCTTGCTTTGAGCAATGTTAAATAACTCTATTAATAATTTAATAACATTAATGTCGTTTATAATTTTTGTAGTTTTGGTTTGCGTCTAGAACAGTGCTGAATAAAGTTGTAAGACAGCCATTAAATGCGATTTTCGCTTATTTTTGCCTTTATTGCACGCGTTTGGTTGCAAATATATATTTTCGTTTAAACAAAGGATAAAACAGTTGCCGTACATGCTAAATGTACTAATTTGGCCGGATTCAATTTCTTTCCGCTCAAGCTAAAAACAGCTATATCTAATACCGTATAGATTCGCGATTGTAGTCGCGTTCTCCAATCAAATTCGGTTAAAATCCATGTATTGGACTGTATAATTGAAAATGTTTTAAAATAAATAGAAGAAGTAAATGATGAACCGTGTTTGTAAATTTGTCTAATTATGTTACAATAACCAACATTAGAGAGTTACGCTTAAAATTCAACACCTGGTATACATATGTTTCATTAACATTTTCTGAACAAATGGTGACAATTTGACTGCTGTCTGTAGAAAATTTTGGGTTTTTGCAACCAAAGATATCATAATCATGTTCCATACAGCTATGAAGTCAAAACATTGACCAAACATTTTAGGGAGACCGGTACAATTTCCAATAATAAAACTTCAGGTGCTTATGAACTTAATGATCTCAAGATAATATTGAAGCTATTTGGATTTCTTCTGATCAAAAGCTCTAGATGTTTTGTCGAGAAACTCATCAGTCTTGAACTTGGATAAGCTACAATCGAATATTCAATCAGGTAAGAATGAATGCATCTATTATAGACTTTTCAATTTCTATAATAAAATTTGCCAAAACGATTTCAACGCTGGTGAGAGTTATTTCAAATGTTCTTATTTTCCTACATCATTTTATATACTCTACTTTAGTAACTTTCTTTAGGATAATAGTATTAGTGTGAACGATATCGGTAGTGACGTTTTCCCTGAACAAACAATATTATAATTGATACTGTTCAAGGCTCTTAGAGCACTTATCGTAGCTTAATGCTACAAATCGACCACCCAATAACTTGCCACATTGATTTTATTAGAGGAGCTCTTTCAACATAAACATTTTTCAAGAATTAATTCTTATTTTGTTATATTCTAAGTAAATAAATACCCACCTAGTTCATATTTGTATCTTATTTGAATAATGTACGCATATAATTTTTAAGATTATCTGTATGATTTGATTATACATTGATATGAACAACATTGATTGAACAATATTTCTAATGTAAAATATATGCCAACAGATGATTTATTACGTTAAAAGCACCGGCTTATTATTGTGTGACTTATGAGACATCAATAAAAGAATCGTATTTAACGATTTCGCTGTAGGTGAATATCAAGCTTATGTACAATCATCTGAGGTAGTCCTGAAGTGGTGCTTGAAACTTGTTATCAGTTGCCTCTTAGCTGCTAAAGAGAAATTACGACAGCAAGATCCTAGGAATGCATCCTAGAGTCTGCAGTCTTCAGTCTAGATATGGCAAAGTAATTAAAATATTTAGCTGTAAAGTATATGTTGTTTTGGTAAGTTAATGTGCTTCTCGTCTGTCAGTCCAATTTCCGATTGATCATAATATACCGGAGCTGTATTTTGTTCAAGAAATAGTTTATTCTCATCCAGCATAGAATTTCGCTCTAGATCATGTTGATTTTTAAGTTGTTCTGTTATTAATAGATCGGTCTTCTTTCAGTAATTCAAAATGCAGTGCACCACTGCAACTAGTTTCAAGCACCACTTCAGAACTACCTCAGATGATCGTACATAAGCTTGATATTCACCTAAAGAGAAATCGTTAAATATGATTGGTGCAGATAAATACGATTTAATAAATGTCCAACTACGGCCTCTCCAAGTATTCCAGATCAAACATTTAATTTTTGAGGAGCTTGAATATTTCCATCTCGAAAAATGTGAGTACTCTACTGCTCCTATATTGCACATTTTATTTATTTATAAACCCATTAAAAGAACTGCATTGGTCGCTATAGGATACGTTCTTTACCTGCATTATCTTTTAGTTTAATATATTTCTCATAATTTCTGTACTGTAATCTTCTTTCATAGTCATTCTCGTAAAATTCTTGCTTTATATGGAAGGAATATACTTCGATAATGACGTAACGAAATAGTTGGACTTAAAGTTAGATAGCCTATTGCCTCAAAATGCGTCATTTTGTCAAATGCCTTGTTACCATTTCTTTTCTTATTTGCCACAAACTCATGCATGTGATAGAAGTGTTTATTGCGTTCATGTTTATTATTAAATACTCTGACTGTTGCTCATGTATGTACATTGGTGTCCAGGATCATAAGTAGTAACTTCGATCCTCTGGCCAATACTGTAAACCATTTTTACATGAAATAAACTAAGTACCTTCGTATTTTGATATTCACTCAATTAATGTATTACTTCCCGAGATCAATTCTCCGAAGAGCTATGCCATAATTTTAATGATAGTTTTTTGTGTGTGCTGCAGGATAAATGCAATGTTAGGGGACATTTATTTAATATACATTAGCGTCCTTATTGTAGTAATTAAGACCCAGTCGTATTTAGGTAAATAGGTAGAGAATTAATTAAGGCATAATTATAGCAGTGTACGTTATGATCGATTTTTTTAACACGATGAGTATTGTAGATCTTGTATAATTTGAAGGGCCCAAAATTTACAAGATTACATGGAAAATATTGCGCAAATTGGCAATTTAGATTACTTTTGGCTTACTACAAACTTTGCTCTTGAAACCATTCAATGAAACCTCAACTCTTATACTCTGATATTATGTATTCTCTACATTCACTATACTTGAAAAACGGAACAGTATTCTATTCAGGAGTTTCCTTACATTTGTTGCTGCTTGTGAACGTTCCACCACGTAGTTTCACAACTGCTTTCATGTGTGTATTATCTCACACAACATTTTACCGTAATTTCCATAATTACATCATACGCGTATACTCGGAAAACTCAATTTATACACCAGTTTCTATGTTAATATATTCGCTATTGTCTCAAAATCAGCAGCCGTGTTTCTCTCACGCGACTTTTGAAACATTTTATTTATACCCTTTTTATGGTAAGTCGATAAAGTACTTTGATGGTTACATACGTTGAAAAACGGTTCAACTGTTTGAGTAGTTACAGCGTTATAAAAAGAACATTTTATTAAAACCACCATCAGGCATTAATTTTTCTGGAGAGAAGTGCTTCACTTGACAATTTTATTTCGTTCGCTTCCGTTTCCTTTATTTTCACGTCATATAACGGAAAACTCATTCCATCTTCATCGCACTCTTTTATTTTGTACTTTGCGGTATTCTTTCGACGTTCGTAATAATTCAGGGTCTGTCCCGGTGCTGAACGGCTACAAATTTCGGCATATTTGACAAATATTCCCTACGGTGGTTGTTAACTGTTTTAATAATGGTGAAAAATTGTATAAGATATTGCATCGTTAATCAAATGCGGATATACACCGGATATGTTGAAATACATCCTGCTGATGATGTTTATCGTCGTTTTTATACCATAAGCAATCTGTTGGTTATTTGTTGGGTTCTGATGGCAAGTATTAAATGCGAAATATCGATGTTTGATACTTCCTGAAGCGCAATCATTTCCGGGACGGAAAAGATGTTTTATCAGAAATAAGGACATCTCCAAAGAAAATGTTTATAAAAAATGTAATTTATATTGAAGTCGTCATCAACTGCGTTTATCCCCTGTACTATGTGAATTTGTATGAATACAGACAAGTTCGTCTGATAATGTATATTTGAAAGAAAATTATACTTATTTCAATGTAAATAAAACATAGTTATTATACCTATTACTTAGTGAAAAATACAAGCAATATATATTTACACCAAATATTTAAGATTTTCACTATGGATTGGTACAAATCATAGTAATATGTGTGTCAATCGATAGGTCATATAATTACAAATTTTTACCTAACTCGGCATATTATACACCATTCGAGGTAGAGCACTGAACTAGAAATAGCACACATCCAGCGGCTCTATTACAAAGTGAAGAATGATTATGACTAAATTAGCTTTTATTATAAGCAAAAGTACAAAAATTATATGTCATAATCATAACAGCGGTGATAGCACATACAAGGTCGATGGAAGATATTGTAACATTTTAGAAAACACTATAACGAAAGGTTGTGGACGAAAGGACAAAGGCCACAAAAATAATTCACCATCTGCAGGTAGATAGAATAGAAGAAATAAGAATATACATTCTTTATTATGTTACAATACAAATACTGTAGCAGTATTAAGAGGAAAATTCTACTGGAATAAACATACATGTATGTACTATCGCGAGCACTTTAAACGACTCAAACTGCCATAAAACGTATCTATTGTAGGCTTTCCTTACTTAGAGCAATATTCAGGTAAATACAACTGGGCAACTGTAATAAACCGTATAGCCGCAGGCCGGAGGGTAGACACTATTTAAAAGAAATCTAAGCGAAAAGAATTATGAATATACTTTACATGAATATGATGTACTGAGCGAAGGTAGACCGTACTCAAATTAATTGAATAAGATAAAATTTCATCATTTTTCTCAGGGAAAATATTGATCTAACAACAAGTATTGCAAAAATTATAAACTTACAGATTATGACACGTAATTATGGAAAGAATTTAATATTATGTTATTAGTGTTTAGGGTATTAGGGTCAATGTTTTAATTGAAACAGGCGATAATAGATAATGTATAGAAATATCATGTGATTAACGTCTTTTTACAAGAAGTCTCAATTTAAACAAGGTATACTTCTAATACTAAAATATCTATTATTTCTTAGCCTTTTGTGAAATTGATATTTAATTTTAATCATTTCTTAATGTTTTGCAAACATTGTTTTTCCTTCAACATACAATAGAAATATATATAAAAATATATTTTAAATGTGCACTGCGTATGAATGTTCGAGACATAATATCAAACAGAGCGAATTTCGTCAATAAATACGAATCATATTATAATCATGTACTTAAGATGTATTACAATCATCATAGGATATATAATTTATTGCGAATCTTTCTACCTGCTTGTTATCGACCTCTAATTACAGTCGCCCAGTACTTATCAAATGTTTCGAGTAGCTCTATACGGCCATAACGCTTGAAGTTTGAGCCGTTTAAAATGGTCGCGATAGTACATATGTACAGAATGTTGGTAAAAAATCTTACACACATTGTCAAGTGTTTTATTTTATATCTAATAAGAAAACGAAAAAAAAAATAGTAACAAGGATCACATATTCAATGGTTTTCAAGATGTAAGATGCTTAATTTAACGAGTATACCATATTGATGAATGGACGGATAAACTTATGCACGGCCGTTCATTGCTAACAATATTGTAAATGGCTTTAAAGATGGGGAGATTTATTCCTTGGACAATATTTGAAACGTTTTTTTCTGTGGAAATTTCCAGTTCAAACGGAAGCAAAACTGAAAGCATGGTCAATGATACTCGTAGGGCTTCTGTTTTTACTAAGGCTGCAAATTATGTCCGTTAGCCTTCTAAACGCTTATGAGCGACCCTTCTTGCCGCGAATGTTTTTGGAATCAAGTTCAATGAGACACTGTAAGTGGGCGGCTAAGTCGCGGCCGGATATTAATTTTCCATCTCCAGTATCCTCCGGGTTTGGACAGCGGGTTCTCCGACTTAAAGGCCCTTTGAAGGATTCCTCTGGCCAGCG
The DNA here is from genome assembly GCA_023690525.1 of Holotrichia oblita. Classification (NCBI taxonomy): domain Eukaryota; kingdom Metazoa; phylum Arthropoda; class Insecta; order Coleoptera; family Scarabaeidae; genus Holotrichia; species Holotrichia oblita. Next base: position 110,554,038 of record CM043018.1, on the reverse strand, counting down.
CATAATCGCTCAGAGGATGTATTTTCAAGTCTCTGTGTAGCTGAGAGTTTGTCATGAACCAGGGTGCTGCGACTATGATTCGCAGCAACCGGTTCTGAAGTACATTGAGTCTTTTGACTGAGAAATGCTGGCGTTGGACCAGATCAGGCCAGCGTAGGTTAGAATAGGTCGGAGAAATATCTTAAAAATAAGAAGCTTGATCCTCAAGCTAAGAGAGCTTCTCCAGCACAGGAGCGGGCCCAGAGCCCCACAAGCACGCAGAAACTTGGCAGTAATGGCAGAAAAGTGCTGCCTAAATGCAAGCCTCGTGACCAGAGTAATGCCGAGGTTCTGGACGTGGGTTTCCCAGGGCAATCTCTGACCTCCGATGGTAATACAGGATTGCGTTTCCTAGAGAATCGAATTGCGATGCATTTATTCGCGTTTATTGATAGGCACCATTTGAACGCTCGCCCGCAGATCTCGTCCACGGACCTTTGAATTCAACAGAAAACCAAGGCATCGTATTAATGATAACCTAAACTTCTATAACGCTCCCTACAGTTTGAAAATTTGTCTCTCTTTCCCAGTGTTTCCTAATATATTTCTACCAACATCTCTATGAGAAATCCTAGTTTGTTATTGAAACCCTTCACTACAAAGAATATATATTTTGCCTAAAAACAGTCAACCATTTCCAAAACTGTGCCAAGAAAAATATCAAAAAGGGAAAAGAGGCTGGTAAAACAACGATTGCAACGGATACTCCCGAAAAGTTAGAAGTTATGCTGATGAAGAAACAGAAAACAAATATACTAATAAAATTAAATAAAACAAAAAAAGATGTAAATGTAGACTTCAACTTAACAAGCATTTGTTTAAAGGAGATAGAAAAACCAAGGAAGATAATTTAGAAAAAAAAGCTATTCAAAATCTGTCATCGGATAAGGAAGATGAAGATGAAGGTGTTGCACCTTTGGTAAAAATCAAATGACAAAGGTGGTAGTAATGAGGAATGCCTATTTTGTTGTGAAGTCAGAGAAGTAGATACATAACATGAAAGTAATGTGTACATAATTGGTGTGCTGACAATGAAAAGAATAGTTGGAAGACATTCGGATTTGATTCTGCCACAATTCGTATGCCCTGGCATCTAATCAACTTACTTTTCATACGCATTTTATTTTTTCCCTATTTTATTTTTATTATGTGTACAAGATAACTTGGGAATGTTTCTAATAGACCTTTTAATTTGTTTAAGACATAAATAGGATGCATAATAAATCAACATTGATCTCTAAATTGGTTTCAGTTGTATTTATAGTTTCCCTGTTTCTCTAAGGTAAGCTATAACTTACAGATATGTGTTGTACAGAACAAACATTTTAAAATTTGCTGTATGTTTTGATAGTCCTTGTTGTAGTTGAAAAACAAGTCAATAGACCCATGACAGTCATTACAAAGATAAGCTCTATCATTATTAGCTGAAAAAAAGTGTAACTATCAAAAGCGTTCCAAGGTATATACATACAACAACCTAGCCTATCTCTCGCTACAGAAATTAAAACTGAACTGAGGAACAATGAGGTTAAAATAGTCAGAGTTATATGCGGAGCAACAGGAGAGGTATATAAATATTTATAGGATACCTACATTATAATTTCCAATTAATATACAGGTGTTCTCTCTCGTTTGAGAAAGTACGAAAACTGTTTTTAGTATAGGCTTATTATTTATGATTTCCAATATTGTACTAATCTCAAATAGATTGTGTTAAATGGTTTGTTGTATGTCTGAGTTGATACTCCTGTAATTAGTTATTCTCCACGACATTAGTTGCCCTCCATTAATAGAACATTCACGGAGTTCGTACTAATTAATTCTATAAAGCTATATGTATGTATGTACATACATCTGCGTGACTGTTGTACATACATACAATAAGATTGTGGTGGCAGCCATCTGTCAATACCGAAGAGCTATTTAATCAGCTTCAGCCGAGTCTTATCAACAAACAGTATTCAAAAAACCATCTACAGTAGATCTAGGGAAAATGGACATCTGAAGGGCTTTTAGGATTGAATAATATGAAGAACTAGTGTTTAATAGCAGGTGTATTATCTTATAATAGATATGCTAACTGTCGTATATCATATATAATTTTTTAATTGCGTTTGCAATGCTGACTGCGCATCGAAGTGCTTTTTTATATACCTGAAGGTTGCCGCATTAAGCTCGATTCACACACATCCGTCACGAGACAGTGACGTTTCCGTCAAAGATAGTTCCGTCTGGTTCCATCACAAAAGCGTTTGTGACTGATCAGTTATGTCAGTTCACACACACCCGAATTACTTCAGTTAGTAACCCGATCAATGATTGAAAGATGGCGAAGTTGACAGAGGAAGAATTGGCTGCAATTGCTATAATTTTAGACGAGGAAGAGGAGGAACACAGAATAAAAAAACGAAAATGGGTGCATGAGGCATGGAGGAAAAGAGAAAGAGAAGGAGAGTTTGTCACATTGTATAAGGAATTAATTGCAGATGGAATAAAGTTTTATAAATATTTCAGAATGTCTGAGTGTTGTTTCAATATACTGTTAAGTAAACTCTCGACCTATTTACAAAAACAAAACACTCATTGGAGAAAAGTCGTAACACCCAATGAAAGGCTAGCAGTTTGTTTGAGGTAAGTGATTTTCCAGTTATTTAGTCATCTGGTGATGTTTGATTTTGACATTCGTGGTTTGGCGCCTATGCCTGGGGCCTTGCGTACTTATCGCTCATTTCGATACTTTGACAGAGATGTGTTTACTACTGAGTTGAAACTTATTCCTTGGAATTGTATTTTTGATATGAATAGTATAGATGAAATGGTTAATTTTTTGTCCACTAACTTAAACTTGCTTTTTGAATTGCATGCTCCATATAAAACCGTCAGCTCTACTAAACATTTTAATCCGTGGATTACAGAAAACATAAAATTATTAATGTCACTGCGTGATAGGGCTTTGCACAGGTTTAAGCTCACAAATTTACCTAGTCATTGGGATTATTACAAACAATTAAGAAATTATACTACTACTGCAATTAAGGCTGAAAAGAGAGCATATCTGAGTCATCGCTTACGTGTTTCCAATCGGAATAGTTTGTGGAACGATTTGAAAGATTTAAATATTTATAAAAGAAAGGAGCTCGGCATACCTGTGGGTCTCCGTGACGTGAAGGTTTTGAGTACTTATTTTAACAGGATTTCTGGTCGGGATTGCAGCGTGGATGATGCGGTTCTTGGTTTTTATACCCTACATAGGAGACCGGGTGTGGGATCCTTTAAGTTTTCGCATATAAATGAGGATGAGGTGAGAAAATATATAGATAAGGTCACTTCGCGCTCGTGTGGTATGGATAATATAAGTATTAGAATGCTGTCTTACTGTTGTCCTTTTCTGATTCCTTATATTACATATATTTTTAATTTTTGTATTTCTAACAGTGTTTTTCCTGAAGCGTGGAAGTTGGCAAGAGTTGTCCCAATCCCGAAGAATTCTGAACCACTAGACTGTACTGACTTGCGACCAATTAGTATTCTACCTGTGCTGTCGGGGGTGCTGGAGAGGGCACTGGCGGATCAGCTACGTAGGCATCTTGACAACTACCACATACTTCCTTCAACACAATCTGGCTTTAGGTCAGGCTATAGTTGTGCGACTGCATTGGCTTCGATTATTGATGATATTTTAACGGCGACCGACTGTGGAAAACTCACGGTTCTGGTTTTACTTGACTTCTCTAAGGCCTTCGACACTATCAGCCATAGCCTCCTGTTAGCAATATTACATTATATAGGTCTGGATGGTTCTGCTGTAGACTTTTTCTATAATTATTTACATAATAGAACGCAGAGTGTTGTAGTTGACAACGATGCTTCTGATCCCACTGTTCTAAGATCTGGTGTTCCTCAGGGCTCTACGTTGGGGCCTCTTTTATTCACAATTTATACATCTCAAATGTTGTATTTTAAAAATTTTACTGCCACTTTTCATCTATATGCTGACGATACTCAGCTATATTATTCTTTTTGTCCAAAGGATTTGGACAGAGCTGTTGCACTAATAAATAATGATTTGCAAAGTTTTTATGATATTTCTAAAAAGCATGGTCTTCTTCTTAATGAAGAAAAGTCTTGCTTCATAGTTTTCGGGGGCACTAGAAATAAACAGAATCTAAGTGCAAGGATTACCTTACAAATTAATAATTCAGCTATAGAAAGGCGCGTATGCGTTAGGGACCTTGGTCTAATCATTGATGAAGGGTTGCGATTTCGCCAAAATACCAACAATAACATTAGGAAAGCCTATTTAAATTTAAGAATGCTTTTCCCGCATCGGCATATTCTTGAGTTAGGTGTTAAGAAAAAGTTGTGCGATATGTTGGTTTTATCTCACTTTAGTTACTGTGACCTTGTATATGGCTCTTGTTTGGACAGCATCGATGTCAAACGAATTCAAGTGGCTCAAAATTCATGTATGCGCTACATTTTTGGCATAAAAAGACGGAACAGAATCTCTCACAAGCTTACTGAGCTTGGATGGTTAAACATGGCTGGGCGTAGAAAATTCCATTTTGCTTGTTTTGCTTTTAGATTGATAAATTGTAATACTCCATCATATTTATTGAATAAGATTAGGTACAGGACGGATATTCATAATATAAATATCCGTAGAAAAGATTTAATTGACATTCCACGCCATCGCACGCAACAATTTAAAAGGAGCTTCAGTTATTGTATAGCACATATTATTAATAATTTACCTGTTTCACTGGACTACCAAACATATGGTGTTTTTAAACGAAGATTAACGGAGACTCTTCTGAGTGAGCAATCTAAACCTAATTAACTTTACCTTGTGTTGTTCAATATGTCACACATTCAATGAGTAGTGTGTTCTACTTGCAATCGGCTTAAGTTAGATGTATATATTTTCCTTTGAATTTGTGGCTCACCCGTAAAACCAGGACGCTTGTTGCAAACTGAGGGTGTTGCCTTTTGCTCATACTTCATTATAGTATTATATATTTTTCTGGTATTTATGTCTACTACATGTTAGTTTCATTATGGGCAATAAACGTATTATTATTATTATTATTATTATTATTATCTAACTAATAAATAGAAACATAATATGTACATAAGAAATAATAGGTACAATTGGTATTGATATTGAAGAGCATTTTTCATATGTACAACAATTGAAGAGATTATATAAATTACAGTCGTTTTCACAAGAGCGTATCTTAATTTTTAATATTAAAACAAGTGTTAAATAGAAAACTTATTTATTAAAAAAGAAGAATGATATGTACACTACTACGCTTACAATTAGTAAGGTGTCCAGTCTCCATGATTCTCTAGCATAGCTGTACAGCGTCTAGGCATGCTTTGTACCAAATTTTCGGCGTATTCCAGCGGTAGAGATCGCCATATCTGTCTAAGTTGACGACATAGCGTTCTCAAATTAAATATAGGTTTTCCTCTAAGTTTATTCTTCATAAAAGCCCAAACATTCTCTATTGGATTTGCATCAGGCGATTGCGAAGGCCACTGCAACACTTGGATCCCATTTTCTTCTTTTCATGACTGACAGAGACGGCTGCGATGTTTAGGATCATTGTCCTCTTGCAGAATCCATAATGACGTGTCATTGCCAAACCACTTCTTTGCCGATGGTAACAAACTCTTTTTATAAATTTTGGTCATTCCTTGTGCGTTTAAATTCGATGAAAAGATGTGCAGTTCACCGAAGCCATGTGAACTGAAACAACCCCAAACATGCACCTTTATTGGATGCTTTACAGTTCGTTGCAACATTGGTTTTCCCCGAATTGTCCATGCTTTTCGCTGGGGACTAAATGCCCAAAACGATGATTCATCCGAGAAGATGACATTGTCCCAATCGCGTGTCGCATTTTCGCGCGCCCACAGTAGACGCTTTTCGATGTGCTGTTGTTTTAAAAGAGGTTTCATCTTTACACTACGCCACTCAATCTTATTTTCATGAAGACGACGACGAATAGTTGCTGTACTAACATTAATATGTCTTTTAGCTAACCGTTGTTGGCCTTGTTTTAAGGTTAATGCTGGGTTTTTTTTAAACAAATTTATTATTACACGGTCCACGCGATTAAGGGTGGCGCGCTTTTTACCGCGTTCTGGGAAGTCATCAACATTTTTTTGTGTTTTAAAACGCGTAACCCACTTCTTCACAAATGCGTTTGACCGATGTAAATACTTTGCAGCGGATTGTGTCGACATTTTGGGGCCTTTAGGGTGCGAACACAAGAACACTGCTTCTAATCTTTTAATGTAAGGTGCACTCGTTTTATATTATTACCTGCTTTTACGACTATACAAGTAAAACTGACCTAAAACTTTCAAAGCGTAATAGAGTAGGAATACCAGATTATGAAATAAATCTATTTTTCTAAGAAGGATTAGTTAAATCGGTAGTTTTGATGGTTACGCTCTTGTGAAAACGACTGTATATAGGAATATGAGCTCGAAAATGATATATGTACACTAAGGTTTACATATATAACATATTTATTGATTCTTGTACAACATACATAGACCAAATATAATAAATATTTTTAATCTGTTTGATAATGATGGAAATAATTTTGCAAGGGATGTAGTGTAGATGAAGATGTATTTCGATCTGGTGCACTGTGTTCAAATGTTTGACCAGGCGACGGTAGTGGAGTAGAAGTTGATGTTGAGCTCGCTGATAAGTACGTAGGGTGAAAATCAGATTGCTCATGAGAAATTTCTCCCATGATTGTTTTTAGTTCATACTTTTGCACGACAGCAAATATTTCTGATTTTGCTAAATACAAATTATATGGACAAAATGTCTTTAAAGTTGGTGCAATACCAATTAAAAATGCATCAACCGGCTGTAGATCTTTTGCGGAGCTTTTATTTGCGGTTTCATTTTCATTCTTCTTAACTAAATATTCCATTAACTTAGCTGCAGCAGTTTGCTGAGGAGTCGAAGTTTTAGTTGACTGTTTTTGTTTCATCGATTTTACAGGAACTTGCAAAGATGGCTGTTCCTTGCTTTGTACTAAAGAGGAAGACGGTTGACTTTGTACATCCTCAGATATAGACGCAAGTTCTTCTTGATCCAGGGTTTGATCCACCTGCTCATTGTCTTCGTCCTCTTGGTCTTCTTGACTTTCAATATTACTTTTCGTTTCCCTCTCATCGAAATATTTTTTTAAAAATTCTAATTGATCCGCATATTTATACCTTTTTATTTTTTTGGCACATTGCCCACTTGTTGTTGTACCTTTTCTTAGAGACTTTCTAATATATGTATTTTTTGACCTTTATGTACTTATCTTTTAATTCCTGATTTATTTCCACTTAGAGGTCAATAAAACAATAAATAATTAAATACCAATTTATTCCATAACATATAATAATATGTTTTAACGAAAACATATTATTAGAGACATAGTGATTAGAGACTTTCTGTAAGTATCTCGAATATTGGTCCATCTCGCTTTACATGCTGGACCTAAAATATGTACAAGAAGTTTAATGATTGACAATAATCATAATTTGCACTGAAATTTAGTGGTATGTACAAGATTATCTTATTTAATTTTTTTTCAGATATTTGGCAACGGGAGATTCTCTGCAAACAATTTCCTTCAGCTACCGTTTAGGTCATAGCACAGTGCAGAAAATTGTAAATGATACATGCACGATAATATGTAAAAATTTGTTGGCTGAAATGCTACCAACTCCTACTGAAGATATGTGGAAATCCATTGCTAATGATTATAACACAATTTGGAATTTTCCGAACTGCTTGGGGGCTTTGGATGGGAAGCACGTTACCATTCAAGCTCCTGCAAATAGTGGTTCGCTATATTTTAACTATACGAAAACGTTTTCAGTTGTCTTGCTGGCACTTGTTGACGCTAATTATAATTTCATTGCTGTCGATATTGGTGCATACGGTAAAAATAGTGATGGGGGTATATTTGCACATTCTAAGTTAGGTAAAGCACTCGAAGAAGGCAAACTACGAATTCCTCAAAATACAGCATTGCCTAACACATGTACTGAAGCTCCGTTCGCCATTGTAGGGGACGAAGCATTTCCACTAAAGACATACTTAATGCGACCATATCCACGGCAAGAATTGGATATTTCTAAACGTATTTTCAATTATCGTTTATGTCGCGCCAGAAGAGTGGTCGAAAACACATTTGGGATGTTATCTCAAAAATTTAGAATTTACAACCGACGTATGCAGGCTGCACCGCAAAATGTAGATTTTATAATACTAGCGACTTGTATATTGCATAACTTCATTAAAAAGTATGACTTAAACACGTATAATTACGAAAAACAAGAAATAAATTTAAATGAAACTACTAGAAAAGGATTTGAAAATTTGCCTTTGCAGGGTGGAAACGCAACAAAAGATGCCTTTAATGTAAGAAAAGTTTTTAAAGATTACTTCAATTGAGAGGTTGGTTCTGTTCCATTGCAAGAGGGAAAGATTTAATATTTATTGTAATATTAGGTTATAGACATTGTGAAATTAAGTAAAAATTAAAAATTACTTACCATCTGTTTTCATTTGTTCTCCTAACTTTCTCCAAACATCGTTCTTATAAGAAATGTCCATATATTTTTTGTGTGATAAATCATATAGTACTTCATACAACCGGACACTTTCAATAAGTTTTTCGTCGTCCATTATAATATTGATATAATTATAATGAAATGAAATATATATAATACAGTGTTTCGAACTTTAGACAAAAACAAATATCGGCGATATCCGTCGGAGATTTTTGAAAATATCGTCGTGGAGAATATAAAATATCTCGTTCCGTCGACTGAAGAGTGACTGACTGTTCGGTTTCGAATCGTCGCCGGTTGGGTGTGGACGATGCAATCTTTTTCAATGAAAGAATATTTTTTATGACTAAGATTGATCGAACTGTTCGGATTCGCGTCGTCTCGTGACGGATGTGTGTGAATCGAGCTTTACTTGTGCAAAACGGTCACTTACCAGTTCTTTTTTAAATATGTCACTACAAATATTTTAACATATTTCACAGCTTGCACACTGGATCCAATAATGCCAGAGATGAATCTTGCAGTTTTCAAGAACGGTCACGTTATGATTATTAATATTGATGCCGTTTCATTCAGTACAAAAAATATTCTACATTGATCCGTCATGTAGGAACAGAAATTCTCAAACTTAATAAAATATTGCCTGCATTAGGTAGTATGAAATTGTGAGATATTTTTGGAGTACCTCCTTAAACATGAATTAAGTTCAGCTGCAAATCGACTAATTTGTATTAGAAATAATCTTGTATATCGTGAATTATGTAGCGATTCCTATACAATTTTAGATTCCAATTATATTCAATGCATTTGTGCCATCCGTTACATGTTCGGAGCAAGAAAATGAAAATATATTACTAGCTTCGGCAAATAGGAGCACGTTTCAGTGCAGTGCGTAGAACAAGGTAGAGGGGCCGAGCAGCCGTATCAGGCAAGCGTTCAGTAACATTTACGTAGTCGTACTATTTATGTTCGTGACTTCCATGAGTGAATATAGGCGATACGGACGCATGAATGTTTACACATAAAATAATGACAAAAATGTATTATAAAACGTGCTGAAACGCTTACTGTTTTAAGAAGCTTGCATAAAATCACAAAGTGGGTGGCATCTATTGAATATTTGAATCATTAAATATACACACATAATACACGTTTTTCAATCACATGAGTACGGCATGCAGAATAAATAATGATTCTTAATGATGAAACAGACCGTTCTATATCGAGTGGTATATATTGATAAATTTAGAGTAATCCGTGTGTCATTTTAATGGATCTTTCGATGGACCTTCTCAAATCTGTCTTAGTCTGTGAAAAAATCTGAATGCTTGCTAATAACACTTTCAAATAACACATAACCACAACTTTTTATCCTTCAATTCTAATTTAATTCTTTTTTCAACATAGTCACGAGCAGTTGGCATAACGTTTCTTATCGACGTTCGATTGGGTAATGTATAATCCGAATACTTGCTCTATAAAGTGAACGGTGGATTAGATAGAATAAAACAGACAGCTATATAAAATGTTAATTGTTCGCTGTATCACCTGCTAGTACACGTCAAATAGTTGTCCCACTTTACACATTTAATTCTATCACCTTCGTATTCTAAATCCGGCATACTCGCTATTACGTGTTCTAATTTCTTCGAAATACGTCGTTTCCGAAACGTACGTAATTGCGACATATTCTAAGTGTGTGTACTGCTAAGCACTCACAAATAGTAGTGGTATACTACTGAACAAGTGTGCTTTGATACGGACGCTTGTGTTTCCGTGTCACGCAATTCGCCCCTCCAAATTGCTCTCCGCACTGCACTGAAACTTGCTTCTCTTTGCCGAGTGTATATATCATCCGTAATTCTGAGTTTATCAGACATAACTTCTTGCGAAATAATAAAAGCTACAATTCCATATTGCATTAAAATATACACGTTACTGAATGATCGTAAGACACAATATTCGAATTGAAACTGAAAACATACCTGCACCCGTTTGCCGCTGAATTATTTTAACTTTCAGATGTCTATTACGTAGTCAAGTCAGGGGGTGCGTGGGTTCTCATCATCAACCGAATACCGAATGAATAAATAAAATTAAAACTATCCCCCTCTTCTAGTATAAACAAGTTAACAATAGTTTTAATTTTATTTATTCATTCGGTATTAGGTTGATGATGCGTTCTCGAAACACGTGTCCCGAGTAATCCATCAAAGTTGTGGCGTTTGGTGATACCGATGTTATAGCTGTTTCATAAATTTCCAATAACATGATGTTAATAAAGAACACTGTACATATATGTACAAATTAAATTCATATTATAATATGACACAACAATATTCTAAAGAGTAACAAGAGACTAATTTGATTAACTGTGTATGAATAAAGATAAAATTCCTCTTAACGCGGCTACGACTTGAAAGGACTAAATTCCAAGCTGTGAACTTTTGTGTCCTTCTAGCAAAATGTTTGTGTATAAGTATAGGTACAAAATTTCTACCTAATTTATAAATTTACGGCGTTCAGTAACCGATTTCTAATGGGCGAAATGGGACTGGAGAAAGGATATTTGAGATGTTATTACGGGATGTCAAGGACGAAATTCAATCTAGGATGGAAATCGGGTTATCTAAGTTTTGAAAAGCCACTACGTAAACCAAAGTAAAGCTTTGAAGTTATATTTACTTAAATTTGTATATAAACTGGTCTGAAAACTAATTTATCATAAAACGGAAATAATGTGGTACATCCCAAAGCACTTTGTCCGCTGTGATCGATTGAATAATCCTATTTGATTGTGAATGAGATTAAATGTGCGACGCGTGTATATGCAATGCAATAATTTAATTGGTGAGATAATTACTATAAAAGGATAAACAGTTAAAAATCATATTCAATCAACATGTTTCTTTGTAAAGTCAACATTTTACTTCAAAGATTATGGTGATGTCAGGTTATATAAGAATTTGTTGAATGTGCACAGGTATTTTGCATTCGCATTTAACTTAGACTTCGCGTTAATATACACAAACCTTTAAGTAAGTTTAAGTAGATTTCTTCATTACAAGTAAGTAGCTTGGTGAATGAATTGACGTAATTGTTGAATTATTGTGTGCTATATCAGCTCAACTACTCGATCGAAAATTAAAATTATGAAGCGGATAATTGTAATAGGCTCCTCTCTTCCTCTCGACGGTGGTTGACTGTCTAGAAAAATTGAAAATCATCGCTGAATCGGTCATTTATATTTACACAAGGAACTAATACCGCATACAACTAGTTTTATTATAAATCTTTTGCAGTTTACTATTTTATTTACTAACAATGTAATTTATAACACGTCCCTCCGAACACAGATAGAACAGAAATAGAACTTTGGTGTTTACTGCAATACCTCTGTACTTCAGGATAATTGTAGTAAAGTTTGTGTAAATATCTATAATATATGTGTGAGTTTCTGAACAGGGTCTCCTTAAAAAAATAAACTAAGACGAAATTAAGTTTAACATTTTTCTATTAGCATCATTACGCTTAACAGAGTCCTTAATAAAGAAGACAATTTGTACAGAATGGAAGTGAAAATACTAAATACGTAGGAAAGATTGCGAGAAATGAGATCATAAATTATACTTGTAAGTAGACCGTCCGTGTCAAAATGTCGACCGGGAATTCGCCACTTGGACAAATCTCGGGCGAGCGCTACGCCAGCAGCTGATTTGCCTAAATCATTACGTTTGTCAAGTAAATAACCGACAGAAGACAGGACGTCGTCAGAATTCTGTTTGCACGCTCGTGCCATTGCGTATAATAAGTAAGTGCCTCGATGGTGGATACATTCTGAAAGGCGATAATTGATTTGAAATTCACATACGGTGCTTCAGACCGGTGGCGGTGGATGGTCGTTAATTTGTGTAATTTTAGCGAACGCCTCTTTCAAACGCGAATGAATTGAAAAGTCGGATGAAATTGAAGTGTTTTCGTAATTCGTGTCAGATTCCTTTGTATGATTTTTGTGAGAGGATAAAGCGAAGCTTTCAATGTGTCGACTGTAATTCGTTTCAAATGTGTATATCGTTTTACGAATGTTGGATTTTGTAAGGAACAATTACGCAAGCAGTTCTTATTTCAAAAATCCTGCAAGTTTCAGCCAAATATTTGAAACGAAGGTGTAAATTTGAGGAACATAAAGGGAAAGACCCTTTAAGATATCTTAATATTATTTGCAGTCGCACGGTTTTATTGAGGTAAATCGTGTAACAACTTTTAATGACAGCTTTTATACTGTTCTAGAACACAAGGAAGTTACATGACCTGTAATCAGATGGAGTAGGTGTGGTGATTGGTTGTAAAAATGCATATTGTCGTTCGTTGTATTCTAGAAAGTGTGTTTTAATTAACGCAGAGCAACATATTGAATCAGGAAGAGCCTCTCACATTAGCATTAAATTTTCATAAAGTTATTGCAATTCTGCAAGAGTTACATATAACTGTTTGCAGAAGCTTCTGCAAACGGCTAGTAGTCTGAGACGAATTGGTTTTTACACTTAGTTGATAAGTGTTACGATAATAAAAATATTTTTTATCGAAAAGCAGCAATAATGTGAATGGAAGGAGTGGCTATACCTTGTTTTTTATTAAGAGCGACAAAACTTAAAATCGCCCGCCAAAATATAGACTTATGATTGGTTAGTTGCCAGTCATGTTTACACTGCTCAAATTTACCAATTTTACTGCTGCCATATTGCAAACACAGCTGATTGAGTAAATATCTTTGTAAAAAAAGTATTTTCCAATTTTTATTTGTGTTCTTACGGTTTTCAAGCAATAAAATTAGTTTTTTTAAGAAACTATTTTCTTCTGATAATGGATTCACAGCCTAGTACACGTGGATTATCAACATCGCCTCCAAAAAACCGTGATACCTTGGGACGTGGACATTTGTCGGTACAGGAAAAGCAAGCTATATTAAAGATGTATAAGAAAATTAGTAGTGGTTATGCTAGAAAAAAGAAGACACAGATAGCACTGCAAATATCAAACACTTTACGTAGTATACTTAAATATGTGTATACAGTGTGTCCGTAAAGTATGGAATAAATTCATTCGTATATTCTAAAACTCGAACAATATACAGGCTGTTCCATTAAAAATAAATGTCGATGACGTAATATCTCACATATGGTTCACTCTATATATTTAATTGTAACGTTAAATTAAAGCAAATTAAAATCAAAAATCGACCTGTTTCGGGAAATTTCGTTAAAATTGTTTGTTTCGCAAAAAATGAATTTATTCCATACTTTACGGACACACTGTATAAACTTCTGTGTATTTATATTCCATAATAAGAATAGGTGTTTCAAGAACAAGTGTTTATCGAATAATTCATGAATATAAAACCAAAGGGCTAATTTCACCACCATCAAAACGATGAAGGAGGAAATCAGTGTTATATACATTTGACGATACTGTTAAATACTTGATAAGACGAGGAGTACAGTTTTTTTGTGACGGAGAACTTCCTACACTAAACAAGAAATTAAAGGAAGATGAAAATATATCTCAAATGAGTCGTTCTACTTTATCTAAATTAATGAGAATGCTTAATTTTAAGCAAGTTTTGGTATTAAATTATTTAAATGTTTTATATACTATTTATTTATATTTTTTTAAGATGTAATCGCAAAAGTATGCTACTTAAACTTGAAGACATTATTTTATGTAGACGAAGATATTTATCTTCGATTAAAAAATATAGAACTGACCAATGTCCAATATATTACTTAGATGAAACTTGGCTTAATGAAGGACGTACAAAAGCAAAAGGTGAGTAGATGTTAATGTTACAACACGCCGACAAACTTTTATAGATGGTGTAACAACGGGTCTGAAAAATCCTGTTGGTAAAGGTAGACGCTTAATTATTTTACATATTTGTTCGAAAAATGGTTTTGTTGACGATGGCTCGTTGGTATTTGAAAGAAGAAAATAGCTGATTACCACTATAAAACAGATGCAGAGAGAGATGATTCAATAATATTTTACAAAAATTGTCTGAGAATAGTGTCATTGTAATGGATAATGCATCCTACCACAGCAGCAAGAAAGAAAAAATACCATAAACATAAAAACATATTGTCTATACTACATATTATTATATTGCTTTACTTAAATATTAATAAATAACATAAAGGCATAAACTACTACTATTACTTTTTTATAAATCTGTTCATGAAGTTAAGTACTAAATATGTATTTAAATAGTAAGTTCATAAGCTCGTATATTATTTAATTGTATCTATCATTTAAATTTACCGCCAACATTTTCATTTATTAAATTTACCTAGTGTGATGCGTGCTGAAGCGTTTTGACCCTCTTATTAAAAAACAGACTATAGCTAGTGCATGCTAGTAGAATAGATTGAAACGGTATTTTAAAATTAATGCTGATTAAGTTTTTAAACACCCTGCATAATGTTACAGAGAAGAACTTCAAATGCTGTGTAACTACACAATATAAGGTGTGCGTATGCAAAATTCCATTCGCCTCTTTTACTCCTACGTGACGTAATATCATTATAAAGTAAGATCGGTATCTGTCACTTTTTTTCTTTAATTGCGAATAACTCAGAAGGCATGGTATTTAGGTATAGGATATGATACACGAAATATGTGTAAAATTTATTACAGAAGCTAAATTTGTAATTTTTTTTATAGCATGCTATTTAGAAAACCGGTCTACTTCCGGTTAACCGGAAGTGATATTTATTCAAAAATATTTTCACGTGATAATTTATATTCAACTACATCAAACTGTGCTTGTATGATACTTTTAGTAGGCCATTCTCACCAATCACCCTGTATATTAATTTAAAAATTATACATTTCCAAACGTAATGAATTAATTCATACCAATGATCTAAGTACAAAATTATTTTAAAATGCAAAGATAGTTTCCTAAGCACAAGGTTTATACTACTGGCCAGAAATCTCATATTGCGTTAGCTATCTTAAATAGTTAGTTCTTTAAGAAAATGTTACAGATGAGTTAATGAGGCACTTGCGTGTTATTAGATTTGCCATTGTCTCTTAGAAGTTCAGTACACCATGATGAGACATACTTCCATACAGATTTCTTGCTTTACCTCAAATTTTAAAAAGTTAAGTCAATAAACATTAATTTTGGATGTGTTAGATCCGTACTGAAACATTTCTGCATTTGAATTTATCGCAGCAGTAAAAGAAAGTCCTATGGAAATAAGTTAGAACATTTAGTACTGCCGACTAGGTTCGCATGTGTTATTTTCTCCACGAAACCAGAGAAAATATTCTGAGAATCTTCGTACAAACGCTAGTGATTACAAAAATAGAAAATTTCGTAATATAGAATTCTAGTTACAGTAAAAACGTCGAAATGAAAGATCGAAAACTAATGGCGTCGATTTTCCAATAGCAGAATACGTTTGGCTGAATATAGGTGAAAGTACCAAGTTGCAATCAGTCATTTGATTTTCTGTGGGTATGTAAACTGACAATAATATAGTGTATATAATAATAATAATAATAATAATAGCCTTTATTTTACCCACAAAAAGAAAGACATAAAGTGAATAAACAAAAGTACAGCAAAGTAAATAAGGTATTTATGGATAAAACCCCAAGGGGAAGTTCAGTTGTATGCCAAAGGCAATACTCTGCTTTTACACTTTACCCTTGTTGTATATATGTATCATATAGATAATAGTAAAATTAAGAAAACAATGCTTAGTTCTAACTTAACACTATACTTAAAACTAAGTGTGCGAAGGAATTGCATCACTACAAACAGCGAAAGAGAAAAAAAAAAAAATTAAATATATATTCCGTGCATGAACAACAAATTATTGTTGTTCATTCAAATTGTTATTGTAAAGTTAAATTAGCTTATGCAGTAATAAACAGTAAGTTATGAACTACAAAATAAATACATATATGTACTGTAAATGCGGATGTAGATGTATGTAGAAATAGAAAAGCATATAATATACAAATGTCCGGTCACCCAGCCAGTTTTTGCTTATATAATAGTAATTTACGCACCTCATATTTAAATGCGTCACCACCACAGCCCTTAACAGAGAGAGGAAGTGCATTGTATAGAGAGGAAATGTTATAAGAGTAACTTCTCTCAAATAAAGCCGTCCTATGCAGAGGTGGAGTTATGAAACAATCTGTATTCCGTAGTTTCTTGTTATGTACGTCCGTCCTGAATACAATTTTATTGAAAAGATATTTGGGTTGTTTACTTGTAACAATTTTATGAAACAAACATAGTGTATGAACTAATCTGCGGTTCAACATATTCAACCAGTTTAAGGAGGTAAATTTGTGAGTAATATGTTCAAACTTTCGTATTCCAAAGATCAGTCTAACACATGCATTTTGCACCCGTTGTATTCTAGCAGCCGCGACAGAATCCAAGCAGGGTCCATACACCGTGCAGCAAAACGAAAAATGGGATAATACTAATGAATTGCACAGAATTATCTTTGAGAGCTGCCCGAGGTAGGCACGATGAGGATATATCAATTTTAGATTAAGAAAAGCTTTACTGATGCAGCTAGATACATGGGATCTAAACCGTAAATCAGAACTGAGATTAACACCCAGATTGCGAGCGTTGTCATACACTTTAATTGTCATGTTGTTCATTTTACATGTATACCTATTTATGAAACGTTCACGTTCATTCTTATTTCCAAAGATCATCATAGCGGATTTACTCGGATTTAAACTCAAGGAATGCATGGTGGAAATCTCATAAAGGCTGGCCAAGTCCACATTGATTTTGTTAACAGCAATCATACTTTCGTCTGGAGAAAAACCAAGGTATAACTGCGTATCATCCGCATACATATGCATGCGGCAGTAATCCAATTGCTTTTGAAAATCAGTAACGTATATGTTAAAAAGTGTCGGACCCAAAATGGATCCCTGCGGAACGCCTCTGGTAATTGCACGAGGACAGGACATATCGGATGACAGGAGAACTCTCTGAGTTCGCCCACCGAGATAACTGGCAATTAAGTCTACAGCATCTCTAGCGAAGCCAAAATAGTGAAGTTTAGAAAGCAATATCTCATGAGATATAGTATCGAAAGCCTTTGAGAAATCTAGTAACGTCACAACCGTTAATCTATCCCTGTCCGCAGCTGTAATAATGTCATCAGTGATGTTCAGAAGAGCAGTCTCGCAGCTGTGTCCAGCCCTGAATCCTGACTGACAATTGGAAAGTACTTTTTCCTTCGATAGAAAGTTATTTATTTGATGACACATTACATTTTCCATGATTTTCGAAACCACAGGCAAAATACTGATCGGGCGTAGGTCCGAATAACTTTCAGGAGAACTTTTTTTGGCTATGGGTATAATTAAAGCTTCTTTCCATGCAGAGGGATAATAACTTTCCAGCAGTACAGAGTTAATAATATGGGTAAGATATGGAATAATTACGGGACAACAGAGGTCTATCATATTCATGCTAATGTTAGTTTTGATGGTTCGCAGAAAGTGAAGGAGTTCGCTCTCGGTCAGAGTACCAAAATGAAATTTCCCAGAGACACAATCAATTCTGTTCGATTTATAGGAAAGGATTAAGTTCTTATCTACAGTAGAATCAGGTAATTTATTTATAAAGAAATTGTGAATTTCATTAGGCTTCTGAAGACTCTTAGGTATAACCCTGTCACGCGCCCCAACAATACTCAGGCGCCTAAACTCAGTCCAGAGCTTTTTTCCATTATTTTGTTTCACCACATACTCAAAATAAGCTTTCTTTTCGTTGCGGACACTTAATGTAGTAAGATTTCTTAAAGTTTTGTAATACTGCCAATGCGTAGCCCGCTTAGTGCGTTTAAAACGTCGTTTAGCTTTATCTCTCATTGACATCATTAATTGAAGAGTATCAGTAATCCACGGTGCTTTACCCTTGGTGATTTTGATGGCTTTTAATGGTGCAAAATTATTATATAAATCTGTTATTGAGAATACTAATTTTTTCATCAATACTTTCAGTAAAAAATATTATATGAAAGGGTGCACTATCCAGGGATTTACGAAAATCCAAGTGGTTAAAGTGACTAAAATCCCTTATCGTTTTGTAGATTGGTTTAGTTGCAGGCTTAAGAAGATTAAGAGAGCAGTATATTAGATCATGATCGGATGTTTGAAAGTCAGTCACCCCCGCATCATGAACTATATTCGAACTAGAAACAAGTATGACGTCTAATAAAGAAGCACCACGGGTAGGTTTATTAATAATCTGATAAAAATCGAGTGAATTATACATGTCTTTAAAGCGCAACGCAGAAAAACCATCTATATCCAGCATGTCTATGTTGATATCCCCAATACAAACTACATAATTAGACATAGTGTAGTGCAAAGACAACGATTCCTGTAAATGATCAATAAAATTCCCACAATTAACATCTGGTGGCCGATAAAAGACACCAAAATAAATTAAAAATGATGCCAGTTTAATAGTTACCCACAATTGCTCTATTGTCGGTGATGATATATTAAGTTTTGGGTTAAGAGATGATCGTATATAGAAACATACTCCACCACCTCTGCCAGTGGTACGATCTTCACGGAACAACATGTATCCGTCAATGAAAAGGGCATTAGATGATACAAATGGTGTCAACCACGTCTCAGTGATTGCCAGTATATCCACGGAAGAGGTGGAAATATAATTAGAGATTTCTAAAAGTTTTGGCATGAGTGACCGCACATTCACATGTGCAACAATTAATTTGTTCATATTATAAGTATTATCCAGCAAACACAACAGCTAAGGGAAACTAAAGTACAAGAACAAAAGAAGCTTACTACCTAACAAGATAGACATCATTTAAAAGAGCTAATTAATTAAAAATATAGAAAAGCAGTTACAAAAATAACAACATTAGGTATGAATATTTCTACAAATCCAATAGTAATAATTCTTATAAGGATAAAGCAAAATTCAATGTGTTAATCTTGTTATTGAAAAATATATATAATATTAAATGTGAATATATGACATAAACAGGTGTATACTGCTAGCAGTATAAATAAAAGTAAAAAGAAAATAGAGTACAAGAAAAATGCAAACAAACGAGAGCAAAAAGTTACCTGTTTTAAGATAAAATTTTCACCGTAACTTCCAGGTTATATTTCAGAGGTGGTCTTACTCACTATCGATGACTGTTTGCTCCATACATCATTAATATCTTGAACAGAATTGATTTGATAAATTTTATTCTTAGACTTCAAGAATACTTTGCAATCATTTGTCCAATATGTTCCAAGCAGTGCTCGTTTAGTAAGATGTTTTAATAAATTTATTCTCTGCGGCGTTAAATCCTCTTTGATAACCATTTTGGTTCCCTTCAACCTACTCTTGCTTGCAAATATCGTCTTCTTTGTCATTCGACTAGAGAAGCGGACAATAATCGGTCTAACACCATCTTCTTTACCTTTAAGCCGATGAATTATATCAATCTCGGATGGCTGGATAATTATGTTGAGTTTGTCACGACAAATATCACTAAAAACTTTGCAAACATCTTCATTAGGGCCTTCCTTAACTCCATAAACTCTTATATTGTTTTGCCGTGTATATTGTTCGAGTTGTTCCAATTTAGTTTTTAGTTGGCCTACCTCTGTTACCAACGTATTGACCTTTGCGCCCAGTAAGGGAAATAGATGTTCGCTGATTCTGGCGCTTATTCTTTCAATAAAATCATTGTTCGCTAATAGTTTTTCGACTATTTTTTCTGCTAACAGATCTTCATCATGCAAACTACCAGCTTGTTTGCTTCTGAGTTTGTACTCAGCCATCACGCGTACTGTTCAATAAGATGAGAGAAAAAGTATACGGAGCAGACAGATAAACGTCTATGCGTGACTACAACACATTGCACACGCATTGCATATCAGAATGCATTTGCTTTTGAGTAAACAGGTTTGCTCAGCACTTGAAGTAGTATTTGATCCTATGAGTCTTGTTGTGAGGTACTAACAACGTACAATTTCTATTTTTCTCTGTTTTAAGAACAAAATCAAATCAAACATGTAAAGGCTGGAAAGTTATAGCAGCTAAGAAAATGTAATTTTCGTTTTTCTGATTTATGCAATCTGATATATAACGTTACAGTTAGAATTATAACCATTTTGATCGTAAAACTGTTTACGTCTGTAAAACCACCCAGCGGTGATTTCGTTTTACATTCATGACACAATCAACAATCTTACTCACGATCTGAGAAAGTAGAATACGCTCTAAAGAGCTGAAAACTGTACGATATACTACAATATTATCAATCAGTCGAATCGCCTCTGACATTATTAGACAGGTAAAAGAAGAATAGCGTATTCTAACGGAAAGAAGCAACAATCATTTAGGGGCAACGAATGTTCATTTCCTTTTTTATTAAGAAATAAAATTTAATTGATTTATATAATCAAAATTGTAAAAACCGAAATAGCTTTATATATACATTTCACAGTGTCGTTATATTGCTTTCAATTAATTTGGAAAAAAGGGAATTACAAATACCAGCACAACAAAATGCGGAAGAAAATTAAATTGCAAGCCGTAGCAAAGCTCTTTAATCAGATCACAACGTTGACAAGTTGCTCCCAAAAAAGAAACTAACATCTTGTACGTCTGTCGCTGATACTTCCGGATAAAGTTCCGGAAGTCGCAGGCGACGAAGCTGCAAATTCGGTTCTAAACTTCGGAGAAACTTTTCTCTACTGGATTGCACTAAGACCGTAATAAACATAAGGTGAAGCTCTATTATGTTCGCTATTGTGGTAAGGGAAACTAATAAAATTTTAAAAACATCATTATAATTATCGAACTATTGAATTAAATTATGTTAATCGGAGGAAAGTGTTTTTAGAAAGCTTCATGTATGAGTGAAGATCTTAATATAGACCTTTAGTATTTATAATTGCTTTGATTGAGACTTGCTATAATAGTAATAATAATAATTTTCTGGAACCATTTACAAAAAAGAAAGAGGCAATTTCCGCTTCCAGAAACTTGGTGAAGTATACAAATTGACTTTCATAAAATTAGTGATGTATCATTAATAATATGCTTCTTACAATCAAAAAGATAAAAATTGTTAGTATTAGGAAAGTAGAATATACTGACCAAATTATGACTTACAGAGGAGGTTATAAATACATATGTATGTACATATGTATGTATGTAGATACCTACCGATACAAAATAAAAGTCTGTGTATTCTTCGATTCTGTTTGCTTGGAACTCAAAGCAGATGAACGCCAGTCATCGGAAGCATTTTTGGTGATCAATCAAATTAAACTGGTATATTACTCCATTTCTAGAATATGATTTCAGGAAGTTATGATAAAATTGAAGATACTGGAGAAGCTGAGGACTTCGGGAATAGTTACAACAGCATACATTACAAAATCCTGATGGAGGAAAGACTCATAAAGAAATCGAGAAAACAAGAAACAATGGAAACAAAGTTGTTAGTTAAAGTTTTAACATTGGCCGTTTTCAGTCAGCTTTTCGGAAGACTACTTGTGAGTGATCGGTGATTTGTTACTGGTAGGTGAAAATGAATAAGCATATATGTATATGTACGTCATCTGTCAGATGAATCGATAGGTTAGGAAACCGGTAATACTCACCGGTGGCTAACCGTATTTTAAATACGGTGAGAAAAATGGCGACCGGTGGAACCAACCACCGCGGTATTTAACCGAAGACATTGAGCATGCTATTTCACTCACAAGGAACAGATTGAAAGAGTACCTTAATATGGGATACTCGGACCCCCGTTATTAACTTTTCGCGGAAAGGACTGGCGTCATCCCTGGGGCCGTGTAATATGGTGCAAATTATATTATATATTATATTATATATATTATTATATATAGTTTGATCTATATCCATAGATAAGTTTATTAATTTAAAGCTCTACTATTATTTTTCTATTACTACTATTAATCATTTTCGAAATTTGTTATACATCGTCGTTTTCTATAAAAGCGGCTTTTTTGGATGAATAAGAAAATAAGAAATTAAAGAAAAACTGGGGAGGTATGGGGTACCCCGTCCCCCGTTACTAATTCTTTGCGAATACAGATGACAACATCTTTGGGACCATGTAATATGCTGTAAATTATATACAGAAGAAAATTTAATATCTCTCATGGTTTAGGAAATATTTGCAAAAATTAAAAAAATCATCCAAACTTTGGAGGGGGCAGTACCCCAAAATCGGAATTTTCTGCCGAAAACAAAAAATACGTATTTCTTATATTAAGGTACGCTTTCGATCTGTAAAGTTTCACTGAAATCGGAGTGTGACAGTTGCCGGTGTTACCTTGTCAGTGGTGTCTACTGGTAACTTACCAATGGGCTAAACGTGACCAATGAAGAACTAAAGTGCGCTAGAATATTAATATACGAAACCATCATATCAAAAATGGTTAGGTATGCTAGTGAAGAATGGCCGATAAACAAAATGATGATGGTCAGAACGAAAATATGGAAAAGAAAAGTCATGAGAAAAATATTGCTATGACAGAAGATAACACTTTCAGACGACGTAGAAATAAAGACGTAATCGAGATATATGCAAAACTCAAAATAACACAAAAGATTAAAATGCAAAATGGAGGGGAAGGAGGTAAAAGAAGAAGAGGGCTGCAGAAGAGATGGCTGCAGGGATAACAAGGAAAATACATAGAAGGAATGGAAAGAAAAACGTGGGAGTACCTACATAGCAAGGGACCGAAGAAAATGCAAAGAGTTTATTAAAAGAAAATTGAAGTCAAGGACCTCGAAGACCTATAGAGCAAAATTATATATGTTCTCACCACGTCTAATGGGATTGGGATTCTTTTAATACAGCAGCCATTATTTTGCACGACTACGTTTGGTGTTGCATAGTGCAATTATAACAAGCACAATTTTAGTGCGTGCCATGTCCGTACTTTATTTATACGAAAGGGTATAAAGTGTATGTCATATGGATATATAATTCTTATTGATAATTTGATATTCTTTGACATAATCTAATTAACCCTTACATTTGTTTTTCTATTTACTGCGCCGTACATTTTAGTTCTGTATCCATTCATTTAATGTCCTGGAACAACTTTCATCTTACTTAGATCGGCAAAAATAGACACCTTCATTACAAGATTCTATGAATCTCTGGACCTGTTTCTCTTGTGCAAACAATTTTGAGGTCACGTAATGAAGTAGCAGCTACTGCTACACATTTTTTTTTGTTAGAAAAGGCTTTTAAAACTCTTCCAAATCATATTCGCTGCAGCTGCATCCACCACAACAGATACCATGTAACGACTGTTACAACTGTTTACTTGGACATCATGGTTGTGTTTTGCTTGATTAGCTATCCATTATTTGTTTCGTATTGTTGGTAATAAACATCGCTAACTATAATAGTAGCTCTGTATTATTAGAATTTATCTCTATAATTAAAATTCCTAAAAATCTTGTTGCTTCATTATCCAAATTGATTTTTAAAATTTGGGCCAATGTTAAGTGAGCGTAAAAAGAGATTGCTATGGTTACGGCTGCGTTCAAACAGCAATGAAGTTAGTTATAATGTTAAATAACTAGACATAGTTAGAGGGGAAGTAACGGCTGTCACAACGTTAACTAAACGCAAAATTAAGATGATCCTAATTAGTGGGGTTAGCAGCCAATTTTGACAACCTTCCCCAATATTTTAGTTCCCCCGTTTAACTTAACCTCACTTATGTACTTAATCTCCCGCGCTTTAGACCATCTGGTTTTATGAAAATTCAATACATTTTAATTGTTTTTAATCTTACATTTTTTGGTATGAATGTTCAAGGTTTTTAATGTTTTTGACTAAGGATTACATTGTCTTAGTGCTAGCTTCTTACTCTATCATTACCTTCTGATGAAGAATTTAATAAAATTCGAAAGCTTAAGATTAATGAGTCTTGTTTCTTTCTAAGAATTTACCATTGACTGCTAACCCCACTAATCACTAGGATCATCTTAATTTTGCGTTTAGTTATGTTAAATAACATACTGTTAAGCGGGTTTTAGAGAATACGCCCCTTAGTTAATAATTTTGCTTGTATAAATAAGTTTTAATTCAAGATATAGGAGTATAGTTATATCAGTTTTCCCACTTAACAGTGGCCCAAATTTTAAAAATCTATAGTTCGAATAACTGTAATAAGTTTTATATCTGTCCAACCAGCGACACATCATATTTTGTCTGCATCAAAAGGGTTTGCTACATTAGCAAAAACAAATAGCGATCTCATCACCAAAAATTCCAATCGGTTCCAGCCCATCGATTGCATTCCGCATTGTAGGTTTGATGCGATTGTAGTAATATTATATCTAAGTATTTTAACTGGCTTTTGTTACAGTGACATTAGCATCACCTAAAGCAGAAGTTGTCTGAGCTAACATCCAATAACCTTCCGCTAATGGACAAAACTCGGCATGTTTGCAGTAATAAAAATATTTTTCCTGGGTTTTAATGTTAACACTGATTATAAATAAGTTAGTGCTTGTTTCCTGCTATCATAGATTGCACTGAACAAAAGCTTTCGAGGCACTCGATGCGTTCTTTATATCTGGCGATACTGGAGAAAAGTTTTATATTCTTCTGGCGGTATATAAATGGAAAAGCCAAGGTTCCAATCATTGAAATGAGAACTAATGAGGGACGTTTGTTACTTAAATTGAATGAACCGAAAAATGAATGTGGACATTTTTACAAAAAAGTTTTTCATTGTTGGAGTTGTATGGTACCTAATAATTTGAATTATTGTTATGTTTGTTGTTTTTGACAGTCTTTAACTTGACCGCTGATATTTTTGGTACATTCTATAATCATCAGTCTAATTCTCACACAAATTGGTTTATGGTCTTCGTTTCAAATATTTCCTCTAGAAAAAATTACAATGATATTTCGTCATCATTTCTAAATGGAATTGTTTCAATGAATGCAGTCTGTTTCTGTATGAATATTATCTTTCTAGTGATTACTTCCATTAACATAATAATGGTTATAAGAATAAATAAGGGCAAACTTTCAATATACATTTTGACGCATTAATTATTTATTGAAGAGAGCTAGACACTTTATGTTTTCTGACTTGATAAATGTAATGCCAAACCTGCTTGATTTTATATTATATCTAAGATTTTCTTGTTTTCAAAAACCAATCAGAGCAGTCAACGCGCCCAGAGAAAATCTATTATTAATGAGCTTCTGGATTTACTCAAGCTCTAAGTGGGTATTTCCAAAGTATGGATAAAACTTACTATGTTCAAAGAGTGAAACGTTTTCAAAAGCCTTAATCTCAAAGCATACAAAGCTCGAGCGAAAGCGTGTAAAAAATAGATAGTGTTATGGTTGAATGTCAAATCCCGTTGCGCGATCTGAGAATTTGTTTTCTAATTTTAATAAATAGTTACTTTATTATGGATATCTTATGCACTGGACTGTAGGCACTAAATAAAATACAGTATATACCGTATGTCACCATAACTAAGTGTTATAAACATTAACATTAGAGGTAAAATTTTACAAATAATATATACCGGTTGATTTCAGAGATAGGATAAATAACGACGTGAAGGGGCAAGAGGTACGAAAATTCGCTAAGAAGTGGGGACGCGTACAAGTCTAGTCTCGTCTAGTCTACAGTGCTGTGATAGACTCATTCGCGTCCCCACTTCTTAGCGAATTTTCGTACCTCTTGCCCCTTCACACCGTTATTTATCCTATCTCTGAAATCAACCGGCATAATAATAATACTACAGCAGTATTAAACAACAACAAGAGTTATTGCGTAATAAGAGGTTGTTTTCATTTCTCTGTTTTTCCAATTAACGATGGTGAAGGGAAAAGCAAGGGTAACAAATATGTGTGATTCGCATATCATATTGCGTGCTAAAATATAAATCAGGTCTTGATTAAAAAAGTTTGTTGCGAACTGCTGTAAAGCAAGTGGATTTGCCTAACAAACACATTTAAGCTTCTATTATCAATGTAGACTTTGTACGACAACAAAATTTAATTACAATGCATATGACGTAAAAATCTAATATGTATTGAGAAATGCAGTTATGAAAAGTTGAAACTATTCTATAACGAAAAATCAAATAAATTTTAAATGTCGCTCGTCTGTGTTTGCATGTATGTACGTGTGGTAGTGAGGATTATGTTAGTGACCTCATCGTGCATCACGTTCGAAATCTAGCACCAAGCCTAGGATGGTGTATTTTTGATGTAGCACAATTTTGAAAAAAGTGCTGACACCACTAAATCTTTTTTTATGAATGCAGTTTTTTTTAAAGAACCACGTTCAGTTATGGAAGTTAATGGTAGAACATTCTTGTGGAATTTAATAGTAAACAAAGTTACTTAAATCATTTCCGCTATCCTTATCCTTTCGTTTTACAAACCCTCCTAGATGAAAAACAATTAATGGGGACACATACCACATACCACATACCTTTAAAATTTTTTAATATAAATTCAGTTCGACTTGTTCTTGGCTATTTAATCAATTGCCGTTTTGATTCATCTTGTTTCTTTTTATATATGGAGCAGTCAGTAATGTTATCACGTAGTTCCTGATGAAATAAAGTACAGCTCCCATATTTTTTTTTTATTGGAATAGATAGTCTGTCCAGGATAGTTTTATGCGGTTGATTTATCCTTATTGTATTTTTTTATGATTTTTCCTTTTTTAGATATTAAGATCCGAATTCTATTTCGATAAGTGATTCTCCCTATTGTTTTTGAAACTTTGGGTGTCCATTATCAAGATGATAGCGAGGGACTAGAACTCAAAGTGCTCCTCATCTACCTCCATGTATCTTGATTACATATTTTCTATGATAAAGAAGTTTATCTGATCTTTTATTAAAGTCTGTATATTAGTAAATTGGTTTTCTCACAGAGTGTACGTCGCAATGTACCTTTAATTCATTCCTTTTTGTGATTATTAGGTTAGTTCCCTAGTGAAATTGAAGTTTGGTAAACATTATAGGTTTTAAAAATAACTCCTTTGTTGATCGGATTTTTAAGATTATTGAGTCTAGATGTTATCTGTTTAGTTTCTTCATTTTGTTATTCTAGTTTTTCTAGATTTCTTGCGATTTTAACATTTAGGTTTCTTTGTAATTTCAGTAGAACGTTCAAGTAAATGTGCTGTAACTACACACAAAGTTGATTGGTTATGAAAATTAGTTATGACAATCTCATTAACTACACATGATAGATACCTACGCCGGTAAATTACAAAGGTGCAGAAGTGATAAAAGTACTAAGCGTATTGGTTAGTATGGTATAGATAGATATATTACCTATAAGAAATAATTAGCTAATAATTATTAAATACATCTTAACCTAACCAATCCAGAGATATATTTTGATGTGCTGTAACATACATATAACGTAATTCAAGGATAAAACTAATATAGTTTCTCAAAAGGCCAAGGTGAATACAATCATATCAGAAAACAAATATATAAACCATAATTTCAAAACCCAACGCAATATGGTCAATGGAAATTTAAATGTTAGCCGCTTTGATAGATAAATGACCTATACATTTTTACACTTTCGGATAGATACGTTTTCCATTACAATGATATAGGACTACATTGTTCCCCTTTCCTGTTCAATATACATTTTAGACAGATATGAAATATATGGTGATATTTGTATATACATATTATGTATAATATATCTTTAGATAGTATCCTTAACAGCATAATACTACGACAATCACATTTTCAGTAGTATACGAAACAGACGTGTGTTATTAATTTAAAAGCCCACGTTACGGATTTAATGATTGATTTAAACCTCAGTTTTCGATGTCAACTTTTTTCTGCCAAAGAGGTATTATGTTTTGTCATATCTCATGATGAACTATTACATGTATTTGACGTAGGTATAAGATAACGTTATGTAAGTGTACATCGAACCGATGAATAATACTTTAGCAGCAACGAATCCATTACAGATGAATACATTTATGAAAAATCGTGTTCGCATCTTCAGCATATTGTTCGCTGTGCTCAAATCTCGTATACTTTAGCGTGGGATGCGACAGGGATTTGCCATAGGTATGATGTACGAAGGGTGGGGAAATTGAGGAATGAACCGCATATACGGAGAAATCGAGGTTAAAAAATTATTTCAACGTTGCGGTAGCATCTGATGCGTTTTGGAAAGAGAAGCATCCGAACTTCTATAATGTCTTTAGGATTTGCTTCGCCAACGACCGAGTAGTTTACTCTTTTTACGAGATGCGTTATTTATCTGAGAAGAGCGCGATAGGTTTTATTGATTTGCGGAAATGTGGTTCATCACTCACGTAAAAACATGCTTCCTCTTTTATTTTACGATGTTTTAGTGCAGTACTGCGATCAGAATTTACGAGCGAGTATTTTACGAGGCGTAGTTTAAAGTAAAGCTAATCTCGCTTTCTTTCCATACTTATAACTTAAACTTCAGTTTATGTCAGGTGCTTACTGCTGGTATTTATTCTTTATGAGTCATTATAAAATTGCTGTTGTCGTGTTAAAATTGATAGATAGATAGATAGATAGATAATTTATTAGAACTCAAAATATTACAGTTCACGTCAACACCAAAAACTATACAATACATACATACAAATGGTATAAATATTATATTGCAGCAAGGAATTCATCTGTACTATAAAATGTATTTTCTAATAGAAATTTCTTTACTTGTCGGTTAAATTGTTTATTTGGGAGTTGTTTCCATTCCTCCGGCATGGCGTTATATAACTGCCGCCCTGCATTAAGATGCCGTGACGAGTTTAGCCGCAGGCAGTCCATTTGGAATTCCCGGCATTGTCTCGTATTATACGCGTGTACGTCGCATCTTCGTGTAAGGTGCTGTCTTGCAGCGTGTATTCTCTTTAGCTGTTGCCATACGTAAGCCGATGGTATTGTTAGTATCCGATGACGTTTGAATAGTGGTCTGGCTGTTTCACGTGGGCAGATCCCCTCAATCGCTCGAACAGCTCTCTTCTGCGCCAGCATAACTTTATGCATATGGGCTGAGTGTCCCCAGGCAAGAATACCATACATCGCTCTTGGGTGGAACATAGCATAATATGTTAATTTTGCAGATGCTATGTCTGCGACTCTGCTGATTCTCCTTATAGCATAGACTGGAGCCTGTAGTGAGGCAACTAGGCTAGATATGTGCTGTTTCAAGTTAGCAGACTATCCAGGGTGATGCCAAGGTACTTCGCCTCGCCACCATGCAGGCTAGTATCACGTCGACTGGATGTGAAGTTCATTTTAACGGTCTTACCTTTGTTTATCATCAGCCTGTTCGCAGTAAACCAGCGATTGGCGGATTCGGCGGCCTCATCCACTTTGGTTCTCATCGCATCGGTGTTACAGTCAGATACTACAAGTACAGTATCGTCAGCATACTGGATTGTGTGTGAACTTGTATTACATGCCAGATCATTTACAAATATGATAAAGAACAACGGCCCGAGGATACTTCCTTGGGCAATTCCAGCTTCTTGGCTTGTTAGCTGACTTCGCTCATTACCAATCACTACGAGTCTCTTATGATCATGTAGGTAAGAACCTATTAGCTCCAATGCGATACCTCTAAATCCATAATGTTCCAGTTTACGCAAGAGTATCTCGTGCGACATGCAGTCAAAATCCTTACTCACATCACAGAAAACAGCACCACAGTTCTGACGGTTTTCCAGAGAATTAGAAATAAACATCAGCAGGTCCAGGATGGCATCCACCGTACTCAGCCGCCTTTTAAATCCATACTGTGGAGGTGTCAAGTATTGATTACTTTCCAGAAACTTTACCATTCTGACCGCCATAACAAGTTCTATAATTTTTGAGAATATCGGCACAATGGAGATCGGCCTAAAATTACCTAGGTCAATCGAAGGGCCCTTCTTGTGCACAGGTGTTATACGCGCTATTTTCATTTTCGATGGGAATACTCCGTCGCCGAAGGATGTATTGATAATATCTGCTAACGGAGCTGCGATCGTCGCCGCAGTTTTTACTGCAATTGCATTAATGTCATAAACATCTACAGTTGATTTCCGTTTGAGAGCTTTTATGCAGTCAATTATCTCGTTCGCTGCAGTAGAGAAAAAGACCATCGATTTGCCGTTTGTTAGCTGGTTGGAAATTAATTCCTGCGGTGTAGTACTCGTGGTGGGTATGTGCCTTATTATCTCACGTGGTAGATTCATGAAGTATGCCGTAAACTCACTTGGTGTTGGTAATTTCGATAAACCCCTATTGTTCGTCTTTGTCTCTCGTTTGATTATGGCCCAGATCGTCTTTTGTCTATCATGGGATTCCAAAATTTCTCTAACATTCTTATGCCTTTTCTGTATCTCCATCTGTTCTAGGTAGAATTTCTTGTAGTTTCTATAGAGTTGCATCATACCTTCATCTCCTGTCCGCTTGTAGGCATCATATATTAGCCCGAGAGTTTCATGTATTTGTTGTAGTTCCTCACTGTAGTGGATGCGTTTGGTTTTCCTACTGTTAGTGGCATTGATTTTAGGATATGCTGCATTCATGTTCCTGCAGAATGTTTCCAGAAAAGTATTATATTTCCTTTCTGCCTTCTGCTCATAATACACTTCTGACCAATCCTCATTCGACATTAACTCTATAAAATTCTCATTGTTTATCCTACTGAATGTCCTGTAGGAGTGCAAGCCTTCATCGCTGAAGTTGCTTTTGAAGTGTACATTGAATAAAATGGCTTCATGATCCGATATTGCGGCATTATATATATATGAGTTAAAGTTTCCTGTGTTTATGTTAGGAAAGATGTTGTCAATGCAAGTCTGCGTTTGTCCTTGTATATGAGTGGGTTCGTTTATAACTGACTCCAGTCCGTATGACCGCATTATGTCTATTAGCTCATTCGTTTGGGTTGTAGGTTCCAGGAAGTTTACATTGAAGTCTCCCGCCACTATAATGTCGATATGATTATTATAGTTATTGAATACCTCTGTTAGTGTTTTCTCTGCTATACACAAGAACTCATGCCAATCTCCTAAAGGTGATCTGTATATTGTTATGAGCACCATATTGTTTGGCTGGAGGAAACATGCTGATATTTCACAGTTCTTTTCTGTCGATTTTGCATTTAGATTTTGGCATGGTTCACTTATTACATCTGTTCTGGCATATATCGCTGTGCCACCATGTTTATACTGTGTTCTTGAAAAGTGACTAACTAAACGAAAGTTTGCTAGATTATAAAATGATATGTTATTGGCTTGTATCCAATGCTCGCATATACATATTATTTGAACTTCCTTATCATTTAGCATTTTTTCGATTACGCCTACTTTGTTTGTCAGTGATTGGACGTTTAGGTATATTATTTTTAGGTTGTACATCTTCGCACCTCTAGCATTTTGATGCAATAGGGTACCATAACATTGTCTTTCAATGTTTGTTGATTCTACGTTGTTACTAATGTCGAAACCACCCTCCGAAAATTTTTGTTTCTGTACGGTCTGACAATTGTATTGACCGGCCAGAGTTCGGGAACGAATATTTTTCCATAAATATTTTCATTTACTGCCACTTTAAATGCAGCGATGTCATTGTTTTTAATTTCTAATTTTGCGCAATCGAGTATATCTTTCTCTATTTAATTTTCTTTTAAGTAATGCCTAACCTCATTTTCTGTTGTCGTCTTTAATAATTGGGAAACGAATATCCACTTTCTATTTTGTACTGCTGATATTGTTGCGTCGCTTCTGCTTCCACGTATTGTTTTCCTTCTGGTTAGATGTAAATCATTTTGTTTTTGTTGGGGAGCCCCTTTTTTCCACTATTGGTTTCCATCCAATTTTCTTGCTGTATTTTATCAGTAGCCTCTTTCTTATTAAAAGTCGTTGGTTTTGTGTTATGAACATTTGATTTAATAATATTAGCGTACGATGTAGTTATCTGAGCCGTTATTCTGCGATGTGTTTTTATAGATAAGGTCATCAACCTGATTTTTATTTCCAGATTGATTCAGCGTAAAAATTTTTTGTGCAGACAATTTTTGTTGTGGTTTGCTTGTGACCAGACTAGTAATTTTTGGTTCCGGTGAGTTTTTTGGTGCGTATTCTTTAGCAAGTGTTTTATCGTATTTACAGGTAAGATCATGTACCATAGATTTTAAATATGCTACTTCTTGACAGAGGACGCTGTTTTCTTGTCGTAATTTGTTTATTTCCATTTTAAATGTTTCTGTTAATTTGTTTATAATATCGGTAGTAATGTTTGATAACTTACTATTAACTTTTATTTCTAATTCGTCGGCTTCGTCTGGATTTTTACTACAACCAACATTTACACACTCTGGATGTTTTTTTGAGGTTATGTCCAAAGTACACACTCTACATGTCCAGTTGTTGATCTCTCCACTCGTTTTTAAAGCAACGAAATCTTCAACCGTCAATTGAACACACGCTATGTGATAACTTTGTCCACATGTTTTTGTATAACAAGTGACATAATCGTCATATCGATCTACTTTTCGAGCACACGCACCGCACTTGATCGCCAGTGGCACAAAAATCATTGTTTGCTGTAATATATAGATTTCTGTTAATTTGAATACGAAATAAGTGTATTATATATTACACTAAAGTATTATGTTTCTCTTGATTGTGTGTCAGTAAAAAATTTCCGTATATGTATCTCACACATCTTGTGTACTGAGGTAACAGTATTAAAGTAATGGTACTAACTAAACAGGAATGTTAAAGTATCTCAGCTGTTTCCAATGTATTTTAATTAGATTATTTTACCGTGTATACTACAAACACAAAAATTTATACTTTTTTGAAACATCCTGCTTTTTAAGGTTACCTTATACAAAAATTAATTGCTTTTTACATGTTACCCAATTTCAAATTAATTGTGTGTGTACAGAAATGGAGAATATTATTTTGAATTGATATCAACCAACAGGTAAAGGTTTTATGTCGGTTTCCATGCTAAACACGGTACATCATTCAAGCAACAAGTTGATCTATATATGCTGCTTGCACAGACTGGGTGTCAAAATATAGCAATATGAGACCAATATTTTGCAATTCGAACAGTTCTGATACATCTCGTATAGGAGATTGGAATAGTCACTACAACTAATAGACTAGTACTATAACTACTAGACTACAACTATGTATTTATAAAAAACTGTTAGCTTCTTAAACCAAGAAAAATAATTAATTTAATAACCTTACGCAAGATTAATTTTATAAAAAAGCGCGTCTAGAGATATTGTAAATAAATTTTCGTTTGTACTTTATATATTGAATTTGGAATTTAGAAAACATATGTAAGTCAATTCCATAGAACAGATTTGTAGACAAAAGACAGGCATGAAATTTCGATATTAAAAACAATGTTGAATGCAATGAAACTATTTTAGTTTAAAAACAACGCGAATACGAAGCATTAAATTTTATATTGAACAAACCATCCAGATGTGGCGCGAAAAAACATTCAACACCTTAACTCAAAGTAGTCGTTGAATCAAAAAAAAAAAATGCGACTTGTCTACCAATACTTATAATAACGATATAATAAATTTTAATGTAGTTACCATTTTATTTAATGAAAGAGTACAATCACTAAATTAGTTTACTTTTATAATAGTTTAATTCAACATATGAAATTTAAGGAGTTGCATTAGCCGCTTGTGTAGTGTTTATCAGTCTTTTAGATTTGGATGTCTTCGTATGGCCATATCGAAGTTGTTTTCCACTTGTTGTGGTTACCTTATTATCATTATTATTTACTTATTATTTTTTATTACATATCATCACATTGTTGTCTATGTTTGACACATTAAATTTTTTGTTTGAGGTAACTATTGATTCAATTGAATCTCCGGCTTCGTTCTTCGATTTTTATTAATACTTTTTTATCGACAAAGTAAACAAATTATTTCCATTGTTGCAGCATTGTCCTGATCAAGAGTTAATTTACTTACTCCGAGATCATCTAATCGATCGACCCCAAACAATAGCTCTCCTGTCTGCTGTTAAGCAGTTACCAAGGAGGTGGACTGGAGTGACCTTCACTGTCCCACAGTTTCTACAGAGTGGAGAGTTTACTATGCCCATGCCTGTGAGTAACCTCATCCTGTCTGTGCTCATAAAGACTACCTTGCGCAGTCTTTTCTCATATAGGCGGATCCGGAGAGTTTTACAGTGTCTCACGCCGGCAAGTGCATTCTAGTAGGAGAAATGCCTAGCAGCGAGTTCGGATGTGACAAGGGCTTTCATGCTGCTGTAAGAACTCTCACACATCGGTTCGGGACCTGTGAATGATCGTTTGCTTCAGTTCTTGCTACCTTGTCAGCCATTTCACAGCCTCTGATTCCAGAGCGGCTTGGCACCCATCATTCCCTTAGGAGCAATGCCTAGCGACGAGTTCGCATCTGACAAAGACTTTGATGCTCCTATAAGAACTCCTACCTGTCGGTTCTGGATCTGTAAATGGTCGTTCGCTGATACCCATTGCTAGTCTGCAGTGCTCTTAGACAGAATATCTACCGCACCATTAACTGCGGGTAGTTTAAAATGCCCTCTGCGGAGGTCTGGATGGCAGTTATTTCGGCTTGGAAAATGGACGGGGAGCACCCCAAGCTGGTGGCCTCGCCATCGGGTTCTCCATTTCTCCAAATTCCAATTCGGTGTTTTAGAAGCATCCACAAGCCAGCGAGATGATCCCCGCCTTGATTTTCGATCGAAGACTTTTGCGATTTAGAGATTTCTACATTGATTCTCTCATTGAAACTGAAAACTGACGAGATCTTATCCGCCCTCATGGAAAGTGGTGCCCTTCTGCGCCCACTACATTTTGCTCCATAGCCCTCTAGGACTGCCTCCGACCACAACACGAGCTGCAATAGACGAAGCCCGAGCATCGTCTCCATCGACGCAGTCGGCGTCGAGGACCCGTAGGAGGTAACCGTTTTTAAGTTTTTGTATATTTCAAACATAGCCTTATAATTCTTTCCTATTATCAGATTGTAGAATAAATGGGGCACCAGACAAACAAAAAATGTTCGAACGCAAAACACAAGATTTGATCAAGTGATGTTTATAATTCAATGTGAATTTGTTTTCTCCATCACACCTCGACTGCATATCGATCAAGATCCACTTGGCGACTTGAATTTATGTGACCAAAAATGATTGGATTGACCACCAATCTTTATCTAGTTAATTTTTTCTTCAATTAACAAGGTTCACACAATTTTATAGACATTTTTTGCATCTCCTTAGTCATACTTACACGTTAATTGCATCAAATAAGTTTAAGGAGATAATTCTATTTTTAAATTTCGTACCTGCATCACGTTTGTGCCTCGTAGGCAAATGGGCTGCTTGGATAATACCAAATAATTTGTCAGATGTCACATGGAACATTATCTGCTGCACCAGCATTTTTTTTGATCAATTAATTTTTGATTATTTCTGATGGTGATTTTATATTTTTGTTAGTTTTTAAATTGTATTTGTTCTGAAAAACTGAAATAAGTAACAATATATCCTTAGTTAGTTATGAGAAACCGTTATGTTATGATTACAGCGAAGAAACAGTAAGTAAACACTGCTTACATAGATAAGATATTTATTCATTATTAATCAATTAAGGATTGACAAATACTTATGTGCCTATATTACATATGAATAGCTTCCTTAATAGAGGAAAATAAATATTAACAACATATCTCAGAGGTAGCATCTCATTCGGATTATATTATCAACTGGAGACTAGAGCTTTATGGACTATATGGACCCCCTTTAAAGTTAAACTGTGCTGCTATTTGCGTTCATATTTTATTCATTACTAGGGTTAACTTAAATACCACATTTCTCGGTGTATATAACCAGAAATGTAGAAACGGAAGTGGATAGTGCATTGTTTCGGGATTAATTTTTGTTGTATATAAGTATGTATACATGTACATAAACAATACATGCATGTGTCGACGGTGAAAGAGGGTCTCAGTTCTATATATATCAACCTAAACTAAAATTTACTTCCATTAGTACTTGAAATTCATTCTTCATCTAAATATAGACGTACTATTCTCACACTAGGAGAGTTGCCCATATCTACATGTATGTAGCTACATGTGTATAGATCTTAGTAAAGGAGAAGAAAAGATTTTCTAGTAAAGTTTGAATTAAAAAGTCGATAATAGTACCAATGCATCAGATTGATTACTGGTGGGTCGTTAAGGCCTTCCAGCCTCTCTTCACTGCGACCAATGAGATCTATTGTGAATACCCTTAATCTTTTAGTCCCAATTGATCTCCAAACTTCTAAAGAAATTAAGGATCTTCTTGGGGGCTATGACTTTAATGTCAGCCGGTTCTACGTGCATCTGTTCGAGGTGACGGAGCCTTTGTCGGGCTATCACCACGCAGTCACACATAATGTGTTCCGCCGTTTCACTGTGTTCAGAACAGAATCGGCATTTATCGCTGTCTACCTTGCCCATCTTCTTAAGGTAATACCTGAGAGGGCCGTGGCCAGTGAATAAGGCCGTAATGGTGCTAAGGTCCTTTTTATTGAGCTCTAGCAGAGATTTAGCCCTGGTGGCTGAAAAAGTAATGAACTTCTTTGATTGTCTTAGTTTTGGGATGTTGTTCCAATAGGAGTGTTTTTTGCTTCGTCTCCCACTGTTGGATATGAGCTTGTATGTGGCTTCTAGTAAGACCACAAAACGGCTCTGGTCAAATGAATCGAGATTCCGCGCCTTTTTTTGCAAGACCGTCGGCAGTCTCATTCCCTTCGCAGCCCCAGTGTCCTGGTACCCACATCAGTGTAACTGTCTTTCTTTGGGCCAGAATTTTGAGGATCAGCAGACAGTCGCAGGTCAATCTCAACTCAAAGGTACATGCCCCTAGAGCCATTAACGCTGCTTGACTGTCTGAGAAAATGTAAATGCGTGCACCTTGGTAACGTCTTTTCAAACATTCCTGGGCACATTGATCAATGGCATATATTTCTGCCTGAAAAAATGGTTGGGCTTGTACCCAAGGCCACCGAGACGTTACATCTCGGCCCATAGATAACTATTCCCACTCCTGTATTTGTTTTGGATCCGTCCGTATACCAGTGTATGAACTTATCTTGTAGTTTAGGTCCGCCAGACTCCCACGTTTGGCGGTCTTGTATAACCACTTCAAACTGTTTGTCGAAGTCAAACCTAGGTGTCATATGGTCTTTTAGTTTCGCCAACTCTCCCAGTTCTTGTAGAATTTGAAGATGGCCTACTAGATCTCCTGATTTGAAGATCATGTTCCGTTCCAGCCTGATGGCGCCCATCATCGCTTCCCTTTTCACCTGTAGGTGCAAGGGAATCAGATCGATTAGGGCCTCCATCGCATCAGCAAGAAATTGTAGATGCTTGAGATAGATACATAGCTACAAATTACTTGCATATGTTTGACCAGTACTTCTATCATGGTATGTATACTCAAACAGGGTACGCCATGAGCAGGTTCTGGATCAATAACATTAATCTAATTTCATGGTGATCTGCACTCAAAATTATGAAAATAATATTGCTCTGTATTCGTATTACTGAAATTATAAAGATGCCCTTTATAAGATTTAAGATTTACCTTAATATAATCTTTGCTACATTAATTAATTTGTGCTATTATGAAAGGACACAAGGCACCTGTCATAAGTAGTGATACATTCATAACAACTATGTTGAAAATAAACCGTATGGCTCCTATTTCAATAGTTTAGTTTGTTTGGAATTGTGTAAAGCATAAACTGTACATATTTGAACAGTCCTAGGTTGCGAATTCACTTCAGACATTGTTAGGACCTTCGCTAAAAAAGTGTTACTTTCATAAATAAAATATTTTATAAACACATTGAGGGTAACGTAAAACAAGGTGAAATTTATATTCTTTAAGTAAGTAAACAGAAGTATACACTAAGTCAACCTTACCTCTTAGTAGTGTAGACTAGCGTAAATATGGTCTAATTAAATAGGTACTTTAACTAGAATAAGAAAAAACTTTCAACAAAGCCTTTACAACAATATGATTAAATAAACTTCGTATGAACATAAAATATAAAATTGTTATTAATTATAAATGCTTTTTTGGAATTAACTTTGAAATCATCAAAATTGTGACCTCCTGTATTTTAGAGAGAAGCTTCTCACTGCGGCATGGAGGCAGTATTTCCGCTGTAAAACCCTAGCACCTGGAGAGTCCCAAATATTACGACTGGAGGACTTACCCACAAGTCAAGCTAGTTATCTACATTTACGATACGATTTACACGTTGTTCACGAATGTCTTTTACTAACCTAGCAAAATTACCACACAACATCTTATTTAGTGAGGGACTATCACCTTTCCTAGAATCTGTTCGTATTTTGTTTAGAATGCCGTTGGATGGAGGATTGATAGTCAGATATTATGGCAAAAATAATCTGATCTGTACCTGAAGCTGAAGATCCTACTTTATCTATAGCATGCTCATTAATCAGTTATAGAGTACTATCATGGTCGACTACGACTAATTCGCGTTCAAAACTACTCCACGTGTAGCAGAACGAAAGTCTCAGTTTGAGGACTCCCATCGTGTTTTAGAAACGAGTAGTTTCGCTGGGACCAACACCATCACCCAACATGTTCGCATCCCATCTTCCCTGGTACCGCTTTTCCAACGCTGAAAGGTCTTGATGGAAACGCTCGCCATGCTCGTTACGCAGGACCCAAATTGTTTTTGGAAAAATGTAAATGAGAATGTAAATAATACATGTTTAGCGACACATGACATCCCATTTTATGGTAAGCTCCTTGAAATGTTCGGCTTTGTTGTTGCCCAACAAGCCGATTATTACAGATTTGAAACAATGCCATGCCACCTTTTCTTTTGCTCGCAAAACCGCGTACAAGCCTTTGTCAATCATTAATTGTCGAATTTGAAGATCCACAAAGGTGTCTGTTTTGTCTTGGCTTAGCTGACTTTTGGAAATTTGTTTTGTATGCACTGAAAAGCGCTGCCGCCACGATCCATATCTTTTACAAAATTCTTTATCAGCCTAACTTTTTATGCAAAGGGGGCATCTCAACTGCTTGGCGTCTCTCTCTCTCTCTGTCTGCATATGTAGCAAATAGAAACGTTGTGAATGTACACTAACATTGGCCGATTCTGACAACGCGCTGCCCTCACCGCTTCGACTCTAGCGCCTGCATTTCGAGACCTCTATAGCATACCACTACAGCAGCATATAAATGTAAAGTTTGGTAGCTGAAGTCTTATGTTAGTATAGCTATTGCATACTAAACAGTATGTTTGTATTTCTGCGAGTTTGGAAATATACTGGGTATGCTCACAAATTCTGTCCAATTTCAAGAAAGTAGAACACTATTCATTGTGTTTGGTAAGCTTATGTTGAAAGGTAAGCGCGAGCTTTAGTATTTCTTTAACTTTAGCCAGAATACAAGTTTCTGGTTTATTCAAGAAAATAGACGGGGTCTTATAATAGAAATTTTCTTTACTTGGGTGAAGAAATGTTGGGTGTAGAAATATAGGAAAATGAGCAAATTTTTTTGTTTATCTTAATGATATATCTTAATGCTACTTTATTTAATATTAACGCCTCTTATTCCTCCAAATGTCGAATTTAGTTCCAAGTTGAATATTACATTAGCTTCTAGTAAGTTAATATAGTATTGAAATCTCGTACTTGCATCATAGAAACAGAGTATATGTCTGAATTCTTTCAGGGATTCCTTTTTTTGTGTATACCTGTTCCATTATTTCATTAGGGTGTATTGTGAAATGTTATCACAGATTGTGTCAAAATTCATTAAGATGTCTCTAATATCAATATCAATAAGCAACGTATTTTTCAGCTAATCAATTTTTTCATTCCACAGATTGTGACCTCATAATCTTTCCTATCCTATAGTATTAGGCCTTTCAATATTTAACAAATTGCTTAATCAAATATATAGAGGTTACCAGTCTTTGCACTTAAAACATTTCTGTGTTAAATAAATTATCTCGAATTAGAATTGACGCCTGACTAATTCACTCTTCTATGGTATCCATTTATTAAATTAATTTTCCCCCAAAAACGTAACATAAAATTCAAATTTATACACAAATAACAATAATAATGTAAATTTTGCTTATTTACGAATAGTACCGTTTTCAAGTTATTAGCGCTACTAGGGGTTTGGTTTATTTGTTTTACGCCACGAATGGAATCGTGATACACGACGATGATTGGGATTGTTGCTTTCATTCACGATCAAAAATAAAGAGAGTAGAAATGCTGTATCTGCAGCCACATTCGATATATCTAGATATAATGAGGGAAGTTGTCTGTATCCCCAGAGGTATACATGTTATTCTTTTAGGCGCTTAGGTTTACTCAAAGCGATTAGTTTCAGTGTATTTTAGGACTTGAGTGAAGAGGGTTGGATTCATTTCTAAAGTATAGAGTGTATCGTGTGTAAGGTATCGAGAACATGTTCAGCAAATATACTTTATTTTCTCCTAAATTTAAGCTCCTGTTACTGTCATTTAACTAACCTATAATAGTAATGTAATCAGATCGTATGGTTCGCTAGAAACATGATATTGTGAAACATATCTGTTAAAATATACTTCATTGTTTTATTAATATGGCGGTTCTTCAAAAGAATATTTATATGAGGCGTATAGATGCAATGTGCGACATGTCCAAATGAACAGTATTGGAGAAAAACACGAATAACGTATAGAGACAAAATTGTTAAGAAAATGTGGTAATAATTTGTATACACCTAATTCAAATATGTTAAGTAACTTATCTTATAAGTTTGAGAAATCTTCAGGCTATGGTATCCGAGAAAAATTTTAAACAAATATGGACATGTCGCACTTTGCACCTGAATAAAAAATGTGTTGTTTTACCCAATTTGTTTATTTGCATAGAACTATGAAAAATAATTACAAAGTTACAGTCTGTTATAAATTCTGAAACTGTGCTGTATTAGTGATTGAAAACAAGTAATTAAACACACAATTGTAACTTTAAAACTAGACGTTGTCTTCAATTGGATCAGCATCTACTTTATCTGCTGGCGCTTCTGAATCGTGCTTATTATTATTATTTTGAAATAAAGTTGTAAAATAGCACAATGATTCATCTTGCTTCCAATCAGAACCATAATGTGACGCTAGTAAACTTGAAATGCTTTTTATTTTGTCTAGTTTTAAAGAAACGC
Source organism: Holotrichia oblita (assembly GCA_023690525.1). NCBI lineage: Eukaryota > Metazoa > Arthropoda > Insecta > Coleoptera > Scarabaeidae > Holotrichia > Holotrichia oblita. The sequence goes on along the minus strand of CM043018.1, from coordinate 110,512,011 downwards.
CCAGTTGGAATTCTTTAGGCACCATAAGCTTTAAATGTTTTTCTTTTTTACAAATCCCTTTCCCTGTTCTAACATCACTGCGATAAAATGGTTCTCCTCTCACTAGAATTCCACCGCCAGTACCTTTCGTCAATGTGAACCTATTCGTAGGTTGAAATTTAAAATGCCAAAAAGCTGGTGATCTTATAACATTATGTGTTTCGGTTCGCCAATCGCGAACCTTCTAATCTTCTCCCATTTTAAAACTGTCGCGTGTTCTTTTATAATACTTACATAACCATCTGGATTTGCAATCATTGAAGTTTTCCTTACTATCTTTTCAATATTACCAAACACTCTATCCGGAGGGATGTAGGAGTGCCCTACCATAGGAAAAAATTATCTCCACTTGCGTTACATGTTTTGGAGCATTACACAGCAGCCAGTTGCACAACATTCCTATAAAAATCGTGTTTTTGTTTTGACTTCCAGCTCCATCACAAAATAAAGGGATAGTAGATATTAATCTGAGGACTAATGTCATATGCATCTAAGAGATGATGAACTGCTGATGCAATTTCATTTGAACTTTTCGGCCACTCAGTCTCCGTCCATACAAAACTATACACATTACTAGTTGTAAGTTTAGATTTTGAACTTCCAATAACTACAGCGAGGTGATAAAAGTTTCTTTTCGATGCGTCAGTTTAGTGAAGATTTAAGTACAGCTAATACGTATTTACTTGTATCTACATACATGTAGAGACTCGCCAAAGAGGAGCAGGTTCTCATGCAGTGCAGAGAACAACGTAGAGGGGCTGACCAGCCATATCAAGGTGAACCTTCTGTTAACGTTTACGTACCGCATCATTTATGTTCGTGACTTTCATGAGAGAGCGTAGGCGATGCGAAGGCATAAATGTTTACACATAAAATAATGATATGAGATGGTATAACGTTTCTTATCGATGTCAGACTTGGTAACGTATAATCCGAATACTAGTTCCAGAAAGAGCCAAATGCTTCTTGGTCTAGTAAAGATAATGGTAGATTTCAACACCTATATCAAATGTTAATTGTTCGCTGTATTGTTTGCTACGGATTACAGAACAGTGTTTTATACTTTTTAGGTGGCGTTCATAATTCCACCTGCTGGTACACGTCAAATAGTTGTCGCACCTTACACATTTAATTGACCTTCGTATTCTAAATGCGGCATACTCGCTATTACGTGTTCAAGTTTCTTTGAAATACGCAGGTTTGCGGAACGTACATAACTGTGATAATTTCTAAGTATGTGTACACTGATAAGCACACACAACGACCAGTGGAATAATACTGAACAAGCAGTGTGCTTTGATACGGTTCGAGTTTCCATGCCACGGGCTTCCCCCTCTACGTTGCTCTTGGCATTGCACTGAAACTTTTTCCTCTTTCTCGACTCTACATTTGTGTTATTACGATTCATTCTCGAAATACATTTGGCAGATTAACGCCATAAAATAATAAAATTAATAAGTAATAAAATTAAATTTATATAAAGCTGTTTGTATTATTTTAAATATTCCAAATATATATTCTTTTCTAAAACTGAGTCCTCCAGATTCCACAAAATTAAGGCGCAGAAATAGTTGTACGTGATAAGACACCTAATGTGTACGAGTCATACAATTTTACATATTAAGTGGACGTTTGGAAGTCATTGATTAGTTGGTATGTTTCAATACACTTTTTTTAAGCCGTACTATCGAAGCTTTAATAATTTAATATTAATTATAATTAATATTACACGTGACAAGAAAGTTCTAATGGTAGAAAGATGTGAACTTATTAAATGAGAAAACAAACATTTTAAAAGCACGCTATACCGAAAGTGTTTTGTTTGGATGAGAGATGAGTAAATAAAGGACATACTATGTATACTACTACAAACTATGAATATATATAAGTATTCTCTATTCACTAAAAGCTTTCAATTTTCCAAAAATACTTGTTGTGAATTTCTCTATTATGGCTATGATGTGTTCCGTTAAGTTCTAATTTATATTGAAGTCATATTCCGAGGAAATTGGCCATAGAAAAAAAAACTGAAGTTAGATACAAATTTGGCACTAAAAATGTTATATTAACATTAATCATACAATTAGTTATAGGACTCATCGTACGAAAGCTCATTTAATGATTGAAAGTAAATAATCAATTTTACAATAAAAAATAATATTGTTACCTGATATCCATCATAGGTCCACGATGCCCATTTCATGCTACAGCTTTGCAAGTCGAAAGGGAAGTATTCAACGTTTATTTCGCACGAGGAACGATATATACCGTGACTAAGCCATACAACTTCGCCGGTATACGATACTATCACATTGGTATTGATAACGGAAGATTGATATTGAGGGTCAGCGCTGAAAATAGAGAAAAAAAAATCCAATTTGGCATTGTGTATATGTAGAAAGATAAAAGCAACAAAAAGTTTTTGTATTCTCACGTCAATGAACTCACGTGTGCTATTTGTCAAGTGCAACATGCAACTGAAGATTATAGTTGCGTTTACGATTTATTTTATCATTTAACTATGTTTCTCTGCTTAGTTATATACACTGTTCGCCAACCATGTGTGAGGTTCTTTGCTTTATGGCTCACAATCTATCCCACAATCAATTATGAAGTCGGCTATAGTTAGTATATCAGATATTATTGCATGCGTCAAACGTGGCTTTAGTTTCTACATTCAATTTGTGAAACATACTTAAGCACTGTAAACACAAAACTATCAGGATTATAATATCAGAGGTAAAGATTTGAGAACACTAAGAAGTAGATCAATTCTAATTCAAAATGTACGTCTCTCCTTGACTGTTTGTTTAGTTAATTGTTTAGTAGGACTAAGGTTGTTCCCCTGGGGCGGTGATTCTCCTCGTTTGATGAATTTTTAAAGTACTTTAAATAATTGCAAAACGTGTCTTCAAAATTATTATGTTTATTAAGCGTGTACAGTGTCGGCCAACTACTTAAGACCGACAATAGTAGTAAGAATAAAGCATTATTTTGTTACTAAATTTTTATTGCTTGTACCCCTTTTTGAAACGATTAGTAAGTATGTGGTAACACTAGTCGATACGATTTTTATAATTGACTTAAACTAACATTTAAGTATTTTGCGTAGTTAAGATATCACGTCACATTTTCAAAATAATATTTTTATCTGTTTAACACCAAAAACAGAAGGCAACTGTTTTAAAAGATAAATTTCCAAAGCTGTTTGATGCCAAAAGTTCGCGAAAGAATATTTATTGGTCCACAAATTAGGAAGCTTTCAAAGATGAAAATTTTGAACGTACCATTAATGATTTAGAGCTGGCAATATAGGCTTGTTTGAAATACATATGTTTGTAAACATTTTATGCGAAATCAAAACTACCAAGATATCGTAGTCAATTTTCTAGAAAACTATAAATATTTAGGGTCATATGTATGTCGCTCAAAGTTCATTTTTTGCAGTCACATTTGGATTTCTTTTCTGCAAATGTAGGAAAGATGAGTGATGAATGGGGGAAAGATTTCTTCCAGGTATTTCAGAAATGCAAAAGTGATATTAGAGTAGGTGATATCCCGTCTTGCTGGTAGATTGTTGCTGGTCTCTCATTAGAGAAGGCAACAGCCGACATAAAAGAAGGAAACAACTCTATTTATGCAAAATTTTTAGCAGCAATTTTCCTTTATGTTTTTGTATTCATTACACTAATTAAACATTTTAGTATTTGCTATGTCAAGATTTTTGTATTTATCTGTTTTTTATATAATTTCTGTTTAACAAAATTTGTAAATACAATTATTATTTATCTAGTAGCGGAGTATGATATAATTCTAAAACTAGAATTGGTGGAAAAATTTGGGTTTGGTTAAGAACTATATATCCATTTTTGCAACAGTTATTAAAAAAAAACGCTAACTGGTAGTTTTTGTCTCTCAAGAAGTTCAAGGAACTCATTTAGCATCTAGTTGTATAATAGTTATTTACGAACCAAGTGCGTGAAATCATATTTCGCGAATGAGTGACCAGTATGGACACGAATTCGCGAAATGTTTCACGCACGAAGTTTGTACAATATTTTTTGTACGAGAACTATAATAATAATACATATTGTTAAATATGTACGTTATCGTTTATAACCATATTATTAAGGTTAGGGATTTATTATTTTAAAATGTCACTAAATTAATCAAGTTCCAGGAAGTACCAACTTTACTTTTACGCACTCGTGTTTAAAGTGACTTTTTACGCACGCAAATCGAATCGTGAAATGACAGGTAAAAATAAAGTCCAATAATTCTGTCCCCTATGATACCGCACCACACATTTAGACTCCAGCGTTCTTGGTGATGCACTTCTCTTAACCATTGCGGATTTTGAGCGGACCAATAATGCATGTTATGACGGTTTACTCTACCATCACTACTAAAGGTAGCCTCGTCGGTCCAGAGACTTTCCGTTAAGAAATTGCTGTTTTCCTCAAGCATGCCTAGCATCCATTGACAATAATTTAATCTATTATCGAAATCTTGTTCATTTAGCGCCTGGTGAAAGACTATGTGGTAAAAATAATATAATCAGAATAACACTGAATTGTGTATTTGAGAGTATGTGCTAAGATACATACTTGGAATTATTTACCTATAATCTTTCAAAATATTTCTAACAGTTGTTCGTGCTATTCCCAAGTCTAGAGGCAATGTTCTAGTTCCTACATGTTTATCAAATTCTATGTAAGCCAAGACATTGATAATGTTTTCTTCGGTCCTTCCATTGCGACGCCTGCGACGTTTAGGACGACGGAAACTTCCAGTATCGCGTAATCGCTGTACCAAGCGTGGAAACATTCTTCTCCCGTAATGACGGCGATCTGGATACCGTGTCGCGTACTGTCTTGCAGCTATAGCTGCATTTTGTAAACACTCGAAATAAATCGCAATCATGTCAACGGCTTCTTTATTTGTGAGAGGCATTTTGATTAAAAAGTACTCAAATTATACGCAATCAACAATATTGGGCTGCGTGTGACAAAAGTTTGACGTTAATTGGCAATATTTTTGTTAGACGGTTGTCGTGTCCATGGCCTATTACTTGCCTTCTTATCGAAAGCAAGCGATGCATTTTTAAATGGGGATATATGTATGAATTTTCCTGGTTTAGTATTTTTTTAATAATTTGAGTTAGGAAAAAGATATTAAGATGCGGCTTGCGCAGGCTTATTGGTTGGTCATTTGTCTGTTTTCTTGTATAAAAAAACTCATATCATCGCATTTAATTTTTTTGAGAAAATCCAATATTTTGGTTATAATATCGAATAACGCCCTCTATCGGCGGCCGTGTGGGTCACAACTGTCATAATTACGAGAAACCTAAAGGCCCAAGAAATGCTCTTTTCAATGATACCAAATTTATCCAAATCCATTAAGCCATTTCGAAGTTACAGGCATTTATTTAAAACAACATTCAAATACCCCCCACCACTTTATTTCGAAAGATAGGGGAAAATTGTTTTTACAAAAAATGTTTGACTTTAAGTTAACATTAAAACACAAATATTTTTTTGTTATATTCATTGGAGAAAATCGCGAGAAACATAACTTTATGTAATTCAAGATGGTGGAAACGCCCACTGGCGGCCATCTTGGAAACTTGAAAATAATTTCCAGCATTTTTCCTTGCCCACTTTACCTATAAAATTTTCAACCGCAACTCTCTACGATCATTAGTTTCTGAGATACAGCCGCTTACCTCGCTTATTTGCCCACCCTGTACAATGAAATAAAATTCTGTTACTATGTTCATATGAGTGAATAAAATTTTATGAAATTGTGTCCTGATATTATACTCAGTGAGCTGTTTAAAATGAGGTGTCACTCGACCTCCAATTCCACTTAAAATTTGGATACTATGTCGCCTCCTGTGGTTAATCTTTGAAACTAAATAGAAATTTTACTTCAATAATGTAGTACATAGTATTTCATATTAATGCCCCCCTGTATTAAACCGATGATAAGTTAGCAGACGGGAGGAAGGGGACACATGCACTAGCGCCGCACTGTAAAATTACAATTTTTAAGTTGACATTTCCAAATATTTCAAAGGTGACATCGGTTAGATTGGATATTTAAAATCAAATCCTAGTAATGAGACAAATATGTTGAATGTTTTCACTTACATTCACAATTTTATCGACAATAATTAAATAAAAAATCAAACAAAGGTAACTATAATGTTTTAAAGTGAAACTTACTTATTATATAAAATGATATCCGGTTTCCAAACTCTACCGTGTGGTATTCGAATAACTTTGATGTCATCAAAATCGGTCGAATTCCATTTTAAATGGTGATCCACCCATTTTTGCGTTAACCAACAATTCGTCGTCAATATTTGATTTTTCTCGTCCTGCAAATGTGAAGAAGAAGAGTTAGTATTTGCAACTAATTTTATAAATCTTGTATAAACTATTTGCTCAGATTTGCCACCACCGCTAATCAAACTTCTATTTTGGTTACGTTTATTTATGCCAAAAGTAAAAGCCTACATATGGAGTAATTTATATTTGTTAGGTTAGTTAATCCAGCAATCAATTTTTGTAAGGTTAATAGAAAAATTAGATATAGATTCAGATATACTCAATAAAATGTTATTAGAATTTCACATGATATGTGAAGGCATGTATACACTTTACTCCATATATTTGTTTCGTTCTCTATCCCTATTTAAATTTAGCCTGATGTCACAATCGTACAAGTAAATGTCGTTTATGGAAACATGGATTTGTTATACCCTGCCAAGTATACAAGTTCCTTTTGATGTTTCGATGACATCAATTTCAGTTGTTTTTTTAGAATCATTCCACTGGTGTTGTTTTCACAATATAAAGTGCTTGACATTTCGCCATCGCTTGCCAGCCTATTTTCTAAAATAATCTTTAGTCTTCTAGAGAGATGAGATGTTGTTTTCGTTGCATCAATTGTCATATATTCTCACTTGATACAATGTGAACTGTTTCTAACAAATAAAAAATAAAAAGAATTTGAAATTGAGTCGTACGGTTTGCTTATAATTCAATAACTTTATCTAAATGGGATTTCTAAATTAAAACATTTTAAACATTAACATATTTGCAAGGGGAGTTGTTGATCTACCTTTATACCAATGCCAATATATCATTTCGGTAAGTAAGCAAGCAGAGAGCCACGGAAAATTAAAATTTAAAACATGTTACCAGTTGCACATCAACTAATTATGAGTGTCAATATGCAAAAGTTCTTGTGTTTCTAGTTTTTGTATTAATTATAAAAAAACTACGATTTATTAGCAGCAAATACGTTAGGGTATCCATATTCAAAAATGATATCGAAGGCATCCACGGGCCGAATCTCTGTTATGAGGGCTTCCAGGTTTTGAGCGCGTAATTGTGGTGTAATATATACAATACAGGGCGCCAAGGTTTCCGCATCCATAGTTGTTTACAAATTAAGTTACCGTGACATTCTGGCGGCCTCTGCCCACTTCTTACTCCTGTAGGAGCCACTGACATTAGTGATGAGATGTGGATTTGTTGTACATTGCTTTACTTATTTTATTTTGTTTTTTGTTTATATTTGCATTATATATATTACACTATAAACCCGAAAGCCCTCATAATATATTCAAAACATCCGCTTGATTTCGAAAATCACTGGTCGTACCGTTTCTAACTACAGGTGCTCCTCACTTAACGACCTACCCGTTTAACGACCGCTCGGACATGCGCTCCCGACGCTCGAGCTTCTGCTTCGGGTATTCTCCGCAACAAATAACTGTTTAGCGTGGGAAGTATCCGAATACGTTTTTTTGATGCAGTTTCAGTCGTTCAGTATTAACTATATAAAATGTATGCAGTACCTGTTTATAACTTCGGTAAATTTTTTGTTTATTATGCACATAAAGCTTTGTAAAGAATGTCGATAAAAAGGAAAAAGCATCAGTAAAAGGAAACCTATAGATTTTGGAACGAAAATGAATATTATTAACGATTATGAAGCTGGCGCATTCAACAATTTCAACAATCTTGAAGGACAAGAATAAAGTAAAAGATGTAGTATCAGATATTAGAGCCGTAATAACTAGTCAGCAGGAAGGTCTGATTCATGAGACGGAAAAGCTACCCGCGATTTGCTTTGATAATCAGATACAAAAAAGAATGTCAATTAGCCTACTAATTATTCAGGCAAAGACGAGAAGCATCTTTGAGCCTTTAAAGACGCGCGAAGAATCGACATAAACATTTACGGCAAATTATAGATGATTTCAATGGTTTCGTCGGAGATTTAATCTGCATAAGACCTCTTTCACATTGGCGATTTATAGCAGCGCGACTTAGCAGCGCGACAATCGCTCACGGATTTTGCCGATGTATTGATTTTACACACTAGCGATTCAGCAGCGCGGCTGACTGTGCATAGAACCGCATAGAAAGCGACTAAATCGCGATGCTAACTCGCACTGCTAAATCGCCAGTGTGAAAGAGGTCTAATAGAAGTACTAGCGGTGAGGCAAGTGTGGACGTAGAAGCAGCGGAATTTTCTTTTAACAACTTGTTAAAATTGTTAAAGAAAGGAACTACCGCCCTGAACAGATTTTTAATGTGGACGAAGCCGGTGTTTTTTGAAAAAAGATGCCCGAAATGCAGAAACAAAAACAATGACTGGTTTTAAGGCATTTAAACATAGAATTACATTCTTGTTAAGAGGTAATGCCGCTGAATTGAAGATAAACCCTTTTCTTATCTATCGCTCTGAGATTTGAACCCACGTGTGTTCAATCATGTTAATAAGGACACCCTTCCCGTTTACTATCGGGCAAGCAACAAAGCATGGATGACGCAAGCATTTTTTGAAGATTCGTCCTCAACTTCTTCGTACCGTCGGTTAAGCAATGCTGTGTGAAAGTATAGAACAAATATTAAAGAAATTTACTGATGTGTTCTCCAAGATAACTGTAGCTCTACTAAAATCAGAAGGTGTGGATTCAAATGTTGAATGGTTCATGAACGTTGAACAGCAGATAAATGTTTTACGGTGATATCATGAAATTCATGACTAAAAAAAAAGAAAGTTACAAATCAAACCATATTAACGATATAATATTCTTATGTTTTGTAATATGTAAGAGATGCAAATTAAAACGAAAACATAAGTTTCGTTTGAATTTACGCCTAAACACGTATCATTTTAAAAATAAAAAAAACTTTCAAAAGTGTTTGCACGGAGACAACTCTGGAAAATGTTTCAATATTCTGATTGAACAGCCTTGGTAGTCGCAGTGGTAGAGCGGCCGTTCTCTGGTTGGCAAACAAGGTTTCGATGATTGATTCCTAGCCGCGGCGTTGTAGCGCACCTCATCAATATCGAGTACCGTTCGCTCTTGAGAAATAATGAAGTACGTAGTACTAGTCCAACAAGCATTACAGCTTGGAAGTTTCTGCAGCTGCACTCACCACAGATAAAAAAATATTATGACATTAATGAAATATCAGACAGAATCTGAAGCTGAATGCTTCAGTATTTGTCTGTATTTTTCCTAATTCTTTTGAGGTACAAAAATCGTGATAACTTTTCAAATATTGATATGAGTCCTTCAAACCTACATACTACACTTTTGAGATATTAATCAGATAACTTTCTAAATATTGATCTAAGTGCTTCTAATCTCAATAGTACCGCGACAATTCCAAGGCACTACGAAGAACTACAATAAAATCTGATCTAAGACCCACATTTATTACTACGACTTTATTAGAGTAGCGCTACTCAGAACTACAATAAAAAATTAGAAATTCTGCGTTTTGTTCTCTTCGATTTGCTTGAGGTTATGATAAACTGTGATAACGGAAAATATTGGTTGTGTATTTCGAACCTCAAAACTTATCCAAATAAATTTCGGAATTGTGAATTCTTGTTGAAGTTCTAAGTAGCACCTCAAGAGCTTTAGCAATAACTGTGTAAAATAAAAACGCTCAGATCATTTCGACAGTTTCGCGATTTTTTGTACGTCAAAAAAGGTCTGGCCATAATTTTTAATGCTGGAAGCCGCCGGCTAAATAGTTCAAATGTTATCGTGATTTTTCATATTACATTTTCTGAACTTGACACACTTGGCGTGGTGGAGAACTTTTTAAAGTACGATCCAAAAACGCTGATGTCTGCAATTATTATCACCATGCCATCTATGAAACTAACACTAGAGAAATGTTATCAACACCATGCCATTTTTTTAACAGTTAATGCCACACCCCACAAATTTATAACAGCTATAAAATCTAATACTTATAAATGCGCATTTGACAGAAATATATTTGTAACAAATTCCTCAACCTGAACTAAATGGCTTCCATGTAAAAACTAAGACGGTAAAACATTACATTCTTCTCGGTATCTAATAATATTCTAATAATTACTGCAGTAATTAACTGTAGCTTTAGAAGAAAAGAGTGAGCAATAGAATGAAGAGAATGAAGCAAATTTTGTTTTCTGTTTCATATATTTCATGTGATAGTCGCCGATACGATATCAATCAATTTTATGTAGGTTTTGGATTTCTTATGCTATACCTAAATTGCAGAATAAAACTGAAACTAAGAATACTGACCAACTAATTTCTACTATCACTTACATCTTTAATACCGTGAGCTATGATACACTCTATAAGATGATCCTATTTCATTATCAAACTATAACAGAAACTACAACTGACAGTTTCCAGTTCTTCTATAGTGTAGCACCGTCAAACAAAATATTCAATATAAAATCGATTTTTTTGAAGTATGAGTAATAATAAGTAGGTTATAGGATATTCGTATAGAAATAAATGATACCCACTTCCTACGTAGTTGTTTAAAAGAATAAATACACTTTTTTAACCAAATAAGTGCTTACTTTATTAATTCAACAGAATTGTCGAGAGTTCGTACAAAACGAACTGTGTGGATTAGTTAAATGTTAGTAAGCCGTTTAATTGCATGGTGTCGATAAATATTCCTTCATTTTAGCTTTAATTTTACTTAATGTAGCTGTATTTAATAGAGCTGTGAATTTCATTACAACCAAATCTAATTTACTTTGCTGCGCAAATACGGATGTCCAGTTAATCCGCCGTTTTAGTTTATTATGAAAAGCACATTATGTACAAATTTCCACTAACACCGTCCCAATCGAGGATAGCTGTACTGATATTTTATACAAACATTGTGTAAATAAACACGAAATCTAATAAAAACAAAAAGCAATAAGATAAATTGAGGGATAGATTTTGGTGGAAGCGAAGGCAGCCGAGGTCCCCGATACATCTCAGAGCTATAAATCTTTGTTTCTCTTTTTACCTTGACAACATTCAACGAGGGACCCTCGGTGTCGTTAGAATAACATCAGTGTATTCCTTTACGAATTTAGGTACTTCGAATGTGCATTCGGTTACTGAGAAATCCCTACAGATTTAAAATTGTCTTCTCTTTCTGTGTGTTATTCGTTTACTAGGATTAGAAAGGACGTGATTAAAATCTAGAACGGTTTCCTTTGACCCTGTATCAAAACGACTCCAATCATATTTGTTTCAGTTGTTACGTATAATAGTATCTATAAGTATTAGATTTTATTTTAATATAAAGCATACAAGACACGCAAAAATCCAGTTGAATAAATCTAAATTATTTTCTGTTGTATTCGTTATAACACGTACACATCGTAAATCTTTAGAGAAAAACGGGTATCCAGAAAGGCTGCGTTTTTACCCGATTATCGTGGTTAATATTTCGTAATAATATGGTGGTGTGAATACGAGATTCAGAAGTCTATGCATTGGACTTTTTTCGGCTCTGTATTAATGACAAATAACAGCTTTGTTTACGTAGACGGTATCAGGAAATGCAGTATAGCACCACATTATCATGACAAGCTTTTGTTGTTAATAATTTCAGGTTTTTTCATGTATCTATTTGTAACAGATAAACAACTCGGTGAAAAGAAGGTAATAAAGACTATGGAGCAGTGGCACCTGCAAAAATGACGATAGTGTTGAATATGACGCGAAACAAAACAATTAAACAAGAGTGAGAGGAGAAATATAGGGTAGAATTTATAGTGAAATTAGAACTAACGCAGGAAGATCTTGTATTAAGATGGTGTTGGAAAAACTAATTAGAAGTTGTCAATCGAATCGAGGTCAACATCTTATATATGAAATCTATAAAAATGTAGCATATACCAATGTATCAATAATAATTAGAGGCGCCAAACGACAACAAGAGACAGCAGTGGTGCAAACAGAAACGGTACTTAAGATGGCGTTAAAAATGCACAACAATACAGATAAAACTTCGCGAGCGAGAGTCTGTATACTAATATCACTATAAAGTAAGATCGGTATCTGTCACTTTTTTTCTTTAATTGCGAATAACTCGAAATTTATCATAGAAGCTAAATTTGTAATTTATTTTGTAGCATGCTATTTAAAAAATCGAAGTTGATGCCCAGTTCCGGTTAATCGAAAGTGATATTTATTCAAAAATTATTTCACGTGATAGTTCATATTCAACCATATTCAGAGTTTTGTTTTAAAATTCTGTTCCGTTTGTGTAATACTTTTAATAAGCCATTTTCATCAATCACCTGTATATAAAAACAGCTAGATAGAGATAAGAAAGGTGAACTGCTTTAAGTATAGAAACCAAAAGAAAAAAGCATTCCTAGACACATATACAAACGCGTGTGAAATAAATCACATATGAAACCAGTAGTAGATTTTAAGAGCAATATCAAATACAAAGATATTTACGCCTGCCACAATATCTTTTAATATAGTAAAATTACACAAACCAGGTATTATAAAGATAGGAATGATACATCCATGGAAACTTGACTAAAATCCGTGACTGAACGCGGCGCTGGAATGTGACAGGTATAAGAAAACTGTGTATTAATAATGTAAATGGCCGTAATAATTTGAATACGAAGTTCTAGATACGTAAGTACACGATTTGATGAAAATGGCTTGGGTGGTCAGCCGCAGGCACCTAGGCGTCAGCCCATATCCTGCAATTTTCAGGTACCACACGCACATAACAAGTTATGTGCCTTGAAACTGTCACCCACTATCTCACCGCCCGCACGAGACCGACACCTCTCGGAGAGGACCGGCGAGCCGGAGGGCTCCTCTCCCCCGTGCTACCCATGTTAGACAAGTTTCCTTGTCAGCGTTCGACGGGTCACCGCTGGAGACGCTTTAGCGAACTCCTACCTCACATCTAACCCCACAGGGCCTAGGCCTCCTTGCGGATGGCTACTATCGGCCAAGCGTGGGAAACGGAATCTGGCCGTGAGGTACAACCAGCCCGCCCGTGAATTAAGCCTGAACTACGGGGACGGCCGGGCCGAAGCCGTACCCCAATATGCCAACCACGCCAACTCTTTCGCCCCTCCGGCGATCAAGTATCCGCGGCAGCTACAGTGAAACCGTAGGGTCCCAGAATCACCGAGTTGTTTTAGGATGAAACCGAAGGTTTCCCCAACCAGCGGGCGGACTACTCCTCGGCGAACCGACTTTTGTCCTCCCCTACTATCTTCGCCAAATTCTCCCGCCACGCCCGTTTCCTTGAGTGTGGCCACCAAGGATGGGGTAGTGCAGCTGCAGAGTTCTCTAGGTAGCCACCGTATATTCCGACGGTTAGCGGCCGGACACCGGAGCATATGCCCATGCCTACGCCCAAGCATCCGCCCCAATATACTAAGTCTACTCCCGCCACGCCCGTTGCCCTGAAACTATGAAATCAGGGATTGGGTAGTGCAGCCGCAGAGTTTTAAGGGTCGACGCTATAGGGTAAACGCCGACCCGATACGTAAGTACAGTTTATTCGCACCTTTCATAACTCATACTTCGTTAGAGCTAACCACTGTATACATCGTATCTTTCATGTTATTTTGGTGGAGGCGCCGGGTAATGATATCGCTATATTCTGATTCGATAGTAAGTCAACGCAGTCTACAGTATATATTTGCTATGACGTAATGCTTGTAGAAGTAAAGTAATTGGCAGCAATCATAGCGCGAACTAACTTGCATATAAATTGTTTTGACAAATTCTATTAAGGTTATGTACAAATATGCCGGAAACCCGATGAAAACCGCAGGTAAATAGGAGATGTATAGACAGTAATAAATGCTATAGAGAAATAACAACAAAATGACAGCAAACGAAAACAACCAAATGACAGAAAGCACATATTTGTTCAGTGTAGCTAACTGTAGAATGTAAAAAGTAAGCAAACCAGGAATTTTTATGCTACCATTACACTTCACTTGAGAATGCTCGCATTGTACATGTGATTTGTAGTAATACAATTATCATTTAAATTTTCCCCGTTTTTGACATAATTTTCGGTTGCTCACAGTAGCTATTTAGTGGTTTATTAAATGTTAATAATATTTTATTTATTATTGTATGTCTATTGCCGTGCAAAAATGAGTTTCCATTAAGAACAACATCTGTCGATATAGCAAGAAACTAAAGGTGCAAAATAAAACAATTCGGCATGTATGTAAATAAGATTAATAACAGCGAAATAAAAAAAAGTAGATATTGAAACTACAGCATCAACCAGAGATAGGTATAGTTCTACCTATATGTGGGTGATACTGTAGTTTCAATATCTATTCTTTATAAACTTCGAAAATTAAATAGATATTAGTGGTAAGTTGAGAGATTCAATCAGGAATTTAAAATCTGTAACTAAAAAAAACAATCGAATAATGAAAAACAAATGCTACACTAAAGTAATAGTTTTCGTTTACTGTAAAAATTGTATAAATATTATCAAATACACAATATAGATAAATAGAAATGTATCGAATAAATAATAAGAAAGATAAAACAAATAATACTTAAGAAGCTTAACTTATAAGATAAAATCATATAATTTTAAAGGAAACATTGACATATAAGTATCAATAAGATCCTACGACGACTGCAACTGCAAAACAAGCGCTGCAGCAATAGTACTAGTCTACATTCTACGTAGAAATAAGTAGACATATAAAGTCTTGAAGTTGTACCTTCGGTTATCACTTTTTATACGTGGACTTTTGAAATAGTATGAATGAACAAGTTTTGTGTGCCTACATTTTGGACCAACATTCAAAGCAACGACATCAGAAACTCAAATTTCTAATCAATTCCTTGAGATTCAATGATAAAACTACTTGAGAAGTCAGACATGTAACTGATCCATTTTATACTCAACTTGAAAAACCGATATCGAACTGCAAAAATTCCCCCATTGTAAGTTTCCAGTAACTGCCACGCACTGCATATATATGCATATTGACTTATCTTTCGCCATAAATATAGGGGTTATTTTTTATTTGCAGCTGAATTTCAATGGAACTTAGGATATAACACATAGATTATACCTGCAATTTTTTTGATTTTACCCAATATGTTATGTCAAAATTCATTCTTGCTTTCTATATTACTTATCAACGTAGTTGCTATAATTTTAAGATTTGTTTCTTTACTTAAAATAATGTTAAAAATTCAATACACATATACTTAAGTATCAGTAAAATGCATATACATTTTGTATCAAAAAACCTGTCCTAGTTCTATAAAATTTAATAATAGTAAGTATACAGCTAATGATACGGATTATTGACAGACTAATTACAAATTATCTGCACTGTAATTTTCATATTGACCTAAAATTTATAGGAATTTGCAGTTTTCTTACTTAAACCTTTATTTGCAAGTAAAATTGTTAATGATTGTATTTAATCTCACTTCTAGTAATTTAATCGTATAAATAATAATTCATTTTAATACATTCTACCATGCCTACCATCATCTAATGTCCAATTTTGTCTATGCAAATCTCATTTGATTACTTTTGTGGGCATGATTCACTCTAATTTAATTAAGAATAAATCAGAAAAAATTCACAACATTTCAAAAGTTTCTTAACTTTTCAGCTTATATATTCATCACTTTTGTATACCTAGTAATTTATTCACATACAAAAATGTGAAAATAGTAAATTTATATTTGAAAACAACCGTAAATCTAGAAAAGTTCCATAACCGATCACAATTTCATGATAATTTAGAAATTATACCTATAATGTTTAACAGTGTAGTGTAGGCATCGCCATGAGGAACGAAGTGGCCATTTTCAAATAAAACAACACGTCATGTAACATCAGTATTTATTTTTGTTCACTTTATTCGGAAAAGAACAAATTGATCAATAGAATGAAACGCCACCATATAGAGGTAAATAATTGGAAAGTTAATTAAAAGTGTATTTCACAAAATGAAACACATGAACCAGTTATACAGCCAATAATAATGCTTGATCTCGCTGTGCTTGATTTTTATATAGAAACTTTTTATATTAAAATTTGCGTGTAAGAAAAACTGTGTACTGCAAACTACGAATGTACCATTTACTGATCACTCAGATTCATATTACCTTATAGCGAGGGTAAATCCAAATATATTGCGGAGAATTGGTTGTTGACAGTATAACTACTTAATTAACGGGTGGATAGGCGGTTATTCAGTAATGTGACAGATCGCTGATGTCAATTCTCTGGAATGGCATTGACATTTTTCTCGGAGAATTATATGCTGGTCGATCTACCATTCGCTCTTGGGAGCAAAGTGATTAATAGCTCAACATTATAAAAGCGATATAATGCTGTATTGCATACATTTATTCACACACAAATTGCGCAGTGTAACGGGACGCGATATTTTAAATTATTTTATTTTTCAATCGCATTAACCTGATAAGGGAAACATGTATTTATTAAATGTAGTAAAGAATGTTATTTATAATTTAAGAAATGAAATGCACCTATTTGAATATATTCCGTGAATATATACATAAGTTTCCTATGTTAAAACGTTCATATAATTATAATAGTTTGAAATTGTAATAGTTTTAACCGTCAACTGTAAATCATGTGACTTATGGTGAAGGCTGTACGTGTGTATGAATTCGCATCGCTTCCTCCGCTTAAAAAGAACACTTTTCGCTAGGCCACCGCAGAGAGTAGTTCGCTTCGCAGTTATTTATACATATATCTTTGTCAGTTCAGGGCTAGTTACTATACCAATTTTATTACATTTGTTCAGTTAATCAGTATTGAAAGGCCGTGTTCACGGGGATACCCCGCACGAAGTCATAAATTAGAATACTGATAAGAAGCAAACAAGAAAGGACATGCCCGAAGCCCATAGACAAAGCGAAGATCTTGGCGGATCGAATCAACGCCAGCAAGCGTACGCGAAGAGCGAAGAACACGTACATACAGGTATTTGGCCAACAAACTATTATATGCTACGAATACGAGCTCGTAATAAATAAAGCTTTTAGTTCTAAATGCAAGTTTAGTTAGTTTAGTTCTAAATGCAAGTTTGCATTTCACGTTCGTTGCTATTAAATTCATTATCATATAACATATTTCTGTTGTAAGTCATTAGTAATTAAGCGCGTAGTTAGTAATAGTAAGGTTAAGATAGGTGCATTATAAATATTAAGATTCCATTTAATATTTTCTAATTCTTGTATTTCATTCACATATTCAGTTATTTTATTTAATATATCCGTATTCGTTCATTTGCTGCATTTTATTTATTCAGTAGCAAATAAGTTTGCATGTGTCGTTATAATATTCATTGCTAAAATATTCTAAATCCTCCATTTACCGCACGCACCTGAGAACGTATAAAGAAAAGATTATAAGAAAGTTTGTAACGTAAGTATCTGTTTTCTTTATTACGTGAGAGCGATTGCGACCGACATTTTAGCTAGTCAGGGGAATATCTAATTTATTTATTTCGGTATCAGTAACGTCCGTCGTTGTGGGTTCACAGGGGGATTTGTTAATGTACCGTGGCGCCCAAGATTATAAACACATATTAGCACAATTTAAAGCCCGGCCTATCACAATATGGTGCCCAACGTGCAACCGTCCTCTTCAACAGTAAGGGTTGCACCGCTAGTCAGATAAGCAATAAGCAATAACTAGCACCCATCACAGATAAAAAGAAATAACTAGAAAGCATAGTGTTATACTATAACTGATAGTAGATAATATTTAATCGCCATGTCCATACATCATCCAGATAATCAAAAGAAATAACTAGAACATTTGCTATAGTATTATACATTACGCAAGCAACATAATGTTAGTAGATGAAAAAATCGGTAAACTTAAAATTTGAAGTAGACGATTACTGTTACAAAAAAATTAACAGTAGCAAATTTATGCATTTAGGATTCAACTCATTCAAAAGCAATTTTCAGAGGAAAACAATTTTTAACTACGAAACATATTTTAGCTTAATTGGCAACGTTAATGAATCAAATTGCAGACTTCAGGCTAAGAAGAAGCTAGAAGATAGTTAATCAAAGGGTTGACTACCGCGATTCTGGTTGCAGTCACGGGCGCGGGTTAGGGTACGCACAATTCAAAAGGGATTTGACTTGTTACTATCTCTACCACAATCAACCATTCAACACTACGACTTCGAGTGAGAGAAGTAGAGTGATTGAGAAGAGTAGAACATGAACCTCACCTTTTGCAAACGAAACTACATAAAATATGTAGAAAAAATGCACAAACACTTAGGCACCCTACACTACAACTTTGTGATCTTTTATTCAGAGTTTAAAGAGTCCTCGTCTGAACATGACAGTTGCCGACGTTCCCTTATTATAGATGCGAGGAACAATATAAAATAGCAGCTAGCAGATGCAACCCTCGTAAATGTGATTTTTAGTGATGTTTAAAAGTGCATATACATATAAAGTTTTAGTTCGAAGATTCAAGAAAGTATTTCTTTTCACAAATTCTTGGAAAATTTTACTGTTGAAAAAATGCGGTTTCACGTATATTTATACAAATTAAGAAGCCATCTTCTATAATGTTTATCTACGAAGAATTACGACAAATTAGAAAGCTAATCCATTGTTGTTGTTATAACGTCTTTTGATAGTATGCACATAAAATGTATTCGAATGTTTCAAATCCGTTGACGTACGTTCAGCCCGTATTGCACGTGTTCTACTTCGATTCATCTCTCCAGTCGTGCCAAGAAATTGTCACCTCCGAATAATTTCGCATAACCATCATCTCCTTGTCGTGACGTTTTGAATACTACCACAGTCGAACTGTCAAGAGAGAACGACTACAAGGATATCTTCGTTTTCCATTTATTCATTGTATAGCGTGGCAGATCGGATTGGAAAAGTTTCTAGGAATGTAGGTACATTAAATTATAACGTGTTAATTAAATTATTTTAGTGATGAAGACAATGTCATACTAAAATATACTTTGCTTTTAATAACATAATTTTAAAAGTGTTTCGGCTTTCTTTTAGTTTTTTTGTTATTGAAAGATATATAATTTCGCTATAATTAGTTGAAAATATCTCGCACAATAATATCGTCGCTTGTTAAGATACTCTATGATGTTTGAGGTGTTTATAATTCCAGGATTAGTTGAGGAGTTTTGGCATATACAGCTGAGATTTAATAAACTGCGTGTGAAATAATAGGTTACAAGGAATTTTTAGATAAATATTTTATACAAAAAAATCTTCTAAATACCAAAGTAATGCAATATATTTAACAACTGCCAATTAAGGGTACGAGGCAATTGGAGGGGATAGGGGAGTATTAGGGGATAGTGGGAGTCATTATGATTAATCTAGCAGACAATAGAGGGTCATAGTATTCACTTTATCAACGTTTATAGACTCGGAAGTATTTCGAGCTTTCTATCAATAGATGTCACTGTTGAAAATTGAAATTATAATTGAAAACATTCACTTGGAATTCGTGTAAGATAGATACGATATTAGATATAGAAACACCGTAAAATACCCAAGTATATTGCCAAATGTTGTAACATACATATATGTAAATGCTATTTTACATCTCGTTTCTATTTATCTCTCTATTCTCTCTATTTACCTCGCTACCTTACCAGCAAATTATATAAAATTTTATAATAGTTTCCTATGGAATTTTTATTTTTTATTACGAAATTTTTGACAGTAATTATTAGTAATTAAGAAGCGTTCATCAGAAAATATAAAATGTTTAAAATTTGGCAGAAAATATACAGATATGAATTAAAAAAGTATAGATTTTGCAGTTCAATTCACATTGAATGAGATAAAAGTAATTGATTCGCATGGTTTATAACGCTACAAAATTCGCTAATTGTACAATATTAAATGTCGGCTAGACGATAGAAGAAATGAAGCCTCTGTGTTTATTCAACCAACACACAAGTTTTTTGCTCATAAATATGTAATTATTGAGCGTTTCGACTTGACAGCTGGCAACTATTAGTAACCGCTTCTGAATGCACTTTGTCCGCTCAATCAATCTTGTGTTTGATGATTTTAGTTTATATAAAGTGTAGTGTTTCATATTCAAGTTTCTGGAAGATTATCGTTTAGGAAACATTTATGTACTATAACCTTAAATTATTTACTTCTCTCACTTATAATTATTTATTGCATAGTTATTATTGTAGTTACCTACATTTTTAGTGTAGTATTTGTAAGGATTGTAAATAAGATATACAGGGTGAGGCATATTAATTTTAAAATTATTTTCGTATGTACGGATGTTTCATATTGCCAGGGTGAACCAAACATAGGTACAATTTTTTTTATATGGGATACACTATATATTATTTCAAATTTAAATTAAGCATATCTTCCTCGTTCATTTATATAAGGTTTCATTGAGTTATACAGAGTATTTCAGAAGTTGTGATCAATTATATCCTGTGCATTCCACACGAAACCACTTGAAATTCTTTTTGTACCGGAATGACCTTTTTATATTGTTACAGTTTTATAGCAAAGCGATATTTTGCTAGTATTGCGAAAACTGTGTATAGGGAGATTCAAAACACAAATGCATTATTTTCTCATCTTACTTAAATGGAACACCTTTATTTTATATTAAGAAACAGAAGGACACTGTATGCACTTTCATTTTTATTAACCACTCCCTATCGTTAATTTCTGAGATAGTTAATATTTTCTTAATGAAAAGTTAGCTTTTTCAAAATAATTGCCAGATGTCACATGTCATGTGATATAACGGATTTCACAATAAATATTCAAAATGTCCACCAAAAAGATCAAACAAGCAGAAAAATGCAGGAAAAAGATGTATATAAAAGTCATATGTCATAAAATTTCGGATCAAACTATCGAATCCGTTCGTGTATTTGTCGTGAAGTTCCCGAGAAAACGAACGAAAATTTCAAATAAATCTAATCATAAGCAAAATAATGAAACCTTATATGGTCTAGGATTATAATTGGTATAATAGGTAGATATACCTATACAGTTTTGATACAATACTACCTATAATAGTTATAATAATTGTAAACATCCTTTACTGTTATATAATAATATAAATCAAAGAAAAATTACAATAACAATTAATAATTAGTGTTATTAGATTACGACCTCTTAGCAGCTGACCTTGTATAAAAGAAAACTTGAAGTTTGTTCTAATCACACTTCGGCAAAAAATATGTACACCACTCTAACAATGGTCGTGTTCAGTTAGCACATTGATAAGTCAGCGGTAAGTAATGATTAGTGAACTATGCACTGAATATCTGTATGCTAATAGTACAATATTTACCATGTAGGCATTCAGTTCACTACTTTACTAATCTGTATCTACCGGTGATTTACCGATATGCTAACTGAACACGACCAATGAAATGTGGGACAAGAGACAACAGTACAACAGCGGAAGATCGCATTAATTAGTATAATCATTATAAACAACGAAAATTAACTCAGCGCTGCTATGCATTTTTCTTTTTAGATATAGGCAGAGATATAGGTTGTACATTCCTATATATGACAAATATCTAGTAGTAGTCAGAAAACCTAAACAGCATAATATATTACACACATATGCAGCCAACATATTTCTGGGATGACATTAAGCAAACATTTCACTATGTGTTGTTATAATTCGAATATGGAGGTTTTTTTTTATAAATTAATAATAATAAATTTATAAATTTTTATTATGATTTGTTATTATAATAAATACTTTTGTTTTCTTTTTCTATTAAAACGAGAAACTTATTCATTCATCATAAAGAACACTATTTATTGTTTTGCTCCGATTTTTACCATTTTTTTCTCTTCGGAATTGCAACATTTGTTTTATTATTACTGAATGTGTCGGCAACATTTTCAAAGGGTTATTTTAAGGCACTCTACAAAAATCTATACATATTTAATTGTAAATAGTTGAAGAAGAATTGATTCTGTTAATTATTTCTATGAACGTTGTGGAAATGATGCACGCCAATCCACACAACATCGTTTGTATTTACAAAAAAATCTAAAGTTGACGTAAAATTATGTATGACGTCATCGACCACTGATGCATTTCATTAGTTTTAGGTTAAAGAAAAAAATGGGTTTATAACAATTGAGTACAGAAACAAATCGCGGTTTAGTTTTAAAACTACTTTTATAATATACCTATAGTTTGTTTTTATGCCGTATTTATTAATAATTTTTGTTGTTTATGGTTTGTTAATTATTTGCGCCATCTATTAAAAAATTGCTACACTATCCATTTCAAGTAATTCTGGCACATCCCGAGCTGCGACACTTTTAGGTGAATTGGCCAGAAGACTGATTTTTGATGCAAGATTTTTGTTTATTTATAACAGATTAATGTAATTTTATTGTCGTAATCTATAGCCTTGTTACCTACCTAGTACTTAACATAAACAGTTTATGAGTCTGATTTGTAGTTTTCGTAATATAATGCATTTTCTTACGATATACACACAAACCTAAACTTTAAGATTTTTTTTCTGCTAGAAGTTACCACATTTTTTAAATTCAAAATATGTCATTACCTCGATAACAGTATGCTAGTTACTCCTATAATTTTTTTTCATCAATCATAGTTGTAATTTTTAAAAAATCTTGCATCAAAATTTTACCATTGTCGTATATGCAGCACTTTTCCCGCCATTTTACTCGACCACGCAACCTTAAGAGTATGATTCAGCACTAGTTGTAAATCATTATTATTAAAATCATTATACAAAATAGACAATAATGTACACGCTGCAACAATAGGTTTAGTATGCTGTTTAATTGTAATTCAAAATCAGTACAGAACCATATCGGTGCAAACGATTTGTGTCTTAATGCCAATGAATGCTTCACAGTGACACTAGACTCACAAATAGTATGCAGATTCTTAACCCTTCCCCTTAGTGGGTCTCATACTAGTTATAGTTATTGAAAAGATTCAGTCGTCGCTTTCTAACCAGTATGTTGGTTTCCCAATTTTTTCCTTATTAGAATTCATAAGGGCTCAATTGCATTTTTTCGTTAGCAACTCTTATTTTGAAACACTTCAAAATAAACTATTGTGCATTTCTAATGCATTGGTAGTTCGCTGTCCTTGAAATGTTTTTTTTTAATTGATAAGAAGAAATGTCCACTAAGTTTGAAAAGCTATCAGCTAGAAGTGTTCGAACATGCTTTAAAATTCAGCTCCTGCGATTTCGAAACTATTTTAGTACAACATAAAGAAATCTTCCGGACAAAAATTTGTAAGTTATGTCGTTTCCAACCAACCCAAGTTATTTTAGCTTGAAAACTTTTCATCTGCGTGCTGCAAAAAGTAGATTTATGACAATACAGTTTGATTTACTATCTCTGCTTTATCAGAACGTATCTTTAAATAAAAGCTACATACATATACATATTTGTATTTACAGTAAACTTGTAACCAATTTAAAGTTTTTCCAGGATCAAATATTTATGACATTCATTGGGGACCCAAAGAAGAAATAGTTGATCAAACTAAGCAGTAGATCCAAAGCTTTGAAGTTACACATAAAAAATATTACATTCTAATACTAATAAAAAATTGAAGTGAAAACTGAGTCCCGTCAGATTCATAACTGTGTCTATCCTCAGATTTGAAATAAAGAAACATCTCCTTTATATATGCAAGGTTGATAGAGAAAATTTCGACTTCGTAGGCGTTTCATATCTTACCACGTCGATGATGTGATGTAGGGAGACACCGAATGTGACGTTCAAGGGCAGCGCTGAGATTTCAGCTGGGCGCACGGCTGGATCGTAGGTGGTCATTAGATGGCGCATCAGTCGAACTTCGCTTTCGTCGGCGACAATTTCCAATACTGAAAGTAAAATTTATTGGATTAGATAGACAATACTCATCCAAGTGTGAGTAATAAATTCGCAGGTATTAGTAGATGCAATAATGCTCTCTGTTTCGTACACTACTTTATAAAAAGGAAAGTCTAAGAAAAAGTAGTTAAACGTTAAGACGCAGTTTTTTTCATGACTTCTAGTATGGTTACAAAATAATATGTTAGTCTATATAGTAAAATGGCTTAATCAGAGAATACTCCACTGTGAAGGTTAAGGGAAACATAAAAATTTAGGTATAAGTCTATATCTATATTCTCCTGCAAAAACATGTTTATTTAGAAAAAAATGCTTAGGGGAAATGTGATACCTAATGTCTCAAAGTATAAATTCTTATATTCAATAGAATAAAGTAACAGACCTTTTTTTGTTTAGGTAGAGCTATACATCATATTTTCAATATTTTAAACGTGAAAAGAAAACAGCCAGGAAATTTACGCGTCTGCCCAGGAGAATTTACATGTTATATACTATATATGACATGTGATCTTCATTGCTTTCTTATATTATCTTCTTATGTTGGTATGCCTCGTATTGTATTATTTATTTTGATTTACGCTCGACAAGGTCCAATTAGATCGTAACTTTCTTAGTTTTTTTATTATGTTTATAAGCGATCCATTTGTTAATTTTTTTTTTCCACGACACCTTCGCATTCACATTCAAAGCTAATATTAATGTTGTTGCTGTGCAAGCACTCACTAGAGTCTATAACTAAATTTAAACCTCACTTTGCAAGAGTATGAGGCAAGCGATATGCATTAATTTAGTTTCAGAAGTGTTAATAATTAGCTGTTTATCATGTGCCCAGAGGTGAAATCTATAAAAGTCTGTTTGTAGCATATTTTCCGCATCTTTTGTTTTAATGCATCGCTAATATGAAAATGTCATCCGCGTATAGATAGTGAACACACTCGTCAAAATAGAAGCTTACATTGTTTACGTAGATAAGATATAATAACGGTCCTAAAATACTACCTTGTAGACTACCTTCCTTATTCAAATTACTCTCGGTACTCAACGTATCGCCCACCTTTACACAAAACTCTCTATTATGCAAGTAGTCATTAATCGCGAATATATTTCTGTGGTTGATTCTATTGAAGGCTTTGCTGAAATCAATGAAAAGTGCCAGTACGTATTTATAATCATTTAATTTACTGTGTATTGTATTCGAAACTTCCTGCATGTGTCTAGTATATATATTTTATTAAGTAATTATGTATGATTTGCGAAGCGTGTTTTTCTGTTATTTTCTCAATACTACGTAAAATAGAGATTGGCCTATAGTTTGTGTAATCATTTTTTTTCCAGATTTGTGTATTGGGTTCGCTATAGCTATATTCAATTTTGACGGAACAGTCGCAGTTGTTCGAGACAAATTTATTAGTCTTACCAGAACAGGTTGGAATACTTCATATACATAAGTCGAATATGTCAGCGATGTGTATTCTATCATAACCAGGAGGTTTCTTTTTAATCCATATTTACGATTATATTACGCAATTGTTGTTCTGTGATTTCAGGTAAAAAAATGGAAGCTCTACTAGTTTTTTATATATCATTTTATGATTTTTCATGTGTATAGTACAGATTATCTGCACAGAAATGCTCGTTTGGAGATACAGCTTTTGTAAATGTTTCACTACACTCAGAAAAATTTTCGATTGATTCAACAAAATAAACCTGTTCGCCGTATTTAAACGAAAATTGTTCTTGGATTTACCATTTTTTTGTTCAATCAATGCATGAATTTTTGTTAGTGTGTACACTGACAAAGTCAGTGTACATCCACTTACAATATCTGCTGTAGTTGTTTTTATGTATTTTTCTATTGTATTTTCTTGTTGCTGCGGAGTTCTTCCTAAAATTCAATTAACTAATCTCCATGTTTTCTTCATGCCCTTATTTGATTCTACAAATTTTTCTTGAAAGTACCTTTTTTTCGCGTACCTAATACAATACGTAATATAATTACGAGCAAACTTATACGAATTTCTTGATGCAGATTTTGTTTCTACATTTTATGTAGATTAACTACAGTTATATCAATAAGACCATGCAATGAACTCATATATCATCTTGTCATTCTCATCTTTATTCTATGCAGGATGTCTTAGACAAAAACGAATGTGTTGTAGTTGTGTTATTGTAATTCTGATTTCAGAAATTCAAGAACCACATGATATCCTTATAAATTCTATATTTTTCAGGCGTAACATTTCTGGCAAGTTATCAAGTATTTTTTTATAGGAATACTGTTTTACTAGTTCTGGTAAAGTATTTTGTTCTGTATGCGATAGAATATTTTAAAATGACTTTATAAAATACCTAGTTTACATGTGCAGTGTTATATAGGAAGAAGAATAGAATAATGCTTTGTAAAGTTCAGCTAAATGGAATTAATATTTGAAACGTAAACTTTTCTTAAAGTATTATTATTTTATGTTCTAAAAATATTCTTTTTGGAGTGGTTAGTGTGGTATGATCATCAGCAGATTCATAGCTGGTTAATAATAGGACGTCAACTAACTTTGAAGTCATTAATATATAATAGAAACATAAATATACCCAAATTAAAATTTTGCAGAACCCTCATAGCGTTATTTGTATTATCATTTAACGATGACACTCCATGCATCCGGTTGACTCACTGTGTTCAATGAATGCCCTGATTCAAGTACGATAAGACTTAAAGATTGCAGACCCACTTCTTTGAATTCCATAGTATTTTAATTTATTGAATTAGATTCTCCTGGTCGACTATGTTAAAAGCTCGCGATAAAACACAATCAATGTTGACCACCAGGATTCTTTATTTGTGTGATGAGGTGTAATCAAGTCGAATGTGGTTAAGTGATCAATTAGTTCACATGTTAAAAAAGTTTTGAAGATTTTGGACATATTACTTTTGCAAGATTTAAGCAATATGGAGGCTGAATAAATGATGTCCCGCAATAGTAACTTTACTATGCTTGTATTTTGATTAGTATTTCATCATCTCCTCCCATTATTGTAGTATTCAAATGATTAACATTCTGTTTTCTATCATCTACAGTAGCAGGACGGATAAACATGAATTATTATATTCAGTGCCTGTAGTTAATGTTAACCCGTTCTTAACTCACCTCAATAAACTGTTAATTATAAGTTTAAAAATTGCAATTTCAGAGCGCCGAGTTTTGTGTAGTCGATAGCAGTAGGCAAGTCTGAGTTAAGTAGCTTAGTAAACTGCACTAGTTCGTTGCCCATCAGCCTTTCTTCCAAATCGTAGTGGAAAGCATTGACGGTAGTTATAGTTCTTTCCAAGATCTTTTCTGCTGTAAGAAATTGTCGAATTTTTACAAATACAGCAGTCACTTAACGCATCATCCCAATAACGTTTATGGTATAAACACCTGAGTTTAAAAATATTGTCTAAGAATTCGATTTTTTACAACTTTGTCGAATGTAGTACAGCCGCTAAAGTGGTTATATTTATTATTTTGTTTGCGATGTGCTGAAAAATATATCAAAATATACTATTTAATTGGGTATTAAGGTCTTAATCAGGTGATTGCAATGAAGCGCTAATCGCTTGCAAGTGGTTTAATATTCTCCTCCACACAGTAGTTGTTACTGTCGTTTCTACCTTATTCATCTTCGAAATTAGTTTGTAAGCCGAAATACGAAACTCTATCTTTTGATTCATGTCATTAAAGATGTCGGCTAAAACTTGCTTAATGGTAAATCTACATATAAGAATGTGCCTTCATCGTATCAGCTAAGGATTTCTCACAGTCGATACATATTTACTACGTTTATAATTTTACATACTTATTGCATCGAAATTGAATTTAAACACCTTCAAAGAACTGTAGTTTTGATGTGATCGTTGGTTTGTCATTACTGTTCCCGCAAAGTGCGCTGCGCTCTGTGATCAATTTTGGGTCAACAACTATTGCAGTGCTATATCCTGAAACTCTTACATAATAAATCGGACAAACAAAGGAACTTAGCAAGAGTTTTGGAAAAAGAGGTGTTCATCGACTCGCCTGCACAGCATGGACTTGGTACTAAGTGACTTCCATTTGTTCGTCAATGAAAATGTGGTTGAGAAAACAGCATGTTAATACTAATGAAGAACTGAAAACTAGTATGCGAAATTCGCTGACGATTCAACCGACAACATTATATTAGGAGAGTATACACAAACTGATTTCCCGTCATAAATACCTTAACGTCGGTGCCGCTTACTGCGAAATAGTTCAAATTTATGAGTAAAGCTTTGCTTGTGTAACACATCAAAACTAAAACTGATATACAATAATCAGCGCTTTTTCAATTTTTGAGCAAATTTTACCCTTACCTTTATATGATAATAAAACTGTATGATGCAATCATTAGGTACATGTAAAATATTGCTAACATTGATTGTATCAAATTTGATACAATGCGGGTCCGTATACACTTGAGAAGTCGAGTTATACATCCTTCATCGACACTAAAATTTTAATATCTCTTGTGGTAGACATTGTTATGCCATGTCTGTAATGAAGTATAAATAAGATATTATTCCCTTAACGAAGTAACTATTGTTGTGAAAGCCATTCTATAGTATCCTACAGAATGCGTCCGAACTTTCAAAGGAAACTGGAGCTATTGTCTATGCTTTACAAGAGAAATTCAATAAAATAATTGTTTTACATATTTAAATGATTTGATTATATTCACTGCACGATACAAAAATTCATTCTACTTAACAAAAAATTATATATTTCATTTTTAAAGATAGAAGGCCGCCGATTGTTGGAATTAATTGAAAAATCTTTCATGATACTGACTACAACCACAAAGTGTTTCTTGTTCTTTACTCTAGCTGGTTCGTCGCTAATTAACAATGTACTGTAGCGCTAATGACGCGTCTTGTTCGTATTTATTAATATTCATTACACGTCAGGTAATGTAATACAAGAACTACCACGCTTAGCGAATATGTAACATTTTCTCCAGAAACGTTTAAAAGATTTCTAGCGAATTTTACATAGTTTATCCCTTCCACAGACTATTTCTCTTTAATTCTTTTTAGTTACTTTTGTAGTACTTTGCACTCCCAACGGAAAACATAAAACAAATTCGCGGCAGTATCTCATAATATACGTACTAATTGAAATTAAAATGAGAAATAATATAGTTAGTAAAGAGCTTCAAATAGTTGTAAATAACAAATACAAAGTAACACAGTTTGTTCAAATAATAAGAAAATTAAATTGAAAAGAGCGCTACCTTCAATACAGCAATTACAAAGTTTTGACAAATTTACGCTAACGTAACAAACGCTAATAAGCCTACCTATAGAAAAACAGTTCGCAAAAACTCTCTACACTTTTTGACGAATAAACAACCTTTGCTGAATCAAATTATACATATCATAGCTTTAAATTGATTCTCAGTATACATACAGGTATAACAATGTTGTTGTTACGTAATTGAGCAAAGAAGTACTTCACTCCAACTGTTGTCTATCGATACTTGACATCTTGAAGTAGATAATGACAAACAATAAAACGAGAATGTTTGGATAAACGATAACTGCCGGAAATATGAAACAATTAAGCAAACGAAAATAAACACATATATTGCCCAACCTAAATTGAATTCGTGATCGTCAACAAAACGTGGGCGATGAGCACAGCAAACGTAGCACTAAATACATCGGTCGTTAATGTATCAATTTCTTGGAAATATTGATTACTGGTTACACTGGTCAGTACGACTACAAAACAGAATACCTATGCTTCTACATATCTTGATAACGCGACGTAGGATACAACATAGAACTATAAAATGCGATCTTCTAACGAATTTTATATAAAAGAGGCTTTCTACTGAAATTACTAGTTAAGAAGACGAAACATCGTAAATTAAGTAAATAGTAAATCGCTTTAATAAAGTGTACACCTAATGACTATTATAACAGAAAAAATGGTTTGTTGGTTTTGTAGGGTTCGACTTATGCCTCTAACCCCTCTATTCTCCAGTTGGCCGGGACCTTCCGCGCTGTTCTGTATAATGGTGCCTAATGGAAAATTTTTAGCCGTCATCAGTGTGAAGGGTAAGGAAAGTTAAAATTGATTAGGACAAACAATGGCGGCGTGGCTTGTTGTCCCTTGATGTGGACTTCTAGGTGGGCTCTCTGATGGTGGAAATCCGGCTGATTCTGATGAGTGGAGACGACCTGTGGGGTCCAGGCGTACGAGGCGCTCCACGAGGAGTTGTCAGACCTCAATACCCTTACAAGGTTTTTTTCGGCGAGAGTGATCGAGTGCTGCAGTAAGGTTGGAATACCCAGGTCCTGATGGATTTGGACATTCCTCACGTAGCATGCGGAGCTGATCTGACGAAGGATTCTACTTTGCAGTATGTTGGACTTCTTCCGGTGGATTTTAGCAGAATTGGACCATACAAGGCAGCCGTAGGTAAATATAGGTGTCAAGAATGTAGTGTAGACTATAAGCTTTAGTATCAGGCGAAATCGGCTCTTGTTGCAAATTAGTTGATATGACCATTGACCATGCTGCCCCGAATCGTTGTGCGATCTCGGAGAAGTGTGCGGCCATCGTGAGTTTGGAGTCTAGTGTCATTCCAAGGTATTTTACAGAAGAACTCGCCAGTAGTGGAACGTCGTCGATGTACATATTTTCTGGAGATCCAGTTCATTTCCAGAGAAACCTTACTGCTATACATTTGTCTCGGTTTGCCGAGAAGAGCGACTTCAGAAATCACTGCGTACAAGAGTCCACTGCTGACTGCAGCTTTGATCAGACCGAAGCATCAGACCTAAAGGTCGTTAAGATTGCCGTGCTATCGGCACACAGGACTAGTTCCATTGTTGGGGTCTTTGAGAAATCCAACATAAAAAGAAGAAATAATGTTGGGCCCAAGAGGGAACCCTGGGGAACACCAACTGCGATTTTGTGAAAGGGAGAGATGTCGTTCCCAATTTTAGTGACAAAGGATCTATCTGACATGTAAGATGCTGGCAAGTTGATTAGATTAGAAATAATAATAATAATAATAATAATAATAATTCATGCCTTAGCATCCCCCAACGGCTTGCGCCAATTACAGGGGGCATCGGCTGGCCATGAGTTATTATTACGCCTGCGGCTTTAGACCTACTTAAGATGTTACCTTTCCGCATTTGCCGTGGAATTTGGAAAACTACAGAAAACCAAACAGAAAGGAAGCACCGGGGTTCGAACCCGGTACTGCCGGACTACGAGGCAAGTGTGCAAGCCACTAGGCCACGAGCCCGCCATGGAATGAGGGCATTATGCCATTTTACATAGTAAGAAAGACAAAAATATTCAAAACGCTTTAGTTAATAAGAGAACAAGCAACAGACAATTTACTCCGAACTATGTCAGTGAATTTTGATTTTGCAACTCCTTTCTATTATTCTCTTCCAGCAGGTAATAATTTCAGATATCATGAGAAATGTCTCGAAACAGTTTCGTTTTAATAGATAATTTATTATTCCATAAGTGTAATTTATTTCATGCCACAGTTTTTAGATGCGCTTCAAGACCTTACTGCGTAATAGCAAAATCATTACTTCGTCCACAACATATTAAATAGTCTACATAAAGCCGGTGCATGATGAGTGTTTAGTGTTGTTGTGGGAGAAATAGTGCTTTCTATGTTTAATTATAGATTAGTCTATTAACTACAATATGAGTATTATGATTAAAACTGAGCAGAGTAGAAGTCAAAAAAAGGTTGTACGACTTAATAATTTCATGAACCCCTGGTGATACGACTTATTAATTGAAGTAATGATACTCAAAATGGAGCAATTACTTTATCATATGAGAAACTTGACATACCATATGTAGAAGAGAATCATAACACTACAATTTTCATCAAAGTATTCAAAGTAATCTGTCCTGTCCTGCATAAGAGCTATTGTTGCTGAAAAATTTGATATCTGATCTAGGGCATGATAAGTTTTATTCAGCCTTGAAGTAGTCTTTATTTTTTTTTAGAGGAGATGGACGTGGAATTATTTGCATTGCTGTTACTCTAAATCACAAAAAGTATTATAGTCGTTGTTAGGGACTCATATGTCTAAATCCTATTGGCTCATCTGAAACCAGTCATCACTCAGATAGTCAAAGATGTAATGATCGAACTATAGTTTGTTTACATTTAGCTGCAACATCAGTTCCTAGTTTCTTATACTGTATAAATGTGAATCTATATACTGCATGCAAGAAATAATTAATACAAGCGTGTAACAATGCCTCTGTTGTAAATAGAATTATATGTATTTGTATGTGCCATGTAACATTGAAGATAAAAAGCGTACCTAAAATTTTGTATTTTGTACCTGAGACTAAATTATAATAATTAAGATGAAAGGACTACAGATAAGCCCGACTGTATTAGGTTACCGAAATTTACATAAAAAAATTTAATTTTTTTATAATGTTTACAGCTAACCGACATATACACCCTTGTATCCTATACCAATCACCGCAAAACCGACTGATAGTTACTGATTAGTCTTCGAACAGGGATCCTACATATCCCCTTCATCAATCAAAATCCGCGGTTATTCGTTGATAGATAGATAGGGAGCGTTACTACTAGGTAATGAAGCGCGCGAGTACTAAAGTGACCTATTTCATGTAATTCTGGGAGGAAAAGGTTCCCGTTTCGTAAGGAGTGAAAAGGAATAGAAAAAAAGCAGTAAATAGCACCGTCGATAACAAGGAAAAAACAAGGAAAAATGGGGTCCTCAACGTATAGCGTCAGGAATGTAAATCGAGTAGAAGGAATAAGTTGAACATGATGAATTAGATCGATTATTAAAATGAGCGAGATATATGATGAAAGAAAAGAAGTGGGAAATTGTGCGTAAATGATTTTGAAAAAGTGCTCAGCAACAAAGTGATACATGGCGACAAGAAATTTGAATTTAGTGCTTGAAATAGACGTCTCGTAAAAAAGAATATAATGTGTTCTAGCAGATAAGTTTAATCGATTTAATCATGTTGCACAAAGAAAGAGCAGAAATTCAAAATATGTACAAAGGACATATTTAAATATTTAGTTTAAATTAAATGATTTGAACGATTTGAGACAAGTAGAACTTGTCGTTTCTGGTCGACAACAAAAGGATCTCTTAGCAAAAGAATCTAGAATTAGTACTTATCGCTATAGAAATGAAAATGTTGATTTCTGCAGTATGGCCAGCAATTCTGCAATGATTTTCGTAAAGTTGTTGACGTTTTTAACACACATCATGGATATTATACGGTTCTTAGAAGTTGTTCGTAGATTCTCGCCAGAACCCAGCCCGTAAGTAGTAATATGCTCCTTAAGGTGCACATTGACATTCGATTTTTGTGCGAAAAATATAAAAGACGTTAGTGATAAGCACGGCGAGCACAATCAAAAATGGAATCCTGTAATACTAGTACTTGTACTACTACTAAAACAGATTATCGCTGGGTATTAAGAAAGAAGACTATGTATGTTATTTATGGGACTATCCATTATTTGAAATAAATATTAAAATATTGCATACATATACTTTTGTATTAAGAAAGACAGAAAGAAACTATGTATTTACTATGAACCAACACGATTTCTTTCTTTATGAGCTAGAAAATAGTGGTGTCAAAGAAATTGCTCTTGAGTGAATATTATTAGTAAGCAAGCATATAATTCGGTACCTCACCCAAATTTTGTATTTTTTTGTATGTAAACGACTTATTGAATTACTTCAGTGAATGAGAGAATACTTGGTACGCAGACGATATTAATATCAATGTTTCATCAAACAATTTTGCATCAACTTATAGTAAACTTCAATGATGTTTTCATAATATTGCTAACTAAGTAACAAATAACAAGAAGATAACAATTAATAAAGAATTGTGAATTAGTAAACCTTCCAGGTATTTTATTTTGTATTTTACTAATTATACTGGTATTGACGTTCTTCATATTTTTGTGCGGTATTTTTTCATGGAGCATGGGCTGATTCGGATCATATTTTTGGTGGTGGGTACTGTCAAACAAGGAAATCATTCGGAAATAAAAAGAATAATTGTACAAAATTTAATCTAGAAAAATTTAAAGATGAATATAGCACAAGTAAACTTAAGGAACTACTATCAGAACACGAGTGGAAGGAACAAAATGTGAACATAGAATAGAATGAAATAAAGAAAAGTATTCAAAAATCACCAGATGAGCAAATTGGAAAAGAGAAAAAGCAAGGAAGCAACGACGAGTTCCAGGAAGTACAATAGAAAAAAAAATACAACAATGAAGTTGATCATATCCAATAAAATACAATATGAAGTTGAATTTCCAAAGCAACAATTTGTGACTGAAGTTACAATGCAACGGAAGTTAATTTTGTAACGTTCTTGTACCGTAATATTGTAGTGAACATGGTAACCCAAGTCATAGGAAAACTAGATTGCTACTATAATATTATATCAAATGAGTGTCACTGGTAGCAAAAGAGAAGCAAAACTAGTAGTATCTTCTAGTTAATTTGCAAGTGCTCAAATGGTTTATTTTTTAACCAACGAGTAACTTATTTTTTGTGCAGCAAATGGGTTAATTTTGTAACTACGGTTGTAATTCAGTCGCGTAAGGCTTTTTATATAGGTTAAACATCATACACGCATGCCTCTGCTGAAAGTATCGATGAATTGATCATTTGGTCACATTTAGTACTTGGATGTGCTTAGCTTGTTTTTAAAGTGTGGATCTGTTTCTAAGTGCGTTTATGCTATGGCCAGTGATTGCAAATGTGATAATTATTTCTAGAATCTTCAAACGTATTAAATCTGCGGGCATTAAATCTTTTTTATTTATACTTTATATAATTTATACCTTTATATAATGAATATAGGCTTAAAAATGTTGTTTATAGTGTCATTTTTTAAGTTCGTTTGATCAGTAGTTAAATAACAATGTTTAGGAAAAGTTATTAGTGGATGTGGAACGTTATTTTCAAATGATTATTTTAATGCGTTATCGTAGGTAGAAATGTCTAGATATAGTTGATACTACGTAACAATAACAACGTTTGGAAAAATCAGTGACGTTATAATAACGTAGGTAAATGTATTGTGTACTGCTTTGGATAAAGTGTGATGCATAAAAGTTATAAAAATCTGTGCAAATTAAGACGTTGCAACGACAACCTAAGTTGTTATTAAGTTGTATTACGGTGTTACAGCCGTACTCACACCAAAATTTGCTATCTGTGTTGAAAGATTAAAAAAGATAGCAATAAAGCAATAAGAGAATGCAAGAGAATATGAATTGACAATAATATAATAGAAGTAGAAAATGAAAGAAATAGAAATATAGAGAGACTCTTTAAGATAACAAATAAGCACGAGAAGATATACATATAAAGAAAAACAAGTGATATTAGAAATGGAGAAAACACAATGCAAGAAAGTCTGGGTCACATATTTCAAGGAATTATTAACTGACACAAAGCTTCGCGAAGAACAGAAGCAATCATTTAAGGTAATGACAACGATAGAACTCCTAACTAAAGAAAAGGTAAAGGAAATTATTAACAAAAGTAGGAATGGAAAAGCACAAGGGAAAGACGAAATAAACTTTGAGCCAATTAAGTACGGGGGCAATAAGTTACACGAAAGAATATATACCATAAGCTTATAACCAAGATATAGAGCGAGGAAAAAGTGCCTGTGGAATGGGAGGCAGAGCAAATTGTAGCTATAGTATTAGTGTGTGAACTACTGAGGTATTACGTTACTGAACTGCGCACATAAGATCATGTCAACTATAATACAAAGGCGATTGACGAGTAACAGCTAAAGTAAAGTAGAACAGTCCCAATGCGGGTTTACTCAAGATAAATCGACAGTAGATGCTATACACATAGTTAAGTCAACAATTGACCAAGTAAATTAATATCGTATAGATGTAAATATGATATTCACAGACTTCGGTCAAGCATTCGATTCCCTTAAAAGAAATAAACTAATGACGGCATTGGAACCTCTGGGATTAACAGGAACTTGAGGAGGCTAATTGAGATGACGATGAGACAAACTAAGATAAACGTACCAACACAAAAGGGTTAGACAGATACTATTTTAGTCAACAAAGTAGTTAGACAGGGCAACAGAGTGTCAGCAATATTATTTAACTTGCCATTAGAGTACGTACTGAAAAAATATACATATAGTAAGGTTAATATCAGATTTGGAGGAACGCAAGCATACGCTGACTTTTACTCACAATAACATTTAATAAAAATATATTAAGGCAAATTGTAGCTGAAGGGGGAAAAGCTTATAATAGATGAAAATAAAACAAAAATAATGAAGGTAGAGAGAAAAATAGAAAGTACGAAGATTCAAATTGGGGAGAATACATTTGAGCAAGTAGAATCATTTAAGTACTTAGAAGTCATATGACCAATAAAGGGAGAAAGGAAAGTAGAAATGGACGAAAATATAATGATGGCAAATAAAGTGTATTAAGTAAATAACAAATTATTGAAAAGCAAATTTCGCAACAGAGGTGATGACCTTTATAAAAAGGGACGAGGAAGATACTAGAATTTTGAAAAGAAAAAATGATGAAAACAATTCTTGGACCGGTGAAGATAAGTGACGGCGACTCTAAAATGGGGATGAATCAAGAAATACTGCATGAGTTGTACGGACAAGATACAGTAAAATAAAAACTCAGATAATAAATTGGCGGTCAACAACCGATCGATGTCTTGCCTCGACCTACTGGCGTCGTGTACGGCGGTGCTTGCGAGTCAGTGAAACCGTTGCAGCACACGATGCGCTCGCAGTTTACTCTTTAGCAAACGCCACGTACAATTCGCGTAGTGAGTACGCTTTCACGATTCTCTGGCCAAAAAGCTCCAAGTTACCTTGAGGGGACATACACAACGCTATACCGCTGAAGACAAGAGCGTAGTTCGCGTCATGTCCGTTGCACTGCCGACAACGACCGCTCGAGACGGTGCGCCATTTCACGGAAGGATATACCTGTCAGATGCATACCCACAACAATTCCTCGCTCAAACTCGGTCAGGTAACCTGAACGGCCTTTCTTCGTGCACAAAGTATAACTACAGAGTACCCCTTTGCACCACAATAAGAACGGCTGGTTTCTGCCACTCGGTTCGGTTTCCATGCCGACAGAATGTTGTACCTATTGTAGACGCTTATTAGAAAATGCAGCTATAGAAAAATACGACACTCGTTGCACCAACTTGTCTAGGGGAAAATTGTGCATGTATCTTTACGCGTTCAGATAATACAGGGTGTACTTGTCACTTCTTACCAACAGTGTAGTTTATTGGTTACTACTATTTTTAAATATATCTATGCTCAAATTAGGAAGTTATCTTGTGACAGATTAAGTATTGATACAAAAGGTAGTAAAACAGAAAATAAACATACGGTTAAGGCAAAACCATCATTATTATTATCGACTTCCCATTTGCTGTTGGGAGCAAAGTGATTAACAGCGCGGCATCATAAAAGGCGATATGATGCTGTCACAAAGCCATTTAAACACAACTTACACACACTAAACTACACCGCAAGAGTTGCAGTGATAGCCAGACAAGTAATACAGCTTACGGAGTCACTGCAACTAAGCACCCACCACACATTAAAAAAAATTACTAGTGAAAAATTATCATTTAAAACAAAATTTTGCCTATTTACCCAATTCAAGTAAAGTGCGGAAATATGGACAGATTCCGGACTACTAGCGTGGCATTAATATGAAAGTTTATTATGAAACACACACACACACACACATACATCCACCGTTTGCGTTTCTCTGAGCTAAAACCATGATAGGTATGTATATAGACTAAAGAAAATTGTGTAGTGTGGTTGGACAGAATGTAAAATTGTGCATATGTACATACATATGTATATCCGTATTACCTAAAAAACTGTCACTACATTCATCTTTTATCGTGTATTTTCAATAAATAAAAAATATTGACTTTCCGTTGTAACATATCAAAATGGAGAAATTATAAGCGAGAACGCCTGAGTGATTTTGAAATTCATTAAAACCAAATAAATCATCGAATATAACTAGCCACAATGTTAACTTATTATGGAATGCCATTAACTGCGTGCAAAGCTACGAAGTTCCGAGTTATCTGGGACAACGGAGAAGTTCAGATAGGTTATATATAGTGACTGTTTAATGCTTAAACAAAGCCCTTTAATTCAATCTCAGGAGCCTTTATAGCACATATCAACTTCGGAAAACTAATACCTTGACCTATATTATAACAGTTAGTAGTAGCAATTTCATTAATAAATATGTTAAAGTATGTAGTTTAGAATTATTAATTTGTTGTAAGAAATTGTGGTAAAATGAATGTGTAAATTTATCTCTTATATAATATATAATAATATCTCTTATATAATATATAATATTCCTGTCATTGTACATACATACATACATTGCCTACTTCCGTTCTTTCCCTGGGCATGCCATTTCTCACTGCGAAGCAGAGTGAAATGGTGGAGAGAAAGGCTTTATTTTCTACCTAACCTTCACACTAATCGTATGAGTTTCAAATGGCAACAACATAATGACAGTAATGTTCGATGCAACGAGACATGTACTACAAGCACATATGAGACTGTCACATCCCTATCAGTAATGACAGCACGGAACAAGTCTGCAATTAGTCACCCCTCATTGTCCTACTTGTAAGTTCAAAATTTATACGAAACTACTACGAAACCTTTTATGTATTGTCTATAGGAAATACCTCTTTGCCGTTTTATATACCATCGTTACTTAAAGAGTTGGAAAAAGTTATATTGTGAGCTGAAGAATAAAAAGTACAATTTTAGAAACATTATTCTCTTCAATATGCTTTTTCTAAATTTACTAAATGTATCTAATGCTAAATTTAATGTTGTTTGAGTTTGATGATGCGCTCTATTCATTTTGAGCAGCTGTTCCGCTCCTTTTTTTATATCTGCCCTTTTGACCGACTTAGTCCAGCATAGAGTTAGTCAATTTACTTCTAAAATTGGTTTTCGTCAGGCCAACCATGTAACGATTTTGAACGAACACTTTCCTTGTCAACAGATATGCCTTTCTATTCCCTTTAATTTCTTCATGACCTAGAACCCAAAGTATGGTTACTTTGCTGTTGGAGTTCAAATCATGATAAAGGGGAAAATTTAATGCAACCACTTACAATTAAAAAATTAAACGAAAGAATGATGACTGTCACATATTGAGATAATTATATTTAAGAGTTTAAAATACATTATTTCAAGAGGACGGCCTTTATATGAACTTAACGATATTATTACAAATAGCTGTAAAATGCAAATTTCGTATAAATTTTATTGTTTTACTTCTTTGTCTGTTAATTTTAAAGAGAACCTTAATATTTTGTTGAAGGAATGAAGAAGGTATCATTTCAACACTATTGAGAAACTGAAAAATACTAATGTGATCCTAATGGTAGTAGAATACGTTAAATAGCATACTTCTGATTAAATTAAATTATTAACTTTCGAAATTTTGATAAGTTGAATTAATTGATATTTATGCAGTATTTTTGATTAACTACAAGTGTTTCCACATTTTTATTGGTAGAGGTAGACACTCAATCTAAGATTCATCAGCAAGTAGGAATTCATAATTTTGAAGATATACATTGCCACACCTTTCCGTGTTTATATTCTTACTTTCGATCTTTCTTTTATATTTTGCAATTATACTTTGAAAGGACTTAGTTTCACCGTAGAATTTTCATAACATCGTATAAATCGGGGAAACTTTTGTGTTAATATGTTTCTTCCAATTAGTACTAATATCTCAACATAATATATATATACATGCGTCACTTCGGAGACGCATGTACTACAAAAACTAAATTTTGACACATCATCCAACCTCTTTTTCGCAACTGTTTAACTATCGCAGTACAACCAAAGGTCTGCTTTCTCCTTCCAAAGCTGAACTTTGACTTCTTAAACCTTCTTAACTCTAGTAGGTTGGTTTGGGTTGGTCAGGTTTGGTTTGGTTGTAGGAGATTGGGTTGCATTTGGAAAATCGGGTGCAACCCTTGTAGTTCGCGGGATGTTTCCCATTACATTTGGTGCATGTTGCGCGGTCCTCTTTGGGGCGTTGGCATTTCGCGGGTTGAGGATCTTGTACACAATCTACGCATCTTTGGGGTGCGGTGCAGCGGGATTGGGCGTGGCCGAATTTCTGGCACCTACGGCACTGGCCGTTGGCTGATTTTACCCTTAATGTGTCCACTGCAACTCCCATCTCCAGGACTTCCTGGAGATAATAGATGACTTTTTGTTATTTTCCCACTTTAACCAGCACTAATGCCATGGGTATCTGGTCTTTCGTTCGGCGCATTCAGATTACACCTTGGGGAGTAAATCCCCGTTGGATTAGGTCGTCGTGGATTTCCTTCTCCTTGACTTCGACAGGTAAGCACCGGATAACAACAATCAGTAGCTTCTCGGAATCTAATTGATACGTATGGCATGGAATACCGTCATTATTAAAGAGCTTTGTGAGTGCTCGCTAATCGTTCTCTTTGACAGGGTAGATTCTAATCCCGTCGGGGATGTTTTGTGCTTTCAGGAAATGGACATCTTTTCGTTTAAGCTCGGTGCTGATGCTCGACCATTTGGATTTATCCCGCTGTGTCTTACTTGTCAGTTTCTTTAGACTTCTTGGAGGATTGGTTCTGCGGGGCAGAGTCTATATTCGATCCAGGTCCTCGACAATCTTGCGTTTTTTCGAGG
Organism: Holotrichia oblita; assembly: GCA_023690525.1. NCBI lineage: Eukaryota > Metazoa > Arthropoda > Insecta > Coleoptera > Scarabaeidae > Holotrichia > Holotrichia oblita. The sequence goes on along the minus strand of CM043018.1, from coordinate 110,470,848 downwards.
TAGCTTCCACCCTAGGAGGGTCTTTTCCCGATAGTTTGGATTTCTTTCTCGGAGTGTAGTGGATTTGCGTTTTGACCACAATTTCTGTTGGCGATGGTGGGGCGCCGGGCCTCTTTTTCGAGGTGTTGTCTAGGTTATGGTTGACTACGTCGACGAGAGAGGCAATTGATCCAAAGAATCTACCAGCACTGAGAGGTAAAGGATACTCATTCTCGGCAAAGCAATCAGAGAGGAGCATCTCTAAATCCATGTCCACATTTCTATTGGGTGAGTTTTAGTGTCTCTCGGTGAGAATCTTTTTTTAAGAATTCCATTTCGGCCATGATCTGCTCATTTGTGAGTTCTTCTTCGGAATCCATATTATTGTTGATAAGGACAGGCGATAACGGCGCTTTTTACTCGCTTGTGTTCTTCGCGGCTTTACCGTTAGTTTTTGGCGACTTAAACTACACGGACCGAAGTCTGAACTTTGTCAATTTAAAGAATACGTTAACTCACGTGAAGTTTACGGTAGCTGACGTGAAACTTCTGACTGTCTCTACTAAAAAAATCGCAGTAAAATAAAATGCGCCGGTACATAAAGCGCATGCAGCCATTAAAAAAGTATATATCGTTAACTGGTATTTACAATATCAAAGTCAAATACAACAGCTTCGAAATTTTGGCTTTTCCAATACTTCTTTTTCATATAGAACGCTTTTTTGTGTATTTTTGGCGGTGAGTATGTTTAGTTCTCATAACAAACTTTCTTATGAAGCGCCCGCAATAGATGTATCATAGCGAACGTAACCATAAGAAATATTCTAATTCAAAATAAAACTCTTTCAATATGCGTGATATGAAACAAGAAGTACATGTCATGTAGTTTTGTAATGTTGAGATTACAAACTAAATACAGTTTAAAACTACTGCTGTTTAAAAACTAATGCTGTTCATATACTTTTCCTACAGTATCTTAATTTGAAACAAGTGATCGATTTTTATGTTTTCTGAGATTATATTTAACAGATGAACCCATGGAAAGGTCATGGGCTCATCTGTTGTTGAATAGACTGTAGTTTTCTAACACCTTAAAAAATGTTTGAATAAATTTGATTGTTGTTGATATACTTTTATTTTACCTATAGCATAAAATTGATTTTTGTAAATTCATACATGCACGTTGTAAGCAATTACCAATACTCGTGTAAATTTTTACATGAGTTTCGTAACCACAATACATATTTGCATATTTATAATGACTGCTGTTTATGTGTTGCGTATTGCAGTAGTTTTATAGCAAACTCGACAGTTTCACGTTGAACTATTAAATACTAACCTGATAATACAGAACCTCACGTGCTTGTGTTCACTAGGCTGGAATTAAAATGTCTGAAAAGTGTTGACTGTTCATGTTGTAATGTGTGAGTTGGGAGTGTGAGATTTACAAACATATTTATATGCTAATATTAGCACACGCACTGCAAATTTGCAATATTGTACTTTCACAAACATCATACGTAATGTTATGCATTACACAGGAAATTACTTAAGTTAATCTTCGATACTTTTTCAATTCGCATATATTTTATATGCATCATTAAGAATTTTTGTATATATTTGACGGTGTTCGATGTTATTTTTCTGTACTTTACCTTTATCTTTTAGAACGCTTGCAATTTAGCTTTATAACAGATATAAATTTCACAAACTTATTCATCTCATATCTAATGGATTTTCTACTTACATAAGAATAAAATTAGTTCCTCGTTAATATTTTCAAAATATTTTAATATGGCACACTTACAATCATTGCGGTTATGTTCTCATTTTCTAAATCGCATAGTTTTCCGGTTCTCTTATTAACTCTTAAACCCCATTTCCGGATATGAATTTGCATCCATGTTATTAAACGGAAGGTAAATGCTCTCGTAAAATAGTAATGAAACTGCACAGATGCACAACCTTAACCATTTACAGCTAATTCAAAGAATGAATATGCTCGCGATTTATTTTGCTCTGTGCCATAGATTCTGATTTTTTCCGAAAATAGTATTTTGCAAATAAATATCCCCTGCTAAGTAATAGCTTTCGTCATCTACTAGAATTGCAATAAACTGGATCATTGTATTTTCCATTAATCAATTAGCAATCAAAGTTTGATCACATTCTCTTTTCAAGTAGGGGAGAGTGGGGTAAGTTGACGAGATGGGAAAGATGGCGAACTAATAGTTAACCGAATCACGGTAGAAACCTGTAATATCTGATACCTACGCCAGCTTCCTATTAATATATACATAGTTGCAATATACAAAGGGAAATGGCGCTCAATAAGCCAACTTCGGAGTTGTATCCAACTGGGATTTCCCGACGTCTGTCTTATAATTTTGGTGCCACGCAAATTAAGAAATTTACAGCACTACAATGTACGTACGAAGTTTTACATTCAACATCCGATTGTGTAGAGTGATTGTCCACTTTTGGTTATGAGGAGAGCCCATAAAATACAATTCCGCCTCACTTTACTACACCGTTGTTTGTTACTGATATGGTATGTGGACAAGTTGACATGGGTAAGATGCCGAATGTCAACACCGGTCAAGGAGCACCTTGAACAGAAGGAAAAGGAACATGGTGAAAAAGAACGAAAGAAACAGGAAAGAGAGGAAAGAATGAGTTCTGTGAAGCGTAACTTACGATTGGCTAATGAACCAGAGAAACACTCTAAAGTTCAGAAATCAGACTCCAAAAACAACACTGTGATGAATGCAACTGCTGATGGCATGAAGCCTGTTTCGTTTGTGATATACACATATGAATCTTAGACATTCGTCATCATACCCCATTGCGAACATCATCTTACCCAACTGTACGTTAAAGTAACGGAAACGTAAGAATTTGGTTTTTAATTTTTGTATAAGAAACCTTCGGCTTTATTATAACGAAATTCATGTAGATAATAGAAAGTATATTAGTGTTGTTGGTAGTATTTTTTCTGTTGCTAAATAACATGTTATTTACTTGTCATGTTAGTTTTTCCTTAACGTCGTCAACTTGCCCCACTTTCCCCTAAGTACATCAACTGTGTGACGCATAAGCTAGATTATTCATTCTCACTTAGCATCATAAAAGAATAAATTATAAAGGCAAGTGCGTCAAAAACGTGTCAAATGACTCAATTAATTTAAATGTACAATTAACATAGAATATAGGCAAATAATCATTAATGTTATAATATTATTATATAATGTGATAATATTTAACATAAAATTTACAATAAACAAAGTTCTGTTGTTTAGTAATGCTTAGACGGGTCTCATCTTTTTAAAGTAATTAAAAAGGCGGGCACCGTTATCGGCGTGAAAAAGTTAAAGGGAGAAAGTTTCCATGCTAGAGGGTCACCGTGCAAAAGTTGAGAATTATGCCATATCCAAATTTTAAACAGCGGAAAAGTTAAAAGCCGAAAGTTGCCGAACATAAGTTATAAAACGTGCAACACCCAAAACAGTTAATATTTTTCATTCAGTATTCTGCCCACTACTGGTCGGTGGAGAAGCGTGGTAAGTTAGAGGCGGAGAATGGTTAACATATTACATGGTTCGTTATCGGATACGTTTTAGTGCGTACATTTGATAAAAGAGTGTTTTGTTTGTGGAGACAATCACAACACTATATTTTTATAATGCAGTGTGAGTCACGATTACTTCCTGGGTACCTTAGGTCTAAACGGTCATTTTAAGTGACTGACACATTTTAAAATTATCTGCAATGATATAGGGTGGTTCAAAATAGTCTATTTCAGATTCTAGGTGGTCAGTTAGCTTAACTTTATTAATGATGTTTCCTATATCTATACAGTAAAAAACAAATGTGTACAATTCACACAAAATTAACACATGTGCGTGTCCATACAAATATATGTTAAATTTACAGTTCTTTACGTTCGTAAATCCAATCAAATAGACTGTAATAACTTTGACAAAAATTAATTTGTAGAGTCATCGGTTTGTTTATTTAACACATACGACTGTATGTTTTTAAAATAACTTGTGTTGCATGACACATACAGCGTCAAATAAGTAAGGATAATAAATATTTTATCACATATATCATATGTAAAACAAGGGATTGTACAGGTGCATATTACAACAATTTATTGCTTACTTATAATTAATCAAATTTAGTGTCAACTTTGTTACATTGGTAGTATGGTGGTTAAAACAAGTTTATTAAATGGTTAAAAAATATGACAGAATAACCTATTTGTTCCACATATCTTCTATTCTATCATATTATTCTGTAGTTTTCAGTTTCTCAGTAATTCTAACCAAGTATTTATTTATTTGAAACATCAAGTATGTGATATGTTTATTTATTCATGTGGGTGTTATAGGTATATGTGTAAATATCACATTACTAAGTATCGAAATTTGATCTGAAGATCACATTTCCAGAAGGTACACAAAAAATTGCAATAATTCTGATATCCCAATAACTTTCGTTTCCGTAGTAGATGAAAATAGAAGGTTCATTCAATCGAAGTTTCTCCGAACTCATCTCGAAGCGGTGGTAGTAATGTGTTTTCGGTACACCGATGATCGGGATGTTGTCCGTCGTCGCTTATAACGGAAAACATCACCACATCAGTCGACGTCGGAGCGTAGGTTTCACTGAAGGTCACAGGATATCATTAGTTAGTTATTGACTGCTGAAGCGGTCGTGAGCTATAGCTATATTGAAGCGTTACAGTGGTTGATTGTTGGCTGGCAGACTGTGTTCGCAGCAATTGCGTAACTATCAAAATTAGCATTCGCCCTTAATACAGGGAAGCGCCTGCTGACGGTCGGTTTTATTTAATGATGACAGTTAATTTTGTAGTTTTACGTTATTATGTACGGAAGATTATAGTTTCTCTAACGATAATGCCGTAGTGGTTTTAATTTATCTGAACCACATAAAAGCACTACTTTTAAACCATATATATTTTGCAATGTAACACAGAAGTTATGCACTGAAATTGTAATGTGAATTTAAAACCTAGAATGTTGAATTGTATAAATTAAGACTCTAGGGAAAAACTATCCAAAATTAGCTATAACGTAGTCACTCTGAATATTACAATGACTTAAGCAATCAGAGAGGAGCATCTCTAAATCCATGTCCACATTTCTATTGGGTGAGTTTTAGTGTCTCTCGGTGAGAATCTTTTTTTAAGAATTCCATTTCGGCCATGATCTGCTCATTTGTGAGTTCTTCTTCGGAATCCATATTATTGTTGATAAGGACAGGCGATAACGGCGCTTTTTACTCGCTTGTGTTCTTCGCGGCTTTACCGTTAGTTTTTGGCGACTTAAACTACACGGACCGAAGTCTGAACTTTGTCAATTTAAAGAATACGTTAACTCACGTGAAGTTTACGGTAGCTGACGTGAAACTTCTGACTGTCTCTACTAAAAAATCGCAGTAAAATAAAATGCGCCGGTACATAAAGCGCATGCAGCCATTAAAAAAGTATATATCGTTAACTGGTATTTACAATATCAAAGTCAAATACAACAGCTTCGAAATTTTGGCTTTTCCAATACTTCTTTTTCATATAGAACGCTTTTTTGTGTATTTTTGGCGGTGAGTATGTTTAGTTCTCATAACAAACTTTCTTATGAAGCGCCCGCAATAGATGTATCATAGCGAACGTAACCATAAGAAATATTCTAATTCAAAATAACACTCTTTCAATATGCGTGATATGAAACAAGAAGTACATGTCATGTAGTTTTGTAATGTTGAGATTACAAACTAAATACAGTTTAAAACTACTGCTGTTTAAAAACTAATGCTGTTCATATACTTTTCCTACAGTATCTTAATTTGAAACAAGTGATCGATTTTTATGTTTTCTGAGATTATATTTAACAGATGAACCCATGGAAAGGTCATGGGCTCATCTGTTGTTGAATAGACTGTAGTTTTCTAACACCTAAAAAATGTTTGAATAAATTTGATTGTTGTTGATATACTTTTATTTTACCTATAGCATAAAATTGATTTTTGTAAATTCATACATGCACGTTGTAAGCAATTACCAATACTCGTGTAAATTTTTACATGAGTTTCGTAACCACAATACATATTTGCATATTTATAATGACTGCTGTTTATGTGTTGCGTATTGCAGTAGTTTTATAGCAAACTCGACAGTTTCACGTTGAACTATTAAATACTAACCTGATAATACAGAACCTCACGTGCTTGTGTTCACTAGGCTGGAATTAAAATGTCTGAAAAGTGTTGACTGTTCATGTTGTAATGTGTGAGTTGGGAGTGTGAGATTTACAAACATATTTATATGCTAATATTAGCACACGCACTGCAAATTTGCAATATTGTACTTTCACAAACATCATACGTAATGTTATGCATTACACAGGAAATTACTTAAGTTAATCTTCGATACTTTTTCAATTCGCATATATTTTATATGCATCATTAAGAATTTTTGTATATATTTGACGGTGTTCGATGTTATTTTTCTGTACTTTACCTTTATCTTTTAGAACGCTTGCAATTTAGCTTTATAACAGATATAAATTTCACAAACTTATTCATCTCATATCTAATGGATTTTCTACTTACATAAGAATAAAATTAGTTCCTCGTTAATATTTTCAAAATATTTTAATATGGCACACTTACAATCATTGCGGTTATGTTCTCATTTTCTAAATCGCATAGTTTTCCGGTTCTCTTATTAACTCTTAAACCCCATTTCCGGATATGAATTTGCATCCATGTTATTAAACGGAAGGTAAATGCTCTCGTAAAATAGTAATGAAACTGCACAGATGCACAACCTTAACCATTTACAGCTAATTCAAAGAATGAATATACTCGCGATTTATTTTGCTCTGTGCCATAGATTCTGATTTTTTCCGAAAATAGTATTTTGCAAATAAATATCCCCTGCTAAGTAATAGCTTTCGTCATCTACTAGAATTGCAATAAACTGGATCATTGTATTTTCCATTAATCAATTAGCAATCAAAGTTTGATCACATTCTCTTTTCAAGTAGGGGAGAGTGGGGTAAGTTGACGAGATGGGAAAGATGGCGAACTAATAGTTAACCGAATCACGGTAGAAACCTGTAATATCTGATACCTACGCCAGCTTCCTATTAATATATACATAGTTGCAATATACAAAGGGAAATGGCGCTCAATAAGCCAACTTCGGAGTTGTATCCAACTGGGATTTCCCGACGTCTGTCTTATAATTTTGGTGCCACGCAAATTAAGAAATTTACAGCACTACAATGTACGTACGAAGTTTTACATTCAACATCCGATTGTGTAGAGTGATTGTCCACTTTTGGTTATGAGGAGAGCCCATAAAATACAATTCCGCCTCACTTTACTACACCGTTGTTTGTTACTGATATGGTATGTGGACAAGTTGACATGGGTAAGATGCCGAATGTCAACACCGGTCAAGGAGCACCTTGAACAGAAGGAAAAGGAACATGGTGAAAAAGAACGAAAGAAACAGGAAAGAGAGGAAAGAATGAGTTCTGTGAAGCGTAACTTACGATTGGCTAATGAACCAGAGAAACACTCTAAAGTTCAGAAATCAGACTCCAAAAACAACACTGTGATGAATGCAACTGCTGATGGCATGAAGCCTGTTTCGTTTGTGATATACACATATGAATCTTAGACATTCGTCATCATACCCCATTGCGAACATCATCTTACCCAACTGTACGTTAAAGTAACGGAAACGTAAGAATTTGGTTTTTAATTTTTGTATAAGAAACCTTCGGCTTTATTATAACGAAATTCATGTAGATAATAGAAAGTATATTAGTGTTGTTGGTAGTATTTTTTCTGTTGCTAAATAACATGTTATTTACTTGTCATGTTAGTTTTCCTTAACGTCGTCAACTTGCCCCACTTTCCCCTAAGTACATCAACTGTGTGACGCATAAGCTAGATTATTCATTCTCACTTAGCATCATAAAAGAATAAATTATAAAGGCAAGTGCGTCAAAAACGTGTCAAATGACTCAATTAATTTAAATGTACAATTAACATAGAATATAGGCAAATAATCATTAATGTTATAATATTATTATATAATGTGATAATATTTAACATAAAATTTACAATAAACAAAGTTCTGTTGTTTAGTAATGCTTAGACGGGTCTCATCTTTTTAAAGTAATTAAAAAGGCGGGCACCGTTATCGGCGTGAAAAAGTTAAAGGAGAAAGTTTCCATGCTAGAGGGTCACCGTGCAAAAGTTGAGAATTATGCCATATCCAAATTTTAAACAGCGGAAAAGTTAAAAGCCGAAAGTTGCCGAACATAAGTTATAAAACGTGCAACACCCAAAACAGTTAATATTTTTCATTCAGTATTCTGCCCACTACTGGTCGGTGGAGAAGCGTGGTAAGTTAGAGGCGGAGAATGGTTAACATATTACATGGTTCGTTATCGGATACGTTTTAGTGCGTACATTTGATAAAAAGAGTGTTTTGTTTGTGGAGACAATCACAACACTATATTTTTATAATGCAGTGTGAGTCACGATTACTTCCTGGGTACCTTAGGTCTAAACGGTCATTTTAAGTGACTGACACATTTTAAAATTATCTGCAATGATATAGGGTGGTTCAAAATAGTCTATTTCAGATTCTAGGTAGTCAGTTAGCTTAACTTTATTAATGATGTTTCCTATATCTATACAGTAAAAAACAAATGTGTACAATTCACACAAAATTAACACATGTGCGTGTCCATACAAATATATGTTAAATTTACAGTTCTTTACGTTCGTAAATCCAATCAAATAGACTGTAATAACTTTGACAAAAATTAATTTGTAGAGTCATCGGTTTGTTTATTTAACACATACGACTGTATGTTTTTAAAATAACTTGTGTTGCATGACACATACAGCGTCAAATAAGTAAGGATAATAAATATTTTATCACATATAGCATATGTAAAACAAGGGATTGTACAGGTGCATATTACAACAATTTATTGCTTACTTATAATTAATCAAATTTAGTGTCAACTTTGTTACATTGGTAGTATGGTGGTTAAAACAAGTTTATTAAATGGTTAAAAAAATATGACAGAATAACCTATTTGTTCCACATATCTTCTATTCTATCATATTATTCTGTAGTTTTCAGTTTCTCAGTAATTCTAACCAAGTATTTATTTATTTGAAACATCAAGTATGTGATATGTTTATTTATTCATGTGGGTGTTATAGGTATATGTGTAAATATCACATTACTAAGTATCGAAATTTGATCTGAAGATCACATTTCCAGAAGGTACACAAAAAATTGCAATAATTCTGATATCCCAATAACTTTCGTTTCCGTAGTAGATGAAAATAGAAGGTTCATTCAATCGAAGTTTCTCCGAACTCATCTCGAAGCGGTGGTAGTAATGTGTTTTCGGTACACCGATGATCGGGATGTTGTCCGTCGTCGCTTATAACGGAAAACATCACCACATCAGTCGACGTCGGAGCGTAGGTTTCACTGAAGGTCACAGGATATCATTAGTTAGTTATTGACTGCTGAAGCGGTCGTGAGCTATAGCTATATTGAAGCGTTACAGTGGTTGATTGTTGGCTGGCAGACTGTGTTCGCAGCAATTGCGTAACTATCAAAATTAGCATTCGCCCTTAATACAGGGAAGCGCCTGCTGACGGTCGGTTTTATTTAATGATGACAGTTAATTTTGTAGTTTTACGTTATTATGTACGGAAGATTATAGTTTCTCTAACGATAATGCCGTAGTGGTTTTAATTTATCTGAACCACATAAAAGCACTACTTTTAAACCATATATATTTTGCAATGTAACACAGAAGTTATGCACTGAAATTGTAATGTGAATTTAAAACCTAGAATGTTGAATTGTATAAATTAAGACTCTAGGGAAAAACTATCCAAAATTAGCTATAACGTAGTCACTCTGAATATTACAATGACTTAAATGCGAACGAATAGTCTACAGGTTCGGAAACATGATATCGAAATCTACGAGGCGGGCAACACCGATGCTACCTAGAAGAAATTTATTAACGGGGTATATAAAACAGATAGGTTAAAATGAAAGCAAAAGTTGGCAACACGAAACGAAAATTTTTCTTAACAAACATAACACACAAGAAAGTTGCACATGGCTAAAATATAAAAACGGAATCAAGACTGTAAAATCACACAAAGAAAAAGAATGATGACAGGTAATTATACTTTCCATAAACAGAAATCAACGCTACGATAAATTCCAGCCAAACGATTGAGGGTATTTGAAGTTTCAGGGGGAAGTGAAGTATCAATAGTGTTATCGAAGTTCTTAAGCATGATTTTTGTAGTTGCCATTCAAAGTTGAGCACAAAGAAAATTGGGAGTAATTCAAACTCATATTAAGCACTCACAGGTCAGCTGTCAAAGTACAGCATGTGAAACATACACCGGTGTGAAAAGAGCAGCCAAAGATAGCAGCCAATTTTTCCGAAGATACCCGAACGTACATAGGCGTACTGATATATATTATCTAAGACCATTTTAATAGAAAATTAAAAAACCATATTCTTTGTCAAGCTAACACATACAGACACGGCACACCTGCCACATGTTACCAGCTAGATGTTTGCTGCAAATATAATCGATTTGCAAAGGGTCCCAGGGGAACATTACCTAAGACCACTTTACTAAAAAATTAAAAAATTATATTCTTTTTCAAGCTAACATATACAGACGCGGCACCCTTGCCACACGTTACCAGGTCGATGTTTGCTGCAAATATAATCGATTGCAAACGGTCCCAGAGGGACATTACCTAAGACCACTTTACTAAAAAATTAAAAAATTATATTCTTTTTCAAGCTAACACATACAGACGCGGCACACCTGCCAGATGTTACCAGATAGATGTTTGCTGCAAATATAATCGATTTGCAAAGGGTCCCAGGGGGACATTACCTAGGACCACTGTACTAAAAAATTAAAAAATTATATTCTTTTTCAAGCTAACACATACAGACGCGGCACCCTTGCCACACGTTACTAGGTCGATGTTTGCTGCAAATATAATCGATTTGCAAAGGGTCCCAGGGGGACAATACCTAGGACCACTTTACTAAAAAATTAAAAAATTATATTCACTTTCAAGCTCACACATACAGACGCGGCACACCTGCCAGATGTTACTAGATAGATGTTTGCTGCAAATATAACCGATTTGCAAAAGGGTCCCAGGGGACATTACCTAGGACCACTTTACTAAAAAATTAAAAAATTATATTCACTTTCAAGCTAACACATACAGACGCGGCACACCTGCCAGATGTTACTAGATAGATGTTTGCTGCAAATATAATCGATTTGCAAAGGGTCCCTGGGGGACATTACCTAAGACCACTTTACTAAAATATTAAAAAATTATATTCTTTTTCAAGCTAACACATACAGACGCGGCACACCTGCCAGATGTTACCAGATAGATGTTTGCTGCAAATATAATCGATTTGCAAAGGGTCGCAGGGGGACATTACCTAAGACCACTTTAATAAAAAATTAAAAAATTATATTCTTTTTCAAGCTAACACATACAGACGCGGCACACCTGCCAGATGTTACTAGATAGATGTTTGCTGCAAATATAACCGATTTGCAAAGGGTCCCAGGGGGACATTACCTAAGACCACTTTAATAAAAAATTAAAAAATTATTACTAAATTATTACTATTATTACTAAAAAATGTTGAAGGTGTGCCGCGTCTGTATGTGTTAGCCTGAAAAAGAACACAATTTTTTTATATTTTAGTAAAGTGGTCCTAGGTATTGTCCCCCTGGGACCCTTTGCAAATCGATTATATTTGCAGCAAACATCTATCTGGTAACATCTGGCAGGTGTGCCGCGTCTGTATGTGTTAGCTTGAAAAAGAATAGAATTTTTTAATTTTTTAGTAAAGTGGTCTTAGGTAATGTCCCCCTGGGACCCTTTGCAAATCGGTTATATTTGCAGCAAACATCTATCTAGTAACATCTGGCAGGTGTGCCGCGTCTGTATGTGTTAGCTTGAAAAAGAATATAATTTTTTAATTCTTTATTAAAGTGGTCTTAGGTAATGTCCCCCTGGGACCCTTTGCAAATCGATTATATTTGCAGCAAACATCGACCTGGTAACCTGTGGCATGTGTGCCGCGTCTGTATGTGTTAGCTTGAAAAGGAATATAAATTTTTAATTTTTTAGTATAGTGGTCTTAGGTAATGTCCCCTGGGACCCTTTTGCAAATCGGTTATATTTGCAGCAAACATCTAACTAGTAACATCTGGCAGGTGTGCCGCGTCTGTATGTGTTAGCTTGAAAGTGAATATAATTTTTTAATTTTTTAGTAAAGTGGTCTTAGGTAATGTTCCCCTGGGACCCTTTTGCAAATCGATTATATTTGCAGCAAACATCGACCCAGTAACGTGTGGCAAGGGTGCCGCGTCTGTATGTGTTAGCTTGAAAAAGAATATAATTTTTTAATTTTTTAGTAAAGTGGTCTTAGGTAATGTTCCCCTGGGACCCTTTGCAAATCGATTATATTTGCAGCAAACATCGACCGAGTAACGTGTGGCAAGGGTGCCGCGTCTGTATGTGTTAGCTTGAAAAAGAATATAATTTTTTAATTTTTTAGTAAAGTGGTCTTAGGTAATGTTCCCCTGGGACCCTTTGCAAATCGATTATATTTGCAGCAAACATGTAGCTGGTAACATGTGGCAGGTGTGCCGTGTCTGTATGTGTTAGCTTGACAAAGAATATGGTTTTTTAATTTTCTATTAAAATGGTCTTAGATAATATATATCAGTACGCCTATGTACACTCGTGGCCAGATAAATGTTTCCAACGTACAACCACATTTTTACAGTGTACGGATATGCTAGCCAGCATACGATATTAAAGCGTGCCGCTGTTGTTTACATTATGGGAGCGGTCTTGCGTATAAGAAGGTTATTGAAAACACTACTTCGATAAAAAACTACAAAGAAATGCTGTGTAGCGACTATTTTCTTGTATGTTAATAAACATATTGCAGCAACTATGGATTGTCAATTGTGATATAAATCTTATTTTGATATGCATCTGTATGATTATTATTCAGGTTTCTAAAGATGTATGTCGAGTTATTGCGGTGTCGCTTGCATTCATACTATTTACATACATTCCTATTTGCTACACCCCTCAATTTTACCAGATTATTTGACTAAGATTTCGCATTCGAAGCTCTTACGATATTGATATATTTTTAGAACTGTACCGCCGTAAAGAGAACCGGCCGAAAAAAGAATAGGTAGAAACATATATAGTTGTTTTTTAAATAATTTATAGTAATGATAGGTATTCGTAATAACTGTGTTCGAAATTTGTATAACATATTTCAAGCATCTCAATGAGTTCGCAGAAAGAAAAGTAATATATGTATATATACAAGTTAAAATATAAGAAAAACTATAATTCCGCAAAAGAACTTTGGTGCATTAAAAGAAAAGAAATACAGAAGTATACATACAACTCTTAACCAAAACAATACATGCATTATATTATAGATATTTATATTCTCGCTTATTTATAACTCCGCTTCATGCTATATATCAAATATTCTGACCGCAAATTCTAGATAAATATCCCTTTGTATCAGAGCGGCGTATTTTTCTTACACTTTCCCTTGTAAAACATTTATTGCATGTAAAACTGATATGAATACATTTATATTATATTATACATATGTATATAATAGGTATACATATTATAATATCGTACTTAATTTCTATCGAGTCACATAAATCACAGCAGCCAGAAAATATATCCATCTATCTTTCAAACAAACAGATGTTTGTCGGCATTTACGAACAACCTATGCATTATCCTTAATATGTTGTCAATAAACTTCCGTTCGCACATGTCGCAGCCGACTACACTGTTAACGTTGAAAATATATTAATTTTCGGTTTCAGGTCGGAAAGTTTTATCTGGCCACGAGTGTACGTTCGGGTATCTTCGGAAAAATTGGCTGCTATCTTTGGCTGCTCATTTCACACCGGTAAACATACAGAGGATCATCCTTTAAACATACTTCATGTTTTCAGAAAGTCTTTGATGATGAAGCATTTCAACTTCTTGTAGACGAATCAAAGCCATATGCCATCCAGGAAAACGCAACGAAAGTTGCAAAAACAAAGTGTATCAGTTATTGGCTGATCTAGGTAGATTAGATGCGCAAAATCACACAAAACGATTCAGCTTAAGTAGCTATCGCAACAAGCATCCACCACAGATAAAAAATAAAGCTTAAAATTCTTTATATCCTTCTCGATAGTTACTCTCACTATTACAGAAAATTGAAACCTAACGTTTAGGAATCCTTTAACTTCTACAATTCAAAGGATTGACGAACACATCCGACAAGGAGATAAAAAAAGAGATCGTGGAAGCTTTGCTGAATAAAAGGTGATGCTTGAAGGATGTAAACTGAGAGCTGTGAAATGGTTCGAGAATAATCCTGTACTTTTAGTATTATTCCTTTCTTCGACTAGTCTCGTAACGCCTACAAAACAATATGATTTGATTTGATATGATTTGGACACTGGGTACCGGCCAGGTTTTATTTAGTAGCATCCCTTTAACACCACGGCCTGTGGCCTATTGTATTATTCGGTACCAAATGAATTTCCTTATGTAAACAGGTTAGTCCCTTTTACTAGGTTTAGTAGCCTGTGTGGTAGGTCTTTTTCCGGTAGACCTGTCAGTAGGTTAATTGGTCCCAGCAGTGGCAATCTCCGTCGTTCCAACGTAACCCATTCGAATATAACATGGTAGGCTGTCTCCTCGTCATCATTGCATACTCTACATATAGGCTCGATCTTAAAGATGCCAATTTTATGTAGATATTTCCTTAGACAGCCGTGTCCCGTTATCAGGCTCGTGATTGTTCTAAGCTGCAACCGGTTGAGAGCCAGCACATCTGCTGCCAACTGCCGTGATGGCTGCCTCATCATTCGTTTGCTATGAATCTGCAATTCAACGTTCTTCCAGTGTACCTGGTGTGTTTTTATGATCCACTCAACCACTGCACCGTATCGCAGTCTTGGTTATCGCCAGACCCGGTTCAGGTCCGGTGAATATTGTTGCAGAACCTTTTCTTGCTAGCTTGTTTGATATTTCGTTACCTGGTACACCCTTATACCCCGGCACCCACACCAAGGTTACCTTGTTGTGTGTGGCCAGTGTTCTTAGGTTTTCCAGGCAATCCCAAGGTAGCCTCTAGGTTATCTGATAAGCTGCTAGTGTCTTTAGGGCCGCTTGGCTATCCGACAAGATGTGGATCAGCTGACCCCTTGGTTGTCTCTCTAATGCCCTTAGAGCACATGCGTCTATTGCTAGTATTTCCGTTTGGTATACGGTGGTATATTGCCCTAGTGTCATATATTCTTTATGATTTAGGGTTTCACTATATATATCTGCTCCAGAACCTGTAGTTCTTCTTGACCCATCTGCGTACCAGATCTGGGTTTGGTCCCCTGGTTTCTGTTTTTCTCTCCACTTATCCCAGTTTAGGACAACCTTGAAGGGTTTATCGAAGGAGAGTTTGGGAATCATTGTATCACTACCCATCTCAAAGACGGGGTTTGTGATTTCAGTCGTTATGCTGGTGTGTCCTGAAGTGTTCTGGTCTCTCCAGTTTCCACCACATTTCAGTCTATATACCCCCATTCTTGCCTCTCCCCCTTATGTAAATATCAAAGGGGGGTAAGTTTAGCATGGTTTCCATAGCAGCTGTTGTCGTGCTTTTTGTCGCACCAGTGATACACAGGCAAGCCAACCTCTCTATCCTCCTATCTTTGCGAGTTTTGCACTTGCTTGCTCCTGTGTAGTTTTACTCCACCATATCAGATAGTAATAGGTTAGCATAGGTCTTACCACTGCAGTGTACAGCCAGTACATCATACGTGGCTTTAATCCCCATGTTTTCCCAATTGATCTGCGGGTGGTCATTAGTGATCGTTTGCACTTTTCTGTAATCTGTTCAATATGTTTATTCCATGTTAACTTCGAGTCAAGAGCCAATCCTAAGAATCTAGCCTCTTGACTAAATTGTACAGTTTCATTATAAAGCGTTGGTGGTTTTAGGCCATCGAGCTTTCTTCTTTTCGTAAATGGAACTAGTGTTGCCTTATCAGGATTAACTCTTAGGTTTTCCTGCAGGCACCATCCTTCCGTTGTTTTCAGAGCGTTTTGTTCCGAAATAGCACTTGCACTTTTACCCCTAATGAGTATTGCTAAGTCATCTGGGTATAGTGGCCTGCATCGTTTAAAGTTACAAGCAATTTGTCGATGACAAGATCCCACAGTAGGGGCGACAGAACCCTCACCCCTGTGGGCATCCACCGCGCACCAACACCTGCATCATATCACCCCGCAAAACAATATAATAGAAACTCTAAATAGGACATCGCAATAATTTACCCTGAAATTATTTCCACATATAATCATAATATTTCCATGGCTGACATAAGTCTGCTAGAGGGTTTCATATTACCGTATTTGAAGATCAAAAGAGAAACAATTAACGCTAATTCTTGTGTTTTACTGATACATGTGTTATGTGTAATTAGTCACTTTATAAGCGAGACTGTGAAAGTAAATAATTTACTAACCTACCAGAGAGCTAACCTTTTATACAAGAGAAATAGGAATTCGTTTTACGTAAAGAGTAGAATACCGTCAGGGAACAGAATTCAACAGCGGTTTAAATAAAAAAGGACTTACTAAACCAATCCTACCTACAGTTCTAAGAGTATATAACGTTCAGGAAGGTTGCCAGAAAAGTAAATTGCCTCCATGTAAAAACTTAACATCAATCTATTGTAAAAACTGCCGGACATACTTATCTCTTTCTAAATAAAGAAATTATTTTAGGAAATTAACTTACTTTTTACATACTACTACTACAGTATCATATCTAATACATATGTATCTATTAAAACAAACAAAATATAATATTTTACATGTTTTAATATTTAATCCGTGGTATAGGCTGATAGACATGGATAACATACAGTGGGAAAAACTACATTATGCTTGTTATCTCAATTCTACGACGCAGCAAAGCTGTTTTTATCAAGGCGATAATAAAACTAAATTTAAATAAAACATTACAAACAACAAGTAACCTAAATGTAATGCATGGACAGTCCGATACGCATCATTAATTTCTGATTAACGAAAACAATGACGAATGCGGGATAGGGACGTTGTCACCGTTCATTACATTATATATATATTTCTAAACTTTTGAAAACATTTAGAAACATACAATTGTTTATTTGTCTAATTAATTTAACATTAGTCTGATCGATGTTGTGATCCAAGATTAACCATATGCTCTTTAAATCTAGTAGAGACTGCTCTCCTGGTTTGTCCAATATGTTCTTGATTACAATCTTTACAATTTATTGATTTCGTAAATACCTGACTTTTCCAAAGGTTGTATTTTATCTTTACGGTTACCAATCAGACTTGGTAAACTAGTCCCAGAATCGGAAACTATTCTGAGATCTAGCTCATTGAAAATTTTACTGACACCTTCAGTGATAAAGAGAGCGCTAGTGAGGGTCACAACGGGTGACGCCTTAACATCCTATCGAAAAGCCGTAGATTCTTTCACTGTTTTCTTATATTCAAACTTCCTAATTAACCTATAGATATGCTGAGGCTGGAAACCATTACACTTGGCCACATCTTTTATCATTTTAAACTCTTTCTCATACCTCGCTTTGTTCAAGGAAAAAGTGAGGAGTCTGTGTACCAAAAATTCAGCCTTGCCATTTTGTGTTGGACACAATGATGGGAGTCTGAAGGAATCTAGCGAAGTGTATTGGTTTCCTTTCTATACACGTCAAACTCTAATCTATTGTTATTTCTAATTACTAAAGTATCTAGAAAGGGTAGCTGACCGTTTTCTTCTCTTTCATAGGTGAACTTTATGGTTTACAATCGATTATTTAATCTATTGAGAAAATCGTTTTCTGGTATCAAAAATAGCGAAAATATCATCCGCATACCTCAACCAAACCCTAGGAAAGTATCCGCTCTCAGATTCAAAGTCCTTTTCAAAACTGGTCATTAACCTGATCACAGTAGTCCTCTGTATCTAAAATAACAACCTTGCTCTCTCTGTCAGCTTTCAAATAAAAACAATCTTTTTCCCGCAAACTTCTAATGATTTTAATGTTTTCAGATTCCTGAGGTGATTTATAGGATTTCAAATTTTTTGAAATGCTATGTTTGCAAGCCTCCCTAACGAACTGTTTTGAGCACTCAGGAAACCACTGGATAGAGGATTTTATCCCGGCAATAACCCAGTCAACATCCGATTCACGAGTCTGCAAACCAAATTTCAATCCTTTATTCAAAATATTAAGTTCCCGTTCACTAAGAGTTTGCGAGGAATGATTTTCCACTATGTTAATGATATTCATCGCAGCATGATGTTTATTCTTTAAAAAAAAATCTAACTTTCTTAGTTTCCTGTCATGAGGGAATTTCTTATTTTGAACATTCCTGTCGATTGAAATAAACAGTTCCGTTGAAAGTCACACCATAATTGTTACAGGTATAATTACCACCATATAACAGCTTGAAACACTTGTATAAAAGAAGCGGTGTATTGAATGTAGCTATTCCTAGCAACCAAAAAAGTTACCCGATATCAAAATTATAGAATATGTCCGAATAAGTACATAAACTTTGATTCTTCTGTATAGTGGACGTTAAGGTTAGATCTTATCAGATTTTATATGTCACAGCACAGCCATTTTAGTGAAGTAAACTGCTTTTATAAGTGTGCTACCTCACATGTTCTCAAATACATTCACATAACGTTTTACGTACACAACAGTGGAACAGTGCAAAAACATTTTTTGAAGTAAAAATGTCTCCTACACTGTTCGGCAGTTTGGTTGACATGATAATTCCAACATAATTTTCAATTATATTTTTCTTTTCATGGAATTAATATTGTTGAATACTGGATATATACAATACAGAGATGAGTTGTATTTTTCCTTTGAGAACAGAATTTATGTCAATTTACGTAACGCTTTTACAAATATGAATGAACTTCATTTAACTCTTAAGAGCAACCAGGTAAATGTATTTACTACTTACGAAGAAATTCTTCCTTTCAAGGGAAAGGGTAATTTGTGTACGCTCCAACGAATTTGTTTGCTGCAATATAGGCTTTTCAGAAAAGGAAAGGGTTCAAAGAAGATTAATTAAAGAAATTATTCGGTACTTTAAAGATATTAGTAAAAGCTTTAGTCAGTACTTTCCAAATTATCAGCAGATTAAATATCAAAAATGAATTATTAATACGCCACATCAATAAAAATACTGAGTTGAATATAACTCTGTTTAACTCATTCCAGTATTTGTTCGTGACCATCCTTTAACGAAGCTTCCGTCTGGGAGTTGTTCTATTTATGGAGGTATGGATGCTATTCCCTGACTTCGAGCTCAAATTCAACTTCGGAGATAATTCTTTCGTTAAGATTGACGGAGATGAGAAATTTTTGGCATTCCGCGTTGGACGAAAACAACAGTTATTATTTTAGTTGTAAAATATTGAAGTTATAGAATGTATCGCTAAAATGATACTATTAAAGCAATCTACAAATTAAAGGAGAAGATTAAGACGCTCTATTTTATAGCATTGTAATTTTAAATACTTTTTTGAAATTGTTAACAAATATAATGAGGAATTTTATTAATTTTTAAGTGTTACAAACCAAAAGGTTGACGAAAAGTTAGCCAACATAAGAAACTAAATTTCGATTTTTTTAAAGCTTTTAGAGAATTTCAAAATTGAAATTGCACAAAATATATGCTTTCTACTATCTTTTACGCCATCACTTTTTCTTCTCATTCACTTGAACTCGTATGTAATGATTATGTCTTGTAAAACTTGCACTTTAATATACAAGGTATTTCAGAAGGTTTTACGCTATTCTTTTTTAATTTGGTCAGCTATCATCAATTTCCTTTACTAACTTAATTTAGAATTTAAAACTAAAAGCTGTAAGCCGTTAAAATATAGGAAAATACCCTTGCGTATTATGAACTCAATTCTTGCTAGGCAGCACCAAAAAACTTACGGATCATTGAGGTATAGGTACTTGTTAGAATTTACAGCAACTGTCTGTCCGTTATTGATATTGCTGTCCAAAGAGTAAATTTGGAACCATGTAACGAAGTTTGATGTTTCTCGTAGGGATTTTCTTGTGACCAATAACGACAATTTGCTTGATGTTGCAGCCATACATATGAAAAAGTTCGTCATCGGAGAAGCAAATTCTGTGCAAGTCGTCAAATCTTAGGGTGGTAAACATCAATATTTTAGGATAATTAGTTTCCTTTAATTAATTCTTGCATTAACTGAATTTTAAAAGCGCATATTTGCAAGTACTCTTTCAATAGTAATTGCGATACTTAATAAATGGGTCGATAGCCCCAGTGGTTAGGCGGCTGCCTATCATTATGGCGGAACGATAGGTACCAGGGTTCAATTCCCCGGAAAGACGCTGACATCTTTCGCGGAAAATTGGATTCACATCGGTCTACCATTCGCTATTGAGAGCAAAGTAATTAACAGCATGGCATTATTAAGGCGATATAATGCTGTCACAAGGCCATTTGAACACTTGCATGACTACCATACAAAGTACCGAATTTTACTGTTTTACACCTTTCCTTGTCTGAGTTGCATGATTGCAATTCTCAGCATAAATAATTCAAATAAAAGCGGAATATTCTTTTTGAAAATATTATGTATATATATATTTTTCACTGCTTGGTCATGTTAATTTATCTTTGCGAAGTGGATTTAATTTGAGATCCAAATCTTGCTAGTATGTATAATCGATAATAAAATCGAAAAAATCTCAACACCATAAAGCACAATTACTAGTTTATTAAAAGCCACCAATAAAAATTCCAAATAATGATAAAATATAGAGATTATTCCATTTGAAGAGTATATAGACAATATACATGATACTAACTTTATTATACTTAAATACGGAATATGTAAAACTAACCAATTTAGTTCAAATCCATATACAACCACTCCGTTTTTCCTTGGAATTAAAATGCTTTCATTCAACAGATTAAGTCAAAATATAGTCAGTCGCAAGTCAATACCGTAAGAAGCTATTTGTGATGTTTAACTTAACTCTAAATTTACATTTACTGAAAAGATCTGTTATGAAACTTTGTAAGCAACCTGAGTGCGTTGAATAACAGCACAGGTTGTTCAATTAAAAATTCACTCTGTAGGTGAAAATAAAATTTTGTTTAGCATAGAACTAGGGGACCTTATATGTATATAAACCAGAAAGCTGGGTAATATCAATGTAACTATAAGTATATGCATATCAAAAACTTTTTCTTGGGGAGAATGACGAACCGGTTCGACTTAAACTTTAATGAGTTTGTCACATATATTTGGGGTAACCAGTCAAAACTATCTACCCAATATTTAATATTTATTCGTTCGAATTTTCAATAATTAAGTTATCACAAGTGATAACCGTTGTGTTTACAGTTTACTTAATTATTGATCTACAGCACTTTATATAGCCTTGTAGGCGGTTTACGAGCAACACAAAATAAGTCTTCTATATTCTTGTGGGAGTAGTGAGGCATATACCAATATAAATATATTTTAGAGCACAAGTAATGTGTTGGAACAAAGGATACGTGGACTAATTATTCATTACATTCACTTTTACATATTGAAAAAATAGACCTACCATTATTATGGCGGTTGTGGGCAAAAATAATTTCCTACGATCCTTTTAAAAGTTTGACGAAAAACCAGAAGCCGCACAATTTAATTATCACAAAGTTGTTGCTTTATAGTTTGAGTTTCATCAATAAAATTATATAAAAGGAAATGAAGGAGGACGATTATTTGTTTCATAAACGAATTTCAATGGTAAATGCTCAGCAATTATATATAAATGCTTTCATAAATGAGTACTGATTAATTTTCTTAATAAAAGCTTAAGGTTCACACAGAAAACAAATTTCTAGGTTTAAGTAAGAATAACTTAATTCAAGTCTTTCTCATTCTCATATATAAGCAAATACTTATTTTCTTCGAGCAAGAAATTTAATTTCTTGGAATTTCAAGAAATTATATACTAAATTTTAGAAATCATTTTCTTGTTTAAAGAAAATAATACTTAATGCAAGAAATGTTAAATACTATATTCAAGTAATTAACTTTCTTATATGAAGTTTATTGGGTTACAGTAAGAAAAAGTACTATTTAAATTAAAGCACTATTTGATTTGGATTAAATATATCATTATATTCAAATAAGTATATATTAATCTTGATTGATAATTCTAATTTCTTGAAATAAATATGCAAGAATGTAGCTAAAATAAGTACGAAATAAGCTGGTTTACGATTCTCGTGTTCTCTGTTGTGTAGAAAATTCCTGGTTCTGACTTCACTTCTGAAAATCATAAGATTAGTCACCTCCAATAAAATCACAATCCTTTATATAATAGAGAAACTACCGAAAAGGTACATTCGACGACGATTGTGAAAGCCTGAGTACTATTTTAATCACAGGAATTAACATTTCCGCGTATTGAATGTCCCTGATTTTGTACGCTGATATAAGAAAAGGTATAAGGTTATAATCACAACACAAAAGCACATGTGCACATATTACGTCTATTGCATAGTTGCATATAGTGGCACAAGCGCCACCTACAGCATTTTTTGGTTATTTCCATCAAGTAAACGATGTTCTTGTCTGTACAAATTATTTCTTGGATCAAATCTGATTTTAAGATTTTCATTTACTGTTCCCAAGATATTCAATTAACTTATAGATAGTAAAATTTCTCTTAACAAATAAAAAATTACTTATGTAGGTTAAGTGGATTTCCTCAAGAGAAAATAATTTCTTAAATATAGAAATCCTTTTTTCTGTGTGTTGGCTTCTAAATATTTGAACATATAAATTGCTACAAAATAGAAATACTTTTCTGAAACACAATATCGCCTATTTAGAATGAAATATCTAGATATAATTAAACCTAGATACATTAGATTACACTTACAATTGAAGTGTTCATTAATTAAATGAAACTATCGTCGATATTCAGAGACTTTATATAAAGTTGTGATTAATATAGTATTTTGTGATGACAATTATTCTATAATCTTATATTTTCACCAATTATCAATGTTTATTATATATACTAGATCCTAACCAAATAAGTAGTAATTCGTGAATCTCGGAAATTTTTCTAAATGGTATAATTACGTAAAACTGTTTATCTAGATGACCTAAACAATCTACTAGATTTCATTAGAAAGGATTCAGTTTAACTTTGTCAGAGCGTGTTATGTTAGGATTTTCTCTTTGCCCTTTGCTAACACAAGTCTTTGACCCTTTTCTTTTCAAACACCCTTCTCTCATGTATCGTGGTTGACTTTTATAATTCACACTATCGTAACAGAATCACATAAGGAATATTTTTTTATTATCATTTAAAGCAAATTAATTACTCTTTTGTGTCAATGTACAGGAATTAATGCATTTTTAATTCTGTGTCGATTCATGAAAGAATAAACCCTTATACAATGTGATTATGACTTATTATATTAGTTGCCAATAATATAGTGATGAAATTAAACGGGTCGATGGCCGCAGTGGTTAGGCGGCTGACTATTGTTGTGAGAGGACGATAGGTGCCGGGGTTCAATTCTCTGGAGGGACGGTGACATTTTTTCAGAGAGTTTAATCCCGGATCGACTTGCCATTCGCTGTTGGGAGCAAAGTGATTAACAGCGCGGCATCATAAAAGGCGATATGATGCTGTCACAAAGCCATTTAAACACAACTTACACACACTAAACTACACCGCAAGAGTTGCAGTGATAGCCAGACAAGTAATACAGCTTACGGAGTCACTGCAACTAAGCACCCACCACACATTAAAAAAAAAAAAAAATATTTTGTGTTCGAAATAATCTTCTTTCGGTTCTAAGGTCTAATAATCAATTGTCAAAATAATTTAGGTACATGTATATTAATACAATATCTTGCTTTTTTAAAAGGAACACGTCTGTATATCATTTAAGAGCAAGTCGAAAGATATTTACGATTAAAAGGATAGGATTCCTGATATTATACACGACTTCTTTAAAGTGTATGGTTGGTCAGATACTTACTGTTTATTATTAATCAATGTGATATTTTTCTTCTGTTATTACTTTATACATCATTGTCCTTCCATATACCGGTGTTCTTTTGTCTTAACGATAGCAAAACATATGTGCAAATTGCAGAAAAACAATATATCAATATTACTCAAAGTGAGTGTTTCAATAAAATAATTTCAATTATTTTGGTACAATATATCTAACTAAGACGGTTCGATAGCCGCTGTGGTTAGGCGTCTGACTATCGTTGTGAGGGGCTATAGGAGCCGAGTTTCAATGCCCCGGAAGGGATGGTGACATTTTTTCAGAGAGTTGAAATCCGCAACGACTTACTATTCGCTGTTGGGAGCAAAGTGATTAACAGCGCGGCATTATAAAAGGCGATATGATGCTGTCACAAAGCCATTTAAACACAATTTGCACACACAAAACTATAAGTCACTGCAACTAAGCACCTACCACACATAAAAAACGAGGTTTAACAATTACCAATGTTTACATTGATTAAACAAAATATGAACTATTATTCTTAAGGAAACCTAAAATATCAAATAGAAAATACAAAATAGGCAATAATTACATTTAAATTAAATTCTCTGAGGTCTTCCTTTTCTCTAAGGTTGGGCTGTTTGTCCATTAACCTTTTTGTGGCTGATATGCGACCCCTTATATAGCCACGGAGTTTTTACAATATTTAGCTGCAAAGGTCTTCAGCGAGGTCTTGACACGACGTGGCGGCCTGTCGGGATCAAACTCCCCGAGATACTGGACCGACGAGTTCTCCGACCGAGCAACCCTCTCGCGACTCGCGACTTACGAGCGCTGGATCAGGTGAGCACGCCGTAGGTGAGTATCGGCCGGAGAAACACCGGGTAGATCATTAACTCAAGCCTCAGACTGAGGGAACTTGTCCAGCAAATCAGGGAAGCCAGAGCCGCCCGCGCCCGAATAAATCGGGTCGCCACCATGGTGAAATGATGTTTAAAGGTGAACCTCGTGGCGAGAACCATTCCAAGATACTGCACCTGGGGGCTCCAGGGCAGCTCGTGTCCCTCGATGACGATCTTGGAAGGGGATCGATTTCGCTTTCGTGAAAAACTGATCGCTACGCATTTATCTGGATTGATGATCAATCGCCACTTCCGAGGCCACTCGCAAAGCTTGTTAACGGACCTCTGCAGCCTTCTGCACACAGGTGCGTCGTTCTTTGTAAATCGCCGTATCGTCGGCGTAACCGGCTAGTCGGGTGTTAATGTTCGCAGGGATATCGCTGGTATACAGGATGAACAATTCAGGCCAGCAGAGAGTCCTGGGGTACACCAACGTCCACACGTCTGATTGTAGAGTGCTCGCCAAACCTCTTAAATTAAATTCTGAAATAATCTCTCTTTTCTCGCAAAGCGTGCACCGAGAGAGACATGTACTAAAAATAGACTACTACTAACGTAGTACGCTGTACTAGATCCGATGGCTACTACAGCGATAACGATTGCATTTAGTTGAAAATACAATATTATTGTAGTTTTTCTAAATAGTACTAGGTACAGTATGTTTGCAGTAAAACTAATGCGGAGTTAAGAAAGTAGAACAAGACTATATTAAAGGAAATACCACAAAATTCTGTGTAGAGAAGTGCTACACTAGTCTTACGAAATGCGCACTCATAACTGTATTATCCTCAGCACTTTTTAGTAAAAGAAAATAGATAAGATGTGGTCGCTTATGTATGTAGGAATTAATCGTAAAACCAAACGTTGTTCTGTGCATGGAATTTTCAATATTATGGGAAAGGACTAGGATAATTTTGTCAGGGAGAGTATTTATTTTGGTTGTCATTTGTTTAGGTATTACCTAGACTATATCATCATTTGTATTTGTAAACTAATAATAGTTGAATGAGTAGACTATTATATCCCACCATATCAAATTCTTGAAGCTGACTATTTTATTCACATTCCATCTGACGCAGCATATGAAAGAGTTAAAACGCAATATTTTATTTTCGTAATTATATTATTGTGAAGCGACATTATATAATTCCCAGGGTGTATATTTTCCACTGGTACAGTTTTATTACAAAAGGAATGAAGCTATGCCATTTTTAATGCTTTATATGTTGTTTAATGGAATATTTGCATTAATTAAAGCTGCAAATTAAAATCTTCCCGTTCATTTTTCGATGCTTTCAAATGAAATGAGTTTAGCAATCTTTTTGTTTCCGTTGTTTTTGTTCTCTTAATTTTTCTTTGGTGTTTTTCAGCTTTCACTCAGTATTTCACTAGTCATTTTCTCTCACAGTTGATCTTCTGAAGAATAATATTTTTATTAGTGAAACAACCCCGAACGTGTAAAAGTAATAACACTACAAAGTATGATGTTACGATACAATTTCATGGAACGCTCGTTCAAAAAAATACCTTCGACCAACATTACGCGATATATAAAGAAAATTTAATACAGTATTTGTTTTCTTATCTCTGATATGTACATACGTTTTTATGGACACGCTTTCGCATCATCTTTCCTGGAATGATTTTATTCTGTATAGACTGTAAATAAGTAGCATAATTCAAATATGTTACACTTCCGAAGAGTTAATTCGACGTTGTCGGTTTTATAAATCCGTGCATTTCTTAAATTACTTACAAAAAAATGGCCGTATAAAGGGATCCAGGCATGTAAAGTAGCACATTTTTATGATCTGCTCTTCCAATCATTTGTAATATCGCACTTGTTAAACTTGTTCTCATTTTTGAGCACTTATGTACTTTGAATTACTCATTCTAGGCATTAGGTTTAGGTTTGTGACTAAGACGCAGTTCAATCCCGTTGGCATGTTAATAATGAGTATACATCCTAATTGTTCCAAAAGGTGAGGGTTACACACTTGCCTGTTGAAGATTAGATACCGGAGAGCTCTCTCACTAACGTACTCAAATCTGCTACAAGCTTGAAAAAAATCACTCAGAAATAAATTGCTGAGAAATTAGTTGTATGAGACAATTTTGATCTGGATGCAACAATGTTATCAAACGATTATCTTCCAGAATCACTGTTTCTATTTTCATGCAAATATATGTAAAAGTTAGTAAGCTAAACAGGGATTTTTATCACTGCTCTGAACAACGCGATATGGATTATTTCAGAAACTGGTTTTCTAAATATTAACTCAGGCCATGCAGCCCGTCAAACTGAATTCCCTAGTGTCGTTGTATCTTATTGCATATATGTTAATAATATTACTATATCACGTTGTATAATATGCACAGAATTCACTAGTAGCCCAGTTAACTCTAAAACTCAGATTATAGAATTTAGACCAGTATTTAAACAAGATCGCAGCCAATTCCAATGATTTAAAAACTATTCTTGTTGGAAGTAATGTTACTATAATTAACTCTACATAAAAAGATCACACATGATCTTCGATTATATACCGTACATATTACCGTACATCGCAACTAACGGACAAACATTAAATTTCAGAAAGCATCTGCGCTTCTTCTATATAACATAAGCAACATTAAGCATTTGAGAAAATAACAAAAAATGAAATAGTAATAAATAATTAATACCTTAAAACTTTGTCTCATTAATCATGCAAATTGCGCTCAGGTGCAAATTGTGCAGAAATCTACTTCGCAGCGATGGAAACTGAAGTAATTAATCATTCAAATAGAATTATCACATTCCTTAACGAACTTGAAGTGGACGACTAAAGAAGCAAGCTCTAGTCTGTCCTTATTGGATGCACAACTATTTCATCTATAATTAATCTATATTTGAATATTGGAACATGTGAAAAAGAAAAATACCTTAAGCAAGATAAATAATTGTAAAATTTTCTAATTTTATATTTTCGTGTTTCATGTCAACGACCTATAATTTTAAGCTATTAACTCCCTAGGTAAATTTATCTAGCCTAATTTCAGAGATAGTGAACTTTCACTAGAGATTAGTGGGTGCATCATCAAACCTTTAGCTAATTTTATAACAGGTCGAGTGGCAGTTCGGTTTCATAGGACATAAAGGTCCCCTTTTAATTTTAAGCGTGTTGCGACACATGAAGATGAAGACCAAGTTTGGAGTTGACAATTATGGATTATATAAAACATACTTTGAGAAAGATCTACCCGCTGGTTCGATATCCACAAACATAACTCTCATCGTTTCTGGGGCCTCAGAGATGTTCCTAATGGCTTTCGACATTATGATAATTGCTTCCTTCGATAGATAAATAATTTAATGGACGGGATAGTAATTTCTAGAAAAATTTAGGTTACTTGCATCGCTTGGGAATAGTTATAATTTGAATATGCTTTCAGATGTTTAGATAGCTGCTTACACGAAATGTCACATTGACGATCATTACTAAGCTAAATTTAGCCATGTCTTGAGATCTACAATGGCTGAAACCAACAGACTTATGAACTACAATTTGCGCATCCGCATTGTAAGACTCAGTCCACGTGAAACATTACACTTTCGGGGTTAATTAACGTTGTTAATATTTTAAATATTTTTTAAATATGTTGTTTGAGGTTTGATATTAATGTTACCGCATATTAACTGCATATGAGTCTTGTGATGTTGCCGTACTTTAAGTATTACCACTTTTGTTCTCTGAAGAAGCTAATAAAGAATTAGCGAAAGCTCAGATACGAAAAAAGGTTCACGTCTTCTTAATTCTAACGCCAATAGCTGCAATCCCATTAATTCCCTTTACACCTAACGTTGTACAGCTAGTACTCCTTTTCACCTTCAACTACAATTTTTATTACACAACTTTCTAAAAATCAGCGTATATTGCTTATAACATCACACTAGGAAATTATTATAACTGTGTCCTCTGTTAATTTATCCTTTTCTTACTGAATTCGTTGTATCGCTAGAAACGAATAATAAAATTCGATCAATGGCTTAAATTGACCACAACACAAAAGTATGTTGCCAAAATTAGTATGCTAGTCTTAGTTGGTAAAAAAATCCATAAGCTCCTTTTTACAGATTCACAAAACAAGTTTTTTTTTCTATTCTCAAAACTTTCCTTTATTTACATACATAGTAGATACATACGTACAGACATGGGAACAATGAAATTTCCTTTAGTACACTTTTAAAGTTCATTTTTTAGGTTTCCTCTTAATACAATCCTTCATTGTTGTGCTCGTAGATACTGCTTGCATTTGCAGCTACAATTCAGACAGTAAGTATAGGAAACGAAATCCTGCTTTATCGAATAGAGGTATGTTTCCTGAACGTAGTAGATTTTAATATAACGGCGGGGTAATTTAGAATCAGCTCTCAATGGTATACTAGTCGAGACAACATCGATTACATTCTATAGATGAATCGATGTAATACGCCATCGAAAGTTGTAATTTTAAAGCGGAACTACACAGTTTTAGTAAATTTCATTTTAAAGGAGACAAGAGAGTAATAGCAAAAATATTTTTTATTTGTAATATTAGAACAGGGAATTAAAACGGCTTAATGAGGACACGCAAGTAAACGAGCTAAATTTACAACACTAAATGCATGTATTTAAGAACAGTGAACTTTACATGATCTATATGCCCACTTCAAGGGATTACCAGATTTATGCGGTTTCAAGGAATCCTGGTTGCAACGACATGACCTTCGACAAAAGGTTCATTTATCGCTAACGTTACAATTGAAGCTCGAACACTATTTTACTTATATTCTGAAAGACTAAGCCATGCCATAATTCATTCGAATACCTGACTGATTTACGAGATTTGAGCAAATTTGCATAACTAATCATTATACAGTATCTATTGAAGAAAGTATACTCAAAATATTTTGTACTCAACACTCATACTTATTCTCCTTCTTTTCAAATGCACTATGACTTATTCGACGGTAGAGATCGCAATGGTGAATAACTTGATAGTTAATTAATTTGATGATTTCTAACCCAGAGGAGCGGTGAATTGGCTGGGTTTATACTTCCAATATTTCACCAACCGGTTCTGTTCTGCAGAAACAAAAATACTTTCTAAGGTGTCACTGATACGCATACTCAGTCATACTTTGACGCATACTCAGTCAAAAGTAAGTAGTGCTAAGTGGAAAAAACAATATTTAATTCAAAGATGTTTACGTAAATTTTGTTTCACTGTTTTCGATGCTCTTTTCCAAAGTCCATTCCTTTCTTAACTTTAAAGATCTTTAATTGTTTTATTTAATTCGTATATGCACTATATTTGCTTAAGCTACGTAGCATTCTTTTATAAAGATCATGAATTGCATATTTGCTAAGTACTATCACAACTTTTCACGATTGTTGTAGGGAGTTATTCCTTATACAGAACTAATACAATTAATATATCTATTTTGTGACCTTTCTGTACTTATATTTCAATTCCTGGAATATTTCCACTTGTAGGTCAATAAAACAACAATTAATTAAATACCAATGTATCCCAGAAGATATAATATTATGTTTTCGTTAATAAGACTTCTTCAGTGGAAGAAATTGACATTTAATATGTGTCAAAATACTAATAATATAAATGGCCATGCCTATCAACAAAAATATCTAAAACAACAAAGAAATCATTCATTCCTTAAAGCATGTGTACGCTGAATTAGATATAAGGAACCATGTCCTGGGGGTCTTCTTCGATTTAACAAAGGCGTTTGATGTTCTGGATTATTCGTTGCTGCTTTCAAAGATTTGGGCAATTGGAATACGTGGAGTGGCTCATGATTTGTTCAGGTTATATCTCAGTAATCGTACTTCGTTTGTTGCAGTTCCTGGATATAAAAATAGTGTTTTGAACACGTATTATTCGTCAGTAATTAACATAGAATGCGGTGTGCCTCAGGGGTTGATTCTGGGTCCCACGCTTTTTGTGATCTATGTGAACGATCTATCAATGACATTAAGTGAGGGTGTGTTGTCGCAATATGCAGATGACACTAGCTGTATAATTTCTGGCGAACCCGTGGAGGGAGCAACTGTATCTTCTGCTGGTTCTGTTGGTGCTATGACCTTGTGGTGTGAGGATAATGGTCTCGTTCTGAATAGTAAAAAGACGGGCCTGCTGCGATTCGGAACGTACTCTAGATCCAGTGGTGATTCCTGGCCACCGTGGTTGTGCGGTTGCGGAGGTCGAATCTGTTAAGTTTCTCGGCTTAACACTTGATAGTTGTCTGCGGTTTGAGGAACATTGTATTGGATAAGAAGTTGAGCTCAGCAATCTATGGTATGCGCAACCTACGAAAGTGCGTTAACATCCAGCAGCTTCGAATGTTTTATTTTAGTTATGTTGAGTCTCGCTTGCGTTATGGTATTGCTTTTTGGGGCTCATCGCGTGCGGCGGCTAAGGTGTTTGTAACACACACAAAAATTATTAGGTGTATGGCTGGTGTCTTGCCACGTGAATCATGTAGATCTCTATTTAAAGAATTAAAAGTGCTACCGCTGTGGTCCATTTACCTTTTCGAGATTTTGGTACTTTCAAAGAAATAAATTTTCCTTCCCGCGTAATTGCGACATCAATAAACACATGGCCACGAGGTTCGGTGATAGACTGACAGTGCCTAGAACAACTCTATACGAGCGCAGTCCGCAGTATAGGGCAGTAAAATATTATAACAGGTTACCGGTTGAGATTAGGCGAACTACCACCCTTTCTTGTTTTAAAAACTCGTTAAGGGCTTATTTGTTGGATGAAGTATTTTATCAGGAATCCGAGTTCGTGGCTACAAGATTGTGACTTCCTGTGGGTATTATATTACATTATAATATGTTTTTATGTGTTCCACTGTAATATATTATGTGATGACAATGTCGATGTTTTTTAAACTGACGACAATAAAACTATTATTATTATTAAAAACTAAAACTATTATTATTATTATTATTATTATTATTATTATTATTATTATTATTATATTGAATTTTAATTACATTCTTAAATAATAGTGAAGGATATATTACAACTATAAAAATTAAAATGATTTGAATTATTCGCATAACAATCCATTTTTTTTCAAGCTCTAACAATTCTGTTGTTTTATTGACCTACAAGTGGAAATATTTCAGGAATTGAAAGATAAATACAAATCTAATGCAAAAATCAACAAGAATTCAAACTGAAAGAAATGGCATAACGTCTGCGCATCTCAGTGAGTGTTTGGATCTGGAACTTGGTTTGGGTTTGCAAAATACCCGATACATCCTTTTAAATTTTTGAAATCAAATGAAATCAGCGCTCCTACAAGCTGTCGTCTACTCAACAAAATAAACCGTAGCCAGATGGAATTATCATTTGTGTGATGAGTAAGACTTCCGCTTAACACAAATATGAATTTGTAATGCTGGATCAAATTCGATTCGGCTAATTCTTGTATTCAACCAACACTACTTTTCTCGGTTGTTGGATATTTCTACCTGAATCAGAATTTTCGTATTAATATTATCGTTATACAGATATCCTTTTGCAATTACACTATCAGCAACGTTAAGTGTAAGCATTATGTCTGTCTTTATTTGAATATTCAGTTATTTGTGTTTTATATTTACCTTTTACATTAACTCATCACATTATCAAACACAATTACGGAAGATAGTATCACTTCACCTGTGCAGTTAATCCGTGATTATAGTTTCAGTATAGTTCATTTAGTTTATGTCTATTACTATTTATATTACCACAGACATGCAGACTACATGTTCAATTTATTAGCAATTGTGTAAAAGGTACTCTAAATACCTGCAGAAATGTCTGTAATTAAGGTTCATTAACGCAATTGTTACGCTAAACTTTTTCTCATTCCTGTGCTCCATCAAATCGTCATCAGGGTTGGACCAAAAGTTCATAAAACCAATTATTTCCCTGAAAGTTTCTTCAGACCTGTGATGACGTGGAAAGTGTAGTTTCTCACTGGCGTCAAAGGTATGTCATCGACATGTATGCTCCTATGATGTTGGTATCCTAGTGATTTGCGATGTCAAGTGCTCTCCTGAGCACTAAAAGATGGTCGGTCTGGATCGAGTTCGGTTCCATGTGCTACCAGCGGATTTGCAGCGGTGGTAGTCTTATCGGCCGTATTCGAAGCCATTGCTGTTAGATATTCCTTGATGGATGGATTTTGCAAGTCGGTTCGCAGTTGGTCATTCCTCACAAACCATGGGGCACCGACGCTCATTCTGAGAATCCTATTTTGAAGGACTTCCAGATTCTTAAGATGGGTCTTAGCAATACTTGACCACGTAAGTACCCCGTATGTGAATATCGGACGAAAGAAGGAAATGTATAGGTATTAGGGTTTTGTGACATCAAACTTTTGCAGCATAAAACCAGCACTAGAGTTGATCTTGCGGCTAGAAATTTGTCAGTTGTTTTATTGACATGCTGGCGGAAAGTCAACTTTTGATCCATGACGATGCCGGGGTATAAAACTGACTGGCTCCACGGCAATTAAAAATCTCCCACAAAGATGTTGTCATGTGGTACCCTACGCCTTTTTTTAAGAGAATAGCGACGCATTTGTCTTCATTAAATTTTAGTTTCCATTTTGAGTCCCAACGACCAATCGCGTCGATTGGACCTTGTAGCCTTCCACACATGATTTTTCGTTACAAGAGGATGTTTATGCCGCGGTATCCTCCGCTTATATCAGAAGATGTATTTAAAGGGTTTTTGACAGGTCATACAGGTAGACCATGGTGCGTAGAGAGTCCTTCGCGGAAACCAAATTACTCATCCTGTAGGACATTAAGAACGAACAGTTCCTCTTTCAGTCTGTCCAGTATGACAGCCTCCGCGATTTTAGATAGACATGGATGGAGCGGTAGCCCCGTGGAAACACTGGATTTTTGTCTCGTTTTGGGATGGCTACTACATGGGAATATATCCAGATGTGAGGGAAATATTGAAGTCGAAGGATCGCGTTAACAATCAGTGCTATATATTCCATGACTGATTCAGGCAACCTGGAGAGAGCGTTGTGTGTGACGGAATCGGGGCCCGGCACCTTTCCCTTTTTTCTGGTTTGGATGAATTGCTTAATTTCGACTTTAAATGTTTCGACGATAGTCTCCGCAGTTATCAGCGGAAGGTTGGAGATGATAGCCTCCAGCCGCTCCCCGAAATCCTCATCAGTTTCGTTCAGGTTGGGATTGTCACGGACAGAGCCAAAATGAGTAGCCAGTACCTCCGCTCTATCCAGGGAGTGATACACAAGTCCATCGGGTACATGCAGGGAGAGTGTAGCACGACTCCTCTGTTTGTTAAGATCTAAAGCCCTACCCACCCTCCAGATCGAACCATCCGCGGTTGCAAGAGATGAAACTTTTTCCCATTATTTCTCCTCTCGATATTCCCTCAGCGTAGTTCTGAGTCTGGCAGACACATAATTGGTCCAGTTTTCTCATTCCTTTTGCAATAATATATTATTGCACATTATATTCTTATAATATTAATCATATACATATTATTCATTCATTTAAGCATATTCACCTTGTATGTGGGAGCAAACGATTATGCTAGAACCAACATTACAGATTTTCCCTTCTTCAAATCGTGCTGGAAACATTACCTGATGCAATGAGTTAGAAATAACTATAGGTATACTCAGACTACATCACAGTCATGTGCAGAATGCCCATAACACTTAGCTTATTCCTAATTACAATTTTTATCCTGTGCGTTAAATACTGATTATTATCCAAAACAGAGATTTGCAATTTAGTGTCATGAAATATCACGAATATCAGAGATAGAGTTTTGAGAAGCCTTATTTCAATCCGAAGGCCAAAGAAGGTTATATATTCAACGCAGAGAAGACAATATTGGTCAAGGTATAATGTAAGTTCAAGTTGACTGTTGTGAGTGGGGTACGATCGAAAATCGTTGATTGGTACTCTTTTTACTAGAGAACATAAAAGAGCATAGGCATAGGCATGGACTGGCAAAACGAAATAATTTCGTTTTAATAATTATTTCGCTTCAATTATTATTATTTCATAATTTATACTACGGATGATGCAGGAAATCATTTATAAGTTAAACGTACTTGCAATTTTTAATGTATATATACTTCATACTGTGTGAGGTACACGAATATTAAGACAAATTTGTCGGTAATGCTCATGGATACCCTACGTGTAATCGAGACTTCATTAAATACAACACAATCAGGTACACAAAGTTCTAGAATTCTTTTTAGAACTAGTGTAACATTATACCAAATAACAACTAAAAAAACTTAACATTGTATCACGAACAAATGCTATTATTCCCTAAATGAGATTTTTTGTCCATACTGTTTTTGCATTGCAAAGCTTTATCCGCTTACTTTTGCAACTGTAATTATTGACTGCACTATTTATGTTTTCTATTTTTAATCCGCCTAGTAGAAATAAATTCAAACAACAAAACTATGATTATTCTCCTACAAAATGAACGCAATGGTGGCATTATTTCGTATAATTCTAAAGTTACACAGACGTAGTACGCGAAAAAATAGGTTAAACATTTTCAACAGAATGCAAATTCGTTTGTCAATATGTTCTCAAAAACTCGTGTTTAAGCAAAAAGACAAAGTTATTAAATACAAACGTTGAAAAGGACCATTTCAGTGAAGTCAAACATTGGGGATGCAGTTACAATTTCCTCGACAAAAACTTTAATACGACACTACCAATTACATAACAGCAAGAACTATATTATAACATAAAACGCTGACTGTTTCAAGTACTACAATGTTGTAACACACGGCAAGTACCGAAGAAATAAATTGCTTTATCCGCTGTCTCCTCGTATTAAACTGCAGTATTTAGAGGTAATAGAAGTAAAAAGTTGGTAATTATCTTCTCTGGCAGACTTTACTTTTGTTTTATTAGTTCTTTAAACGTGGACTTAGTGTCTGTAAAACACTTTGACTTTCGTAACCGTATACTTTATGCTTCTATTATATTGATTTGTGTGATAAATTTTCGCTGACAATCTACATAGGTATGTAATAAATACATCTTAGATTTGTCATTGAAGTATGTTGTTAATTTTAGTTAAGTTATTTGTAGCTATAACGCGAAGAGAGGAATACGCTGTTGTAATTCATACTGCCTATGGTGCATTGTGAGTTGAACCTATCTGTATAAGCAAAGTATTAGCAAAATAAAAAAGAATTAAATTATTTCCTTGACCTTGGCTATCATACCTGTTAGTTTTTTGTTTAATATTACATAGTTGATATACAGATATGTATGTCTGTATCTTATCCCGGGATAGGAAAAGTTAGTGCGAACGTATCATAGATAACAAGCTACGAAAGTTTTAGATAACAATCTTCTTCGAAAGTGAAGGAAGTTTTAGATTGACTAGATTCGATTTTCACCTTACATCACCCACGTGTTCGAAAACAACGCTATACAAACATAAATTAGGTTTACCTTTACATATGTATGTATATGTCACTAATAGGTATTGGAACTTCCTTGGTCTAACATCAGTGAACTGAAAAGTTTGTCTTTAATTTAAGACACATCTGACAAGCGCATATACTACTGTACATAATCATCACTTATTACCTATTCCTAAGCAAATGGAATGTAAACTTATTTTTCATAAAATTGGATTTCCTGAAACGACTTTGGAGATCAGCATCTTACTATTGGTTGTAATATTGGAAATTAGTCACTTGTGAATTAAATACAGATTACACAATCTTTTAAATAATATAATAAAATAATTTTGTATAACACATGCTGGTATACTGAAAAATTATTAATAATAATTAATGTCCTTACATAATGCAGGCATTTTTGGCTGAATTATGTACTTACATTAGCGAAAACATTTTAATGCAACAACTTCCATGATTATACCTATAATCTAACCATTAACATGCTCAAATAAATAAATAAATCCATATTTTAACCCGATGAGTACTCTTTCGATATGTGGTGTGTCACCTTCAGAGAAAACAAACCAAACAATAAATTGAACGAAATATGATTTAATCTTGGTTACGTATGAACCAATTGAACTCTTTTTACATAACCAGTTAACTATTAATATTATCGAATAAATAAACCGACAATTTAACTAATGACTTATTTTAGCCGCGTAGAATTCGATTTACTTTAATAAAGTCAAACATTATTATGAATATTTCTTATGTTTCGTTAATTTAAAACCACAGGTTCATAAACAGATTTCATTTATTTAACAAACTAACTATAAAAGGTAAGTGATTAAAATATTAATATGACAAAATGAACTATCACGTCTTCTCTCTTATTTCGTACTGTCGTTTCCGCGCTTGCCTTCTGCGCATTTTTCGGTGTGCGCAAGGTCTCTATTTTTCACATCCTCCCGGGCCGACATGACTCCACTTCTAGTTGATAAAGAAGCTGTACTGGTCTTCGCAATTTAGTTCCAGTACTAGTTTGAACTTCGCAAGCTCTTGTCAATCCATCTCTTCCAGGAAATACTTGCACAATTCGCACCAATTTCCATAAAAGTCTTGGAACGTTAGATTCGTGTAGTAAGGCAACATCTCCCACATTAAAGCTTACAGATTTAGTACAAGTAGCGTGATGTACCGAGCGTAACTGTTGTAGATAATCTGTGCTCCATCTGGTCCATAACTTTGCTGTTACTTTTTCTCGTAGCTTCCATTTCTTTAGGATATCTTGTCGGTCGAGTTCAGGTAATTTCAAATCGATGCTGAATCCCTTATTGGCGTGACCAATTAGAAAGTTTGATGGCGATAGAATTGAAAGTTGATCTCCATCATTTATGTAGGTTAAAGGTCTAGAGTTTACTGTAGCTTCAACCTCTGTAAGTATCGTTTGCAATTCGTCAAAATTAATGCAACTTCTGCCAAGTGTGATCTTCAACGCATCTTTTACGGTTTTCACCATTCGTTCCCAGAAGCCTCCCCACCATGCGGCTCGTTCTGCGATGAACCTCCATTCTATGCGATGATTTCTGGACAGTTCCTGGATTGGATGACTTTGTAGTAATGTGAACAATGCATTCAATTCTTGGGACGTTCGACGAAATGTTTTGGCATTGTCGGAATAAATAATTTCCGGTACTCCTCGACGAGATATAAATCTTCGTAAGGCTCTTATACAACTCTCAGTTGTTAAGTTTGGCACTAATTCCAAATGTACTGCACGTATAACTGCACATGTTAGGAGCATTATGTATACTTTTTCCCTATTGCCTTCGGTTGTTATATAAAGAGGGCCGGCGAAATCGACACCAGTAACCTTGAAGGGGTTGGCCATCGTGAGCCTACTTGCTGGCAAAGGAGCAAACGGTTGACTTCCTGGCTTACTCTTCAATCTTTTACATTTTAGACATGTTCCCAGTATACTCTTGATTCGTTGACGTGCTTGTATTATCCAGTACTTGGTTCTAACAGCAGCTAAGGTTATGTTAACTCCCCCGTGCAAAACCGTTTCATGTTCGTGCCATATTACTTTATCGGAGTATAAAGATTTTTTCGGTAATATTATTGGATGTTTAATTCCATAAGGCAATTCTGCCTCGGTTAATCGTCCACCAAGTCTCATAATTTTATTTTCGTCAAGAAACGGATTTAGTGACAATATAGAAGATTTGGAACTTAGCGATTTGTTTTCACTAAGTGCCATTATTTCGTGCAAGAAATATTGTCTTTGAATAAATTTTGTCCAATATATCTCAGCGATATTCAATTCAGACGCAGTTATTTCCCCTAAATTCTTATTTTCGGGTTTTTTAATATTGTTAATAAATCTCTGCACATATGCAGTAATGCGCAAGACTTTATCGAGTTTGCTCAATTTCTCCAAACAGATAATAGGCTGCTGTTCATCTACATTGACCAGTAAAGTATTCGTTTTCGACATAGCGTCCTCAAACTCACAACTATTGTTATTAATTTCATCTTTGGGCCAGTTGTCAGAATTTTGCTTTAACCACATTGGTCCGTCAAACCATAGATTTATGTCAATTAATGTTTGCGCTGAAACTCCTCTGGTAAGCAAATCTGCTGGATTGTCTTTTCCAGGACAATATTTCCAATGTCCAGGATTTAAACGTTGTATTTCAGAAACTCTATTTTGCACATAAGGTTTCCATTTTGAAGCTTCACCTTTTATCCAATATAAGGTTATTTTGGAATCTGACCACAATATGGTATTTTTAACCTTTAATTTTAAATTCTTTATTATGTAGTCGTACAACCTCGCTGCGCACAAGGCAGCCGTTAACTCTAGTTTTGGTAAAGTTAATTCTTTATTGCCCTTTTGCGTTACTGGAGCTACTCTGTTTTTTGCCATTAGAAATTGACAGCTATTTGTTTCCAGGTCTTTCGTATAAGCAACTACCCCATATGCCTTAGGACTGGCATCGGCGAAAAGATGCAGTTCCACTTCTTTGTCCTGGCTATTTAGTACACTTCTAGGAAGTTGTACGTCTGCAGCTATCGGGATTTCTTGACACCATTTAAACCACTCCGATTTTAAATCATCTGATATAATTGTATCCCATTCTAATTTCTGCTTCCAAATGCTCTGCAGTAAAATTTTTGCTCTTACTGTATATGGCGCTAACACACCTACTGGATCGAATATTCTCGCTATCGTTTGTAGAATATTGCGTTTGGTAGGTATATGTTGATTGGCATTAATTATCGAATTTAAATCTATTGACAACAAGTCTGTAGCAGGACGCCATATGACGCCAAGTACTTTCCTGTAATTACTATATCCCGTCGACAAATCTTCATCACGTATTTGCTTCATCACTGTAGAGTTGTTCGAGCACCATTTTCGAATATTCATGCTTGCTGATGTCAGTATTTGTTTACTTTGGTCATACAGTGTCAAAGCCGCGTTCGTTGAGTCTGTGGCTATGACTAAATCGTCTACGTAGAATGATTCTAATAATACTTTGGCTGTTTCTTCCAATTGCATAGGTTGTTCGCTGAAATGCTTCTTCAACGTTGCCGCTAGTAAGAATGGGCTGGTTGTCACACCGAACGTTACGCGTTTCATTCGATATTCGGTTATGGCTGGTAATTCGTACGTGGATGTTTCGTCATCTTCAATCGGCTCTTTGTACCACAAAAAACGATGCGCGTTGCGATCTTCTTCTTTTAGTGATATTTGAAGGAACGCTTTTTCAATGTCCGCTATTAAACCGATAGAACCGATTCGAAAGTTCATTAAAATACGAACCAAATCCGGAATTAAATTTTCGCCTGAAAATAAGTGATCATTTAACGACGCAAAACCAGGTCCATGTGCTGACGCATCGAACACAACTCGCACTTTGGTAGTTTCTTTATCCTCGCGATATACCGGCTGATGCGGCATGTAATAAGTTTTATCAGTTTTTTGAGACACCGGCACAACTTCCGCACAATCGTTCGTTATATATTCACGGATTGACTTATCATATTCGCTTAATTTCCCGATTTTTTGTAATCTTGCCGTTAATAGCTTCGTTCGCACAAAAGCCCCTTGGTAATTTGAGTCTATTTTATTATCATTTTTCCACGGCAATGATACCTCATACCGTTCGTTTTTCAACACAATTTGATTTTCCATAAAATCACTCGTAAAATTGTCCTTCGTTTTTTCATTCGAATTTATACCGATAGTTTCTAAGTCCCAGAACGATTGCAAGTTATGCTCGCATTGAACTTGTGTATTTAATACCGCACTTAATTTTACATTTACCATAAAATTGTACGTTTCAATGTCACTACCCGCACCGTGTAACGTCCAACCTAAATATGTATTTACGGCTGTCAAATTTTCAGAAATTCGTTGCGTCTCGCCTGTTACCAACTTCCAGTAATAATCTGCACCAATGAGTAGTGCAATGCCTTTGGAAGTAATCAACCCATTTGCCCTATCTGCTAAATTATATTTTGAGGCAAACTGCTGAATTACAGGGTCTTTTTCGGATGGCGGTTTCAATGATTCGAAACAAATTTCCGGAACTTCTACCGCAGTAATTTCTATTATTTTGGTATTTTGTTGACTCTTTAAATTCAGTTTGACTCTATTGCATAGCCTTGCAGGTGCATGACTAGTATTCCCAAATGACATAATAGAGATTTTATGTGTTCCGATCACTGGTAAACCTATTTGCCTCGATACATTTTCTTTTATAAATGTTAACTGACTTCCGCCATCTATTATGAGACGAACTAAAGGTCCCTCACACGTTTCGTTATTTATTATATGTGTGCATGCGGTTTGCAAATATATATTTCCTATACACCCGTTAGCTAATAAATTTGTAGCATTATTTTGTCTTTGCATACTATCGATAGCGTTATTTTTCTGTGTATCCACGACTTGTACTTTCGTTTGAGTACTACTATTATCGTTTTTCGTTATTCGTGGCTCGCACATTATCATAGCATGACGACCGTTACATTTCGAACACGAAATTTTTGTTCTACAAAATCGCGAATTATGATTTGGTTTAATACACCGGTAACAACAACCATTTTGTTTTAGAATAGCCTTCTTTTCGTTAATACTCATCGAACCTTTGCATTCTACTGACGTGTGCGATTTATTTTTGCAAAATAAACAACTACTTTTTACTTGAGTAAGCAATCCCGCCGCGGTACACACATTTGTTTTTCGTTTACTGTCGCTTATATGATTGTGGCGCTTTTCATTATCACCCCGTTCTGATACCGCTTGTGCTTGATCCATTGAGTCTATTTCAACTTTCAAAAATTGCAATAGTTCGCGAATTTCTTTTTGATAGTCCACGGTAGTACTTGTTTCACTCGCGTTTTCTAACACATTCTCGTTTAAACCTGAATCGCATCTTTTTATTTTTTGTCTATTATATTCAACCCTCATTTTATACGGAAGCGCATTAAATATAATAGATTTTACCATTAGACTATATTGATCAGCTGTTATTCCTAATGAATTTAAGGAACGCGTTATAGTTGAGGCTTTATTGAACAATGTTCTTAACGAATTAGTATCTCTGTCAGATTTAACCGGTTGTATTGCTATTAATTGTTGAATGTAATTGTTTACAATACTTTCGGGGTTACCATATTCGGATTTTAAAAGTTCAATTGCATCATTATACGACAATTCACTTTGGGTTAAACCGGCAATAGTTACAGCAGCCCGTCCGATCACGACAGATTTTAAGTACGCGTACTTGGATGTTTCATCTAAATCATTGTTTTTATGCACCGCTGCGTTATACTGTTCCCAAAAAGCCGGCCACATTGCTTTATCACCGTCAAATTTAATCAATTCTAATTTAGGTAATCTTACCGATCGTTTTCCCTGTTTACCGGATTGATTACCGTCGTTCCCGTTTTCCGATGACACATCTGGGTTATTCGTTGCGACTTTTGGCACTGCCGATGCGTTATGCAGGTCCTGTTGTTGCTGCAGTCTGGCGATGGCTTCAACGGCGATGTCTTCATATTCAAATATCTTCTGACATTCCGATTCTAGCTGATCTTCGTTCATTGTTGGAGCTAATCGTTCACTTCACTTAAGTTTGCTTGCAGTGACTTTATTTTAGCAATAAGCACTGGTATTTCTTTTAATTCGATGGTATTCGTTTTTAATGACTCATTAACACTGTTTACTAACTTAGAAAGCTGAGTACGATACGTTTTACGTAGAATTAGATCCATTTTGTCCGTTCACTATCGTTTGTACACTTCTTTTTTTTTAGGTTAGATTGTTACGTTAAAGGTTTCTTCGAAATCTCCCGGGTTTCGGCACCATATGAATATTTCTTATGTTTCGTTAATTTAAAACCACAGGTTCATAAACAGATTTCATTTATTTAACAAACTAACTATAAAAGGTAAGTGATTAAAATATTAATATGACAAAATGAACTATCACCTCTTCTCTCTTATTTCGTACTGTCGTTTCCGCGCTTGCCTTCTGCGCATTTTTCGGTGTGCGCAAGGTCTCTATTTTTCACAATTATTAACATAAAAAACAAGCTTCCACAATACTATCATTAGGTTGCGATACGGAA
Organism: Holotrichia oblita; assembly: GCA_023690525.1. Classification (NCBI taxonomy): domain Eukaryota; kingdom Metazoa; phylum Arthropoda; class Insecta; order Coleoptera; family Scarabaeidae; genus Holotrichia; species Holotrichia oblita. The sequence goes on along the minus strand of CM043018.1, from coordinate 110,427,522 downwards.
GTTGAGTGGCTAAGCTCTTGACTGCCTCAGAACTCATGATTTATTCTGTCTTCTTCCTCTTCCCTTAAATGCAGCGTATCCTGCACAGAGTGTGTTAACAGTGTAAATATCTTTTAGAACTTACTTTCGCTTGGAAAAAGGGTCTCTTAACTTCTATAAATAATGTGTCTACTCAATGTCTAATAATTACCACCAAATGTGTCTGTTACTTTTATTCCTGGAATCTATCCAATGATTACATATCGAAAAAGTTAAATAGGGCTAGTTAGCAGATTTAAATCTAGATTAAGGCAGTTTTTATTTGACTACGTATTCTACAGCTTCGACGAATATATAAATAACACATAGTACAAGTCAATAAATATGAAGTTAAACTATAATTTTAAAATATCACCAAATGCAGTGCTATAGAGTCTGAGTTTCTATTATGATCAATATAAAAATAAATTAAATACAAAATGAAGTAAAACTAAGACCAATTAGCTTAATGTCTTTCACTATGAAGGCATTGGAAAAACTGGTGGATAGGTATATTAGGGATGATGTACTGGTGCTTTCACCTTTACACCAGGACCAGTATGCCTACCGGACAGGAGTTTCGACAGAAACAGCACTTCACGAACTAGTCAGTTTAGTGGAGGACACACTACAAAACAAGGAAGTGATGCTGGGGGCCTTCATTGATATTGAGGCGGCATTCAGTAACATGGGTTTTGATTCAATTACCAGAGCTCTCATAGGCAGAGGTGCGGACAGCACTTGTGTCGCCTGGATAGACTCTATGCTTAGGGAGAGAGTGGTGGAAGCCTCGGTCGCAGGCGAGACTCTAGCGGCTCGGGTGGCTAGAGGGTGTCCGCAGGGTGGGGTGCTGTCCCCTCTCCTGTGGTGCCTAGTCGTGGATGGGCTACTAGAGGTGCTTAATGATCACGGTCACAGGGTACTGGCCTACGCGGATGACCTGGTCATTATAGCGCGAGGCAGGCACAATACCACGGTCAGAGATCGACTGCAAGGGGCTCTGAACATGATTAGTAGATGGACGGAGTTGGCGGGCCTGAGTATCAGTGCTGATAAGACCAACATCGTGACCTTTACCCGCCGACGAAAGCAGGATGGCCTAAATCCGCTTACGTTGAAGGGGGTTACCATAAAGATGGTGGGGAGGTAAAGTACCTTGGAGTAACATTAGACTCCAAACTTACCTGGAACCAACATTTGGACAGAATTACCAAAAAAGCGGTGACAGCGTTAACGCTGGTAAGACGCACATATGGAAAGAAATGGGGGTTAAGACCAGACATGCCGAGTTGGATATACAGCATGGTGGTTAAGCCTGTAATGACGTATGCAGCTTTGGTATGGTGGACAAAGACGCAACAAAGGAACGCTATTCAGAGGCTGAGCAAGGTGCAAAGACTTGCCTGCCTAGGAATAACGGGAGCAATGCGGTCGACACCGACTGCAGCCATGGAGGCACTCCTGGACTTGCCACCGTTGCACCTGGTCATACAGGGGGAGGCAAGGATGGGGGCATACAGGCTGCAACACACAGCGACCCCGAAAAGGATCAACACAAATCATATGTCGATAATTGAACATGTGGGAAAGGGGGTGTTGGAAATGCGGACCGACCACATGCCGGTAAGGCATAGGTATGGGAATCTCTTCACGGTGTCTATAGCGGACGGACGGGAGTAGGCTGCCAGGTATGCACTGGGAATCAAAGAGCAAGACTTAGTCTGGTGCACAGACGGATCTAAGACGGTTAATGGTACCGATGCAGGGATATGCTCTCAGAATGAGGGCCACAGTTATGCACTGGGGGAGTATGCTTCGGTGTCTCAGGCGGAAGAATATGCTATTCTCCAATGCGCACACACAATGAATGTGAAAGCGGTGACCAACAGACGAATTCACATCATGTCTGATGGCCAAGCGGCATTGAAGGCGTTATTAAGCCGGAAGGTGTCGTCCAGGCTGGTGATGGAATGCCTCGACGAACTGGTGAAACTGTCGAACCGGAACAAGGTTTGGTTGACTTGGATACCGGGCCATCAGGGGATTGAGGGCAACGCAAGGGCTGACGAACTCGCGAAGAGAGGGTCAGAGATGGAAATGTACGGCCCAGAACCTTTCTTCGGGGTCACAAGGCATACGGCCCGGAGACATATAGGAGACTGGGTTCGTACGAAACAGCAGGAATACTGGGGAGCCTCACCCGGTATAGTACATGGCAAAACCTTTATAGGGAACCCATGCAGGAAAAGAGACCGGACATGCTGCGGTGAAAGAACACCTACACAGAATCGGACTGTTTGACGGGGACACAAAGTGTAGACTTTGTGGGATAGAACCGGAGACAGCCGATCACATACTGCGCGACTGCGAGGCACTAGATCGCAGAAGGCAGAATATGTTGGGGATAACGAAAGGAGACCCAGAGATATACCTTACCCACTCGGTTAGGGACCTGTACAGGTTAGTGGAGGGGACTACCGTGCTAGAGTGGGTGACTTGAACAAACAGATGTGGCACAATAAGCCTGATGGCTGCGGTGCCTACCGGTGACTATAGGTCGGACGGGTCTGGAAAAAAAAATGAAGTAAAATAAAACTACATAACATACAAAATCTACTAACTCGACGTTTCACCACTAACGCGGCTTCTTCAGGAACAAAGAGATAGTAGAAGGTTACCGTAACTTGACACCTAACCATGCTAGAGGAGAAAACCTACCAAAAAAACTGTGAGCACTGGTTATTGAAGCGGAAAGAAGAGGTTTCCAAATACTGGAGAGTTTGTAACCATCATCAGGGCTGACATTCTGAGGACTTCTCCGGATCTCGATTACTTCATTTACTTTAATATGTTAAGTGCCTTTATTTTCTAATACAAAATATAACCTATTTTGCATGACTAAAATGAAAAGTACGTATAAAGTGATAGTGCAGAATTGATCCTACTGTAAAACTATACGAATATCAAAAACCCATACCTTCAAAATTAATTGTTTCCTTGCAGTATACAAAATGTTAGAGGTATGGTGTTTTAATTATAAAATTGATCATAAAAATGTGTTGCTTCAGCCTGGTAGATAAACATGATAGTAATTTTGAAGTGTGAGCTGTGTAATTAAACTTACTTACAATTTTCGTAAATAAGTTTCTCGTGCATCTATTATAATTGCTATTTCTGAATTATTGTTTGCACTTATAGAACCAGGTGATAAAGCTAATAAAGATTTACGAAAACCTGCTTGCATAAAAATGTTGTAACAAAACATAGTTCTATTCGATGTTACGTATTTATCAAAGAAGAACGAATCTTAGTGTCAAATGTGGACTGTTTACCATTTTCATAAACCCTTTTTTATAAAAATAATTCATATTTATTGGAGGTTTGAAATTATACTTATTCATAAAAATTCTTGAGAAGAATTATGTATATCACACGATTTTTACAATCCTGTTGTTGTGTGTGAAATATGAGTATTAAATATCATCGCCAATTTGTAAGGATAACTGAAATTATTTGAACACTGTATACAACATTTCTCTCTATCAACGTGTAAAGAGCAAAATATGGAAATTGGTATTAAACTTTGACGATGAAGGAGCAGCTGCTCATGCAGGTGTAAAAAATAAATTGAGTGAGTATAAAAAAGCAATTGGACGACATCAGTCAAAATTATTTTCTTCAGATCTCAGGTTCTGTCTGTAACAAGTTGGTATGTGAGTCGCAAACATTTCAATATTTTAATTAATTATTAATTTAATTAAAATTAACAAATTATGAATAAATAAGTGATATGATTAATTTTTGTACGCATGGTATGGCAACCATACGTACACGAATTACACACCTATTTAGAGTTTGTTCCAAAGTTTCGATATTAAATAATAATAATAATAATAATAATATTTGTTTATTATTAAAACATCCCATTTACAAAAATTTTACATAGGTGCCTTAATTATAGATAACAGAGGATGTTATAACAAAGGGTTACATTCAGTTCTTTCGATTGAAAGTAACTGTTTTTCAATGCAACCGAGTACATTATAAAAAAAAAGCAACAGTCGCACGCAGAATGTCAAAAAGAAACTATAAAAGACTATTAAATTGTTGGAACAGAGAGTACATCAGTAGAGAAAGAATACAATGTTAATATGTATCAGGCGCTAAGACTAAATTATCGAGCTCAGAATCATGTCACGCGCAAGTCGCTTAAATGAATATAAGGTAAGACCAGACAGAGACACGGGAAACACATTATAGAACCGAGCAATATTAAAAGAAAATGACCGCTCAAACATGGCTGTGCGGTGAAAGAGGGGAGTAATAAGGTGCGGGCGGCGAATGTTAATGTTGTGGACATCACTTCTAAAAGTTAATCTAAGATAGAGATATGGCGGGGATTTCTCAGTGAGAATGTTGAAAAAGAAAGCTAGGAGATGTAGGTGACGACGATTTTTCATGTTAATATCATATATACTAATAGTATTTTTAGCGTTTATTAACAATTCTGATGAATCAGTTACTGAAATCACTTGGTTTTTGCAAAAACATAATAGCCGGTTTAATATATCTAGACTATATGGCAATTTCGATGTTGACCCTAACCACTTGACCTACACCTCGTATGACTAAATAAAACCGGCTTGGAATCTATACTATACTACTTATAATTTAAATTTAAATTAAAGTAGGTAATACAAACAATTTAGTGAAGAGATCGCGTTGAAGTAGCTTGTTATAATCTTTGAAAATAAACAACAGTATGTTTTACTTTTTGTAAAACGGTTGCTTTATTTAGTGTTGATAGTGCTTACGCTTTGAGTTCCTTAGTATGAATACTATTCAGTTTATTTTTGTCTAAAAGTACGTAAAAATGTGCCATATAATCTTGTGATTGCCTAGTTATAGAAATATATGCAAAAATATTTATGCAACTCATGGTAATGTACTTCAGCTTATGGATACTATTACCTTTCAAAATGTAAATCCTGTCACCTTATTGCGTTAAAGAAGCGCTCATAAACTTTAAATATATAGCGTTATTATCTAATAACCCACAAAATTTCTGTCGAACGCCGCACCAGTCGCTATTTAATAAAAATACGCACAATAGGATAATGAAACACGCACCCTTCTATCTATAATTTACAGGAGCGAATACGTATCACTGTCATGGTGTCACGTTTCTTAATAGAAACACGTAGGATGAAAGACTTAAAAGTTGAAACGGAATATAATGCAATAAACAATCTAACGCGTTTACGTGAGGAATTTTCAATAACTTCTGGTTTTCGAGGAAGTTTCATCTCGTTTCCTGGGGAAAATGCTAGCGAAGCGAAGAAATTGAAATAAAATTTTCAAGGGAGTTAAATAAAATGTAATGTTTTCAAGCATTAGCATATTATTAAAATCACACATTTCATATAGCTATTACTAGGCAACAACGCGCCTGAGATCCATATGTAGATATAGTACTACATAATCAAAAAACTAAGATTATTGTTTACTGTATTGAGTGTGTTACGATTTATCTTTTATTTTACTTCTACATATTTCCACTATTAAACCAACAAAAGTAATATACAGGGTGCGGCACCGAAAACGAAACAGATTAAATGACTCGAAGGAGATTTTTTTTGAAAAAAAAACTGTTATTAATTTATTCCAAAGTGTAAAGTTGAATAGTATTACATTGCACTCAGCTGTTTGATAACAGTGATCATTATATAAACTTCCCACACTTTTTCATGAAAATTGGCATCGAGAAATCATTTTGTTCACAATTGAATTTGGACATCTGTGTTGAGAACTCATATCGCAACTATACAGGGTGACTGTTAATGAAACGGTCATACTTTACAGCGTGTTAATAGAGATCATTTGCAATAGATACAGCCCAATTTGCCTCATCCAAAAGCCATCCGTTTTCGAGATATTGTTGTGTTTTGTTTTTTTCGAAGTTCACTACTTACTCTCACTCAGACAAACTGTAAAATTGAGAAAAAGTTCCATTATTTTCGGAAATTTTAAGTTTGAGTAAGAGTAAGTAGCAAACTTCGAAAAAAAAATCACAATATCTCGAAAACGGATGACTTTTGGATAAGACAAATTGGGCTGTATTTATTGCAAATGATCTTGACTAATACGCTGTAAAGTATGTTTCATTACCGGTCATGCTGTATAAAATCGAATCATCGATTTATATTTACAGTTAAGACCTTCACTCGTTGTCATTTTGCTACAACGTGTGGTCTATATAGTATATTTACGATCATATAAATAGTTGAAACATTTACGTTATATATTTACATAATTCAGCTGTATGAAGCTTTACACAAAATCTTGGGAGTCCAAAAATTTGCACCAATATTCTGTGAATCTTCGTACAAAATATCTGCCAGCGAATGAATAATATATTTGTATAAATCTCGTTCTAATACCTACTACAGTGAGTCTTGTAATAAAATGAGAACCGTTTGTTAAACTAAGTTTGAAGAGGTGTCACTTGTCCTTGGATTGTAGCAGACAATTTTTTAAATTGAATTTTATCTATTATATTATAACGATTTATATTACTGTTTATACAGGGTGTTCCCTGAGGTAACCGGCAAAATTATATTATGTGTTCCAAAGATGATTCTGATCAAAAAGTTCATATACACCATAGGTCAATTCCCTTTCGTTTTCGAGATGCCGATAAAAGAAGGAATCTTTACCAATAGACATTTTATTAAGAAACTACACAATAACATTAAAAAAAACTGCTATTGTAATAACTGCTCAAATTGTTCCCCTGCGCTTCCCAAACATGCTAATCTTTGAGCCATACTTTGTTGCCAGTTCATTCAGCAAAGAATTTACCGCCTCAACTATTCTTGCTATCAATTCTTCTTGCGTGTCTGGCTTACCATTTTTATAAACACGAGATTTAAGGCAACCCCAAAAGAAAAAGTCGAGTGATGTAATGTCAGAAGAACGTGCAGGCCATGGTATAGAGCCTCCTCTTCCTAACCACTATCCGGGAAAATTTTGTTGAAATATTCAATAACTTCGCTACCAAAATTCGGTGCTTCACCGTCGTGTTGATAAAACATGCCGCATCGAGATTCTAGTGGAATATTTTCCATATATTCTGGCAAATTATTCTCCAAAAAATTGCGATAATAATTATCCGTAAGGCGTTCTTCAATAAAATGCGGTACAATAATGTGATTATTTAACAACCAACACCATACTTTCACAGAGAAACGATGTTGGTGATTGCCAACCATAAACTTATAATTCTAAAAGAACGCATAAGATAAAAGGGCGGGTTTCAGTTACAACGTGCAGTGTGCACAGCGTAACTGCTCTTCCAACCAACCATAAAGAGGAGAGACACTAAGAGAAAAAAGAAATACAAAATTTATAGCTTAAAGTAAAAATAAATCTTATTCATTACACAACTATTAATAATAATCTTTTGGCAACAACAACAACAACAAGCATATTTCTTATTGCTTGTTGTTGTATGAATTGAAAGCTGCAGAAATCACTAACTAAAACATTTCTTAAAGAATTGAGTGTTATGAAGTGGAGGTGTGAGTAATTTTCTAAATCTCAGATTAAGATTGTGTACATAGTTCGAAAGCTCAATCTGTTATGCAAGTAACTCAGAGTTCTATATGCCTGGACTTTATAGAATAAAGAATAAGAGTGAAGCAGTCTTCTGTTCTCCATATCCAACCACCAGATCTGCTCCAACTTTAAAGATATGCGACAATAGTTTCTAATACCAAAAATAAGTCCTAAACAAGAATTTTGAACTTTTTGTATTCTTCTCTTGTCAATATAATCTAGGAAAGGACCGCATACCGAGCAACGATAACTAAATTTACTTAATATTAAAGTATTGCATAACATAATCTTTAAATTTGTGTCAAATAGGTGTCTATTGGAATAAATTATTCTTAGATTAAGGTAACACTGTTGTAATAAATTTGAAACATGTTTTTTAAATTTTAGTGACCAATCTATAGTGATAGGTACCTAAATTTTTTATTGAATCGACCGGTAACAGTGTATGGTTATTAATATAAATATTTAAATTATTTAATACTCTACTACGATCATTTTTTCTACCAAATACTATAAGTGCTGATTTGCTAAGGTTGAGAAAAAGTGAATGTTGTTCCGCTTGGTGTGAAAGAGAGCTCAAGTCACTGTTCATTTGCATATGTACATATATTATTAATATCAGAAGGATAACCGGAAAGATAAATTTGCATCATCGGCATAAAAATGAAGACAGTAGTTTTTTACGAACGAACAGAAACGTGATACCTATGTATATGAAAAACAAAACCGGCCCAAGTATAGAACTCTGTGGCACTCCACTTTCCATTATCAAAGCTGACGAGACCTGATTACGTATTTTGACAGACTGTGTGCGGTTTACCAAATAACTTCCTATTAATAGGCATGCACTATCACTTAATCCTATATAATGTAAAATACTAGCACGATTAACACGATAACTCACGATTAATTGTGTCAAATGCCCTGGTAACATCCAAGACAACCAACGAACCAACCCTAAGTCATTAGCGCGAACAATATCGTCAGTAATTTTTAGTAGAGCAGTTTCGCAGCTATATCCTGGCCTGAACCAGACTGGGTAGCGGGTAACAAATTATTACTCTCAATATAATCACGAAGTTGTAATTCTATGATTTTTTCGAAAACTTTCGATATTGATGGCAGTATACTAATAGGTCTAATGTCTTTAAGGGAAGACGGAGAATTAACCTTAGCTATGGGTACTACGGAAGCATGTTTCCAGGAGTCCGGATAAACTGATCTGTTTATGCACCAATTAATTATGTGGCAGGTAATATGAGATATATGAGGAATGCAGTATTTAAGCATCGTGGAGTTAATATTGTCAGAACCAATGGATGTAGAAATTAGGCTTGTAATAATTTTATCAATATCAATTTCCGAAACACCATGAAAAACCAAGTTATGGCGAACATTAATATAGACATTCGTTTTGCAGCAATTAATAAGATTCTGTTTGTTGATATTATTTTTAGGAACACTAGAAATACAGTATTTGTTTAAATTCTCAGCATTCGACAAATGCTCAGGTAATGAGCAGTTTTTCTTTTTGTATTTGAAAATATTATTACTCCATAATTTTTATATATATTTAAATATTAGTTTTGTAGATTTATTTATGTTTACCAAATGTCAATGCACAGTAACTCGCTAACCAACAAATGTCAATTTAAATACAATATATACAAATTAGCATCACTGCGTTAATCGTTTATTTCTTTTCTGCATGTAAAACGCTATCTCATATACAAATAGCGTTAACGTAAGCACATTTTTATTTTTGTCAATATCTCGAAAACCAAAGGAAATTGTCCTATGGTGTATATGAACTTTTTGATAAGAATCATCTATGGAACACATGATATAGTTTTGTCGGTTACCTCAGGGAACACGCTGTGTATGTTAGACAAATTTAGATTTGTGTCTATAATCATTTAAGGATATGCACAAAATTGTCACTCGGGATTGTCAATACAGCAAATGAAGTAGAACGTGTAATAAGACATATTCCTACATATGTATATTCATGAATTAATTCGAACATTCTAAACATCTACGTGAATTAAATATCTAACGTCAAATATAAATATGAATCGACAGAAATACAGCGTTTGTAGAAACTTGAAAAATGAAACTAAGAAAAAGATGTAACCGATGATAGTTCCAGCAAATGTTAATGGAACAGCTTGACCTATCATTAATCAATGTATAAAACTCAAACAAGCGCGAATAATACGAAACAGCAACAAAAAGTGTAGAAAGTATCGTAAATTTAATGCATCAAGTGGTCTGGGAGTGGAAGAACAATAACCAATATAGGAAAATAGGGTAGCTAAAGTCGATATAATGTGCGGTTTGAGGTGGCCCAAATTCCAATTTAATCGAGCGCATAGATGGGGAAATGGGTAAATAATTGAATGATTTATGTATATATCCAAGAATATGGTGTATTGTATTGTTATACATATATATTTTTATTTAAGATTTATTACATTTGTTTCAAAATTTAATCTACAATTTGAAAACACATTTTTTATGAATTGCGAAGAAGATTGAAGAGATGGAAAGTAACACCTAATTGAAAATGGTCGTTCCTAAACTAGTTTATATTTTTTTATAAACATGGATTTCTAATAAACTATCCTAGTATGACAATGATTTTATAAATTTAATTTCATCAAATATATATGTACATACATTCTCTACTTCAACAGCTACCTCTTTTTACAATTTTTGCTACGTTTTCTGACTTTGGGTTTTGCGAAGTAATAAATTAAATAATAAAGTGTAGATAAATAACACATATCTAAAATCAACAGAAGCTTTCGAGAATTGTCAACGTAAGTATAGTACTGAAAGCGATACTAATATGTCCAGTTGCTTCGGGAACAACACTGCAACAATTACGGACGAAAACATTAAGGGCAAAACTTTGTTTTGAACATTTTTTAAAAATAAACAAAGGTAGTGATTTTTGGGCATATATGTACAAACTGAGAAGATAGATTTAGACATAAAACATGAGTAATGAGGTAGTAACGAATATATGTAGGTATAACAGTGAAGATATTGGAGGATTTTTGGAAATAAAGTAAAATATCGGAAAAAATAATAAGCGAAGAAATCTACCGTTATCACTATAATAGTATTCTTTATCATTAGGATCTATGAATGCATGTTTTTTCAGAAAATCTTATATATACTGCGTGTAACAATGGTGGGATATTTTTCCATATCTGCCGTGTTATACAAAATAAAGCAAACATTTGAATACAAAAGTTGTTTACATTTATAAAATCTAGGATACATATCACTTGCCCGTAACCACCAGTAACTTTAATTTTTTAAATGGAGCATCCTATACAGTAGTACATTTTTGATTTGTGGGAGGAATTTTAATATATCTTTATGTAGAATAGTATTCAGCTATTTTCATCGGTTTCTAAAATGTTTACATTTGTTAGAAAATTTTGATATTTCCCTAAATGTAACATTTTGATACTTTACGCAATGCTAGAAACGTCTTTTAAGAATAAGCAAATCTAGACCTACATACGTTACACAGTGCTTTAGAAATCGGTCTTTTGAAACAATCGAAATGTGAAAATCTCCATTTTTTTGGAACAGGTTAGCTGAAAGCAAAACTTGATTATCGATTAGTTTGAATAAAACATGTGTGTATATACATATAATAGTTAAAGTTAATGGTTTTAGAAATATTTTAAATTATTCATCGTTTCTGTATGTAAGCATATATGTAGGTCAGCTTTTCAAAAGAAAATTCGGAGATCATACATCAAACAACAATAAAATTAGTAGAGATCATAATATATCCATGAAATTCCAGTTCTGTTATTAAGATTTAAGTTGTTAAGATATGTGTAAATGTTAGCAAGATTAGTGTAGATTTTATTATTTATTGACAATGACTTCAATTGATGTTATATGTTCATGTCAATCAAATGTTATGTGTTTGTAAGTTTGAATAGTTTAAAACGGGTCGATAGTTGCATTGGTTAGACGGCTGACTATGGTTGTGGCGAGACGATAGGAGCCGGGTTTCAATCCTCTGGAGGGACGGTGACATTCTTTCAGGCGGTTGAAATACGCATCGACTTACCATTCGCTGTTGGGAGCAAAGTGATTAACAGCGCGACATTATAAAAGGCGGTATGATGCTGTCACAAAGCTATTTCAACACAATTTACACACACAAAACTATACTGCGAGAGTTGCATGATAGCCAGGCAAGTAATACAGCTTACAAAGTCACTGCTATTATAAGCACCCACCACACATAAAAAAAAACAAAAATCAGTTTATACGTCTGTGTTTCTTCTAGTTAATTTGTTGTCATTTTAATATTTATCAAAAGCCAATCACTTAGAAATTTTAATAATACTTCAAAACTTCATGCTAATGTTCCTATTGTATTGACATTTATTATTTTACTTAGTACTTACTACTAACTAACTATAAAACTATAATATAGGTGTTAAAGTTTTCAATTCTTTACGCCATAATTTGAACTACACACTCTAAATCAAAATGCAAATAATATTTGGAACAGAATCAACGACTGGTAGGATACCATATCACAACCTTTAATAATACTGATCAAACTGATTTTAGGGTCACGAATACCAATATTACTATTAACCACTATTAATACTTGATGGCGTCCTTTGTCTCGACTTTAAAAATGTATTCGGGATTTCTTCATTACCCACGCTTTTTTATTTTTTGACAAAATATTGTAAAGAGTTTTCTAGTTTATTTATCAATTATCACATAAAAGCTCTTAGAGCATTGGAAATATGATGGACCCAAATGAGCTGGCTCAAATTTTACCATAGTGCAGGTCCAGACATATATGCATATACAACTACTAGTATAGCTCAAATGTGAATAGGATAGTAGGATCATAAAAGAACTATTATAGAAAAATAATGGCCTAAACGCGAATCATTGACGGCTGGACAGAAACTGTAAAACGTGACGCATTCTGTAATCCTACAATCTGTATGTGCCTTCGTTACATATCAAACTAGAATGAAAGCAGGAAATGCTGGACAATATTCCTTGTTTCATGTACGTGTATACCTAAAGCAGAAAATTCCTAAAATTAGTGATGCACAAATTAAGGAAAGAATATTTGAACTCACTGGAAAAAGCAGCTTCTCGAACATTCAAACATATTTCTCACACATTTTTGTGAAATTGAAAGGCAGAGAATCATCATAATATGCAACGAAAATCGTCATTTCTTACTTTCTATGTGAGTCAGAATGTTTGAATATTGTATAATTAAGAATGTAGAAAGTATTAAAATGTGTATCAGAATGACACATTTTTCTTTCCGAGACAGTAATAAATACCTTTTCGATATCTCGGTGCAACTTACTATTTTAATTTAGGGTAAGTACTTCAAATTATATTCAAAGAAAATATCTTACTTGTTATAATTAGTGCAAACTGTTGAAGGCCAGCGTACACGGAAATGAGAAGACTGAATATCGAGATTATTCTTAAGCATGGCGCAGATCAAAGATGCACACTACATGAAACAATCATGGTACATGGACTCAGGTAAAAAGGTAATGCCTCAACAATGGCCAACATAATTAACCCGTAAGTACTGGTCTCAAATTTCTTGTCTTGTTTGAAGATACACTCCAAGCAGTTTTCCTCTTTTGAGCATTCAGCCAGTAGTTGAATAGATAAATAGTTCAAATGATAAAGTAAAACCTATCGTCAGGTCCCATGCACTCTAATGTAATCGTAATATATTTCCATTGATTCCATTATACATAATTTTTTAGTGTTGGTTTCTCTTAAAATCTACCCTACCCGTGACGTATTTTATTATTATTGCATATTGCAGATGCACTAGTCTATAGCACCTCCTATAAAAGGACACAAATCGTATTAATTAAACCAACTACAACACTTATTACATTATTAAGAAAAAAACGCTTGACTAAAAAAGTAATCATATTAAAAGATAATAATCAAAACTTGTGGCAGATGGCTTAATTACAAGCTATAAAGTGGGCCGTATGCCAATGGTTTATGACACAGGATGGAGGGCATTAAATGTAATAATGATTTTCAAAGTAAAAAAGGAAAGAAACGTCTAGAGATGAAATGAAATCAGCTTTACCGAGATAAGATAGAAACGAGATTCACCTTCGCACTTGGCAATGGACTTGTCATAAATTTAAAATTATTACAGAACATAAATTTTCGAAGGCACCTTAATTATTTTTTCTGTCTTTCGAAAATGTAAAACATGCACTTTTAAAATCATCTGACGTTTTTATTTCATCATATAATAGAACTGAATTATATGCTACGCAGTAAATCTTTCAAACGAATGAAATCAGTTTCAAGGTGACGGGAAAGATATTACTTATGTAAGTACATAGGTGTCGTAGTACCAAAATATCTCGAACGTTTTTAATTCTTTGAAGAAAATAATGTTTTCATTGTTGCTGTTAGAAATAATTATGCTGCTACTAGATTGCTCTGTTTTTTTTTTATGAACAAGAGATATAGGATAGCAATTCCGCTTGCAATAATACCGTACCACAGATTAACACTGAAGCGATGCTGAGGGTGGTGATTCTGAGGAAGGAAGAATCTGTTACATCTTTAGTTAGTATCACAGAAAACCAGTGGTGCTAAATCACACTTTTATCATTCTATAGACTAGGACTAAACAAGTTTTTAGAAGCACGATATATTTCACCAGGAACTCGAAACACGGAGTTGATAGCTTGTAAGTATCTACTTAATTAATAATAAGGTACTTTCGAATAAGCTGACTACGATTCATGAAAAGCGAAACTTTCGAATACAATACAACTCCAAACTTTTCCGACCGAAGAGTTTGTACGTGACATTCATTTGTTTCCAGCAAAACAAAAAGCCGGCGAAAATATCGTAAAGTTCAATTAGTTCTTTCACCACAGGAATCTGCGCTAATTTCGTCTACAAAGACGAAGGAAATCGGTCCCTTTCGAAGTTTTTGTTCAAATCCGTCGTTTTTTTACATATCTTTCCACTTACTACATTACCGATAAAATAGAAATTTTAACGTCCTTTGTTTTTGTTACAGATAATTGAGCCAGATTTATTTCGAAGAAAGTTTTGTGAGACTATAATAATTTTTTTATCAGATACTTAAGTCCATTAGGTCCTTAATTTTGTTATGCGAGGTACGATAAAAGCCTGAGGGTAAAATAAATAATTTAATTAATTAAGTAATAATTAATTTTTCGATAAATACAAGTCCTATTTTAAAATAAGCCTTCTGCCTATTTAATCCTATAATTTTTATAAGCTGTTAGAAACAAACTATTCCTCACAGTATCTTTTGCGGCGCACTTACAATTAGTAGTGTTGCAATCTGTAGAAGGCAGAAGCGAAATATTGTAAATGCTTTATGATTATTTTTTGGTTCTCTATTCAATGTACTAAAATTCTGCATTAAGGGACGTTGGTGCAAATTTGGCGCAATTCAGCTAACTGCTAAATGTGGTGAGTATTACTCTTCGGGCCGTTAGACAGACAAAAATAAGTCCTTTCAATTCTTGGTTTGGAAAAGCTCTATTTTGCCTACTATAAGTACACTGAAAGTTATACCAGATATCTGCCATTGCAGTATATATCTGATGCTATACTTAAAAAATACTTAGTTTGGGTTCTGTAGTTTAGGTAATAAGTAAGATAATTAGTTTATACAAAGAAAATATATAAACCCGAAGGAGAAGCTTCTTACACTGAGCGTCACCAGGAGTTTATATGGAATGCATATATTAGAGACTCCTTTTAGGTACGCTTGATCAAAAAAAAGTACCCGTGGATTTTGACTGAGAGTCTTCCTTCTTATTTGTACTGGATGGATACTTTTTGCTCACAAGTAACTATAGTTAAATATTGAAAATTTTTTATCAGTATCAACAAACTTCATCTTTTAAATTAGATTTTTAGTGTTTTTAGTGTCATTCAAGCATTCTCTTCACTGCGATCTATAAGATCTATTGTGTGTTTAATATTTTAGTCGCAATTGTAGTCTAAATACCTAAAGAAGTTTCTTGGGGGCTATAGCCCCAGCCGGGTCCAGGTGAGCTTGTACGAGGTAGTAATACTACTGTCGCGCCAGGTACAGTGGCACATGATGTGTTCTATCGTTTTCCTGTATTCCGAACAGAATCGTAATTTATCTTTGTCCACTATACTATACCTTTTGAGGGTCGTACGTCAGAGGGTCGTGTCCGCTAAATAAAATCGCGGTAGTGCTGAGATTTTTTTTATTGAGGTCCAGCAAGGCAGTTTCATTACCCAGAGACAGAGATTTAGTACCCAGCTCTGAGGGTGAGAACCTTTAGTGCTGCGTAATTGTCTGAGAAGATGTATATGCGTACGCCTTGGTAGCGTTTTTTTTAGACATTTCTGAGCGTAATGTTCAATGGTACATATTACTGTCCGAGAGATAGTTGGAGTTCTACCTATCGCCAAGGAGGTCTTGTGTCCCGGCCCATAGATACCTAGCCTAGATACCCACTTTTATATGTGTTTTGCGTCCGTCTGTATGCCACCACATAGACGCTGTCGTTTAGGTCCGCCTGATGCCCACGTTTGCTGAAATTACCAGTTCAAACTGTTTGTTGCAGTCGAACATTGGTGTTATTAGCTCCTTTAGTTTAGCCAGCTCTCCTAATTCTTGTAATATTCTTAGATGGTCTATGTACGACAGCGTTTCGTTCAAGATTGATGGCGCCTATAAGTATAAAGGAGTAAGATCTAGAAGGGCCTTCATCAATGCGGTTGGACAGGTTCGAATTACACATAAGCAAGCCGCTCTATTTTATGCAGTAAGACATGTCATTAGTTTTTTGGTCACCGTATTAGAGGGTCAATCACCAGATTTTTCCAATGAAAAGTTCATAACGCTCGCATAGGCTTCTCCGAAGTTTTCTAGAAGTGAGTGTTCTAGGTAAATTTCGGTACTAAAGAAATACCCAGATATTTTTCTTCACTGCAGAAGTCAACCTGCGCTTTTTCTAGTGAGGGTGCCACTAAAGATAGTTTCATTCTTTTTGTGAATGATACCGCAGCCACTTTGTGCGGACTGGTACGACATCCTTATATTTGCCTTTTACAATGATTACTAAGTTAAGGGCGTATCCTTGTACTTCAAAGCCAAGGGCTTAATAGCCTCCCAAGTATTTTGTCTACAACTAGTGACCACAATAAAAATGAGAGTACCCCTCTCTGGGTATCGCTTCATAGCTACTACTTTTGTGGTAGAATCTCCTTTATTTGCAAATATGATTATGCTTTTGAGCATCGATTCGATCCATCTTGTGGTGGAAGGTTCAACGCCTACGTTCTCTGCTGCGTAATTGTATCGATTCTATACCTACTTATTGTCTTGTAGATTACCTTCTCAAGAAGAATTTAAATAAAATTCGGAAGCTTAAGGTTAAGATAAATGAGTCTTATTTCCTTTTAAAGGACTTTTTCATTGGCTGCAAACCCCATTATTACTACGTCCACCTTTCTACGTTTAGCTTTATAAGAATATTTCACTTTATAAACGATGTAGGCGGTAATAAAGTGCCATCTGTCACTGTAGCAAACATAACGGGGCTACCATTTCGTTTTGTCGTAATTAATAATGTTGGAGATAGTGATATATGCTACATATTGTCCTATATTCTGCAAATATTCCTCATTCAGCTTTCATTCATTTTCCGTCTCCCATTAATTTAATGATTAACTCCGGATATCTTTGCAGACTTGGATCAGTGAGCCCTAAGTTACTCAGATATTATTGCACAATTTATATTACGCATATTTTTAGAACGTATTATATGTATTTTGTATTCTTCTATTTTTCATCTGAATGCAATTATTATAACTAAATTGAAAAAAAAACGTCAAGAATGTGTTTTCTCAGCATTATTCAATACTTATTTGTTTTTACAAGAAAATAATCGTTTCATTTTGTAAATTGTACTAGAGATTAAAGAACTTTGATTGACAGCGAGTTGTTACTTAACCAACATAGTGTATATAGAAATGTTAAACCTAAATGTTTCCTATCGTATCTGAGTTCCAACGATCTAACTTTATATTAAGTTTCTAATACGGTCTTGTCTGCTGCCACCTGGTCCACTGTTCTGGTACTTAGAAGCTTCGTTGCAACACATGTTTGTCGAATTTAGGATATTCAGAGGCAAGTGTTGGATTTCGGATTTCTGTATAAAATAATTAATGCTAATATTGATAGTGAATACTGTGTTCGTCAAATAATCTTTAATGTATGGATTCAACTTATATTAACAATTTTTCTTGCATCAATAACCTTTATCAACCTTGTCCTTGCAGCTATAGACTAGAGAGAAACATTTTAACATATATTTATACGAGTACAACATAGAAAACTATTCGGAAAATTTTAATAAGAATATTAATATTCGATGTCCTCAATTTGTTTGGTTTGCTGGTTTATATCTAAGCTAATCATATTGTTGAATATACTACTATTAGAAACTGATTTTCTATTGTTCCACTATTTTTGTACAGCAACTAATAAATAAATACAATAAATTCTAATCGGTTAAGATCAGGAATAGCTTATACTAATCCAAGAAGTGAATACCTCGCCAGATACCCGTAGAAAGCGCAATCTAGACAAGGCTTTTCTTCTTCCTCACCTTATTTTTGTTCTATTTTTACTTGCAATTCCCATACACTGAGTTCACCAATTTAAGCCGCAGTGTTTGAAGCGTTAACGGTGTCTTTTTGTATATGATCATTCTGTTGTTTTTCGCGTTATTTTCGCTAAAATTTTCAGACTTACATTAATGGAAAACTCTCAGAAGGAATTAGGAAAAAGGAATGGAAAACCTAACTTCCTTCGTGGTAGTAATGACAATACATAATAATAAGACTTAGAACGAGTCAAATTACATTTGTATGTAGTAAAGTGCAAATTGCAAATCGAAATATTTACAATTACTAATATTTTCATCTCCTTGTAAATTCCACTCGTATATAGCGCATAATGTTAAAAACTATTAGTTCATCTAATTAAAAATGCACTATTTTAAATTACATTGCATTATATGTAATTATAATCATTCGTCAGCTACCCAAAAATGCTTGTAAATTCATACTTGTCTGATAAGTACAATTCTTATAATGCGTTCAAGCCATTTGAGTTTACCTTTTTTCCCATATGCTGCAAGGATACAAGATTGGCTCCAATATTTTTTGTTATACATATTTATTAATAACCTGCTCTTCGTAATTAACAATCAACGTGTATTCATCTACCGATGATCTACCATTTCATGATGAACACACATTGCATATTTTTTGAGACTGGTGTTCGGTTTTCATGTAAAATATATCGGTCATGTGATGTATAAAGTGGAATGTAGAATGTGTGTGTTCAGATGCAACACTACTTGTCTGTAAATCAAATAGGATCCAACGACATTTTCATTAAGTTAATCTCTCTATGGCAACATAATCGCTGCTATTCCAAGGGCCTCTTTAAAGATCTACGACCACCACTTACACCCTGATTACAAACTCGAATAGAACTTTTCTAAATTAGTACTAAATTTTATCTTAACAATAAATAGCCTAGATCACAACGCCATACTGTTTCCATAAATTTCACCAGTTATATTAAAGTTAGCTTGTGTCACTAGTTGTAGGTCACGTTTTAAACTAAGTTCACAAAAACAAAAAGTTTTATCGGCTAATGATTTCCTATTACTTAGAAGAACTAATAATATAAAACCTCAAAGTGAAGTACTTAGGCTGTTTGTTAATAATCGATGATATATATATATGTACATACAATATGTATTGATGATATATGTATTAAACAAGCACACATGCGCATTAAAAATAATAAAACCTCCATAATTAATTTTCTCTGTCTGTATTTATGAGCGAGATCTTAATGGTAGATGTCCAATTTGGAATTCAAGGAATGAAAATTGCATAAATGAGATCCTCTACTAATTAAACAAAGCAAAGCAAAAGCCAAGAATTTCAGCATACTTCAAATAATTACCATGTATTAATTACCGTTTATAATGAAAAAATAATGAAAACATTCTGTCTTAATTAAATTAAATTCTACAGCAAAGTAAAAGAACCTTATATCAAATTTGATGTCATTACTTCTTAAGCAACATCATCTTCTTACACAAAACTTGACACTAAACGTGTTACTATTGACTCAAGCACAAATTAAAATGTTCCATTATTCGCAGGGTAATTATAATTATGGAGCATTTTATCACGGCGACCACGTTTTGCTGTCTGCTACGAGATTGTCGCCGCATATACTGGGAATTTTCATTAAAATAAACTAGTCTTCCCAGAATGGTATACAATTTTGTATTTCGCGAAAGTATCACATCTAAACACGGAATTCATTTATAACAGTGACATTAAGGAACTATAGATTACATCCAAAATGACTGTAGTTCTTAAAATTATTAAGTGAAAACAGCAACCACGCAAAAATTAATTGCAGTACGGCTGGAAATACACGAAAGCTATACATCAGTTTCAAGATTAAAGATCTAAATTTGTAAGACGCAGAAGGTTGACTTCAGTTCGAATCACATTGAAACCAAGCGTTAAATTATTTTCCCGATCGTGAGTGTAGAACCTATAACAGAGCTCTAAGTGCTCTTATGTGACGCTATAACCCCTTATGGAAGAGGAAAAAAATTTAGTTAATTTAGTTTGTGCAAACGCAGGCTATTTTTAATATCAAAAAATTGACCAATTTCAACAGAGTCAATTACTCCTTAAGATCAAGAAAACCAAATATAAAAACCAACCTTAACGAAAACGTTGACCTGCGGTTACGTAGCGAAAAAGTCGCATGTCCAATGACCTCGTCCCGAAAAAAGAGAAGAAGAAAAAAAAACGCTAGCCCCTGTAACCAGGACCTTCCTATCGCTCGTCTCTGGCTAGGTTATTTTTACTAATTTTCAAAACGGATCCACAGGAAAATGAACGCAAATAATACCCTGCAAAAATACACACAGCAGGAACTGTACGTAACTTAAAAATTTAAAAGAAATACTGAAGCACGTGTGGCAGGAAAGAGCCTGTGAAAAGAAGTGTTGATTAATACATAAAGCAGAAACAGCGAGGACAAGCCTACACAAATTGTTCATTCAACAATAAAAAAAGTAATTAGATGAATTACTTACATATTCTCTAAACAACCTCGGGAAGAACCCTAGCCAGCCTAGCCTACCAGCGAACCGCTTCGTCAGGTAAGAAGGAAGCGCGGAAAAAAGACACATGCGTACGGAATTTTATATTAAATGAAAGATACACAAACGTCCAAAAGTAACGTGAGCGTTACAAACGCTAGATAATACACTAGACCGAAAGGGATTCAAAAAGTGAATCACTTTGTTGCTTATTGAAGCCCACAAGGAGAAATATCATCCATTACACTTGATACAAGTCTATTGTCGCTTTTTCACATCTTATTTATGTTATATTTAAACACTATTTAGAAAATAAATATAGTAACATGTTTACAAGTAAATTAGGTAGGTACTAGACCAGTACCTTATTTTTTAATTAGTAAGATGGAAGATGAGATAAATAGATTATTTGCCGAGACTGATGATGTTAGCGAATGGGCAACTCCGATAGTACCGATATTAAAACCAGACAATACTATTCGTATTTATGGTGATTATAAATTGACTTTAAACGCTAATATACTTGCTGATATATGTATATCCTCTTCAGCGTATTAATTACTTATTCACTATATTAAAGGGAAGAAAAAAAAATTCGAAATTAGATTTAAGTCACGCAAACCAGCAAATTTTGGTAGATGAAGATTCTCATAAATTAACAACAAAATTGTGACTCATCGCGGTTTATTTCAATATAATAGATTGCCGCTCTATTGGTACTCTATTGCTACTGTTAACTGAAAAATTTTGTACCATGGATAGCATCCTCCTTACCAATCTCACAATCGTCCCCCTTAAAAAACCATAATTGGTTGTTGAGTTGCATTTGCACTATTCATAGTGAAATAGCTTAGAATTCATAGTTCCTTTTACCTAGAATACCTTAAAATACTCAAAATTGAAAAATTATTTAATGGACTATATACATCTCTTCTTTCATGATATCCATAGCCATTCGGCGATAAATTTAAAGGGAATACATTTATGAAGTATGCTTACGAAAAAATGCTGTGAATTAAAATGTAAGATATAGAAAGTAAAATTCCTCACTGTCGTTAATAATATGTATGAGTATTATACTATCTGTAAACAATTTAAAAAATATCAAGAATTAATTTTACAAGGTAACAGGAATATGTAAGTACATATTGTAATATGAAATTTGATTTATAATAAAATTAAGAAAATTTGAGTTTTACTCTTTAAATTAAAAGTTGAGGTTTAAATAAAATCAATCTCAGGGGTTCGTGAATTCTTAACTCTAGAGCAGATGTAGAGAACAGAATACAAGAGCTTATCGTACGTTGCAAAATACCCAAATGAAAAAAATTACAAGTCAGAAAGATGTTTTACAAAAAAAAAATAAATTTATTTAATTCAATAAGCCTATATAAAAATTAGTTTACACTGTTCAAAAATGCGTGGTAATCACCACAAACTAAATTATTACCTTATTAAAATCTTTTGGAAATTTTTGAAAATTTTTCCAACTATTAGTTGGAACTTTTAGGGGGA
Source organism: Holotrichia oblita (assembly GCA_023690525.1). Taxonomy (NCBI): domain Eukaryota; kingdom Metazoa; phylum Arthropoda; class Insecta; order Coleoptera; family Scarabaeidae; genus Holotrichia; species Holotrichia oblita. The sequence continues at coordinate 110,405,122 of CM043018.1, read as the reverse complement.
TTTTTGTATAAAAAAAATAACTTTGACATTTTTTAATTTTAATTAAAATAAATAATGTTTTATGTTTTAATTTACTATTCTTTTATAAAAAAAAATCTACTTTAAAAAAGAATTACTAAAAAAATAATTTTTAAATTTTTCAAATATTATTTTTGGGCTTAGAAAAATTTACTTTAGTTTTATTTTCCATAAAAAAGATATTTTTCTTGAATTGTTTTTTGAACTTAAAATTAGTTAAAATTAAATTACCTTATCTTACTTGTGTGAGGGTGTGTGTGTGTGTGTGTGATTTCCAAAGCTTTCTGTCTTTGCGCACCTGGACGGATAGTGGACGTCTTTTTCGTAGGTGTAATTAAAATTCGGTGAAAATTTAGATGTTTAAAGTACTTCTTCGACGATAATAATAATAATAACCGGTTATTTGAGCCCAACGGTGCACCGTGGCTTTTTAATATAATTTTACTAGAGCAAACTTCTGCTTGACGATCTATGCAAAATGAGGCTGATTGTTGGTATTGCACGACTTTTTATAGATGTTTTTCAATTGTCTCTAAATCTCTTCAGAAATACCTTTCGATAGTATTCTGTCAATAACGGTAATTAACGGTCGTTCGTGGATTAATTTCTACAGGTGCGATCAAAATTCGTGTTATACAGGGTCACCGTAAATTTGTCAATTTTAATTACCATCTACTTTTTCTTCCTAAAATGCCCGTAACTGACTGGTTTTTCTTCTTGTGTGTGTGTGGAATTTAATGGTGCGATTTTGTTATAATATTTGTGTGTATTTGTGTACAAAATAAATGATATGAAATTTATTAATTACCTTAAAACATATGATTGAAAATATTGTGGTGCATTTAACATCTTTCTGTCCTTGCCGTTGGCTGGACTTATAATAAAACCTCTGCTGACCAACACTACCCTTCTACGTCAGACGGCTAGTGAGCCAAAACATGACATCGACTCGTACATATGCGAATAAAATACCGATGGTGCCAACTTGAATAGTTTCGCATCCTTTATCATTGGATACTGTTGAATTAAATTTAAATGAATCAATTTAGAAATGAATACTTCGCATGTGTGCAATCACGTTAATGTTACGTACTTTTATAAAATTGAATTAAAAAAATTAAAAGAAATACACAGATTAGAGAGCTATAGTTATAGTTTCATAAATATAAAATTAATTTAGTGTTTTTTTTATTTTTCTAGATTACCTACAGATGCATCATCTGTCAAGTAAAAATTTGAGTTGTAAACATTGAATAAATTTGGAATAACATTACAATATATTACATATACCAAGATAATAACTTCGTTCGCGGAAAAAGATTTATTTACAGTCAAGTCAATTTTATGTATTCATATGACACATAGTGTTTTCCTACGAAAATATATGCACATGTGCGGCTTTTTGTTGATACAGATTGAATTCTAAGAAACTTGTAAATATTTCCTTTAAGTGAAACTTTTTCGTCTTCCATCGCGTGTATCTTGTGTTATTTCTGGGATGTATAATTAGCTGGAACTCCCTGTTACATCAATAGGAGTATACATAAAACTTATTTATATATTATTTTTTATGTATGGACATTTATACACCTTAAATCTTTACAACTCCCTAAAACGCTTGAAAAACCGCCATACTTACTTGCAACCTCCTCTTAAAATAAAATAAATATCCAAATTTGTAAAGCCGCCAGCGATTCTTCAAATAAATTACTCTCTCTTTATTTTTTAATTGTAATACGTAATAAACTCTTCAGTATACAAAATATTGTCATTAATATGTGAACGGAATATCTTAGTTCTTGAATTTTGAACTGAACTGTAATAAGTTTTATGCGTAGATAAACGTACACTTTTACAACGAACCTCTCATAACATTATATGTAGAAGTAAAGTAATCGACGATTTATCTCCGATATGAATTTCTTGCATAGTTCAAAATATATTGCCACCGAGAAATCGACTTAATTTCCTTGCGTAGTACGCTGTAATTGAACCAGTTCTAAAAGGCACGTACGGTAGAGCTACTACACCTACTACACGCTAAATAATAGAGAGAAGTGTGGTAGTATATTTGCGCAAATTGAAACAGAATACCCTTCACGTAAGTGAAGTAAATCATCCAAGTAATTGGACCAACGAAGTCTCGTCCCGCGGGCGATAAGAAAAACTCTTCGTATTCTTATTATCTGTTAAGGTCCCCATTTGGTCGTATCACATCACGTACGTGGCTATCTAAAAACGAGAATATAACCGGAGGAATGAGAAATGACCAAACTCCACCTTGTTGTTATATAAAAAAAAAGAAACAGTACCAGAAACCGTGAAATTGCTTACGAAGTCATGATGAAATTGTGTGAAGACGACAAAACATTAATCGTCAGTTGACACGTGCTCGTATATAGATTAACGAACTGACGCAAGTTTTATAAAAAAACGCGCGTGAATCTACAAAACAGAGTGCGTGATGTGTTAAATATCCTTGGCTAAGGTGGAAACATGAGTAAATGCTTTCTCATAGATTGCATCCAGATAAATTGTTTTTAGTTAACTGCATATATGAATTATGAATCGTTTAACAAAAAACAATTCATTTGCAATTCTAACTTATCGATCTTATAGTAGATATTCTTCCTGGTATATTTTTTGTTTTAATAAAATGATGGATGCCTGGCAGATGCAAATTCTCGTAAAAGTATGCATATTTAATGTTTTTTTCTAAAATTGCGAAGAAGACTTCTCCTTTCATACTTCAATCATAGTTATGTTAGGTATGATATTGTGCAAATTAATCTAATAATGAGAAATTTTTTGAAACATCATGGTGGCAACACTGATGTATTTATCTATTATAGTTACAATTACTATTATAATGAAAAATTCATACGACAAATTCATAGTATACGGCAATACATTCAAAACCTATAAGTTAATTATTATTATTATATACAGGATGTTTTAAAACATCGTTTAACAATTTTAAGGGCATTTAGTACAATCGAAAATAAGGTAAAAGTCATAATAAACAATTACAATGGTAGCGTATTCTAATACTGAAATGAGCGATATGGTGTTCATGTACGGTCGCGCCAATGGGAATTCTTTACAAGCACGTCGCCTCGACGCTGAAACGTTTCCTGATCGCCAACTGCCTTCGCATGTGATGTTTCAGACGGTGTTCAGAGAAACTGGTTCGTTTGAGAAGCGGTCTTATGATACTGGACGGCAGAGAATAGCATGTACTCCACAGCTAGAAGATCAAATTTTGAATATTATCGATGAAAATCCCGAAACTAGTGTGTTAGAATTTCGACTCAAGTGGGTGTAAGCAGCAATCTTGTTTTAACAACTCGTATACCCTTACTATATCCAACGAGTACAAGCCCTTACGCAACACCGGTAAACGATCTTCCAGAGTTGCACCAACAAATGGAACGCTGTTGCCAAATAATTCGAGAAAACCCCTTGTTTTTTCAAAGAGTACGCATTTTCTTTGAAAGAAGATGTAGATCCTGGGTCGAAATGGAAGGACGTCATTTTGAACATATTCTTTAGTTATAATATCAATTTTATGTTAAAATACCGCTAAAACAAATTTATTCTGCAATTGCGATAAAATCGCTGTTATCTAATAAACGGTAAATTTGCGGACATATCTTTATTAAGACTATTAACCTTATTTTTGATCGTACTATATGCCCTTAAAATCTTTAAACGATGTTTCAAAAGACCTGTATATTATGAGAAAACATTTCTTTGACCACTGTTGTTAAGAAAAGAGATGAATGTGACAAAATATTTTTGGGAAGCAAAGGTTGGTTTATATATTAATTATTTGCCGAAATGTCAAGAGCAGATATTGCTCTATGGTAGCCGCTTTTCTGTGTTCAATGTTCACATGACAGGTCTTCACTGGTAAAAGTGACCATCGCCAACATTTCTCGTAAAGACCGTGCTTCTTCAGGATATACATCTAAGAACGATAGATCGATATTTTTATTAAGAGTAAATGTCTCTGGAACCTTAAAACTTAAGCGAATGTTGCCATTCATAGGCACTAAATGCTTTAAAGAGTCTAATCAGAGCTATGTTGCCAATCTACTACAAATGGAATAAGAAGACTTAGGTTGCGCAAGAGCGTTCTACAGTTTGGTGCACAAAATATTTTTGTCCTGGCGTACTTTGTTATTGCAAAGAAAACGATTTACCAGGCCAAGCACCATTTCCTTTGCATAATGTCTCTGGACATTCTTACTAATTTATTGAAATAAAAACGCCGTTAGACGTACAGATTGTTTACGGCGGCGTTTATGGCCTCAAGTATAACATGGCTTTGCACCCGCTGGATCGCAGCATTATAACAAATTTTAAAGCCTATTGGACACTTAAAAAATAATTCAAAACTACTCATTATTTTTTAATATTTTGAAAGTAAGTTTGGAATTAAATGAAGCAAAATGTTGAATGGTGTCTGGCGCAACACGTATATATGACTTTGAGGTAGAAGTGCGCTAGAAGTAGGACACGACGATGTTGCACCAGAAAATATAATAGAAGTTTTCGAAAACTATAATCAGCTACTTTTCAATGAAAACCTACAACAACGCACCGAGAAATTAAATCGTTAACATTGAAGGGAATGTGTAAGTGTTTTCAATTGCCAATGCAAAACGTATTCTTTCAACTATGGAAACATCAACATTATGAAATAGGATACAAGTGACAACGAAGTATAAACTTCAAAATAAGTTCATTCGTTTTTATTCAACCTTATACTGAACTTCTTAATGAAAGAAAAAGAAAACCGTTTAAAACTCTGTTTATCGTCCGTATTAACAATTTGCTATTGTAATAACATTGTAATGCATATCATAAATTTAATATAATAATGTTAAAATTACTTTCGTACATGTTATTTACCTACATAGAACCCATCTACATATTCCCCATTATAATTGGGTTCATTTTATGCCGCTTCGGTTTACGCCGCTTCTTCTACGAACGGAACTGCGGCGTAAACCGAGGGCACCTTTCTAATGGTTAGTTATCTCTCTGTAAATTACGGAAATTTGAATTTACAAGAAGTGAAATACAATACTTATTAATAATAAATGAGATGACAAATGTATATCTTACTAAAAGAATAAAATCGCTTCAGACGACAATTCAAATTCAGAAGAAGAAAAAAATAAAATAATTATGAAATAAACCATTTTTTATGGTTCCCTATTTGCTGTCAAACCGGCATATTCACAAATTACTATTACACATGATAGTGTCGTCTAGACATTACAAGTGAAATATATAGGTATGACGCTAGTAGGAATGTTAAAATATGAATTGAAAAATCAATATGCATATACGTAAAAAATGGTATTTTTAGTGTACCAGTAGTAATTTACATTTACAGTATAATTATTTAGCATAGAACAGCAAAAAAACAAATTTTATCAAATACAATTCCGTTCGTTTTGACTGGTAGTACCGATGGGCTTTATATAAAATAGCAAACTTTTGTTAACCTTTCGACAGCTGCAATTTAATTTAACTGATATTTTATTCTTTTCGTAATCAAAAAAACTATAAACATACATATTGTTTACATTAAATTATAACAGTATAATTAAGATGGATTAATTAACATATATGTATCAAATTAAGAAGAATTCCATACTACTCGAATGAAATATTGAGTCATTTTTCATTTGTATTAATTCCATCAATTTTGGATTTATAACACAGTTGCATTTTCTAAACAAATATTTTTTGCAGGCTTCACAATTCTAGTTGTCTCTGCTTTTTCTTGAATGCAGGATACATGCCTTTTTCTTACGTTTGTCATAGTTGCACCGAGACCTGCTGTTTTTTGTGAATAGAAACAATGCAACAACCTGCTTATTCAGGTAGGTTGAATAGTAATGGAAAAATTTAACTTCAAACACTGACAAATAAATGGTCTTGTCTCTCCATTACTACATCACTAAAGAAAATTATTCGGTTTTAAACGGGCTTTCAGGTGATGATATCACAGTTCTTGCTCATTTTGCGGTTTTACGGGATAACAGGAATTTTTTATTTAAATATAGCAGTTACGCCCGATCTTGAACTTGAAAATAATTTTCAACAATTTCTCTTGACTACTTTTACTATCAAAACTTTTTCCCACACAACCTAGGACAAATAGTTTCCGAGATACAGCCACTTACTTCGATTAGTAGGTCACTTGTCCATCACAATTCGAATGCAGCTGGTCAACTATATTCACTCCAGCCTTCGTTTTATTTGTACAATGTGATTATCTCAGGTTTATTATTATCACCTGCAAAATTTGCTTTTTATTTTGGACACAATAGTATAATAGTATTCTTTTTGTACACATAAATTGAGTGAATATGAACTTAACAAATGGAAATAATTAATACCAAGGAAGAAGTAAGGTTCACCTGTTTCGAGAGAGAACAATAAATATCCTGTGATAGGAGTAATTTTACTAAAGAAGCCAATCTCAAAAATATCAAAGAAAAACAGATAAAATTAAACAAATTGATTCAAACTCTCTTCCACATACCTTTTGCACTTAGCAACAACAGTATAAGGATTTTGCAAATTGCGAAATAGTTTTTTGTGAGAAAAAGCTTGAATCGCTTCCTACCTATAATCCCCATAACTCCTTCGAACTTAGTTTATTGTTATGCAGTACTCCTGCAAAGCCTAGTGGACAAAAATACTTTTAGCGCAATTACGTTTGTATATTTGGTATTTGTCTCACGAGTATATTTCGGTTTAATAATTTTAATATTTTTTGTATTTATTCGTACTCCACAGTTTTGCAACGATTGATCAATGATTGCCAGATATCAGGAATGCGTAGATATCGTGTGGCACGCAGGCTCTGTGAGACTTGATTCTACGAAAATGTTACGTAATTTGCTCTTTACACGCTGAGAACATTTTAACTTTTGCCATTTAATTGATTTATCTTTTCTCATGATGCACTAATCATTTTCTAAATCACTATCTTCCTGTATAGAATGTATGTTCGCGTTGTTTGATGCTGAAAAAATTCTAGATTCGCAATCTCGATAATTTTGAGTACCATTCTTTTAAGTAACAACTTACATTGTCTTTGAAGCTAATTATTTAAACAAGCAAAACCATTTACATCCTTGCTTATTTTAATAGTGTAACCGTAATACTATAAACAAATAGTAAGTGAGAGATAACATCAGATCGTAAACTTTAACATCAATATTGTTTTATCAAAAAAAAAACTGGTAAAGTCGCGGTTAAAATATTGTTCCAATAATGTGACATTTAACAGAATTTTGACAAAAAATTTGACACATCGTGCAAAATTCAACGTATATTATCTGTCAGTGTGACAGCGATGGTTGACAATCCATATGACAGATCGTGAACCATTCTACAATACAAAATGCACGAGAAGAACAGTTTTTTACAGTTTTTTTCTATTATGATTCGCTTTAGTTTGAAGTGTTTCTGTTTTTTTATGTATTGTGATATTATACCTTATTTATAAAAGGGAGAAACACAATTCTGAACAGACCCTCAGTCCAAATTACAACATATAATTTGCAAAATCAACTTTATGTTATGTGTATCTACACCGAAAAATAGATAAAGTAATGTAATAATTATAATAAAACTTTAAATATAGTTGTGGTATAAGCAATGTCAAATCATTTGGCAATTAACAGAAATAACTGAAAGTTGCATAATATGATTTTGCCCTGCTTTTAGCCAATAAGAAACAACTGTCATTTGGATCTGTTCAGAATTTTGTCTGTCACTTTTTGAAATAAGGTTATACTTTGTTGCCTCATATTAACTTGAAGTTGGCAATAAATGTCAATTTGACAAATGATACCGAATAATTATACAATGAGATATTAAAAAATAATTTTTATAATAACATTTCAAAGTACGAATTTAAGTTTAAGAAACGAGTGGTGTAGCCACGATTTTCTTAAAAAATTAGTGCTTTATGCTATTTTTGGCAATTACTTTTTTTAATTTTTCTTTTTCTGAAGACAAAAATTTGAGGAATTTGATAACATAGGGAAGTTTTGTGCCAATTGCTAACATTAGTTTGGCATAAAATTCAAATAGATTGAATTGACAAATTATTAATTTGACATTTCATTGTTGAGTTTGAGAGCATCTCGTATCAAATTGACCCACTTAACAATGTGAGCATGCGTCCAAGGAGTTTTCCTTCTAACCCACAACGAGTTCTGAGAGAACCTACTGTCCCGCAGTTGTCTACTACACCCTTCCTGAAAATCAATCTCGACAAGCCGACTGACAGGAGTGGATCGCTCCTATAGTTTTCAGAGACAAATTCGGCTAGACAAGAATTAGCTAAGCAATCAAATGACGAGATATAGATTTCTCCAAAGCTCAGAATATCTTTGGTAGCATCGGTCTTTTTCCTAGTTTTGTAACAAACGTTCGCGCATTAACGAAATTCTTTTTGACTCACAAAACCTCTTACCTCCTACCATACATACCAGCTCCTATCCATCCCGTTGAAACAGGACACCGACGAACTCATGAGGGACACATTTGAGTGTTTCAGGGCACTGCTACTTTGAATGCCTTAGGAAGAAAACTGCAGAACTTTCAAAGAATACCACGAGACCAAATGGTTCGAAAAAGCCTTCACCCTCACACGATTGCTGTGTATGATTGTAAAATCTTTAAAAACAAAACAGAAATATATCGGAAGCCATCAGGTCTATTCAAAGCTATACAATTCCGCTAAGAATATTGAAGCTCAAGCCCCCAATTGAAAATAAGTTAAAAGCTCTTCCAGAAATAGAACGAGATACCCTCATATTCGCCGATCATGATAAGGTCAACCGTTTTACTAAATGTGTAAAATACAGCAAAGCGTGAATATAATTCTCTATTTATATTATTTCCCAAATATCTCTAAATGCCTCATTGTGGTATCTATACTAAAGCAAGGGATTCCTAAAAACGTCAGGCCAATTTCTTTGATATCCTGCATTGCTAAGCTCACTGCGACCATCACTTTGTAGTTCCTTAAGTAACATATATTTGTTCAAAAACTTATCTAAGACAAACAGTTTGGGTTCCATAAGAGCACGTCCTCGTAGAGTCAAACTCAATAGGGTCGTAGTAATTTACGGAATCATTTAAGATCGCCAATTTGTACACCTTCCCCCTTGTCATGGTTTTTTACTAATGATTTACTTTGTTTTACTTTAATTTTTTCTCAGCGTGAACAGTCGTCGTAGCTAGATAAGGGGTTTAGAAACATGAGTTCGCGATTGGAGGAAACAAAAAGGACCATCGATCACTGCCTCATATAACTTTGTAGCGTTTACTCTCGAGTAGAAAATTCGATAGCATAAGTTTGTCTGCAAAATGTCTGGAGTTATAATCATGCAATACAGAGTCTGCGAGCCGGCGCGCTATTCTTTATATCTGCATAGAAAGGTATTAATGGGTCTTTAGTATAGATTTATTTAACCTTCATATTTGACGAAGCTAGGCTTTCTGCTAAATGGTATCACAGCTATTTTTATAGTGTAGATACATATATCTTCTTGCAAACACCGGGTTTACAGTAGATTCGGGACATACTGTCTGAAATCCAATCTATCATGAATGCCGCTAATAAATATGTATACGGGTCGATGGCCGCCGTGGTTAGGCGGCTGACTATCGTTGTGAGAGGACGATAGGTGCCGGGGTTTAATTCTCTGGAGGGACGGTGACATTTTTTCAGAGAGTTTAATCCCGGATCGACTTGCCATTCGCTGTTGGGAGCAAAGTGATTAACAGCGCGGCATTATAGAAGGCGATATGATGCTGTCACAAAGCCATTTGAACACAACTTACACACACCAAACTACACCGCAAGAGTTGCAGTAATAGCCAGACAAGTAATACAGCTTACGGAGTCACTGCAACTAAGCATCCACCACACATTAAAAAAAAATACTGTATCATCATTTATCAAAGTATGCCGATCATTCTAAAAATTTGAATAATGCCATAGTTTTCATTCTGAACAACTTTTCTTAGTAACAATTTGGCGTACTGTGAACGGAAAAGGTAGTTTACCTAGAACTAAAATTAGTGTTTGCTCAACTGTAAAGTTAATAATTAATAAGTTTCAGGCCAAGCAGGGCGGAATCCCAAACTATGAAATTACAATTCGAAAATTTTTGGTCCATCATACCTATTGTAAACTCAATCCAGGGACATCAGTATATTCGAATGTATTATTTCATTATGACTCAAATTAAATTTTCAGCTTTACAATTTCCAAAACCAAAGCAATCACTTATAACTTATATCACAAAGTTCTGTAGGTTAACGCTTAGCATAATTTTGACCTGCTATTAATAGATATAAATGTTACATAGGTGATAAATACTTTACTAAGATGGTTAGAACTGCGAGACAAATATTTGCTTCGCTGCACAAGTTGTAAGCGTATTCAGGTCACCTAACGTTAATATAATTAAAATTATGAAGCAAAGCATTTTAGCGTAAAGTGCATTGTCATAATATGTATTATGCATACGGTGTTACCACAATCACATTAGATAAAGCTTAAAACTTTAATTGAAAATATTCTACGTGTTCTTTTTATTTATTTATACTTATGTATATTGCCTAAATATAAAAATGATCAAATATTTTCCGACAACACAATCCTGCTGATATTATTTCATAATGTATTGTAAAAACTGAAAAGGTATCTCCGAAAAATGCCCTGGTAGGGAATTTCCCAGCAGAAAGAAAATAATTTGATACAACGACATAATGGATTGCGTATACAAAATTTAATGCCCAGAGACAGAAATTGGAAACCTAGGGGAGACCTTTACTGCGGAAATTGCGCAATTTTCTCAAAAACCGAGTTCATCAATCTTATTTCAATAATGCCAGAAATTAATTTTAAACTATATTTATGTTATTGGATATGATTGCTTGGATGTATCGAGGTGTATATACCGCTACCGTATGCAATAAATTATTTTTTAAACCTAATATAGACAATAAAGTTTACACAAGTAGGTAAACTCGGGTTGTTCTACGCCACTTTAAACCCGCGGGGCATGCACCGCTAATTACTTTCATTTTCTAATTAGGCTTTGTAATTGACGGAATTCCGCTAGGAATGTTGATATTTTGGCCCTGAAATGGTTTCACTCGCATTATGTAGGTAATTATTTTAAAAATTTTGGGAAATTTTACATAATATTTTACTCTAAGTAATTAATGTTCTTAAAGAATGCTGATTAGGCGTGACTTTAAAGCAAATATTCGGAATTTTTGGCACTCACATACATGCTAATAGAATGTGATCTAATGTCTGGACATTTTTAAATTTCGTTCTTCTAAGAACTTAAGTTTTACGTCACAGCTTTAGCAATGAAAAATCGCATATAAGCAAATGTAAAATAATGTTCGATATTAGTCTCTCCTGCACTTAGGTAAGTATTTTTACTTTGCTTAATATTTATTATATTTTAATATTTGATGTGTCTTATTTTAGTACATATTGTTAATTCCTTGCCACTTAGATCATTTTTATATTTTGGTGAGTATTTTTATTTAGTGTTATATGTTTTATTATTTAATATGTTTAATATCTTGTTTAATATATGCGTGTTTTAGTCGAAAATGGCTCAAGTGTATGATGTATATGATGTTGTATTTGGTCACCTAAATATTCCCGAGTACATAACACAAAAAATATATTCATCGAAGTTACACAGAAGAGATTTGGAATTTCTGGCCGCCTTTGCGTGCCAGAACGAGAAATATTTTACGTTCCAAGATTTAATTGAAGTACTGGAGGAGTGTAATCCCTATTTTAATGAAGAAACGTCTCAGCTAATTCGCAATGAGTTTGACTGGGTGCGTAAACCCTGTAGCGACGTCCCCGGAATGACGTACATGTATAACATCGCCACTAGAAGCGTTTTGTCGTTGACTGGCAAGGCCCCCCAACAAAACGGCAATATAGTTTGGGAACCACCACATGAAAACCCAATACTTAGCAACGAAGAGGTGTGTGATTGTATGGAATGTGACAGAGGTTACGTATATTTCGGCCAAGAGAGGTGTTTATATATTATGGATAATTTGCAGTAAATTATATGTATTGTTGTATAATAAAACATTTTGCTATTTTACAATGTTTATTTATTACTGATACAAGTTGATTACAAGTTATCACCTATTAAATAATCCAATAGAACTCCAACATTATGCTGTGTACACATACTTAATTTATTTTTATTATTATGAAAAAAGCAAGCAGAGTTAGTTTTGTTTAAATTTGGTACATTTTGTAGATATTCTAAATTAATAATATCTAAATCTACATATTTACTTAAATAATCGGCCTTTTGATGACCCTTTACGTATATTGTATCGTAAGATTTACAAATATCAGTTAAGATATGTACAATATTGTTTAAGTCTACATATCCGTCACTATAATTAATATTCAAATAATTCCTCTCCAACCATCGTATTTCCTTTTTCTGTTGTCGTTCTAACCGATGGAAAGGTGTTGCTGGTTTAAACAAAAGGTGTATTGAACGTTTCCCATCTGATATAGTCATCTCTTTAGGTATAAAGTCTCGATTAACAAAACCTTGTATGTCTACGACAATAAACGACTCGAAATGTTTCCTATACACTTTTTGACGATGTGTTTCGGAGAGAACTGGTTCCAATATTTTTGCGCAGTTTCTTATACGACACTGGAACTTTATTCGATCAGCAGCGTAAAACATCCATTCGGAATGTCTATCTTCCTCATCTGACCACATGTGTATTGTTGGAGTATTCGTGAATGAAACATTCATGTTTACATTATTTTCTTAACTGTACCCTGGATAGGTTCGTACTCAAACACACAATCATGTAAAATGAGACAGTATGCCACTGTGTCTGCGCTAAATGCTACCTCTGATATCATTTCCAGTTTTATATCTACAGTACTGGATTTTACGGCTTCATTTTGTGCTGAACAATCAATTATAAAGACTGAACATTTGTTAAATTTTGAGTAACTCATCAAAGGTTCGCTAGGTTTCCCGTAATAACTTGGTTTGAAAGATGTATACATTCGGTATGCTCTAGCATAACGTTTTTCCGACATATCTACTATATTCATATCACTGTATGGATAATTTTCCGAATTCAGGTATAATTTCATATTTGTAATGCTACAGTGGTCGAACATGGTAGCATCCGCTTTATAGTTATCATTTTTACCCTTTTGAAACGCAACAAGAACATAGCGGGCCTTTTCCAGGTTATTACTTGATTTTATCGGCCATATGTCTGTTGTTGTAGCACGTAAGGATGGTAGCTCATACAAATCCCATTTACGGAACGGAATTGATATTGTTTTGCTGTTTTGAACAACGTCCAACAGCTTGAAGCGGATTTCATCATTAACGCTTACATGTGGAACATGCCATTCGATTTTAGTAATTTCAATCGATGCTTTTTTCGTACCCGTAACCTCTTCAGAATTCTTATAACAATTCTCATTCGTTCTGCTCCTGACAAGTATTAATTCTTGACTAACGTTAATTAGGATACGATTATAATCTTCGAAAAACCCATTAAAAACTTCATTGGAATACATGCGTTGAACTTAGTCTTAGATAATGTAGGCTGTGCATTTACAAATGAGGAAAGATGCTATTACCTGCGAAAAACAACTCATCAGTCAATCTTCATACTTCCCCAACAAAAGCGGTTCCAAGTGGCTTACCGTAGGACGAAGTCCAACTGCCGGATTCATTCCAATTGTACAAATCAAATCTGTGAACGCATGCATTTTCTTCACACAAGAAGAATGGGAAGAATTCTGCAAAACCGAAGGCTGCAGTTCTTATCGAGACATTCAAGTTATCAGTCTCAAAAGTAGAGGGCAGCAAATCGTTTTATCAACGGAGACATACAATAACATATATCATCTTCAAGAATTAATCAATCAGAAAATTAGTGTATTGACCAGTTCTGACTTTGTATCATTTTAAAATCTTGTACGAAAATGGATGGTGATTTATATTCTAATATTATAACGTTATTAGCTACTCACATAAATTCACAGAACACCATGTATATGTTAGAAGTTTTGTATATAACTTATAATACTGTATTTCTTGATTTTGAAATTATGAACTGTTGTTAAACCCTGACTAGGTTTTTTTACAAAGTTTTTCCCGTCCTCGAACAGAATTGTTGG